>OX940725.1:34865200-36065200 GCA_954870855.1 Scutellaria minor | reverse complement strand
GAATTGTAGACATTTGGTTATGTTAAATCTTTTTTAGGGTTTTACATTTTTACAGGATTACAACACAATACAGCTTCCATCTATAGATAAAGCTTGGCACTTGCTATGTTCTTGTTTTGTTGAATGTTCCTTCATGAATTGAATAAAGTGGAGCATCCATGTTTTTGATTTAAGAATCTTGATTCGACCTTAGTCTCATATGTGGATGGGATTTTAAATGATGCTCCCAGTGATTTTATAGGGTCACTTTCCTCTGAATTTTTCTTCTCTTTCCTATCATTTTTCTTGGTGTTCATCGTCTTCTTTCTTACCCTATTATGGCATTATTTCATGCCCCTATAATGATATTTGTTTGCATTTTTTTCCTACAATTTAACTTGTCTTTAATTTCTATGTTTAGGTTCATGCTGGGGAATATGGAGTCCATTGGAATTTCTTTTTCACTCTAGCTGCTGTGGCTATCCTCACATTAATTATTGACATTCATCCTAACTACTGTGGTATTCTAGGTTCCTTCATCCTTATAGGTATGCTGTGATTTCCTTTATAAAATTTTAGCTATGAAAACTGGGCAAATCATGTTTTCTGCTCATTTAACATGGCAAACTTATATGTGATATCAGGTTATCAGGCTTTACTGTTGTGTGGGTTGAATAAATATCTCCTTTCTGAAGAAAGGAAAATGGACATCTTCAGTCAAAACAAGGAAGGAATTTTTAGCATATTCGGTAAGAATCCCTCTGTAGTTTCATCAATCATGTACCTCTTTGTCTCTTCTCTTAAAGTTTCTTTTGCATTGGTATGGGAACGGGTGACGAGGAACCACAACTAACATGAATAACCTAAATGTTGAAGTGGCACATCAGAGCAAAAGACAAGGAAGCTGACGGATATTGTATAATTCTAAACAACTTAGCTAATGGTCTCTTACTTTTGAGTTCAAATGTCTTAATGGCTTCCAAAGTGGTCGTTTTTCTCTAATTCTTAACATTTGCATAGTACTTAGATACAGGTCCTTCATAGATATTGCTATCCTAGAAGCAAAGACATGTGCATTATGTTGGGCTGCTTCCCACTCTAAAATAGTAAAATGTAGTATTACCCATAACCATTTTTGAGATATATTCATGATGATATCTCAACATCTCTTTTATTTTAATCTTTGTTTAACACTGAACTTCTCAACTCATTTTCAAGAAATATTTATGAGAATAAACTTTAGGAGATACTTGTCAATTAAATTTATATTTCCTGATACTTCAGTTTTTTTAAAACATTTTGTCGATTTTTCTCTTGGGTTCAGGGTATTGGGGTATGTATCTTCTTGGTGTCAGAATTGGAAGCTATCTCTTCTTTGGAAACACTGGCGATGCTATGTTAAAAACCACAAGATGGGCAAGGACTAGAGTTTGGGCTCTTTGCTTATTTTTCTGGTATGGAGATTGTGGTCTGATCTTGGTACTTACCTCTCTATCACCTAATTGCTTAATTACCAAGGGTTTGGGGTTCTTTTTCTTATGTTTGTTACAGGTCAATAACTTTACTTCTAAACTGGCGTGTTGAATCAATATCTCGTCGAACAGTAAGTGCTGCCTCGTCACTCTGATGTATCACTCATATACACTTTCTAAATGACCAACCTTATCATTTATGCTCTCTCTGTCTCTTGACTGGAGAAGCAAATGACCTTAAAACTTCTTTGCAGTGCAACTTGGCATATGTTTGTATCACCTTGGCTACCAATCTCCAGGTAATTTCATTGTATTATTTAATTCACGAAAAATCTTCAAATGTAATATGTTAACATCCATTACGAGCATTCGAATAATATTGATGTCCTACATGAATAACAACAACACAACAAAACCTCTAAATGTCCTCTTTTATGTGCTTTGTCTTTACCAATCAGGCAATAACCAAATCAAACTTTCAGGTATTAGCCATTCTGATGCTATCTGATCATGTTTCGGGGCGTAACAATTCAGCTCTAGAAGAGGCATTTAACCGAAATTTGCTGGCATCTTTTCTTCTGGTTAGAGAAAATATCCTTACATACGCTTTCCATAATCTTGTGTTTTAGCTCAATCATGAGACTTATTATACATGATTAACGTGTGCAGGCCAACGTTCTTACGGGATTGGTGAACTTGTCTATCGACACCCTGTTTGTATCCCCGATCTCATCTCTGGCCATCTTATTTGCCTATGCCTTCATTTTATGTTTTGCTGTTGGTTTTGCAGACTTTCTTGGCATTAAGTTGAAGTTTTGGTAGTTTACTTAGTACTTGTTTGGGTTTTTATATTGTTTGAATAGTGAAATATAATATCTCTTTTAGTCAAGAAACTACAATAGTATCTTTTAGAAACTTGGTACAAAAATGATTGACCAATTTGTTTTCAGCAATGTTGTCTTCAGTAAACATTGGTGGATGGAGATGAGAAAAAAAAAATCAAAATCAAAAAATCAAAAAAAATATTGTTTTTTGGTTTGCTAATCGCAATTTTGTATAGTCCAGTCAAACAAATAATTATTTTATTTAGATTCTTATCCACTCAGTGCTTTTGGTATATGGATATATTTGGTCATTATGTCTGTTCACACATTTTCATTTATATTTAAGTGTACATTTTTTATTTTCATCTTTGCTTTAAAAAGAAAATATCTATATATCAATCATCTTGTTATTGTTCCACTGAACCTGCGATTTGTACGTTATTCCTAAAGATATTACTGTATGAATGATTGGAGTGTAGCCAAACTGAGTGTTCTTTTTTCAGTTTAACTGTAAACCTACCTAATTTATTCTTAACCACCTTCTTCTTCTTATTGTTTTTATTTATCTATTTATTTATATAGTAGTTTTCAAAAAAAAAAAAAAAAATATATATATATATATATATATTTATATAGTAAGGCTACCTAACGTTTCACTTCATAGACAACCCTACCAGTTTATCCCTTAAGTTTCAGTGAAAGCGTATGCTTACCTAACAGCTTACTTAATTTCATCAGAATAGTCAAATGAACTACATGAAAAAAAAAAAATAATAATAAAGAGTCTTATTCTAAAAAAATAATTCTCCACGCAATTATTCCCTTCTCAAATCTCAAGGTCTGAGAGTATTTTTACTTTTTAAATCATTAACAAAGAGAAAGTTGAGAAATAATTCCAAAACAAGCTTTTCAACATGATTTATCTCAATATATTCATAGATTTATTCTTTAATCCACTATGGTTAGAATAAAAACCATATGCAACATCCAACTTTGATGTCGCTACCATTTTCATTACTAATCTTCACGTATGGAAAAAAGTAAAAGTATAATAAAAAAACAGGAAAAAACAAAAAAAAAAAATATATATATATATTATGATTTCTCCATCTTATCCTACTAAAGAATAATTTTAGGGAAAAAAAAAAGTTAGGAAGATATGATTGTGACTTAAGATAACTTCAAAGCTCCACTCGTCAGCTTTCACAGTCACAAAAGGCTTCCTAAGTTGATTAACCATTTTTCAGTTGTTCAAAATAAAATCAAATTGTTAAAAATACTTTATTTTTATCATGAAGGTTTCGAGTATCTAGATTATTGATAAAAAATAAAATAAAAAATTAAAATGAGTAATTTGGAATGATGAAGTGTTGCAAAAAATGACACAAATCACCTGACCAAAGTGCCCAATCCTGCTCAACAATAACACCTCACCCACCCCACCCCCCAAATTATCCAATCACCAATCTAGCTGTCACCCCCAGTGAAATTCCATTTTTACCCTCTGTTAACCAAGTTTTTTCCGAACCCTACCCTACCCCACCCCCTACTTGCAACATACCCCCTGCCACTATTCTTTACAACTAAGACCCACCTTTTCTTCTCCAGTTTTCCTTCATTATTGAATAGTTCAAATAAAATACCCACTCTTCTTTATTTATTTATGGGCCCTTCTACATTTAGATAATCTTAAATCCACCTTTTCAAAATCTTGTACATTTGGAAAATGTAACGAGTGTTTTGATTGTATGTTAAATGCGAGACTATTCGAGTAATTATGTCTTGCTATTTGATGCAATGTTTAAAATAGACAATTGAAAAGATATTTCACAATAACCATTAAAAATGTGTTTTTTTCTCACTTTTCACTTTTATAGAGTAAGACTCTCAACTGGTGATATTATTTTTCCACAAATTAATAAGAGTAAAAATAGATATTTACACACATAATAATTATGTATCAGTCTTGCATAAAAAAGTTTCTATTCTGGAATTTTTTTATAAATTATAAACATATAAATACAACTATACTTCCTTAAATGAAATCGTCTTTAATACTATTACTATATTCCAATCGAGTAAGTTTCTAATCACTTCTATAATTTATTTAATACGATCCAAAAACTTCTTCCCATATTTCTAATTTATAAAACAAATCTATAGTTATAATTTGTATGGTGAATGCCTAAAAATACATTAGCAAGGGGTGAAATTATAATTACCAAAAAATGAAGGGCAAAAAAGAAAATAAAAAAAGGAAAACAGCTGGAGTATGCAAGAAGTATATTAGCAGGCATAGTGTACACAGGACACCCCCTTTCACCATTTTTCTCGCCTCGACCTTTTCTCCCACTCTTCTCCTTCTATGGAGGCGCCACCACCACTCTCCGCTGCTCCGCCCATCTCCGCCCCGAACCCCACGGCGGCGGCTTACCAGGATTCCCTCGACTCGTCCCCCCGCTCCCGCCACACCGACTCATGGGACGCCGACCCGCCGCCATCGCAGCCGTTGCAGAAGCTCCGCCTGATGTGCAGCTATGGCGGACACATAATCCCCCGCCCCCACGATAAAACCCTCTGCTACATCGGCGGCGACACCCGCATCATCGTAATCGACCGACAAACTTCCCTTTCCGACCTCCGCCACCGCCTCTCGAAAACCCTACTCCAGAACCAATCGTTCTCCCTGAAGTATCAATTGCCCAACGAGGACTTGGATTCCTTAATCTCCGTAACCACCGATGAAGATCTCGATAACATGGTGGAAGAGTACGACCGCTTGAGTAATGCCGGTGGAGGGTTAAGACCTGGCCGTCTCCGCCTCTTTTTGTTTCCCCAAACGACGTCGAATATCGAGCAGCTTCTGGTGGAGACGGCGTCGACTAAATCGGACGACTGGTTTTTTAACGCTCTCAACGGTAAGGGAAGTACTTTATCGGCGGCGGCTAGTGATCGAGGGTTTTCGGAATCTTCCTCCGTTAATTGTCTCCTTGGATTGGATGATGATTTAGTAGGAAAGGCGGCGGCGGCGGCGGCGGCAGTCGGAAAAGACGCCGATGCCCAAATTGAGGGTTCGAAAGTTGGAGGAAACGGAACTAGCCTTACGAATCAGGATGTACACTCGGTCCCTGATTCTCCAATGCTTGATACGACGTCGTCCTTTGGGTCCACTTCTAGTTCTCCGTCGGTGGCGAATTTGCCGCCGATTAGGGTGCACGTGGAGGAGAATTCGAAGGTGGGTGGATTGGGAATTGAGGATCAGTTTCAGCAGATGGCGGTGGGGGTTGCCGGGAATGTTAATTCGGCGGTGACGCCGAAGCAGGAGGAGGTTGGGGGTTTTGTGGCCGCCGGAGTCGCCTCCGGGACGGTGGTTTCTGGGGTGCCGGTGGTGGTTGGTGGAGGTGAGTATCCCAATCGAGGGTTTTCCGATGATGAAAGATCGGATCATGGTGGGTACAGGAAGGTACAACAAATTCAGCCGCAGGTACAAGCACAGTTGCTACCACAGCAAATTCATCAGTTTCACCAGAAACCAACTGGGGCAATGGATTCGGCTTCTCCAGATTCAGTTTCAAGGTACATTGTTGAAAGAATTTGAGAAAATATCTAATCTCTTCTTCTCTTTGTCATGTATTATTTATCTGCATATCTTTTTTCTGTACTTTTTTGTTTGTTTCAATTCTATGAGTTAAAAAAGATGATCTGAATTGGGATATTCAATGATTTGCTTTATACAGTGATGGAAGTATAACGAATCCATTGTCTAGACAAAGACAAGCTATTTATCAAGAACAAATTATGCAAATGCAATCTGCCAACTCTAGAGTTCCTGCTAATGTCAGTGATCTGAAACCTGGGGATCAAAATGTTAATAAGACTCAGATGCCACCTCAAGTTCAAGAATCTGGTTATGTGTTATCGAACCAATATGATCCAAATCACCCTCAATTGCATCATCACCAACAGTTTGTTCATTCGAGTAACCAATATATCCCTGCGGGGGCGGTCCCACTTCAATCTTATTACTCTATCTATCCATCCCAGCAGCCACACCATCCCCGCCAGCCTATGCTCGACCAGCAATACCCCGTATACTTTGTTCCTGCCAGACAGACCCAAGCTTATAACTTGCAACCAACTTATAGTGATTTGGCTCAGAGTTCTCCTACTAGTCGCCCCCAGACACCTCCTCCTACCGCCATAGCCTCTCATACAGCTTACAATCAGGCGATGAATATAGCATCCTCGAAGCCTGGAGCGGCCCCACATATAGTCCAGGTCCCATCTAGCCAGCATCAAGGACAATATGTTGGTTACAGTCAAATTCATCATCCGTCTCAGATGATGGCTCCAACATCAGCGGCTAACTCTACTTATACATATGAATACTCTGATCCGAATCATGCTCAAATGTATTATACTCAGGCTTTGCCACCTCAAATGGCTGCTCAGTACCAGACCATGACATCAGTCCCTGCAATGGTGCAACCGGATGCTTCTTCTCAGGTTCCTACGGAGAACATCAAGCAGCAAGTTAGGAGCTAGCAGCGACGAACAGGTGAGTTGGGAATGGATGGACAATTTTGCAGAAGTGGGTTTGATTTATCTTTGGATTTTTATATTACAGTGTTGTGTCGTATTATTCTTATTGGTTTGTGGTATGTAAGTTCAATAGGTAATAAAGAACTCGTCTTTTCTGTTCTTTCTATTGTGTATGTCGGTGTTTGTCAAGTGAAAATGGATGGTTTCTCATATTATACTATAAAACATGAATCTCAGAAGTTACATCGTCAGCCTATATAGCAATTGTTGAATAAATGTAAAAAGAGTTTATTGAAGTTTGGAACTACTTTGGTTTTAGTTTAGATGATCTGGGTTCTGGTTTTATCTAATTCTTCTTTGAGGTTTTAGCCCCTGATACTAATTGAGCCCATGTGAGTGTTTATCTTCTGAATTAGCTTCCCTGAGCTTTAAATAATGAAAGTAAATGAAGTACTCCCACTACATATGGACTGATGAGATGCACAGTGACATGTTCTTGCTCATCACCAAGTCTGCATCTTTTGGCTTTCAATACATTGTTTGTGTTAATTACCTTTGTTATGTGTTTTCTTTATTTCAAAACATCAAGTTATGCACCCTCACTTTATTCAGGTTAATGAAATGCAGTTTTTTCTCTGATGGCATCTTATGATAGAAATCATGATTTATATATGATAATAATGAATCCCACACGAGTCTGCTTCAGTATTATTGCATGTTCCTTAACCAAGTTTGCTTTTCTAACATGCAAAAAGCACTTGTTCTCAGTTTTCTATCTAGTTGGTATAGCAAAATGTGCCAACTCCAACTGTTGAGTTTATTTGCTGCTTCTCTGTTGATTATTGAGATGGAATTTAAAATCTGTACAAAGGTATCTTCCTCTGTTATTTGATTTGCAGATTAGATAGCATGATTAATTCCTTTCATGCAAGAATTTCATATATTGATTCGAAAGATAGAATTTCAGATTCAGTTAATTAAATTAGACCCAGCTCCAGCTGACCTTTTACTGAATTCCTTGCTCTAATCCCATTCTTTTTTTTTGGGAGAATATAGGGATTAGTGAATTTGACTAAAAGGGTCAGAGGAATGTGTAAATTATTAGTAACAGTTTTATTAGATTCTTGTTACAGTAATTAAAAAAGAAAGTTGAAGCATCTGCTCTTTGATGCCATCATCTCTGACTATAAAACGTTTTTGGCATTTAAAGTACTTTGAAATGCTGACTCTGTACCTTGTCATTGCCAGATCACCCACCAGCACCATCCATATTTAGTTCCTGCATTCAATTTTTACTTGTAGCTAAATTATTGTCATTAATTCAGCATGAGTTGATTGTGATAAATTTCATTTAGGGCTGATTTATCACCATGACTTTATATAAGGAGGATGTCATTTATGAGACTATCACATTGATCTAATTTCATGAGACGAATCATTTCATAATTTATAACCTTCTAATTAGATTTTAACTTGTGAAAATTGATTGTATCGTCGGAAATGTCTTATACAAAATTTTGTGATATATAAAAATTGATGAGTTCTATTTTAGTTAAGTAAGTTGTATTGTTGGGTATTTAATAATAAAATGACACATAATAATGTATCTTTAAGAAAATCTGAATTGGATTGATGCTGGATTCTCTTGGAACATTTTAGCACATCGAATGGGATTGCTAGTCAACAAAATCAAAATGTAGCATCTTTCAATTTATTATATTTCTATTTATCAAATTACTATTTATTAATTTGATTAATGGCCATTTTTTAGCATTTCATCCGTTATTAAATATTAACATACAGACCATCAAATAATTAGAAAGTTAAACATATTTTCTTATTATTATTATCAGAGACACTCTTTAATTCTTGACATTTCTCACTTAAATTTTTGTTTTGTTATTAATCATAAACGTACCATCCAATCAAAGCCATTAATATGACGGGGACCTACAAATTTTCGAATGAATTTATTTTGATTCATAACTTGAGATATCTTAGTGGGGCATGCATTATAAAAATCATAACTGGATTTTTCCTGTCTTTTATTTTATTCCTTTAATTTTATCATCTTTGTATATTTGACTTTGTTTGAGCTATTGATACACGACTAATTGATGGGACACCAGATTAAAATATTGAATCTCAGTGAAGGAAATTGAGAAAATAGTTTTTTATTTTTTATTTAAAGGAATATAGAAAGAAAAAAATTGATAGGATGGTTAAAACATGAGATGTTGCCCCTAGTTTTATACAAAAAATTCTCATTTTGTCAATATTTTATAAATATCATTTCAAAGTTTTATTTTCATCTCTTTTTTTCTCTTACACACTTCCACTTCATAAATTTTTTAATTAACTAATACATAAAAGTAATTAAGTACAACCTTAATATTTTTTCAAAGATTCTAAAGTATTGAAAAGTGTTTTGTTCAAGTTTTCTCGGTAACATAAATTAATTGAATCTATCGTTATGAGACTTGGATATAAACTTTAGTTACTTCTCCAAACAAATATGAATAATTTACTAGATGTTACAAAAATCCTGGTAAAACACAGAACATGTAATCTTTGATTGAAAAAGATACAGGGTAAATGGAATCATTTTAAATGTGTGAATGCTTTTGTCAAAAATTAGACACCTGTAAACTCGTACATAAAATACATGCGTCAGCGTAAGAGAGATGCTGAATTGCCGATCATTTTGAAATTAAAATGGAATATGATAAGTATTATATTCCTTAGCATAAATATTCTGTCAGGTAAAATGCTGTTCTATTTAAGATTAATCAATAAGATTAATAAACCTTGAGTTCACTTCATTTTTTTAAATAAAAATGTATATACATATCATTAGTAGTAAGTTTCAAACTTTTATTCGAACTGAATTTTTCAGTATAATATCAACTGCATCATTTATTGTATCAATATATCCACAATTAACATAAATGCATCTTGAAATTCAAATCATGAGACCTCAATGATAAAATTAAACTATTTAAGTTCAAATCAGGATCATCTATTAATATTTCATTTTGATGATTCATTTTATATTTCAATAATTTTAATATTTGTCACATGTTAATTAATGATGTTATTTATACATGTAATGTATTTTTGTTATTATGAAATATCATATGAAAGTACTCTCGAATAAAAGATATGATGTGTTTAAATTCAACTATGCAGGCTTTTTATACCCACTATTATTCTAGTTTTTTTTGCCTAACTCGTGTAATAAACAACATAAACTCAGCTGCAAATACTCTTATATCAAATATTCTTATCTAAAATCCACTATTCTTTCAACTAATAGAATAAAACTACAAGTGGAGACAAATCTTAAAAAAGCAGTTGCAGATCGGAATTGCTGAATCCACTTATTTCACTATCACTTTGGCTCATCAAATATTTATTTATTTCTTAGATATGTTATACTACTTTTTAATGTGGATTTTTTTTTTTTATACAAACCTAATTAAAGGTGACGAACATGCATTCGACACATCGCACACATGAATCATGTTTTGTTGGTCTCAAGTAACCTCTATCAAATTTTTGCGTTTTAAAACTTTCTGCAAGCAGATTATTGAATTTTAGACAGAATACAGCAACACACACGATTCAATAAGCTGACAGTATGCTTGATCAGCTTACTATCTCAGAGAAAACTGAAGATAGAGTTTCTTTTGTAATTTTTTTTTTTTTCCAAGTATGATTTTATCAGAATCGTTTTAAGCAGTATAAGCAAGATATATAAGATATGCAGCAAATAAGATAAAGCGATAAACACACAAGTAGTGGTTCGAAGGTGGTGTAATCCTTCTACGTCCACTCTTCTCCTTCACACAGGAGGAACTCCACTAGGTCAGATTGGTTTACAAGTTTCAACTTTACAATCTTCTTCCTAACGAGCTATCACCTACTAGAATCAGAAAAATTCATAGGCCAATCCCACACAAGGTACAAATATTCACAGAGAGTAAAAAACCTTAACAATTTAAACTAACACTTAGTGAGGATCTAAATCATTCCCACTAAGGACACCAAACTAAAACAACCTAGCACACGCAAATAGATTAAAAATATATGTTCTTCAACTGGTGATTCGAAGACAATCTTAAGATCTTTGATAGCTTGAATCTTCAGCTTGATTGTTTTATGAATGTTGAGTAATTGAACAGTGAGAAAATTTGCGTTTACTTGAGAAAGATTGAGAGCTAGAAAATTGCTTCAGTTGTTCAGTAGTCTTCTCTAGTCAACTTCACCTTCTAATTATACTTGTAGAAAATATGTCCGTTGAAGAGAGACATACTCCTTGTTGAAATTTAAATCTTGATCTCATTTGATTTTCGCATTAAATGCTCTCGGAGAAATTAGGAAATAGGGCATGTCCTACTCTGCAGGGCATTAATGGCGCCACTCCTCGACAATAGTGTTTTTGCAGGTCCGTGGTCCAGATGACATCACCCCATTGGTCAGGTGCTAACTTTCATCTACCGGATACTTTGACAATGCATATTCCTCGTACTGCAATAAATAAGAATGATAGACTTACTGCTTCATACTCAGGTTGCAGTGATCACTTTCTATTCTGCGCCAGCTTTCTGTTCTATGTCTGCTTACTGATTCTGTAACAGCTTCTTGTTTCTGAATCCAACCTACTGATTTCTGCAAAAAGCCTCCAGTTTTTCTTATCAGTTTTTCTTACTGTCTTCTGTATGCTACTTAGCCTCCAGTTTTTCTTACCAGTTTTTACTGTCTTCTGTATGCTGCTTACTGATCCAACTTGCTGATTCTGCTTACTGATTCTCCTTACTAAAAATCAACATCCGATACTTCTTCACTTGCAGAAACTTGTTGCGATCAGAAATTTCCATCTTTCTGATTTTTACATATCTTCAAAATACATCTCAGAAATTGAACTTATCAAAACTAAATTCCACTTAAACAATGTGGAAAAATAGGGTACTCCAACTTTCTATACAAAACTACTTTGTCTCATCAAAACCTAACAAAAATATCCCGACATGTTTAATGTAATTAACCTTATAATTCACACTAAGATTTAGGACCAGTATATTTTCTTTTCCCTAAATGCAAACACTTCCTTCTAGGTGGTATCCACCTAGACGTACAACACGAGAAATGAGCTAAAATACTTTAATCAAACACTATTATAATACAATGTTTCATGCATTTATCTATTATTGCAATTCATATAAAACAATTAATCAGAAAATGACCCATAACGAATACGTTTACAATTCTCTAAAATAGTGGAGACAAAAGATGCTCACCACCTCAGCAAATGCTTGGTATAATTGCAACCTCAAGTATTCTTTATGATGGTGGGTATTCCATTATTAAAAACATGATCTCATTATCACCAAGTATAAATATACATATCCCCCAAGGCTTATAATCTCATCCATTGTGCAATAAACAGCCCATCACTTAATTTTGTTTAAGGTATTTGTTCTCATTTTCTTGTTCTTCTCTCTCAACTAAATTTGTTCCTACATTATTATGCATGGATCATCATAGCATATAATGTAATAATACTATACATATTGATCTAAAACTTCAAATCTTGTGATACTAATATTATGCATTAATACTTCTATTTCTGTCTCTTAATTTGTTTCCTAGTCTTTTGTTCTTCAATCCACTAGCTAGATTCTTCGGCACGTACAGTCGGTTTTTCATCCTAAGTTCTTTGAATATGGTGTTAGTATATTTTCAATAAAATTAATACCTATAGAAGTAGATATTAAAATTAATACTTGACAGAGGAAAGTGAATTTTTACAGGAACTGCTTTAGTATACTGTGAAAATGGAAGCTGTGAGGTCACGTTGTACTAAATATGACTGCCTTCTCTTTGGTATGCTACTAATCCTTCTCTTATGATCGTTAGTATCTTTTTCCATATATGACTGATTCAATTTTTTCATTTCTTTTCTTAGATATGGATGATACTTTGTATCCTCTAAGCTTGGGGCTCAACTATGCCTGTCGCAAAAATATAGAAGGTACATAAATCTCTAGTGTTCTACCAACTATTATGCTCCTATAGTGTGTTTTCAGATGGATTCAGAGTTATGATGATCAATTACCTATTCATGGTCCATCTTAATTTGCAGAATACATGTTGCACCACTTGCATATTGAAGAAAGTGAGGTCCCTAAGATGTGCTTAGATTTGTACAAAGAGTATGGAACCACAATGGCTGGTCTAAAGGTATACAAACTAATTTAAATTTTTCTCAATGGGTTAAACTTCTTTTACGTAGAAAAACTTACGCCTTAGTCATTTCCTGTAGGTGTTTGGGTATGAATTTGATAATGATGAGTTTCATGCTTATGTTCATGGGAGATTACCATATGAGTTGCTAAAACCTGATCCTGTGCTACGTAATCTCCTACTTTCCATGCCCCAACAGAAAATAGTACGTTGACATTCAACTTTTGAATCTAGATTGATGGTCAAATCATTCAATCCAAACTGAGATGTAAATGAAAAATCTTAAAAGTACCTGTTATTTTCTGGCTGTAGATCTTCACAAATGCAGATGAAGCACATGTAGCTCAAGTGCTTAGTAGGTTGGGGTTGGAAGATTGCTTCCATGGTGTTATATGCTTCGAGACTCTTAACCCTCCCTTGGAACCGGTTAAAAGCTTGAATGGGGTGAATGAAGAACTGCCTCAAGATGCCACTGAAACAGAGAAGAATGAAAATTTTAAGGCTCAGATTCTGTGCAAACCTTCTGTTGAAGCAATGGAAGCAGCCATTCGCATAGCAAATGTTGATCCAAGGAGAACAGTAAATACAGAACACTAATTAAGACATTTTATCTACCACATATAGCAAGAATATAATTGATAAGACTTTCATTTTTGTTGGTTTGTAGATATTCTTTGATGACAGTGTCCGTAACATTGCTAGTGGAAAAGCAGCTGGGCTCGAAACTGTAATTGTAAGTTCAGAAAATTTTACAAGTATTAGTGAAACCAAGTTTACCACTGCATGAGAAATCTGCTCGGTATAACCAACATGAATACAAATATGCAGGTGGGAAAATCTACTCTAGTGCCAGGTGCAGATCATGCTTTAAACAGCATACATAATATACGAGAAGCCTTACCAGAGATATGGGAAGATGAAGGAGAGCATTTGGAGCAAATAATACAAGCTTCTGCTGTTGAAACTGTTGTCCGAGCTTAGATCACATCAGCTTTGAGCTTTTGATACATGTCTCAGAAGCATCAAACTAATGTGCCAACATCTATTACTTAAAGAAGTATACTTACAGAGATATGGTAGTGAAGTAATGCTTGTCAATCAATAAAGTTTCACACTAGATGAAACTGCCTTGTTAAACGATCAGTCCAACAAATTCAAACTAGCGTACTTCAAATTCATGTGCCCTTTGTTGTTAATATAAATCAAAAAACGCACATATAATACATCCACTCATACAATTTCACTACGCATCTTTTAAGAACTAATAAAATTGATTCTTCAATAGTATAGAAGCATATTACACCATAATATGAACATGAATACAAGGTTAAGGGAATACTAATACGCCAACTCTTTACAGAAACAGGTGCTTAAATTCTTCCAAAAGCTAAGTAGCAGTATCGTTTAAATGGGATGTTACGTTCAACTCTAATCATTTGTCGCTTCAGGAGCCACCATGAATGTTCTGAAATAGAACTTTAGCATTGTGCAACACATCATTTATCTCCTCGTTTGCAGTATCAAGTAAACGAAGTTCCTTGATCTCCTCCTGCCACTTTTCCATCTGTTCCTTATGTATCCTAAAACAAATTAGAGTTGATTATGTAGCAAGTTCTCATGTCCAATAATCACAAGCCATTTCTACTTCCGTTTATACTTACAAAACCATCCGTTCTTCTAACTCATTGCTCAGTTCCTTCAGCATTGACTTCCCTGATTCTAGCAGCTCTGAGACCTTTACACAATGGTAATCAGAGGCATAAATACTAACAAATTATTCCAGAGATAGTGCGTCATGTATAAATAAGGTATTCTCCTGAAAGTCATGAAATTTCCTATTCAGACCGATTGCAAATCAATTCAGCTCTGATGTTTGAGGAGTTTACCATTTGAGTGAAGCTATTGATCTTTTCGAGGATGTGAGAAATCTCCATCTCCACCTGTTCAGAATTAGATGCTCTTAGCTCATTTTCTTCAGCTGGAGCCTGTTCAATGGATCCATCTTCCACCAAAATCTCCTTATTCTCCACCTGTTAATGAGTATTATAATTATATGAAAATAGAGCACTTCTGATCACTTTTTCCGTCATGTTAGCTCAAGCAGAGAAGAAGTGGAAAAACTTACAGAAAATTTTGTGCGTTTCGCCATTCCAACGGTACCTTCACCTTCCATTTTCCAACGAAACAGTATACTGCAGAAAGAAGTTATAAATTATATTAACCACTTGAATGTCCTTTCAGCTAGCATTCAAACGAAAATAGCACTATTTAAACAGATTTACAGAGATAATGATGATCGATACAGTCAAATTAACACAAATTAATCATATGAAAAGAGTAATCAGCAAAGAGTATCCAGATTACACAAATTCAGAGAAATGCCTACGCGCGTAGTTCGCTTAATCAGCATTCACAAGTTCACAGCACTAATCAAATGAACAAAGCAGTACGAAAACTCGATTAGTAGTTAGAATGCAACGAAACATGGAAATCAACACATTAATCGGTGGTAGATCAACGCAATGAAACACGAAAAGTTACCAGATAAATTGGCAGCAACCAGTAAGAGAATGCCTCTCGTATTTGTTGGTTGCAGAGAGAGAGAGAGAGAGAGAGAGAAATTTTGGTTGAAGTTTACATGTCTATGTGTTTAATCTTCTATTTTAATCTATGAATTCTCATTATATAAATTTAATAATCCCATTCAATGCCGCCAGTATACTAATGACTACAAAACAAAATATGAACAAAGTTCAAAAAAGGTCATTACTCCTAATATTTTGAAATGAATTTTTTTTTTCAATTGAAAATGAGTGGATACTTACAAGAGTACAATTTTCTCACATGGTTTTGAGGAAATTCCGTTAGTTTATGTAATTTATGTAAAAGGTTGATTTAATGTAAGTGACTATAAATAAAATCTAAGTTGACTAGATGTATATTATTGTTACAAATTATAAATGTACCTTCGTAGATGGCAAATATATTTATCCATCACCTGATTCACCTCACAGTTTTTGTATAGAGGTGATTGTTTTCTTTAGTTACATGTAAAAAAAGACTATATGATATATCTCTTAGTTTGCAAGAGAAAAACAAATACCCACAATTCTTATGGGGTCAATCGATCTTATCAACGATTTAGATAAACTGGGCCTTTTGAGTCCTCTAAGCACCTACCTTGGCAGATGACTATTTCCCAAGAGGATCAAAAGTTGAGGCCCAACAAGGCCCAGATAAGAAAGGGCCTCCTTCTTGATTATAAGTATCCTATAAAAATTGTTATCAGAACTCTTTGAACTTGTCATGAATTCTTGTTACAAGAAAACAAGTGAATATAGGAACAAGTACACCCTGTTGTTTGTAAATTGTAAATACCTTGTTTAAAAGTAAAGACATTACAAATAAAATAAAATAAATTACAAAGATAGAAATTGAGACTCTAAACAATCGAAAAGAAAAATGCGACAATTACCAAAATGTAACAATTCAAATTCATCATTCTCTGTGTCTCCCGTCAAAACAATAGTAAATCCCATGGTGGAAAAGTGGTGGACCAATTGATGGCCAAAACTTGTACATTAAATTGTCAAACCAACCAAATTTCCACTTGAGTTCTCCAAATTTAATAAGAGCAAAACTACAAACAGAGACTATGAATTCAATTAACAAACAGAGACTATAAAATTGTTAGCTTGACTTCAGAGTCATCCACATGGAAACTTACAAAAGTTGAACTAGTTAAGATGGGCAATTTCTAGCCAAAAGATGTCCACATTTAGTGTAACACCCTATACCCCTATGATGTATATTTAACAATAAAATATTCATCATGTAGGCAGATCATACTGACGTTTCATTTATCCATATAAGTATAAAAACATTATTTAAGGACTAATATCGTATAAAATTAAAACACACAATCAATATCTCAAGATAATTCATTGTCATATTAAATACAAATCGTGATACACACGTTCCAAAATGCAAAATGAGGAGGAGGAGAAAGTTGCACAAAGCATCAGCCGGCCGATTTGTATAGCGTGGCGTCTATATATACAACCCACGTCAAAAAGAGTTATTGAACCTAAACAAAAACAAATATGCGATTTTTATGAGTCGCAACTCAGTGAATATAGACCGTTAATTTAATTAAACAATAAGCAAATAACAATCATTAATATTAATCATAAACATATGCAAACGCCACTATGTCCGGTTTATTATTCTGTGAACTGCTCAAGCTTGGATCTGTCCCGAAATTTCCAATATGCCACTATGTATATAGATCCGTAGGTCTCCAATATAAATTTGACCTGAAGTTCTCCACTTTGTATACAAATCCATAGCAAGACAGTCACAAACCTTTTAATTTCATGCAATTTGTAATACAACACAACAATCATCTGAACATATGATCACGTATACATTTACCAATGTATCATTTAATCCAATGATAATTTCATACAAATATATATTTCTTATATAACACATATAACAAATATTGCATATAAATCACATCACATCGCGTATAAATCACATATACGGTTTATACTCACTTGGCTATGATAAGTAATCCGTTTGTCGCTCTGGTTCCTCCTCCCGTTCTACAGTCCGTGCTCCTATATGATTCAATGCAATTTAGTCTAATTGTCCCCTTAATATATATATTCTATTATGCAATGAAATGCAATGCATGTATGCTTTATTTCATTTATTTCATATATAATACTAAATTCTAGCAACCTTTATTCTTTTGACATTATCTCACTCGATACTTAACCGAGTCATCCACAGTTTTCTTCTGAGTTTAACAAAGAGATTGTAACGCCCCGTTTCCCTTTATTGGAAATAGGTCGTCACCCTTTACATACTTAGGAAATAAAGAAATTATAATAATTTTATAACATACAGCGGAAGACTTAAAAGCGATGACACGAGAGTTTTTTTTTTTTAAACATAACATATATCTCTGTCTATAAACCAAGATTAGTCGTGTCTCACCCACATTTCTAAGTAAAATGTTTGAACCAAAGACTTACATGAATTACACAACAAAACATATATATATATATATATATAATAGGATACGAGTCTAGGCCCATAACATCATACTGTACATATATACAACATATAGTTCTTAAACGGAAACGTTATACTAGTACAAACATAGCTACTGAGAGAAGTCCGCCCAGCCTGCTACTCGTCCACCTCATCATACGCCGAGCCTGAAAATAATAAGCGTAACATCATGAGACACCTCCGGAGAGGGATCCTAGTGGGATAACCTTACTGTCTAATATATTGAAGCAATTAAATTATTAAGCGAGTACTGCATCATAGACCAGACACTTTACGCCCTTATGGTCGCTTCCTTAGACCAGGCACTTTGCGCCCTTATGGTCGTCGCCCAGGTATGGAAGTTACATACCGGTTATAGCTACGGACTTCAATCGTAGACTTTCATACATAACTTATCGACTCAATTAACAACACATATAGTGAAACAATTAAACCGTTAAGCAAGTACTACATCATAGAGGAATGTGGGAATCGCTCGCCCACTAAACCTTGCATAGACCAGACACTTTACGCCCTTATGGTCGATTCCTTAGACCAGACACTTTGCCCCTTTATGGTCGTCGCCCAGTAATGGAAGTTACATACTGGTTATAGCTACGGACTTCAGTCGTAGACTTTCATACATAATTTATCAATTCAATTAACAACACATAGTAGAGAGTAGAAGTTACCCACTTGTTCGTTAGAGGTGCTAGGATTGACTCAGGTTCCACCGATCGTCTCGACTGCGCTCGACACACTTAATTGATTAGCTTCCTTATATCGTATAACACATTCTTTGCATTTATATTAGGTTACATTTACCCAAAACACATTCATACTCATAACTTATTCGTTAACCTTCCAAACTAGTAATCTTCGAATGATAAGAAGACCCATAAAATCGCAACAATTTTAATAATTCACATGTGATTCCTAAAATCATACAATTATTCATATACCTACATAACTTCTTTTAGTACATCATATAAAAACATCAACTAAAAATAAGGTTCACATAAGTAGTCATGAATTTCTTAAGTTGGCCGAAAAACTGGACATCATATGCTGAAAAACGGACTTTCTCGTAAAAATCACCATAATTCGTACCAGGTTCCAAAAATGACATAGTAAAATTCTACATACTCCTAAGAACGTGTACTACAACATAGTAAAACATGGATTATAAATTCGATCTCAATAATTAGTTATGAGTTTTAGAACGAAGCTGAAAACAGGACATCGTCTACGCGAAAAACAGGTTTTATCGTAAAATTCGGCATAAATCGTAAAAGACTCAAAAAAATACATACTAAAATCCTACACGTACCTAAGAACAGGTTCTAAAACATAGCAAAAGATCATGCATAAATTCGAAGTATATTATTCCAGAAAATTATACGAATCAGACCCGAAAACAGGGTAAAAACTGTCCCCGAACAGCTTGTCTTAGAAAAATCATATAAAATCGAATTTAACTCCAAATCCTATGAAATTTTACAGACATGCTCTTGACTTCATATATTTCAATCAGGCAAAAGGATTCATCTTAATTCAATTCCTAAGATTTTCGAACACCACCAAAACAGTAGCAAAATAAAGCATATCTTTAAGTCTACCCTAGAATCAACTTATTCCTCCATGCAAACAACATATAATCCCAACAAATATGCCAAAGAACATCTTTGGACTTCTTATCCTAAAGTATTAAGCATAAATCATGAGTTTTAATGAAGGATTCATAAGGGTTTAGCCAAAAATACCTTTAGATTTTGAAGAAGACTTGATGGATAAAAGATCTTTGCTTTCCTTTATCTCTTGTACTAACTTATCTATGACTTTGGCTCTCCTATATGAAGTGATCAAGAGAGAGAGAGAAAGAGAGAGTGATCGAGAGAGAGGGAGGGAGAGAGAAGAAATATCCTCAAGCTAAGATGTATTGCATGTTGCAAGTGGATGGTTATTTGCATGATGCTATTAGATTAGTGAGGTGGCTAGGCTAGGTTACCACTTGCTAAAAGACTTACCTTGGAAGCTTTGTATTAAAAATAAAGGTTAATCTAATTATTTATCTTGATATTTTGATATTCATATAACACATATGTATAAATACATGCATACCTTATTGTAAAGACTAGAAATAATAGCATAATGTATAAATCACACAAATATGGAAATCACTTAGCATAAAACCTAAAATCATTCTATTAATTAACTTTGATCATCATCTTATCTTTTTACTTCCGTTCATATGTGTCGAGTGAGTGGAGATCGAGCTCGGTTTCATCCGTGAGCAATCCTGCAAAACCCTTAAAATCTCGAAAGAAAACACGTCATAAAATCTTACGTAATATGAAAACTTGTACTTAAATCATTAACACTTGAACGATAAAAGAAATTTATAAAATATGCATATGCAGGGTGTTTTCTTGAAATGGAGTGTTACAGAGATAGGGCTATAAGTTTCATATTTTAAGTTTTCCCCAATTCAGCCTCTAAAGTTACCAAAAACCTCCAACAAATTACGATAACTTGAGATATATCTAATTCACTAATTTCTTTGTACCTTTTTGGGATAATCTTTGAGAATTCACTCCAATTAAATCGAAGAGCATGTCACCACGAGTTCCCCCTCAAAATCTGAAACAAAAAGGTAAAGAAACGAACCCAAATTCACAAACCCTTCTCTCTTATTTCTTTTCCTTCCCTTCTTCTTTTTCCTCTACTCTTCTTTCATTTTCTCTCTGTTTTCATTTTCCTTTCTCTACTGCACTTTTCTCTTTCTACCCTTTTTTTTATTTATTATTTACTCCACCGCCTCACCCCTTTACAAACTAAGTTTGCTTTCCTTTATTATTATTCATTATCATTATATAACAATACTTAGTTGCATACAAATACACGTGTGTGCTTATAATGCATGCGCATATCATATATATAACAAAAGTTAATGCCACCTCTTTTTATATATAAGTATACACATACTGTCACTTGTAACATGAATATATATATATATATTAATCACACATATCTAACTATATACATGTGTGCGTGTGTAATATATTTGTATATAGTAGATTTTAGGTTTATTTATTTATTTATTATTAATTAATTTCCTTTTTACCACTTACACCAACAATAATCATTTAATTCACACTACAAGAAAAATGCACATAGACAATACCCCTAAGACAACGATTTTTTGAAAAAAGCGTTGTCGTAGCATAAATTGCCGTTGTCGTAGACAAAACCGTTGTCGTAGCCCAAAAAATTCTCTCATAGACAACGGTTTTTAACCTACCGTTGTCGTAGACTTTTGAAACCGATGTCGTAGCCCGGAAAATTCTCTCATAGACAACGGTTTTAACCTACCGTTGTCGTAGACGTTTGAAACCGTTGTCGTAGCCCGAAAATTCTCTCATAGACAACGGTTTTAACCTACCGTTGTCGTAAACGTTTGAAACCGTTGTCATAGCCTGAAAATTCTCTCATAGACAACGGTTTTAACCTACCGTTGTCGTAGACGTTTTAAACCGTTGTCTTTGCCCGAAAAATTCTCTCATAGACAAGGGTTTGAACTTGTCGTTGTCGTAGACGTGTTGTCCTAGGACTCCTAAGACAAGAGTTATTTTCTAACGTTGTCGTAGCCTCGTAGAAGCGTTGTCGTAGACTAATATTTAAAAAAAAAAGTCAATTATTACAATTTTTTTAAAATGATATAAGAAATGCTATATATTGTTGAATTAAATTAATGAAATAAACTAATTTTGAGAATTAAATTTTATTTCATTATAAATAAAATTTAGAAAATATTTACAACAGATTATTAATTTTATAAATATATTAATTTGAAAAATACATTAATTATATAAATTTATTAATTGTAAATATAATTTGAAAAATATATTGATTTTATAAATATATTAATTATATATATAATTTGAAAAAAATATGCATTAAAATATACATATATTAATTTGAAAAATATATTAATTTTATAAATATATTCATTATATATAATTTGAAAATTATATTAATTATTATTAATATAGTCATTAATCTTCCAATTATATATATATATATATATATATTAATCTATCAAAATTGGAAATCAATTACTTATATTAATAAGTAATGGTACTTTAATTATAAAAGTTAACAAAGAAATGCTATATATTGTTGAATTAAATTAATGAAATAAACTAATTTTGAGAATTAAATTTTATTTCATTATAAAGAAACTTTAGAAAATATGTACAACAGATTATTAATTTTATAAATATATTAATTATAAATATAATTTGAAAAATATATTAATTATTAATATACATATATTAATTTGAAAAATATATTAATTTTATAAATATATTCATTATATATATATAATTTGAAAATTATATTAATTATTATTAATATAGTCATTAATCATTCAATTATTTATATATATATATATATTAATATATCAAAATTGGAAATCAATTACTTATATTAATAAGTAACGGTACTTTATAAAAGTTAACAAAAAAATATGTAATAATAGAAAAATGAAAAATATCAAAAATATATTATAAAAGAAATATATGTAAGACATTGTCACATGAGTTGTTTTCTAACATTGTCATAGCCTCGTAGAAGCGTTGTCGTAAACTAATATTTTAAAAAAAAAGTCAAATATTACAATTTTTTTTTAAATGAAAGAAGAAATGCTATATATTGTTGAATTAAATTGATGAAATAAACTAATTTTGAGAATTAAATTTTATTTCATTATAAAGAAATTTTAGAAAATATGTACAATAGATTATTAATTTTATAAATATATTAATTTGAAAAATACATTAATGTTATAAATATATTAATTATACATATAATTTGAAATATATATTAATTTTATAAATATATTCATTATATATATAATTTGAAAAATATATTAATTTTATAAATATATTCATTATATATATAATTTAAAAATTATATTAATTATTATTAATATAGTCATAAATCATTCAATTATATATATATATATATTAATATATCAAAATTGGAAATCAATTACTTATATTAATAAGTAATGGTACTTTATAAAAGTTAACAAAAAATATGTAATAATAGAAAATTGAAAAATATCAAAAATATATTATAAAAGAAAAATATGCAAGACATTGTCACATGAGGCATCAATGGTCTAGTGGTTAGAGTACCATCGGGCCACTCGGGTTCGAATCTCACACAAACAAAGGTTAAAAACCGTGCTCTATGAGCATTTTTATGATTCATGAAATGAATGCCCAATTGTAAGAACATATAAATAATATATGAATGCCCAATTATAAGAACATATAAATAATAATAAAATATGCTGCATGAAGATGATGTCATCCTTATTATGACGTGTGGGATGATGTGGCAAGCTTTGAACCGTTGTCGTAGCTACGACAAAGGTTAAAAACCGTGCTCTATGAGCATTTTTCTTTTTTCTTGTATCTTTTTTCTTGTAGTGTCATATTGTGCACTTGAATATCACTGGACTCAACCAATTATGTAAGAACATATAAATAATAATAAAATATGCATATGTTGAATGTCACTGGACTCAACCAATTATGTAAGAACATATAAATAATAATAAAATATGCATATGATTCATGAAATGAATGCCCAATTGTAAGAACATATAAATAATAATAAAATATGCTGCATGAAATGAATGCCCAATGACATGTAGGTTTTGGTCGAGGATGTTACATTTAGAGAATCAAGGAGTGGAAAATGAGGGTGATCTTGTGGATGAGATGGACAACCTTCTTCGCGAACCTCTCTTCGATGCCGTCTTTTTTGCGCCCTTCTCCTAATGCCGCGTCCCTATCCTGTGAAAGATGAAGAAGCTTTGAGACTTTTTCCTTTTTTTATGGGGCCTAAAAAAGTTCGATTCTCTCCTAAACTCCGTGTCATGTCTTCAAAACCTTAGCTACTTTCCTAGTCTAGCTCCGCCAACTATTCTGCTTTTCATTCTCTTTGTCACCAGGCCATGCAGGTGAAATGAATGCCCAATGACATGTAGGTATGTAAGAACATATAAATAATAATAAAATATGCATATAATGCATGAAATGAATGCCCAATGACATGTAGGTTTTGGTCGAGGATGTTACATTTAGAGAATCAAGGAGTGGAAAATGAGGGTGATCTTGTGGATGAGATGGACAACCGCATTGGACGATCTTCATATCCAGGACATTCGCATTGGTGGTTGAGAACTGCCTACTTCAATATTATGGTAGCTCTTACTCATAAGATCATAGAACCATATCTTTTTATTCCAAATGAAATAAACAGTATCTTTTTCGATTCCTGGGGACTCATCACATGATACAACTGTGCCGTCGGGAATGAAAATAGCTATATCACCTATTGTATCCACCTTATAGCTTTGTTTTTTCTCCAAATCAACTGTGAAAATTTGAAACTTTTCAAATTCGCCTGTACCATCATGGACCATCATTTGTAGGAACAAAAGCTCGCCACCTAAATCAACAAGGTACCCATCACCCTCAAGCAAAGTGGTCTTTTCCACTGGTATAGTGAAAGGGTGCCCTTCACTATCGGTAAGAGGCATCAACCTCTTTTCTCCTCCCCTGAATTTGAGTTCAACAACTTGAAAGTTAGCACCATCACTCCGAACACCTTGCCTCGAAAATGAACAAGGGCTCAAGCAAAGTGGTCTTTTCCACTGGTATAGTGAAAGGGTGCCCTTCACTATCGGTAAGTGGCGTCAACCTCTTTTCTCCTCCCCTGAATTTGAGTTCAACAACTTGAAAGTTAGCACCATCACTCCGAACACCTTGCCCCAAAAATGAACAAGGGCTGCCGAAAATGAACAAGGGCTGTTATATAGTTAGCAGCATTTGTAAATCCACTCTTATCACCAGCACGACACTATTGGATATCAAGGATGAAAATTTTGGTTTCGATGAAAATGTATTTAAGTTTTATAGAAATATCGTGGAAATATCTGTATCGGTAGAAATATCGGTACATAAATTTATCGATATTTTTCCGATATTTATCTATATTTCCCAAAATCCCACCAATATTTACCGATATTTCCATGATATTTCATGAATTTTCACCTATATTTATCGATATTTCCATGATATTTCACGGATTTTTATATAATTTATATCATAAAATCACCGATATCGAAATCGATACTGATATTTCCCCGATATTTCACCTATTTTCCTACAAATTGTAGGATGAAGTGCCGATATTTACCGATATTTCCATGATATTTCACATATTCACCTATATTTATCTATATTTTCATGATATTTCACGGATTTTCATATAATTTATATCATAAAACCACCGATATCGAAATCGATACTGATATTTCCCCGATATTTCACCTATTTTTCTACAAATTGTAGGATGAAGCCACTATATTGAAATCGATATTTCGTTGATATTTCTCCAATATTTCACCTAATTTCCTATAAATTATACGAAGTCACCGATATTGAAATCGATATTTTACCAATATTTTGATAAAATTTCTCGTTTCCTTATCGGTTGTGTGGAAAAATGAAAATATTGATCGATATTGAAATCAATATTTCATCGATATTTTACCAATATTTTGACAAAATTTCTCATTTCTGAAAAAATTAAAATATCGGAGATATATATCGATGGCACACCATTTTTATATCAATCACATGAAAAAATGGAAATATCGGGGAAATATCGCAGATATTTCCGGATATTTTCATCCATGCTGAAAAACACTGGCCGAGTAGAAAATATATACGCAGTCCTTATCCATTACGGTCTTGGATACCTTTGAATAAGAGGTTCGCATAAGAGGTTCGCAGCTGTACCTTCTTAGAATGTTCATTAGAATGTTCAGCAATGAACATGTTACTCCCCTGTTTGGGGATGACTGTTGTTGTATATCCTCATGTTCTAACCAATCCAAGAGCGAGACCCAACTTTCTGAAAATGGATCTGTAGAGATGATCGAAACTTCCTTTCTGAAAAATTCCCGAATCGGTAGATCCTCAATTTGTAACCATAAGAAGTGAAATAGAAGTGTTGATAGCGCAAGTATCTCCCTTCAATCCAAGAGCGAGACCCAACCTTCTGAAAATTGATCTGTAGAGACGATCGAAACTTCCTTTCTGAAAAATGTTGATAGCGCAAGTATCTCCCTTCAATCCAAGAGCGAGACCCAACCTTCTGAAGAAAATTGATCTGTAGAGACGATCGAAACTTCCTTTCTGAAAAATTCCCGAATCGGTCCTCAATTTGTAACCATAAAAGGTGAAATAGAAGTGTTGATAGCGCAAGTATCTCCCTTCAATGATTAGCAGCAAGGGACGCCGAATCGGTAGGTCCTCAATTTGTAACCATAAGAAGTGAAATAAAAGTGAAATAGAAGTGTTGATAGCGCAAGTATCTCCCTTCCCTTCACTGATTAGCAGTGAGGGACGCTGGTAATAGAGGCGGAATTTGATCTTATTGAATGGAGCTCCTCGCCGAATCGTCGAGATTTCCATATACCACCCAAGATCCATCATCTCTTGCCGCTTCAAAAATATCTCTTTGTCACTGTCTCGATCCTCCTTCATATTAGTTTTCAATAAGTCATACCTTAATTCTAAACGAAGCCCCATTCTGCAAAGATATCATTTTCTATGGTCATGACATAATAAATCACTTGAACATTGAAGTAATAGCAAGATACGCAGCCTCCACCTCAATGGTGCATCCATCCTTTACCTACTAATTTAGGTCAATTAACTAATTTAGTTTCAATCTAAAATCGCCTAAATTAAACAATTTGTAAAAAACCCACCACCATAATAAAGTACTTGAAATCAGAAATCAAATAGAATCATTCTCATCTCCATTTAACAGCAATCAATTTGCAATTGTAACTGAAATTGCCTAAATAAACAAATGGTAAAAACCCCGGCAGCATAACAAAATATTAGAAACCAACCAAACTGCAATTAATCATGCTTCAAACCCAACAGCAAGAAATTTAAATTTGCCTACTTCAAACAATTTGTAAAAAAACCCCAGCAACATAATAAAACACAGCAGCATACTAAAGTATTAGAAATCAAGCAACAATTAATCAGTCTCTCAACCCAACAAAAAAAACAATTTAATTTGTAGTAAAATTGCCTAAACCCTCCAAATTGTAAAAAACCCAGGCACCAAACAACATACTAGAAACGAAAAAAGCAAGTAATCGGTCTCCAAACCCAAGACCCACAATTTGCAATATTGCCAAAAACAACAAATGTCAATAGTACAACTTTATTGACCTTTCCAATAGATGTATATCTCACAATAGCATATTCAACTTCAATATATTATCAATTTTTTCAGCATATTATCTAAAATTCCAGATTGCCATTCTAAAAAATTCCTGGAAACCAGAGATGTACAGATCCCATCAAGTTCTCACAACTACCAATATAAAATTAACACATCAAAACAATATGTAACTCAGTAACCATCAACATAGATAATTCATTACAACACATAAAAAAACAGAATATGGAACTCAGTTAACAATCAAATAATTGATAACAACACAAACTCAACGAAGATGACAAATCCCATTTATTTTAGCTCAGAATTTGATCAGATAAAATAAGCCAAAGTTACAAATTTTGATAATCTAGTTTGCTTATCAAACTGAAATCCATATTTAAAAGCATTGGAGAATTATGAACTGAATTTTTTTTACAGAATCAGCCATTTACAATATTTCAGAATTTAAAGGGATCAAAATTCCTACCTTTGTTCAGACCTTCGTAAGGGTCGAAAGACACTCCAACCTAGTTTTCACCCCCTAGGAGAATTTGGTAATGTTATAATAGGAAATATTTAAACCAATGACAGAGAGATTAAACCATACACCAAATTTGACGAAAGAGAACAGAGGACACCATTTGAATTTCTATTGCTTTCCTTATCTGCCACTTTCTCAAGAATCATACATAACATATTTTAGAGTAAACTTATCTCAGATGATTCCCTGAACATCTAACTTGGTTCAATCTTTTGCACAATCAATTAATAAAGATTAATAATAAGATACTGATAACATCATTACAAATGCTTCTATAAAACAGTTTATATACAAGGGGATAGTGTGTACTGCACTAACAAAAAATGATTTATTTCAAATGTAGGGCCTTCGATATTCGCAAGGATGAAAATATCGGTATCGCTATCTTGATTTTACGGAAATATCGGTGGATATATCGATTTCGGAGGAAATATCGGATATTTTTTTAAAAAATATAGAAACTTTGTAAAAAAATTGAAAAATATATCTAAGTAGTTTAGAGAATATTATAACTAACATTAATACATATATTGAACTTAAATTTCATTTTATAAATTTCATATAAAATGATATGTTTACAACAAATATAGAGATAAACTAATATATAAACGCTGTCTGTTAATGATAGCATGACAAATTTTGTCAAAAGTAATGCATTTCATATAAAATGATATGTTTACAACAAATATAGAGATAAACTAATATATAAACGCTGTCGTTAATGATAGCATGACAAATTTTGTCAAAATTAATGCTTTGATTTATAATAGTTTGAACTCCAATGAGGTTCAAATGAATAAGATGACATGCAACAATATTGATGCTAACTTAAAATATTACACCAATAAATTAATAAAAAAAAGAAAAAATTAAAAAAAAAATCCAAAAAAAAAAAAATCGCCGATATTTGTAAAAACCGATATATCGCCGATATATCCACGATATATCAGCGATATACCGCAATTTTATAAAGACTCACCGATATCGACATTTTACCGTTATTTTACCAATATTTCCCGATATTTTGACGAAAAAAAAAACTGCGTATTATAATTTCGGTATGTGAATTTAGCTATTTTTCCATCCTTGATTGAAACAAAGAAGGGATAAAAATAGGGTTTTCGTATAAGCCCTAACAATCGAAATAGAACCAAAACTAAAGAATGTGTTATGATTCAAGCAAGGCTAGAAAAGAGAGTAGCAGATATAAATCTTGGAGAAGAAGAAAAGAGAGTAGCAGATAGAAATTAAGATTGCATGGATACCTCTCTCCTCTCCTCTCACTCTGTTACTGAACGAAGAATGTCGACTTTTGCGTTTAATAGAGTTCATATTCACAAAATCTATATATAATTATATATATATATATATATATATATATATATATATATTTAATACATTTCCAGTCTTCCTGACGTTAGCGAATTGAACCCAACATATATTTGCCTTAAGGAATTTTTAGTTAAACTCTTATTTAACTTTATTAATTTCGTTGTCTGTTGCAATAGATTTTATTAATAAAGGTTAGAAAATAACTTAAATATTTACTATGATATTGAGGGGATTGTTAGTTTTTGTATAGAGGTGATTGTTTTCTTTAATTACATGTAAAAAGGACTTTTTAGAGTTGATTTTATATATGTTGCCCTCATGACAAGGCCCAAATAAGAAATTAGGACCTTCTTCTTGATTATATATCTAATAAAAATTGTTGTGAGAAGTGAGAACATACTCTTTGAACTTGTCATGAATTCTTGTTACAAGAAAACGAGTGAATATTGTTTAATAATGGTAAAGATAGTACAAATAAAAGAAAATAAATTAACAACAAAGATAGAAAAGAAAAGGAGATTTAAGAAGTAGAAGGATTAACCCAAACTCCAAGAGTGGAGGAACCCCAACCAGAATCAATATAAGATTGCATGTTGCCATCGAGTGAGTGGTACATTCCGCTGCTCAAGGAGTACACAACACCAGTGTTGCGATAAAACTTGTGAAGAAAAATCTTGTTGGCAAGGTGAGTATTGGCAACAGCAAAAGATCCATTGGGACTGACATATAAACATTTGTTGCCCAAACATTCTAGATTCTTCCAAAGCATGTCTGATAAATCCAACTTTGCAACCCTAACAACTTCACCCATGCGCCCTTTTCTTATAACAAAGAAACCCCATATCTCTTCTCCATCCACTTCCATCATGTAACTCTCCTCAATCATCACCACTTCTTCTTCTTCTTCTTCTTCCTCTTCGGCTTTTTCATATTCCGACAATTCAAATTCATCATCATCATCTTCATATTCCTCTTCAAAATGGGAGGATTCAAATTCATCATCGTCTTTCTCATAATCATTCTTGGCTGTTAGACTAGAGAATAAATAATATCTTTGTAAATATTCTTTTACTGACTTTCCTTGTTTATAGGCTCTGTTGTAATCTCTGTATCTATTTAATTCTGTGAGAACATATGCACTCCTCAATTGAGGATTTACAATCCTATCACATTGGCATTGTAATTGTCTTCATCCGTGACTTTTCTAACAAACACATCCCATGTCTCTCCTTCTTCCTCTAATTCTATCATGTAACACTCCTCCTCTGCATTGTCGTCATCTTCTTCATAATCATCATCATCATCTTCGTATTTTTCATAATCCTCTACGTCTTTTTCATAATAAAAGTAACGAAAACGTGACAATTCAAATAATTCAGGGTCCGTGGGAGCTAATTTTTCATGACAGTTAGGAAAATGCGACAATTCAAATTCACCATTCTCTGTGGGAGCGAACGTCATGATGTGTCTACACGTGCTGTCCAAGCAATAGTAAATCCCATGGAGGAAAATTGGTCGATGATTTGAGGACCAAAACATGTACGTTAGATTGTCAAAGCAACCAAATTTCCACTCGACGGATGTTGGTGGTGCAGTAAAACAGGCGGAGGAGAAACGAGTAGCTGTGGGTGGAAGTTGTAATTTCTGCTTTGTCGAAGGATTGAAGAAAAATAAACTAGGGACTAAATTGTTATTTTGGGAGATGAGAAGCCATCCATCTTTGGAGAAGAGAATATTAGTGCCTAACAATTCTGAAAAATCCATATTCTCAAATTTATTGCATGGCGATTCAAATACTTCCCAGCAACTTCTGTTGCAATAAGGTCGAATATAGTATGGCGAATCCAGTTGTAGCATTGTGTAACACTATTTTCTGAAAAAAAAATAAAGAAAAAATAGAATAGTTAGAAACGAAGATCATATTTATATAATCAATCAACAAATTTATTTTAATTGAGAAATACAACAACCCCCAATCTTGAGATGTGAAGAATATTGCATAACTACAATAAATAATTTGAAAGAATGATCAAAGGATAAGAAACAAAAACGAAGAAACATACTTATGCAAAATTATAAAGATGAAGTTGCAGAATTATAAAGATGTTTTAATTTCTATGTAGAATACCCACACACACATCTATACTATATATAAAATGAGAGAAGTTGACAAATTTTACTAATTTGCCACTTTTCCTCCTAAAAATGTCACATCAAATTGATAATTGTATAAATATTTTCTTTTTGATTTTTTTAGACTTTAAAAAATAATATTTTATATGTAATCATGCATTTGTTTTTTTTTTTTGTCATTTACAAGAAGATGTTATGATAATAATATTTAAAAATTCAATTGTGGGCCCTATTCCAATAGAATTCACTTCCTTGCATCCAAATTTTAAATGTACTCAATACATTTTTTAGGAAATAGAAAAGTACTAAACAAGATTTGTCTACATCTATAAATTGTGGAGAAGAGCACCATACACCAACATAATTTCATACATATTCACTTTGGTAATCATATACTTTAAGAATATGATTATATTTTAATGATGTGATTAAAATTTGAAAATAATGAAATTTAAACATTATGTCAAAAATAAAAAAAATTTGAAAATTTAGTTTAAAATTTTAATCTATAAATGTGAAAAATAGTTTTAAAATCGAAAATTAAGAGGTGTTGTAAAATGTTTACAAGTTTGAAAACTATTATAAAAATATCAAAATAATAATATTAATTAAAATTAATAATAATAACAAGGTTTAACAATTTAAAATCAACAAATAAAATTTAAAAATTAATTAAAATATATATGTAATATTAATTTTGAAAGATATAAATATTAATGAATTGAATAAAAATAGCTTAATAAAAATAAAAAAAATATTTGGTAATTTATTCTAAATTATTTCAAATAAAGATATATAATTAATCTAAAAGTTGTTTAATAGAACTGGAATTTGTTTTAAAATAATCTGAAACATGGTTTCAAAAATTTAAAAATTATTATTTTAAAATGTAAAAATAATTTGGAAGCTAAATATTTTAAATATAAACTAAATTTTGGAATAAATTTAAATTTTTTTTTGAACAAATCCATCTAAAAACAATGAAGAAAATTATTTACAAATTCTAAAAATAATTCTAAAATAAAGAACAAAAATATGAACAAAACATATTAGTAAATATAATAAATCACTTCTTAATTATTCAAGAATTAAAACTAACAAACACAAAACTATTATTATTATTATTTTTTTTTTATTATTTTTTATTTTATTTTTATTATTACTACTACTACTACTACTACTATTATTATTATTATTATTATTATTATTATTATTATTATTATTATTATTATTATTATTATTATTATTATTATTATTATATATTGTGTTCAATTTTATTTTCAAATTTAATTGTTGAATATTGATGTTATATTTATTATTTTATTAATTGTTGAATATTGATGTTCAATTTATTATTTTATAATGTATTGTGTTATATTTATAAATTAATTATATTTTTAATTTCATTTAAATTTCATTTTTAATGCATGTTATATCAAACTCATATCTATTTTAAAATTCATAATCTATTATTTACATTGCATATATAATTATATCAAATTTAAAATGTTGAGTTTAAAAATTGTTTGCATTCAAAATTTCTAATTTTATCAAATACAATTATTTAAAATAATATAATCTTAAAGTTGCAATATTAATATTTTTATTAATATAGATAATATATATTTTACATTTAAAGTATATATCATTACATTATGTCATTAACAGTAAAGATTATTAAATTTTATATAACAAACTGCGCATCACACGGGTGTACTACTAGTATTTATATATAGTAAATTAGTTCGATATATATTAGGATTAGGATTTGTAAAGTCTTCTATTCAAATCTTCTGCCTTATATATCGTAAATTTGTAAGATATAAATTAGGATTAGGATTTGTCAAATCTTCTACTCTATATATCATAAATTAGTAAGATATATATTAGGATTAGGATTCGTAAAACTTCTTCCCTATATATCATATTTTCGTAAGATATACATTAAGATTAGGATTTGGATTTCGATAATATAATTTCCTACCCATTAAAATCTTCTACCCCTATCTCTTTCTATTTATATGTAATATTGTAACTCTATTAATCTACGTTAGTTTAGCAATTTTTTTTCACTAATTAATAATTTTTATTTTATGTGAAAGTTAGGAATTTAATTTGTTTACTAACTGAAAATCATTGTAAATAAAAAGAGTCCAATCCAATATTATACGCGATTTTGTGATTATCAAGAATTAAAATTAAATATCGTGGATATATCACAAATTTTAGGTATAGTTTTATTTTGGGCTATTTGTAATGTATTTTTCTTTTGGCCCACATAATGTAATTATCTCTATTGGACTGGATTTTTGAATCTATGTCTATTGTCCAGATTTTGTAAATCTTTTATACTATTTTATTAATGAGTAAGTTTTACGTGAGACGTTTCACGGATCATTTTACGTGAAATGGGTGAATCCACAATTCACAATTCTCATACAAATTTATGAAAGTGGGTTTAATTTATGGGTAAAAAGAATTCATCTCACGGAAACTATCCGTGGCATCGTTTCACGCAAGTTTTTGTATTTATTAATTTGTTTGGTTTATTAGTTCTTTTGCAATATTTTTTTCCTGAATATCATATTATTTGATTTATCAAAAATAATATATTCATTTTAATATATTATTGGTTCACTTTATATAACTTAAACTAATAATTTCATATTATTGAAATAATTTTTTTATCATAAATTGTTATTCAAATTATTGCCGTAGTTTCATCCATGAATTTTTTTAGACTTTTGTTGTGTGATATACATATATTATCGCATGTAGGAATTTTGTTGAAGAAATTAATTTTTAGTCATAGTCAATTGTATGTTGATGTATCCAAAATGATTAACCGGGATGAATTAAATATTTTGATATGTAGTGAAGATAATGATAATGATTTTCAACTATGAATGCCATATACAATAAAACATTCAAAATTTGTAATTATTAATATTTTTTATATGTAGATTTGTTTTTTTATTTAGATATATTTCTTTTATTATCTTTTATAATACCCCAAATTTCTAATTAAAATTTCTCTTCTAATTAATAGACTTTTATTTATTCATCATGATTTTATAATAACTTATAATGAAAGTAGTTATATGCTATTTGAAATACTATGTCTAAATTCTAATAATTAGTAGGTTAGAATAAATAATTTAAATTAATCTTAATTGAGATAAATAAAAGAAATAAAGTTGTTGAGAAAAAAGGGGCGTACACGTCTATTAGAGAGAGAGAGAGAATGAATCAAAATCAGATATTTAGATTTCAATAATCTCACATGGAGTTTACCTATTAATTTAGACGCAAAAGAAAAAAACACAAAAAAGAGAAAAGAGAGAAATAAAAATTTGAAGCATCCTTGAAGCTTGAAGCTTGAAACCGTCGTCATCTGATGCTATTCTTAATTAACCTAATTGTTATGCCTTTATAATTATGTCTTTGATTTGTGATAAACAATTTTTGGGGAAAATAATTATAAATCTTAGAAAGAACAAAGCCTACAGTTTTGTTTTTGTTGAGGGAAACGAAAATAAAATTAAATTGAAGAAGATTTGTAAATAATCTTGTATTAATTAGTTTAAAATCTTGAGATCTGCGGTTTTAGTTTTGCATGTTATATATGATATATGGTTTTGTATGATTTGGATTTATGAAATTTTAGAAAATTGTAAGACTAAAAACAGTAACCAGCTAATGTCTTTGGAACTATTATTATAATATATGTGACCAATTTGTCTGTAAATTCATTTAGTCTTTTATGAATCTTGTCTTGTGTGCCAAATATGATGTTGATGAATGTAAGACATTATTTTGAAGTTTTCTGATTTAATTTGGAAAAGAGATAAATTAATGAAGTTTGAATGTTTGATTCATAATTCTTGTAAGTGGCCGACGGATTATTGTATAAACTGAAAAATGTAAATAAATAATGTTTGAGTTTGATAGTTTAATTATTTTAAAAAAGTGATATTAACGAATTGAACCCAACATATATTTGTCTTAAGAAATTTTTAGTTAAACTCTTATTTAACTTTATTAATTTCGTTGTCTGTTGCAATAGGTTTTATTAATAAATGTTAGAAAATAACTTAAAATTCACTATGATATTAAGGGTTTGTTAGTTAATTAATCAAAATAAGTTGATTGTAGTGATTTAGCTATTAATTGATTGAATTGCAAATCTGCTTCTCAAGGCCTGATTTTTAATTATGTTGTTAACTGGTTGGTTTAGGATTGACATATGATAATTACAAGGAATTATAAGACTATATTTAATATGTATTAGATTAATTAATTTTGATGTTATTAATAATTATGTTTTAGATTTGGTTGATAAAGTTTAGTATGTTGTTAAGAGTCCTCAAATATTATTAGCTTTGGAAATTCAGATAAGTATATATCTCACCTACAGTATGAGTAATTTTATTTTATCTGTTTAATGTTGATGCAAAATTTACGTGAATGCTTATTTATGTTTTTTGTGAGTACATTTTAATGATTTGCTAAGTTATGTGCTTCGTGAGATGCTTTTCTATGAATATAAAGTGATGATTTGCTAAATGATGTGCTTTCATGTGTTTTTGATCAAGTACAAGATGTTAGTTAATTTTGTTTTATGTAAAATTTTAAGTGAGAAAAGTATATATATATATATATATATATATATATATTGCGATATTATATATCTAATAGTTTTATTTTATATGCTTTTTTAGACTGGTACTGGACTTCGAGACCGCTAGAAGAAGTTAAGAGCTCCTAGACCACCGGCTTATTAGTATTGAATTGCTTAGTTCGGATTCGGTGGTTAACTACCCAAGTTTTTTGGAGTTGTGCTCATTGATACTATATTTGAGCTCATAGTATATTAGTTTGACTATGACTGTTGACCAGATCATATTGACCCGTCTTACAGAATAGAATTCATGAGACGGTCTCGCACAAGACCTACTCATATGTAATTGGTTCTATTAAATGATTGATTGTGCGAATAACCAAAAATATATAATAATAATAATAATAATAATAATAATAATAATAATTCATAATGGAATCTATTCTCGTTCTAAAGAATAAAAGAAAATCACATTGTTCATAGGCAAATAACAAATATTTGAAAACAGTTAAAAAAAATTATATGAAACACGAAACAATAGTTTTGAGTATTTAAAATCATTGTAAAGATTTAAAATATATAGTATAATTATTTTGGTCAAACAATTATTATACAAATAATGCAACCAAGAAAAAAAACACACGAGAACAAAAAATCGAATTTGTGAAAAAAAAAAAAAAAGGGCACGTAAAATGTAAGTGACAGAAACAAATGAACAAGTATATGCAACTACTAATTAATGAGGTCCAACCAAACCCACAAATAAACCCAAAATTAAGTACAATGTATAATAAAGCCCCCAATAAAAAAAACTTCGTCATGTAATAGTGAACAACACCTATTATATAAGTATATATTTAACTATAGTATGATATAATAAATTTAGAGAAATATTATTACAATTTTCAATAATTAGGCATGGTGAAATAAAAAAAGCAATTTAAAATGCAGTCCAAAATGAGCAAGATTTCTTATAGGATAGTTCACTTTTCAAATGCACAAGATCCTTAATATGTGGCTGCTGTGTTTATATGATTCATGAAATGAGTGGAAATTTATAGATTACAAAGGCAAAGTAAAAAAAAAGAGAGAACAAAACAAACACAAAAGGACAGATTAATCAACAGAATCACAAACAAACAGAAATGGTCTCCAATAAGAGCAAGAAGAAGACAAGCAAAACAGCATTGTTAAGCATATACACACACATGAACAAACAGTCCAAACCTACAACCCACACCATGCTCTTAAAGCAGACCTATCTTCTACTAGACTTTCTTGTCCATTATGCCCTTCAAAACGATGTCGTTTCTTCTTCGGATCACAGTCTTTCTAGGGCGTCGGAAACGTGCCTCATCGAAGGTCTTCGTTCGGGGCTCATTTGCGTGCACGCCATCGCAATCTTTAGAATGGCGATCATCTCTTCCTCTTTATCGGCATCTTGAGCTAGGTTAGGGTCCAACACATCGGAAACGGGCTTCTTCTCTTCGATGCAAAGCTGCATCCAGTGGACGAGGTCCATCTCCACGTTCCCGACTTGGACCAATGGCGATCTTCCGGTTATCATTTCGAGTAGAATCATTCCGTACGAGTAGATATCCCATTTTTGGGACGGTTTAACTACTTTCAGTGCCTCAGGGGCTTGATAATACGAGCCAAAAGATGCAGCTGAAGTCAATGTGGCTACTTCTGAAGCCATACGGCCTGATTGTAGGGTGGGGGACCCACCGGCTATATTGGCTAGCCGGCTAAGTCCAAAATCGGCAATTTTGGGCTCCATATCGTGGGCGAGTAGTATATTGGATGGTTTGAGATCACCATGGACATATTTCTTGGGACTATACTCATGCAAGTAAAGTATACCTTTTGCAACTCCTTTCATTATTTTCAATCGGGCCGACCATGAAAGAGGCGTAAATGTGACCAAACCGGGCTTTCCTGAAAACATTAGGTTAAACCATAAGAACAAGAATGTGCATAATAAACAAGAAAATCGAGTGTTTGTGAAACGCACCGTGAATTGCAGTAGCAAGATTGCCGTTTGGTACAAAATCGTATATTAGCAGCTTCTCATCCACTGACCAATAGTAAGCTCTTAGAGTTGCAATGTTTGGATGTCTAAGCTTTCCAATGGCTTCAACTTCAATTTGGAATTCTTTGAACCGTTGTGAACCGCCTTCACCCAATCTTCTAACGGCCAAGGTAAGCCCATCCTCGAGTACGACTTTGTATACGATTCCAATGCCACTCTTACCAAGCACAAAAGCCGACGCCTTCAAAAGCTCGTCGAGATCAAAGGCCACTTGTGCATCAAGTGGGACTAGGTCGTATTGTTCCACGTTTTCCGACAAAGTTTCCGACTCATCCTTCTTAAAGCATAAACAGTCCTTCTTTCTTTTACCTCCCTTGTCGAACCCCTTTTCATCCTTGCTCTTACCACAACAACAAATCCTAGAGTAACAATATGAGAATAGTAACCCAATAACACAAATTCCGATAATATCCCCAATGATGATGGCAATGATAGTCGCTTTACTCATCCCCCGCCCACCACCTACCTTTCCTTGGGGAGGGTGGCTACTAGGTAAGTATGGAAACGAGGAAGGAGAGCTCGCCTCGTCTGAAGAACAAGGGTTCTTCAATGGAGGGCCACAAAGTCCAGGGTTCCCTATAAAGGCTGTTGGTCCTCTGTTTATCAAGGCACCATTTTGAGGAATTGGGCCACTTAGATTGTTATTAGTGAGGTCAATGTAAACCTTCTCTGGTAAATCACCTAGACTAGCAGGAATCGAGCCATTAAACTTGTTATGCGACAGATCAACGGTTCCTTGCAAGTTCGACAGATTGCTCAAATCACTCGGAATAGAACCACTAAAGTCATTGAACGAAAGATCAAGTTTTTCCAACAACACCAAGCTTTTACCAAACTCATTAGGCAAAGAGCCACTTAAGTTATTCTGACTAAGATCAAGATTCCTCAGTTTCTTGCACTGAATCAAAGATGGTGGCAATGACCCATTAAAGAAATTCTCAGATAAATCTAAAGCCTGAAGGTACTGAAGTTTGCCAAGCTCAAATGGCAAAGGCCCAGAAAAGGAATTCCCATAAAGAACCAAACTTTGAAGCCCCTCAGCCTTGAAAAGGCCAGAGGGCAACTCTCCAGACAACCTATTGTTCCTTAAATTAACATGTCTTAGCTCCGACAGAGATCCTAGAGAGGGAGAGAGAAACCCAGAGAGCTTCTTCTTAGGAATGCTAACAGAGACTACTCTTTGCTCTTTGCACGTAATGCCATTCCATGAACAAGGGGTTTCATCAGAGCTATTCCAATTACTAAGTGAACCCTCATAATCTTCCTTAATGGAGCTCTTGAATGACAGTAAAGCTATGCCTTCATCATTCAGAGTACTCACAACAACAATATTGCAGAAACTACTCAAAATCAAGACCAAGAAAGTGAAAAAGGATAACATATCAAAGAAAATGACAGTTGGAGATGCAACAACCAAGTAATTGAAGGGAAAAAGATTGGTTCTTTAGAACTTACCTATTGCACAGCAGAAGTGGTGCTTTAGAGAGAGAGAGAGAGTGGTGTGAAGAAGAGAGCAAGAACAAAGAAAGTCGTTCTGGGGAAAAGATAAAGTAGTTTTCAGGTCAGCAAATGAGACATTGGGAAAATAGAATAGTTTTTAGGAAAAAGAAAACAATGGAAAAGGAAGCTGTGAATCCATCTATCTTGGTGAGAATTGCATTGTACTCTGTGCTTCGATAGTAATACAGTAATCTCAGTTGGTGGGAATGGGAATTTGTGACTCTCTCTTCTTCACTGGTTTTTAGCTGGCGATTTCTCGTGATATTATCGTTTAGCGCTTGTTATATAGGTCCTTGTGGTTAATTAAATTATCCATTTAGTTAGGCTTTTTGGTCAGTAATTAACAAGTGACTTTTTCTAATGACTCGACACTCTGTTAGTGAACGAATAATATCGACTTTTATGAATAAATAAACTAAGGGGTGCGACTATCCACACCCCAAAATTTACTAAACACACATCATTTCTAGTGTATTTATGTATTTCATTTGTATAAGAATAGGGTGTGTTTAATAAGTTTTGGGGTGCGGACAGCCGCACCCATAAACTGAGTTCATATTCACAAAAATGTGCAGAAAGTAAATTTTTAGCTTTTCACGAAAAAAAAAAAAAGGTTTATTTTTTGTAATGCAAATCTTTGTAGCTCTCTTGTAATGCAAATGAGGCTTAAATTCCTACCCTAATTATAAGTTAAATTAAATTAAATATTAGTCATGCTTTTAGACTTACCAACAAATGACTAGACTTTTTTTTTTATAAGAATTTAGACTTTGATATGGAACCAAGAATGTTGACTTTTATGATTCAACTAAGTTCATTGACTAACTTGTGGAAAAACAAAGGAGAACACATTAAAGGGTTTCACATATTGTTTCTCTATTTTTATATATGCAAAAAGATTCCTTCTTACATGTTTATCACTTGGTCCATTTGTACATAAATCACTAGCTTTGAAGAGTTTAGAAATCTATTGTGTTCAAGTTCTCTCTCTAACCATCTCTATATTCTTGTAAATTAAAAGAACAAAAATTGGTTTTTAATTGAACTAAAAAGAACTATGATTTTGGTGCAAAATGTAGACAAAAGACCAGATAAGTATTCTTTCTTTAAAAATAGAAAGTGCCCATATCATAATCTCGAATAACAGGAAAATAGAACCACAAAGTGGAGGCATGACAAGTTGTTTAAAGTTGGATTAAATTATTTTTATTTCTTAAATTATTCATATATTCATTTTATTAAGTTTCTTTGTTAGATTGACGTAGCAAAAATACAGACCAGATTAAAGGAAGAATTAAAAGGAAGTGCACTTTGACAGTCTAGATTGTCTTTAAAGAAGTAGACCATTTGAACAAAGAATGTATAATCAAGAGTTAATGAAAAGTCTCTTCTTATACTATGATTACACCAACATGCCTCTTCAATATTTATGTTGTAAAATATTATTACTTAATTAAGATTTTTCTGTGATTTTCACAAAAACATTAATTCTCAAGTATGATGCTTAATTATATCAATATTCTATTTCAATTTAAAAATAATTGTCGTTTACAATTAAGAAAACAGTTAATAAGTATAATTTTGTGCATAAAACATACATAATACCAACATTTAACAATAGTTTTTTTTTCTTTTGAAAAACATTTAATAGTAGTTATCCACATAATAAAAATTTAGTACAAAACCAAGATACGTACAAGATTGGAAAAAAATTCATTAACTGTCATGATAATGGAAAAACAACAAATAAATTAAAATAAATTCTAATGTTAAAGTTACCATTATTTTGAAATGGATAGTTACGTACCAAAAATGTGAATTTTGTGTAACTTAAAAAAAAACAGCAATAAAAAGAGTTTTTACATATGATGTTGACCTTTTTAAATTGAGCGATGAAAAATTAATATTATAATGGTAAAAGAATGTTTCTTTATCATTCATAAATGTAATCAACATTGTTCCTAAAATGTTTGTTTCTTTGCATTTATTTCGAAATGTCAAAATCCATTCACATGCTTCCATATCATCCACAAGCTTTTGGTCTATTGTGTACATTCTAAGTATGGGTGTAATGATCTTCATTTTATTTGAATAACACATATTTTTAAGCTATAAAATTTAATTAATCATGGTTAAAGCTTTTCATCAACTTTGGTACTTAAAATATTTTCACATTAATTAAAAATGATAAAAACTACTTGACAATTATTAATCAAATTATAGAGATTATTAGACCAAAACCTAAACCATCGTTAATTTAAGAGACTATGATATAATAATTCTAGCTCATTATTGTACCATATGTGTATATGAAGTTATACAATCATAGCTAATAAAATTAGCATTACCATTTTTAATTTTTATGCTTGAAATTCTTTATTTGGTTAACATAGTCTCATTATTTTCAATAGAAAGAAATCCATAGTGCATATAAACTGAATTTCAATATTATTTACACACACTTTAAAATAAAACAAGCAAATAATTTCCCATTTGTGATCAATAAATACTGAAGCTGCATTGTTTACAAGATCTTCAAACACATGAAATATATCCTCATTAATTAATTAGTATTTCTTCTTTTCCTTGACAGGGCCTCTTGGAATCTTGTTAAGAAACCTCGTATCTATTGTCTTGTACAATTTCTTGGCATCTCTACTTCCTTTGCTTGCAAGATAATCCACCTCATGTTGATACCGTTCGTATAATGCAGGTAGAGTCATCAAGAAAATAAATCCTTCAATACATCAAATAATTTAATTAGCATCATCATAAATTATAAGTACATAAATTTACTAACAAAAAATTTATTTTGTCTACTACCAGTGTATAATAGGTTAAGGGAGCTGAAGAAGTTCCCGATTCCGGCCAGTATCCATAGACATCCGATCGTCTGATATTCCAAAATAAAAATCAGAAATTTTGATGGAAAAAAATTGTGAAAGGTTTGTTTTTATGCATTTAAGTACCAGAAAGAAGGTTTTCAAATCTTTTCCAGATGAAATATAATAGAATTTGTACAAAATTCTGTTGATTTCGGCAAACAACCATCGGAATGTGGATTCCGGGATTGTGATTGCTCGAGGATCGGGTGGATTCCTACACAAAAAAAAAAGAAAAAAAAGTATATGTTAGAACATGATTTTTATTATTGCATATCATGTTGTGGTAAATTAGTTGTTCTTGTAAAAAAAAAAAAAAAAAAAAGGTTGTAGTAAATAATTATACCAGTCAACAAGGCCAGCTCCAGAAGACCATATTAACAAAGTGAACATCATAATCATGGAAATATAAGATAGAAGAGTGATAAAGTTATATTCCCCAACTTCAAATAAAGACCAAATCACTGTTGATCCAATTAATATTGCAGCTGCTAAATTCCTGTCCCTCCATAAAATTATGTCAGCAGCTGCAAAGTTAAAAAAAAAAAAAAAATCATATTTTAATTTTTCCATCGACTACAATAGGGACGAATCCAGAATTTAATTTAAAAATCGAAGTGAATATATGTATAATATTGACCTCTTCCTCCTCCAAGAAGGGTGTGCAATGACCTTTCTCTCCCAAACAATCTTTTAGGAACTACAGGGGCATCATCGGAATCCGAGGAGTAAATAGGCATTTTAATTTTTGACTTAGGAAAATCAGAAGGAAAGAATAATAACTGTTGTTTGTGATGTTATTTGGTAAGATTGAGAGATGAGTAAATAGGTATATATAGTAGTGGAAATATACTAAGAGTTGGAGCCAAGGAACTTTGTAGGGATTAAGAAAGGAATGCCTTGTTGATATATGGAAAGATTACCTACAAGTTTAAGGAAAAATTATTTAAAATTAATGCTTCACATGTTGATTTAACTTAGTTATTATCCACTTGTAAAATTAATTCTGAAAGTTTCACAAAACTGTTGATTCTTTTTTATAATAGCAAAAGCATATTTTCTGAATTTGATTTTTCTAAAGGAAGTCTAGCTACAAAACTTATTCATAATTTTATTAATGACATTGTAAAATAAAAAAGAATTTATAATTTTATATATATATAAACCATTTTTAAGGGATTGTAAATTGTAGGAGTTAATGAAGTTGGGCCTTTTGAGGCCCAAACTAGAAATAGGCCGTTGCTTGTTGTCAGAAAGCCCAAACAGTGAGACATAAAGGTCCAACTACAAGAGTAGCTTAATGCTTGTCTTCATACTTCAAACAGGGCCACACTCAGCTATGAAGCCCAAGAAAGTTACGATTTATAAGATGATTTATTCAGAAATGAATATATAGCTATGTTGATGTGTATAGAATATAGATAACAAACACTATATTTTATAGATTTAACATCTAAAAAATCACCAAAAGTACCAAAAAGCTGAATAAAAAAAGGGTTCTATACGCAATTTTCCAGCTAACATACCTATATATTTAAAGAAAATCAAATAATAAATTTTTTATATTGCTAGCCAAAAGGTAAATATTAATTCTCTCAAAGGAAAAAAAGATTAACTAACAATTATATATCATAATTTTTTAAAAAAAGATTAACTCTTATTAGACCATTTCATATGAATTTTATGTTTTTCATTTAGTTATAGATCTTTGATGGAAATCATATTTTTACTTTAAGAGATAAATTTGCTGAATATGATGATTAATAACGGCGCATGCGATTCATCATCGAAAAGTAACAAAAATTAAATAATTCATTCTTGTTGGGCCCTTCCCTTTAGTCAATCGAATCAGGATTTTGAATTGAAGGATTTGTTTTCTTTATCTATATATATGTGAAAATATGAAAATGATGATAAAAATAGTAAATTTTGAGTATATAATCTATTAGATATAGTATCATGTGAAAATTCAAACAGTTTCAAATTTATAGATTATGAATTATAGATGAATCAATCTTAAAAAAATAGATTCATGAAACGATTTAGATTCATGAAACGATTTTATAGAGATTCTGATCGAAAATAAAGGGAAAATAGAGAGCTAGTTGCATCTCAATCTCCAACTATATTATCCACGCATTAGTATTGGTATGATGATGATGGATAGTGCACCATGATTATACATCATCATTTTTAAGCGTGACTAAACCAATACCTACAAAGTCTTCGGATTATGACTTATGCCCATCGATTTATTTTATTCCTTTTTTCCACATTTAATTTTTATGGACCCATAAAATTATTGAGATGTATAATTTCAGGTACATTCGTGGATTTTGCACACGCTATGCATGTACATATTGTCTTAATAAAAACATATTCATAGTAGTAGTACTTAATTTCAAAGTACATTATCACTTTATTATTATCATTATTAATATGCTAATTATAATGGTGTGTGCTACACGATTTTATATGTATATCTTAGAGTGTATGAGTTGCTATACATGTACAAAACATACACGAAATATTAAAGATAAGATAAATACCGGGTTAAAATCATTTTTGGTCTTATAATCATGATGTCTTCTGATTTCAATCTCATAATTATCATAGTTTTTAATTTAGTCATAAATTTAAGAATATGTTTGATATCAATCCGATTGCTTGGAAATTTTGAATTTTACCTGAAAATGTTATGTGTCAAATTTTTATTAGGATTTTGATTTTGTCATTCCACCAATAAAAATTTGACATGTAACATTAACCTGCGAAATTTGTCAAAATTAAACTGAAATAAATGTGAGTAAAATTGAAAGACATCATACCTATGTAATCAAAATGATTTTAACCCGATAAATATTTGATACATTCCCAAATTATATACATCGAAAACTCAAAGACTAAACCTAATTTATTTTCTAGTATCACATGGCATCTTTTCCAACTAAGTGTAAACACAAGAAATCTTTGATCCATTACACTTCCACGCGAAATCTTTCAACAACACAATGTGTCATGTGTTGAAACAATTGAGTCATGATTCCACTTCCAACTATGGCCTAAAGCAACATGAAAAAATGCACAACTTTTCATCATCCCATGATCCCATTCCTCTATAAATAGGGTGATAAACCAAACTATTTCACACACATCTCCACCCCCACAAATCAAGAAAAAAAGAATCATGAACACCAAATTATCATCATACCTAGCAATGCTTGCACTATTCATACTAATTCTTGGTGAAATTGAGACCACAAGTGCAGTGACATGCAACCCTCTTCAGCTCAGCCCGTGCGCGTCGGCGATCATGTCGTCGAGCAAGCCCAGCCCGGTTTGCTGCGCTAAGTTGAAGGAGCAAAGGCCCTGTCTTTGCCAGTATATGAAAAACCCTAATCTCCAGAAGTTTATTAAGTCTCCTGGTGCTAAGAAAGTGTCTGGTTATTGTCGTATACCTTATCCTCGATGCTAAGTTATGTTATGTTACGTCTAATTTTATTGTGTTACATACTATTAAATATATTAACTGCGATAAATTATATATGTTTTTATTATAGAGTTTATATATGTCTCATCTATAGAATTGTATAATTCTATGGTGAGAGTTGTTTTTACTTGGTTTGTAAGATGAATGTCATGTTTAATTCCTGCTTGGAATTTCAGTATGTTTGTGGTAATAAAATTGCATTTTGCTTATTCGGGTTTTCTCTCGAGTCCAGATGATGTTGCTTTATTTTTATTTTTGACTGACTCAGAAAATTTGGAAGTTTCCTACTTTTATTCCATGATTTGTTTTGACACTGAAATTAATTCTTAGTAGTGACAAAATTGCAGTGTATGAGACTTTGATTTTCTTGGAAAGCGAACCTTACAAAATGGATTTTATACCTTTTTTGGAATCATATGTGGGGATCATAATGTAAAACATATATTATTACCTTTCTAATTATATCTATTTACTAAAAATAAATAAAAAAATTCCGATTTATATTTTAATTTGGACATGGTTTTTGAATTTTGAGATCTAATTGTGTTGCTCGATGCAGTTCTTAGTCTACACATCTCTGAGTTACTTATTTTAGAAAATTTGGGCATGTCTCGATACGCCTAAACAGCATTACATTGCTGCAATCTGAACTACAAGAAACACAATACAACAACAATTTATTACTCAATTCGAGGCTATTCATTAAAATATTGTCCAAGTTTGTTTTGACAAAGATAAAATCTAGGTTTTGCTGGAGATTGAGCAAAGTAAGAAAAGAAAATGATAAAAACAACTGCAAAAATATCAAATTACTCAAGCTCAACTCATGTTTGACTCGATATATTTATGCAATGAACGAAATTTTGTGCAATTACACTGGAAACATCAACTTCATTAGTATACAAATACAGTATACATAACACTGGGTAGCTAAACTAAACACTTACAAATTCTCTATAGAATCCTCTGAATATGCATAAATAACTTAGAAACCTACAACTTATTGCCAGGACAAGGAAAAACAGCCTGTTCTATAACACAATATGCAAAACAGAGGTATACAAGTCTTAGCCCAGTTTGCAACCAGCCAACTGCTTTCTATTGCTCAACAAAATTCGTTTTTGTCTCACTTCTCAATCTTGGCCAATCATCCAAACATTATACGAGACATTCGTTTTTTTTCGAGTTTAATTTATACATAAGTCAAACTAAAGGTTTACCTACGGCAAAAGAAAGAGAAATCCGGGTGATTAACCTGGAGCGAGTTTAGCCAGTTATCAGCAGATTGCAAGAGAGAGCTTGCTAATTGCTGTTGATGTCCTGCATCTGGTGTCCACAGTGAAACTTTATATTTGTATGAGGCGAGGCCAAAAGCTGGCAGTGATATCTGTGGGACCCCGTCACTCTCGGATGGATACGTGACGACTGGAGGATGCATGGCTTCACTTCCTGCATGTGTGTAATTTTAACATTGTTTGATCAAAGATGAAATTCGTATATTATAACATTGCTAATACTAGCATTGAGGTTCCATGAATGTGTGTGCTTTTAGCTATACCTGTCATGGGAGTATGAAGAGAATGAAAGGTTAAGAAGCAAGCATCCAAATCTTTAAGAGTTGGTCCTGTTGGTATTCTGTAAATGGGGTACCTACACGATGATTGTTCGATGTAAGGACACTTGACACATGGATTAGCAAATAAGAACAGAATGGTAAGAATTAAAGAAAATGATACCAGGCCACAGAAATCCAACTGGATGGAAGTAAATCACAACTTCTGAGTGTTCTTAGTTCTGGGAATTCACGAGCAAGATCAGATATCTGTGAAAGTTGTAATTTGTAAGAAACAAAAGAAAATAAGCACTTCTAAGTTCAGACTATCATAAAGAAAATGTAAGAAGAATAGATAACTGACTTTGTCTGCCAAAGGTTCTCGACAATATGGTTGGTCCCTTGCAAGATACTCGAACAACAAGCAACTCTGTGAACTTCCAGATTCACCTTCATCACTAGAGAAACCTTCTTGCAATGCCGTATGCTGCTCTTTTGCTGGAAACTGGTCTACTCTAGAATAATTCAAGCCACTTCTATCTTGTTCACTATCACTGCTTCCATCACTACTAGAATCCCTAAAGTATTCACCATCACTTTCTTCACCAAGTCGCCTGCACACAAGAGCAGAAAAATACACAGAAGAACGAAAACATTGGTCGATTGTTCCTTATCAGCAAGAGAGATACAAATGCAATGAAGGGCACAAGACAGATACCTTAGCTTCGCCGTACTCTTTGATACATCAGCGTACAATTGGATTCCTGATAAATAGGGCACGTAATATTGAACGACACTATCACTTTCATTCAATAGCAAAGGCACTCCAGTACCATAGGCACTCCACTCCTTGAATGAAGCCCATAAATCACCAAGCACAAAGAATGGCTGAAACTCAACATTGCATGTTCTCCAATCCCTCACTGTCATCTGTGACATATGCCAATGCAATCCGAAAATTCATTCAACAATAAGAGGATAGATTTGACTCATAAAAAGTACTCATTTTTTGAGAATTTTCAAATGTTTGTTAACAAATCATTAACATTATCAGAGTCACCACTATGCTTCAAAATCACAACTTTCCTGAAAAAAGAAAAAAAGGAACCAGTACATTTATTAATCCATAAAATCAAATGAAAAGGATTCACTATTTAACCAAGACTTTCAGCCTTTCATTGCTCTAAATCCTCAGAGTTATCAAAACTACATACTTAAAAACTTCAAATCATTTCTCACCTCAAACTGAAATCTCTAATCTAAGTTAACAAATCATCAGCTGTATAAATTTAAACAACGAATTACACCAGAAGATCAGAACGCATAACTAAAATACTGTAATTAGCTGATTGAGTTTTATTTCAATAAATTAATCAGTAGCTTCATATATACTTCAATCAATTCATAACTAAATCAAACCTTAGATAAGTACTGCGCTTGGACTGAAGGTGCGATTGATTCTAGAAACCTCTCCAGATTACACAAATGCGAGGGTTCCGACACCGGCGCCGGAATTTCTTGCTTAGGCTTTACCGGAAGCTCACTTCGCCGGCTCCGCCTCGAGGTGACGTCACTCTGAGCCCTCCGCAAAAAATCGTGGCTCCGGCGAGCCCTCGCGGCGCTATAAAACCGATCGTTGCCGTTTCTATTCCTATTGAACTGCACTCCTGCCCCCAACATATTATCACCAAAATTAGCACAACAAAAGCCTTAATCTACCAATACAACTGCTATCCTTTAGCAGACCTTCCTCGAAATCTTTCTATCCACTTATCCACAGATTAGTTTAGCTGAACACTGTGCGCAGGCGTTGACACTGAAATTGATGAATAATCTGAAACAGTGAAATCTAATCGTCGGATTGAAGCAGATGACTTCGTAAAGTGCAATACTAAACTCGGATCAAAACATTAATGGCAGGTTTTGGAGAGAGGGAGAGAGAGAGAGAGAGTCAGTCTGTGCGTGTTGGGGAGAACGTAGGAAATGAATGGGTAGGAGAGGAGAGAGAAGAATGTTTAATTTTAAACTGAAATATTTAAATATTTTCTTAATTTATGTAAATCAATCATAAACGACAATTAATTAAAATGGGTATTTTTCTTTTTTTTAGGATTTAGGTTTTTTTGTCACCCTAATATTTATGACCATATTTTAGCCGACAACTGGGATCATTATGGTTTTAATTATTTAGGGGCAAATATTACTGGCTAAGCACTAACGTTTTTGGTTCTTCAATGGTTACTCAAATTAAATTAATAATGTCATGTGAGAAATCAGGTGAAACACGTGTACGGATAAATATTAAAAAGATGTCCTTTTCAATTAATTGTCCTAAACTTTATTGGGAACGCTACTACTCACCCTTCATCACCTACCTCACTACCTTCAAAGGTTTAGATTTCAAGTTTCAATCTTAATAACTACACTATTTTCTTGATCTTATAATAAAGTTTGCTTTATCCTTCTACATAAATAATATATTAAACATAATAAAAATAGAATGAAGTGTTTATAGGTCAGAGTGAGTTTTATGTGAAGCCGTCTCACAGATCTTCTTATTTGAGATGGGTTAACCCATAACCCAAATTTCACAATTCACATGTAAATATATTAAAATGCATTTGGGTTATGAGTAATAAGGATTCGTCTCACGAAAATTATTTGTGAGTTGTATTATAAGTTACTTTGTTAAAAATATCAGTAATAATTGAGGCAATTAAGAGCAATGTCAATCCCATGGAAAGAGGATTTGGTTTGCTTATAAATAATTTACCAAGAACTTGGTCCGTTTATATTTTCTTATTTTGATTTAATAGAATGTATTTTATGTATATAATTAATATATAAAATTATATATATTTGCCAATGGGCTCTCCAATTTTCGTGATGCTATCATAGATATCATAGGATGTCTTTTTAAGTACAAACCACTAATTAAACACCTCGCTTGAGATATAAAGAATAAAAAATTAAATAAATGAGGAATAATAAATAGGCCATAAAGTACATTTCCACATGGAATTCTTCTGTGAAAATTAGTCCACTACTGTGGGCCCTCTAATTATGGTGTGACAGTTCTGAATTATGGATGGAGGTTGCTATTTAAATGTGGGGTATAGGGGGTGGGGTAGTTGAATATGGGCCAAGAAAAATAGATGAAAAATGAATTATGGAAATGGTGAGTTTGGGGTTTGGGTACAACGGCATCACCACAGAGTACAACCAAACCAACTTTAATCAAAGTGGAAAATAGCATATCCACATGGATTATTCTACATTGACTAAAGCTATTGAAAGTGAATTTTTATGTAGCAGTTTAGTGGACTCATGTAGGTTAACTATTGGGCCCGGAAATCCAGACTAATGGGCTTCGTAGATTTTGTGATCCGCCCATAAAAGTTGTAAAGATTATGGGCCGCAAGGTGAATATTACCGGCCCAAATTAAGAGCTGAATTATGGGCTTCGTAAATTATGTGCTTGATTTACGGATTTTAGTTGTCGATTTTGAATTTTGAATAACGTATTCATTGTAATTATTTAATATGTTCGTTTTAAATAGACTTAAAATCCACAAAAAAAAAATCTGAAATTCTCCTCCTAAAAACATTTTATACATTGTTTATGAAAGTTCTCAATTAAAAAACAGTCCATTATTTCCCAATATAATTCGTAATTAAAAATAGAGAAACGAAGACCCCTTTAAGGTCGATAACCATCATAATCAAAAAAAATTCCAATGTCTATTGGGAAATTTCGTTATGTGAAAGTTGAAAGAGAATAATTAATTGGAAGTTGGAAATCAAGAATCAAAGTCAAATGTAGAAAATAAAAATAATAAATATGAAGAAATATTTTGAGTCCATCACCGTCGTTTGATTTCCAATATTCTTTTGTCGGTGTTTTGGAGGAGAAGAAAAATAATAGATTAATGTGATTCAGATCAATGTGTGTATATATATATATATATATATATATATATATATATATATATATTATTTATTCATATTTATTTTTCACCTCAAATCTATGTATTACCTATTTTTATCTACAACCTTAACGAACAAATTAATACACACATAAACCAGTTAGACCATCTCCAACCCACAAACTCAAATTTGGACTCAAATCTTATTTTTGCCACCAAATTTGCCGCCATCTCCAACCCTTCAAACTCAAATTGGAATATTCTCTTACAATATCTTTAATTTTTTTTGAATTTTCTTTAATATCAAATATTTGTGTATTTAAGTTCATAAAAAAAAATTAACTTAATTGATTTCAATTATAAATAAATATTTATAAACTATAAATCTTATTAAAAAATACCAAACTTATATTATAAAATTCATCACAAATACATATTAATATACTAAAGAAAAAAATCTAGTCATACAACACAATGCAAATAAATTACATAATGACTGAAAAATATAAATTATATAATGATTATCACTAACATTCCGAATTAGACCATTTTTCCCAAAGATGTTCGATTAATGCATTTCGAAGTTTGTAATGAGCATCTGCATCTCTGATTTCTCTATTCCGACGAAGAAAATCTTGAAATCTAGAGTTTTCTTTACTTATCATTTCTACCTCTGGAGTTGTCACATCTCTCGTTTCTACAATCGGAGCATTGAGATCTCGTTCATCCTCGATTATCATATTATGCATTATAATGCATGCAGTGATTATGTATTGCAAGTCATTTGTCATCCAAAAGCGAGCAGGATTTGCTACAATTGCAAATCGACTCCGAAGAACTCCAAATGCACATTCAACATCTTTTCTGCAAGCTTCTTGCATGGTTGCAAAATGTCTTTTCTTTGGACCATGTGGATCACGAATAGTTTGCACAAGAGTTGACCATTTGGGGTATATACCATCTACTAGATAATACCCCGTGTTGTATTCTTCTCCTTGGATAACATAATGTGCAGGAGGAGCAATACCTCTAGCAAGATTTGAAAAAAGATGAGACCTCTCCAACACATTGATATCATTATTAGATCCTGACATACCAAAATATGCATGTCATATCCAAAGATCGTAATCAACAACAACTTCAAGAATGATGGTTGGAAAACCACTACGGCTTGCATATTGTCCAGCCCACACTGTAGGACAATTTTTCCACGTCCAATGCATACAATCAAGGCTACCTAACATTCCAAAAAATCCACGTTGCTCACCTATAAAAAGTAGCCTAGCAATATCATCGGCAGTCGGCGATCTTAAATATTTCTCTGAAAATATCTCCACAATAGCACGACAAAATCGTTTTACACATTCAATTGCAGTAGACTCTCCAATTTTTATGTATTCATCAGTTGCATCGGCTGCAACTGCATATGCTAGAACTCGAAATGCCGTTGTAACCTTTTGAAGTGTAGACAAACCAAGTCTACCTACTACATCTATTTTTTGTGTAAAATAATGATCATGATTCATAACAGTATCATGAATTCGAATAAATAAACTTCGAGACATGCGGAACCGACGACGAAACATCGATTCATTGTACGCTGGATTTTCAGCAAAATAATCAACAAAAAGATTTTTAGTTGTACTTTCTCGATCACGATGTACTATTCTATGCCCAATAATCGAGCCTCCATAAGAAGGCTCAACATTTGAATTTGTTAGCTACTCACAAAAGACCTGTTATTAGTCATTGCTCTTTCACAAATCATTTTATTTTGCTTATGAAGATCGAGTATCATCGACTCATACTGATCTTCATCACCATCAGAAGAAGAATAAGAAAATAAATGAGAAGGACTTGCAAAATTGGGATTCATCTTTGAAAAGTAAATGAAGTGAGAAATAACAAAGTAAAAAGATAATACTTGGTGAGGAAATGAAGTGATGAATGATTGCAAACAATGTTCATTATATAATTGTTCATGTAAAACACAATCCAAGTGCCTTCATTCGTAGCCGTTGATAATAATTTTAATCTTTTGATCTCAACCATTCATATCATTTGAAAAGTGGTGAGTGTGTAGAAAAGCACAATCCAAGTGCCTTCATTCGTAGCCGTTGATAATAATTTTAATCTTTTGATCTCAACCGTTCATATCATTTGGAAAGTGGTGAGTGTGAAGAAAAGCACAATCCAAGTGCCTTCATTTGTAGCCGTTGATAATAATTTTAATCTTTTAATCTCAACCGTTCATATCATTTGGAAAGTGGTGAGTGTGTAGAAAAGCACAATCCAGGTGTCTTCATTCGTAGCCGTTGATAATCGTTTTAATCTTTTGATCTCAACCGTTGATGTTGTTTTACACAAATGAGAATAAGAATTATCCCATCTATAAAATGACCATTCATTTCAATCAAAAATTCACACTTGAAGTAACTACATCTTTTGAATTCATTTGTTTCTCAAATCTCATTTCTAACTTATCAATTCTACAATGGTCTTCCGAAAAGTCTCTTATTCTATTGATGAAGATATACATCTTTGTGATGTGTTTGTTGATGTCTCCCAAGATCCAATTGTAGGTGCAAATCAATCTGGAAATACTTTTTGATTATGTGTAGAAACCAAATACAATTCTACACGACCAAACAATGTCACTGAATGTCAAAACATAAAGTCTTTGCGTGATCGTGTTATTGTTATCAAAAGTGCAGTCTCAAAGTTGAATAGATGTGTGGCACAAATCCAACACTCGAATCCAAGTGGAGCTTCAAATGAAGATATTGTAAGTTGATGTTCTTATTTTATTTATTTATGTAAAGTCCAGAAGAAAAACATTCAGTATTAACTTTAATATTCTAAATTATGCAGATGTGCAGAGCAAAGATCTTGCTGATGCAAGATCCAAAGTATAAGAAGAGATTTAAGTTTGATCATGTGTTCAACACTATGAAAAATTTTGTGGATTCAGGAAATAATCACAGTCAGAGACGCGTTAATTTTTCATCACAATCAGAAGCATCAATGTCAGATTCTCCTGCTCTCTCTTCTCCAAGAATAACTCAATTCAATATAAACTTGAGTGATGAAAATGATAGTTGTCCATCATTGCAAATGCGACCCGAGGGAGTGAAAAAGGCTAAACTAAAAAGGAAAAAAAAGAGAAGATTCATAGAATCCATGGAAGAAGCAAATAAAAAGTATCTAGATTTAATTGTTGAATCAAACGCACGTCAAGATCTTATTTTAGAAGAGCTTAAACGAAACAAGGCAGATAAAATGCAAAAAAGGGCAGATAAAATAATGAGCATTAATTTGGAGAACGTTTCTGATCCGGTTAGACGTTCATGGTGGCAGAATGAGCAACTCAAAATTATGAATCAATCTCAACCTGAAAATTCCTCCAATACTTATGGAGAATATTTTAATGATATTGGAGGGTCTGGAAGTGGTCTACCGGACTACTAAAATCCATATTATATATGGAGTTTAAATGCATTTCGTTTATGTTGATGTTCTAGTAAATTTAACATGTCGTGTAATATTAGTTTAAATTTAACATGTTGTAATGCTTATGTGTTTTAGTAACTTTCATTATAATTTACATTAAATATTGTATGATATTCCAATTATATTTCTATTAGTTATAATTCGTGCTTATATTTAATAATTACACTATTTTTCAAAAGTATTCGATCAAGATATCTCAAAGTTCGTAATACGCATCTACATAGTAAAATATAATATAGTATATGTGTGTATTAAAAATAAAAATAAAAAAATATTTGAGTTGTGATAGTAATTGGCAAATTTGCCACTTACTGTTCAAAGTAGCAAATCTGCGTAGTGATTTGCGGCTGGGTTGGAGGTCCATTTCCTCTAAATTTGGATTTGAGTCACAATTTGAGTAGGGCATTGAAGATGCCCTTAGAGGTCGATATTTTTAATCACGAGATTATGTAAATCAAGTCGAGCATAGAGCATAATATATACATTTTTCAGAGTATATAGTTATTTCACAATTCCATTCAAGTTTAACCAGCAAAACATTTTGCATGGAATCCACTAGCAACGTCCAAACATAAATAATATTTGGGGTTATATAACAATACAAATTTATTGAAATTAATTTAATAATCCGCTAAAATCCAACGTATTATTATTTAATGTTTATAAACATTTGTCACATACCTAATGTACTAAATACTATAATATTGGTGACCTAATAATCACTCCCTTGAAGTTTTGAACATAATATTTACCCAATTTGGGAAAAGTGGAGTCAAAATTGACCAACAATAGCATGAAGGCTGAAGTGGAAAACCTCTTGGATTTATTTATTCATTCATCTTTGTGAGGGAAAAAAAGTTCCCGTTTCTTGAATACTTTAAGACTGAAAAAGATTATTGCTATTATTTATGCACAATTTTTTTAATTCGTAATATACATAGTGAAGGATGTAATTATTTATTTGGTTAAAAAAAAAAAGGAATTAATCTAATTCGTCAAAAGATTGAAAAGGATCTGCCATCACTACATTATTATAAATTCAATAAATTATTTAAAAAAGAATTTTAAAAAAAAAAGTCAAATATCTCATGTCCCATAATTGGAACCCTACCATAGCAGTGAGACAGCTTGCAATATCGTCCACAAGATCATGGACCAATTAATTTGCTCTTAAATTCATCCAGTTATCAACTTCAAAATTTTAATTTTTTTTTTTCAATTTTTCTTGATAAAATATTTATTACAAATCATTGTTTTCTTTGTTTATTTAAAATCATAATTGTATCATTATAAAACCTATTAAAATCTAATTATAGTTAAAATTATAATAAAATTCAAAACATCTTTTTAGGAGACACCTGGACAGAAGAATTATTAATTTATTATATTATCAAGCACAACATTTAATACAAGATATTAAATTCAATATGGGTCACAGGAAAAAGGTCAGAGATGAGAACGGTCAAATTCATGCAACTATCTTAATTAAAATTGACAAAGGATGCAGTTATCCGCATCCAAAAAATTAGTAAACACACCCCATTTCTAGTGTTACTGTATACAAATCATTCATTATATACAGTAATACTAGGAATGAGGTGTGTTTAGTAATTTTTGGGTTAAACACATCCCATGTGTTACTGTATACAAATTATTGTATATAATAATCCTAAGAATGAAGTGTGTTTAGTAATTTTTGGGGTGTGGATAACCGCATCCATTGACGAATTTTGAAATAACTTCAATAGTCTAAACAATTTAGGCAGATGAAGACACAAATCCTCCCTTTTGTCAGAATTTTTTGCAGATCCTCTTCACCAAAATCAAAGTCTTCTTCACACGTGAATTTCAAATCCTTTCAAGCATCAAACTCCATGAAAATATATACTATAGTTTTTCTTCACAATTGAGCTCAATTATTCCAGTATTTTTACAGATGAAAAAAGACAGTTTCTTGAAATCATTACACCTATGTATATTCTGTGTCATCATCTTATCCAAACGAACTTCTTCTGCCCATTACCAGTATGAATCTTGCACGCAGAAAAACTGCGAAAATGGTCCAAACATAACCTTCCCATTCTATGTGGGATCCTTACAAGATTCTTACTGTGGATATCCTGGATTTGAGCTAACCTGCAAAGATGGATTCCCAGTTCTTGCTTTGCCTGGAAATGAGTTCGTAGTTGAAGATATCTTCTACCCAAATCGCTCGTTACGTGTATATAATGCTGCTATATTACTATCAGATGATACTACTTGTCTTCCATTGATAATCAGCAACACAACACTTCCAATACCCCGATTCAGTTTTGTCAACGAAACAGGCCTCCATTTGTTCTCCAAATGCATGAACCCGTCTGAGAGTTTATCCAGTCACTATGTTGGATGTGGAAGTGGGAATAATGAGACTTTTGCTTTGTACGATGATGATGAGAATGTGAGTGATGCAATGGAGAGATGTGAGGAAAACGTCGTCGTTCCAGTGGAAGTGTATGGAGAAGATAAGAGGATTAACAATGGAGTTGTGAATGTTGTGGAGGTTTTGAGAAAGGGTTTTGTCATGAATTGGACAGCCAGTGATTGCAGTGAGTGTGAAGAAAGTGGGGGGCGTTGCGGTTTTAATGAAACGTCGTTCCATTTCCGGTGTTTCTGCCCAGAGAGGCCTCATTCCAGGAGCTGTAAACCTGGTAAGATGTTCTGTCTGATTTTGTTATGTGCATCTGTTTCGATTTTCGAGTGGATTATTGATTGCTATGTAGTTACTTTTAGTGATTTGATTTGATTCTACAGTTTAGGATTGGATTGTCTCTTTGTTTTGGTTCACATAGTATAATTTCTGAAGATGTTAATGAAAATTCCATTAGAATTGACCCTGTTATTTTTGTACTAGTGGAAAGAGTGGGATTGATGTACTCAATTTTCAACTAAAGTTGCTATCGTGAGCTAAGAAAAAAAGGCAACTTTATAGCTGAAGTTTGCAAATGGGGACTTAAATTGAAGAAATAATCAAATTGAGTGCTTACTTTTCTGGGCACTGTTTTCGTTTTTTAAGGTTTTTTTTACGTGTAAATAAAATGACTACATGTCGTATATATCAAATGACATCATAAATTAACATTTGACGTGTGTTTAAGGCCATAGAAGGATTTTCTTTAAGTTCCCATTGATTGGGATTTAGACAATTTCATGGCTTATGCTGACCGTTTCAAAGGACCACCAAAATTTTGAGATTATTTACCGAAAAAACAAAGAAAAAGAAGAAAGAATGTGTATAATTTGCTAGTGCAATTTTCATAACTCTCGCAGAAAAGTGAACCCAAGTCAATTGATGACGTGTTGGATGGAAGCAAAGACTTGCTGATTGATATTTAAGCAGAAGTGTTCATTCCATTTCTTGATTGTTTTATAAGGTTTGTTGAGTGAGATAGATTAGTTCAGCTATGAATCTTGCTCAGAATTTGTTACTGGTAATCCTATACTATCTCCTTCTCAAAGTTGATTCCAAGTGTCCAAAATCTTTCCAGTGTGGACATCTTGGCTCCCTGGAATTTCCATTCTCTAATGATGGCAAATGTGGTTTATTTCTAGTCGAAAACTGTGAATCTCAATCTCCAGTTATCCTTGCAAAGCCTTGGACAGTCATGAGTATTTTGGAGAAAATATCATCAAATAAATTTCTAGTTTATGATGATTCCCTTCAGAGGAGTTGGAGTGAAAAAAGTTGTTCTTCTCTTAAGAATCTCTCTCTGCCTCAATCCCCTTTTGTCTCGTTTTCGCTCTCACATAATCTTACCTTGTTCTCCTGTCACAACCAAACTTACAATGATCATGTCCAAAGCTATTTCCATGACTATGAGAGAGTACAATGTCATTTCCATCCTCCATCCGTGTATTATCGAGAAGCTCATGTCCCTGTTTCAGACCAAACTAGCATTCCTAGCGACTGTTCAGTTGTTTATTTGCCTAAGAATCCTGACAAGCATAAGGGAGACCTGTTTGATCAGTTGTCTCCTCAATTTACTCTGGAATGGAATTTTTCTGAAGCCTGTTCTGAGTGTTACCATGGAGGAGGGCTTTGTCTTAGTGACAAAATGAATAAATTCTACTGCAAAAAAGGTGAGTTTTGTTATCCTAACATCTTTTTTTTTTTTTGTTCTTTTTAAATGAGCTATAGGGATTGGAAATGAGAGAATAAAGATTTGAAAACTTGCGTGATCCAAATTCGAATCCTGGTCGTCACAATCTGCAACTTTATAACGTTTGTTTATTATGGCTTAATTTTGTTCATTTAGTTAATGAATATTATAGACTTGGAAGGGTCAAGAAGATACTCAGGACAAAACTGAGTACTGCTTTTGTCAACTAGCAGGTGAGAATTAGGAAACTTCTGTGTTCATGGCTGACCATTTCAAAAAGGACCAAAATTCAAAAAATAAAATAAAGGTATAGTGATATCTTGCAAATGTAGTTTGCAAGAGTCAACAAGCTTGTTGATTAAAAGAATGACTTTTTGGGATGAAGATGTGAAAACTAAACTAAACACACAAACAAGAATACAAAACTGCTAAATTTTCTATCTGGTCTTTTTGAACTCTGTTACATTGTTTTTTTCATACATGGCTATTGCCAAGAATCTGTTCTTCTTGTTCCTATGTTATCTCATTGTACTAAATCCAGCTGATTCGAAATGCCAACAATCCTTCCAGTGTGGGAAATTTTCCTTCGAATTTCCCTTCTCAGATAATGAGAATCCGGAATGTGGGCTGTTCATGGTTGATGCCTGTGATTCGAATTATCCAAGAATTCATCGAAGAGGTGAAGGTTTAGGGTATAGTGTTATGGACAAGATTTCATCGAACCAACTACTCGTTCGAGACCCTATTCTTGAATCTCTATTGTCTAACCATAGTTGTCTCTCTTTCACAAATATGTTTCTATGGACATCTGCTTCTGTTTCATTTACATTCTCTCCCAATGTCACCTTGTTCTCATGCATCAATCACTCTTATAGTGAACCAATAGAAGAGCGTTTTTGCGGCTATGACCATATAGACTGTCGAAATCCCTCTGTATATTATAAAACCCCGATAAATGATGTACCTGCTGTCGGACAAAGTGATATTCCTCCAGAATGTTCCAAGATTCAACTACCTAGAAACCCTGATCGAAACTCGGGTGATTTGTTCAATATGTTGAGTGCTGAGTTTTTCTTAGAGTGGAATGTTTCTGAAGCTTGTTTAAAATGTTATCGTGGAGGAGGTCAGTGTCTTACTGACAATGAGGGTGATTTCTACTGTAAAAAAGGTATTACTTGTATAACTGAAACCTAGATATCTTCGTCCCAGGCCTGATGATCCATATACATTGAATACTAGATATTGTGCATTTTTGTTTTTTCTTATGCCTAAATCTTTTGTTTGCATCAATCGACCTGCTTAATTATCTGATGCACGAGGCGTTTTCTGTGTTGAATTTCGTTGCAGATAAGAGTCGTTTGGTGCTGATATTAGCTATAAGTAAGTTAATATTCACTTTGTATACATTGATTAAAACATATACACATATCATTTATGGGATTTTAGGATTTAATGAAACCAACTTATGGTTCCAGCTTTACCTTGCATTGGAGTCGTGCTTCTCTTACTCGTCACGTGTATAATATGGCAACGAAAGAAAAGGACCAAGGGAAACTATCTTCTTAGAAACATATCTTCTAGTCCCTCGTCGAAATCAGACATAGAAGGTGGCAGTTACTACTTTGGAATCCCTGTTTTTTCGTATTCAGAGCTTGAAGAGACCACTGGTAACTTCGATCCATGTAATGAACTCGGAGATGGAGGCTTTGGGACTGTGTATTATGGTAAGTAACCATTGTTAACTGATTAGTAAAGTTACTTTATGATAATGATAACGTCTAATTGCAAGCATGGCTTTATTGCAACCAGGCAAGCTTAGGGATGGAAGAGAAGTTGCAATAAAGCGTCTATACGAACATAACTACAGAAGAGTGGAGCAATTCATGAATGAAATCAAGATTCTCACTGGTTTAAGACACCCAAATCTCGTCTCTCTCTATGGCTGCACTTCTAGAAGAAGTCGAGAGCTTTTGCTTGTGTATGAGTATGTATCCAATGGCACAGTTGCAGAGCATTTGCATGGGGACAGAGCCAAGGAATTACCCCTCACATGGCCTGTTCGATTGAGCATTGCCATTGAAACAGCCATGGCTTTGGCGTATCTCCACAGTTCAGACATAATACATCGCGATGTTAAGACAAACAACATATTACTTGACAGCAATTGTCATGTCAAAGTGGCTGATTTCGGCCTGTCAAGACTCTTCCCCATTGATGTCACTCATATCTCGACAGCCCCTCAGGGGACACCTGGATATGTCGACCCTGAGTACCACCAGTGTTACCAGCTTACAGACAAGAGTGACGTTTACAGCTTTGGTGTTGTCCTGATTGAGCTCGTTTCATCCATGCCTGCGGTTGATATAAGCAGGCATAGGCACGAGATCAACCTGGCTAACTTGGCTTTGAATAGGATCCAAAGATGCGCGTTTGATGAACTGATTGATCCGTCCCTTGGATATGACTCGGATGCTGAGGTGGCGAGGATGGCGACCTCAGTGGCTGAGCTGGCGTTTCGTTGTCTTCAGCTGGAAAAGGATTTGAGGCCTGCAATGGATGAGGTGGTGGCTTTTCTGAAAGATATTCAGGGTGGTGAAGATTGCAATGACCCTGGAAAGATTCCCCCATTCCCTGGAAAGATTCCTCCTTCACCTGAAACAGATGATGTTAGTCTGTTAATGAATAAGAATTTTCAGCCCTCACCCAATGCTGTCACTGATAGATGGGTTAGTAGTGGTTCAATTACCACAAGTTCAATTGGATGATATTTATATTTTTGTTTAGTTTCTTAGATAAAAAGATGGCACGTAAATATGATTGTTTTATTTCAAGGGTTTAGCTTCAAATTCTCTTCTTTTTTGCTTGCATTTAAGTTGGAAAATGTTGGCGTATTGCAAGTATGAATGATCATGTTCATTCACAACATCTAGTGTGATCTAAATATTGGACCCCACATGATTATAGTAGTTTATTATATACATTATGTTCAAGAAATTACTTGAAAATTTAACTAGATTTTTTCTGTTATCATTTTTGTCTTCGTTTTTCTAAACCGTGTAAAGCTTTTTTCAACTAAAGTTGCTGTCCACTGAGAGAAAAGGGAACTTTGGTTTAGAATTTTCAATAAAAACACAAGGTATGGGGCCTGAAATTAGTTTTTTTTTACTATGTTATTTATCAATTATTTGTCAATTCCAGGAAAAAAAAGAAAAAGAAAAAGGATTTGGATCAGCACCTTGTGTTTGCCATTATTTTGCTTTGTTTTCATTCTTTTTTTAAAATGTAATATTATGTAGTTTTATTGTTGATATGTTATATTATAACATACATTTAAATAATTATGAGAAATCACTTGATGCAATAAATAATCACATGATAATTTAGGGGGGAAAAAACAAATCAAAAAAATTGCAAGCACAAGGTGTTGGGCTTTTTAGCCCAATAGAGGATCCATATCAAAAAAAGAAAAAAAAAATGTAGTGCTGTCATCTGGAAAAATCTGTACCTAGAGCTGTCATTTTCAAATTAGTAATTTTATATTTTCATAATAGAAAATTGAAAGAGAATTTTCTGAGTTCCCATTTAAAGATGTTTCTGATTGGTTGAAACTTAAATAATTATTTTATGGTGTTAAGGGTCAAGAAATAAGTCTAAGTCTTGTATCTAAGTACTGCCCCAGTCAACTAACAAAGTATGTAGTACGCAACTTCTGCATTTATGATCAAGAATTTAAGTTGTACTCGACTTCTGAATATATAATATTTTTTTATCATCTTTTCATGATCTTAAGGTGAAAATGATGTAAATTGTGATATATGAATCGAGTGATACCAAGAACCCCAGATTCTAACTTTTTTTTTTCTCTTTTCTTAAAAAAAAAAAACAAAAAGAAAATAAATAGAAGTGGGATGATATATTACAAGTCGTTTCAAAAGTCTTGTACAAAAGTATTCCTAAGTCAACTAACGTGTTGGATCGTAACAAAGACTTGTTGTAATTAAGCTTGCAATAATCAAAATAAAAAGAGGAGAGAGCTTCAAGACACTCAAACATGGCTAATGTTGCCAAGGTTTTGGTTTTCTTGTCCCTCTGTCATCTTCTTCTACTTAACTCTGCTTATTCCAAATGCCAAAAACCCTTCCACTGTGGAAATCTTACCCTGGAATTTCCATTCTCCAATACTCAGGATCCTGGATGTGGGCCCATCATGGTTGATGGCTGTGATTCTGGACATCCACTAATTCCTGCAGAATCAGAAGAGGGAAAGGTGAACTATAAAATCTTGAAGAATATATCTGCAAATAAATTCTTGATTCACAATCCAGATCTTCAAAAAACGTTAGATCGCAGAAGTTGTTATACTTTCAGAAATGTGTCTTTGGCCAAATCTCCTTTTGTTTCATTCTCATTCTCCCCTAATCTCACCGTCTTCACATGCTACGATACTGATAATGAAGAAATAAAAGATCATTTCCGACACTATAAGAGTGAAAGTTGTAGAATATCCACTGTGTATTACAAGAATCTGACAAGTAATAATTCCTCCATAGGAGAAAGTAGTAGCCCTGCAAGCTGTTTTGAGATTCAACTACCTAAAAAGCCTAACCAACACACCGGTGATCTGTACGATCTATTGACTGCTGAGTTTACTCTGGAGTTGAATGTCACTGAAGATTGTTTAAAATGTTTCCATGATGGAGGGCAGTGTTTGACTGACAGTGGAACTGGATTCTTCTGCAGAAAAGGTAAATGCTGATATTTGATAGAAAGAAAATCAGTATCTTTATGTCCTTCTCATGCCTGTTTCTATTGCTTTGATTAGTTGATTATGCCTAATCTCACACAATATGTTTGCTTTGTTGAATATGAGTGCAGCAAAGATTCCGTTGGAGCTGATATTAGGTAAGTCGAATAGATACTCATAAAATTTCACATCGATCAATTTTAGACCTTTAAAGACTCTAATTTTTGGTATTTAGGTGTATGTGGAGGTGTACTGTTATTACTATGCATAGTGATCACCTGCATAATTTGGCAACGCAAGAAAAGGATCAAAACGAGTTATCTTCGTTCAAGAAACATGTCTTTGGACCCCTTCTCAAAATCAGACATGGAAAGTGGGGGCTTCTGCTTTGGCATCCCTATTTTCTCATACAAGCAACTCGAAGAGGCCACCAACAACTTCGACCCTTCCAACGAGCTTGGAGACGGAGGCTTTGGCACTGTCTACTATGGCAAACTCAGAGACGGAAGAGAAGTTGCAATAAAGCGTCTATACGAGCACAACTACAGAAGAGTGGAACAATTCATGAACGAAATCAAGATCCTCACTGGCTTAAGACACCCAAACCTCGTCTCTCTCTATGGCTGCACTTCTAGAAGAAGTCGAGAGCTCTTGCTCGTGTATGAGTACATATCCAATGGAACAGTTGCAGATCATCTCCATGGCGAGAGAGCCAAGGAAGCACCCCTGACATGGACTGTTCGAATGAGCATTGCCATTGAGACCGCCACAGCTTTGGCCTATCTCCACAATTCAGACATTATACACCGTGATGTTAAGACAAACAACATATTACTAGACAGCAATTGTCGCGTCAAAGTGGCTGATTTCGGCCTGTCAAGGCTCTTCCCCATTGATGTCACTCATATCTCGACAGCCCCTCAGGGGACGCCTGGATATGTCGACCCTGAGTATCATCAGTGTTACCAGCTTACAGACAAGAGTGACGTTTACAGCTTTGGTGTTGTCCTGATTGAGCTCATCTCATCCATGCCTGCAGTTGACACAAACAGGAATAGGCAGGAGATCAACCTGGCTAACCTGGCCCTGAATAGGATCCAACGGTCTGCATTCGACGAGCTGATTGATCTGTCTCTTGGGTACGGCTCCGATGCTGAGGTGGCGAGGATGACTACCTCGGTGGCTGAGCTGGCGTTTCGCTGTCTTCAGCTGGATAAGGACCTGAGGCCATCAATGGATGAGGTGGTGGCGTTTCTGAATGACATTCATGGTGGCGAAGATTGCGATTTTGAAGTGACGAAAAGGGCTAATGGGAATCAAACAGCCCCTGGAAAGATTCCTCCAAACCCTGAAAGTGATGATATTGTTCTTTTGAAGATCAAGATTTTTCAATCCTCACCCATTGCTGTCACTGATGGATGGCCTAGTAGTGGCTCTATAGCAAGCTCCATTGGTTGAGTATTTAATTGTTATATATATATATATATATATATATATTTTTTTTTTTTTTTTTTATAACACTTAGAATGGTGTTTTTGTTGATCTACCATATTTTTAGAGCTTTGAGATTGGAATGGAGTGGAAAAAATGAGATGGGTATATAAAAAATAAATCACACGTGATATTCATTACATCTGGTCTGGATTTATTGCAATTTTTATAACTATGATATATTAATTAATTACTACAATTTTTGGTCTGTCTTTTTGTTATTGTCATCAACTCCAAAAATGGAGCTGCTAGTCAACTAGTGAAAAGCAAGAAACTTCTGCGTTAATGGTTTAGGATGACTATGTCAAACAAGTATTAACTAATCCCAAGCAACCCGAAAATAATATAAAATAAAACAACTATTAAAAAAAATAAAAGTCTTTAGATATTTCCATTTTCCAACTTTAGTTCCCAAACAAAGTCATCAAACTCAGCTTGCGTGTTTGATCAAAACAACGGAATTTTCTGAACAAAGCTGCGAAAATTAATCAGAACCAGGTTTGCAGAATTCAGCTGGGATAATCATAAGTATTCCTTCCATTTCCTGATTATTATTTTTTCAGTTTTCTTGATTCTTTACATGGTTTATTGACAGGAACTCATTCATGGCAGTTATCAAGAATCTATTAATCCTGTTTCTGTATCATCTTCTTCTGCTAAACCAAGCCTATTCCAAGTGCCCAAAATCCTTCCAGTGTGGCAAACTTGGATCCCTGGAATTCCCACTTTCTGATGATCCTGGTTGTGGTCTCTTCTTGGTTGATGGTTGTGATTCGGATATTCCCAGAATCCGGTTCGAAGCTGAGGCACGTTGGTATGAAATTATCCGCAATGAAACGCGAAATAGTTTCTTCGTTCGAGACTTAACTTTACAACCTCTATTAATGCGGCCTGGAGAAAACTGTTTTACTTTCAATGATATCTCTATGCCTAAATCTCCTCACAGTTCAATTACAGTCCTGCCTAATCTAACCTTGTTCACATGCTTCAATCAACCTTATGTACCACGATTTAGACAGCATTTTGAGGAATACAGAGAGAGAAATTGTACACCATTTAGTCTGTACTATGAGAACTCCATCACTGGGGGCCCTGATCCTCAGACTATTGCTGATATTCAAGAATGTACAGAGGCTCAACTACCAATCAACTCAAGTAGTGCCCAAAATTCGAGTGATCTGTTCGATCATATAAGTGCTGAATTCATTATACAGTGGAATGTTTCTCGAAATTGCTATGATTGTCATCATGGAGGAGGGCAGTGTGCTACCAACACAATGAATGGCTTCATCTGCAAAAAAAGAGGTATCTTTTTGTGTTATGAATCAAATAAATAGCTTTTCTTCAACTGATCTTTCTAATCTGACTTGCTATGTTGAATTTGGGTGCAGGAAGTAGAACATGGATGCTGATATTAGGTGGGTTTTTTGAATGCTAGAAACCCCATTTTCTTTGTCAAGTTTAGACCTTTAAGGACTCTATTTTTTTGCAATTCAGGTGTATGTGGAGGTGGAGTAGCGTTGCTACTATCCATTGTGGTCGCCTATATAATTTGGCAACGCAAGAAAAGGGTTAATGAAAACTACTTTCTTTCAAGAAACATGTCTTCCAATCTGTCTTCCAAATCAGACATCGAAGATGGGAGTTTCTACTTTGGAATCCCTATCTTCTCATACACAGAACTTGAGAAGGCCACAAACAGCTTTGACCCTTCTAAAGAACTCGGAGATGGAGGCTTTGGCGTTGTGTACCATGGTAAGAAACTAATGTTTTTGAGATCAATTTTAAGTATTGCTTACCTTATATACTACAGCATCTAGTGTGGTGACAAGTGTAGTTTAATCTAACTAGGAAAACTTAGGGATGGGAGACAAGTTGCAATAAAGCGCCTGTACGAGCAAAACTGCAGAAGAGTAGAACAGTTCATAAATGAAATCAAGATTCTCACTAGTTTAAGGCACCCAAATCTTGTGTCTCTCTATGGCTGCACTTCTAGAAGAAGTCGTGAACTCTTGCTCGTGTATGAGTACATTCCTAATGGAACAGTTGCAGAACATTTGCATGGCGACAGAGCCAAGGAATCACCTCTCACATGGCCTACTCGAATGAGTGTTGCCATAGAATCAGCAACAGCTTTGGCCTACCTCCACAATTCAGACATAATACACCGCGATGTTAAGACAAACAATATATTACTTGACAGCAATTACCGTGTCAAAGTGGCTGATTTCGGCCTGTCAAGACTCTTCCCCACTGATGTAACTCATATCTCCACAGCCCCTCAAGGGACACCTGGATATGTTGACCCTGAGTACCATCAGTGTTACCAGCTTACAGACAAGAGCGACGTTTACAGCTTTGGTGTTGTCCTGATCGAGCTCATTTCCTCCTTGCCTGCAGTTGATATAACCAGGCATAGGCATGAGATCAACCTGGCTAACTTGGCTGTGAATAGGATCCAAAGATGCGCGTTTGATGAACTGATTGATTCGTCTCTTGGATATGACTCAGATGCTGAGGTGACGAGGATGACAACCTCAGTGGCTGAGCTGGCGTTTCGTTGTCTTCAGCCTGATAAGGACCTGAGACCTTCAATGGATGAGGTGGTGGATTTCCTGAAACATATTCAGGGTGGTGAAGATTTCAGTGCCTCTGGAAATATTCCTCCACCTGATACAGATGATGGGTTTTTCAAGAACAAGACTTTTGAGTCCTCACCAACTGCTGTCATTGATAGGTGGATTAGTACTGGCTCTATTACTACAAGCTCCATTGGGTGAATGTTGAGTTTTAGTTTGGTTTCTTGGAGAGAAAGATGGCAGAAAATGTGTTGAATCACCCATTTTTATTGTAATTCTGAAGTATTATGTCAGAAATAGAAAAGGCATAAAAACAGAGAATGTATAGAGTTAAAGGAGCTTTTTTTTGAACTTCCTTGGTATGATCTTGTACCCCTATGTTTTTTATGCAATATTTTTTTTCCCATTATTTTCCTAATTTCTGAAAGTGAATCATCATTTTGATTATGTTCAATGTATAAACAAATAAAATTTAGACATCATCATAGTTCAGCTACCTCAGAAACAGAGGGATCATTCTAACACCTTTGATGCAGAAAAGGAATTCTCAAAAAACATTACATAAAAACAAGCCACATTCTTAACTAGAATTTACAGAAAAGAAACACATTCAAGGGTATACACATCAAAATCATTTTGCTGCAATACCAGCAAGTCTAATACAAAAATGCAATTGCGAAGCTTGATAATAAGGAACAACAAAACGACGAACATATGAGTAAAGCAACAGGTGCTTTTTATTGACTTCAAAATCCAAGATTTTAAGCCTGTGGTAAATAAAATCGATGAGCTAATGCCTAGCAGTAAGCTTATCCGTATTATCCAAAGGAATAAGATGAGTTCTATCATTAGATTGGTTTACAGATTGGTGTAAAGTATCGTTGTCTCCAGGGCTCGATGATCCCTTCTGAGACTTGTTTCCAGAATCGGGTTTAGGGTTAGGCTCTGATAATTGCAGCAAAAATCTGTGTATCATCTCATAGCTGGTGAAAGTGATCACAGCTGATGGAGTTGTTCTCAAGAGATTAGTAGCACACCCACGATAAAACCCTGGTAGACCCTCCTTGATAAATACCTTCTTAATGCAATCAACAACGCCTGCATACTGTAACTCAGAATTACGTATTTGCCCTTGCTCTTGCAACCTTGAACGAACAACCTGGTGTGTTTTGAAATGTTGTAAACATCGATTGGAAAATTTGTAAATGCTTATTGTTGAGTTGGCAAGGAAAGGGTGACATACCTCGTGAGGATAAGTTGATATGGAAGCAACGATCTTGGAAACCGATGAGGCAATTGCAACTTTCCAGGGGCTGAGCTCGTTAATGCTCTTATTATCTTCCAAATTGGGGGTAAAAAGGGAAAGAAACTCAAATCCATCATAATCACTTCAGAAATAGTTGAAAATGAAAGTTATGGACTTTACATTATTGGTCAAATGATCTCATCCAAACAACCTCAATGGGTTATCATATATGTCAAATCCATCCTCTAAATCCTTAAATTCAAATGCAACCTAAAATAAACAATGTGTTCTCACCTTTTTTAGCCAAGTAATATTTTATTCTTTCATATGCAGGGAACTGGATAGCAACATGAGTAATTCCAGCCAACGAAGGCAGAAGGCCACTGTACAAGCAGTTTCAGAAAAAAGAAAAAAAAAATTGTATTATATTGCTGCGGCGCTTCCATCAGAAAAAATAAAAAATAAATTCTATTTAATTGAAATGACTAACCTGTACCATCCTCGAAATCCTTCTTCATGGGCAATTCGTCTCAAAGCAGAGAATATATTTTTGTAAGGAACTATATCTTGCCTCATTCCTTGTGTCTAAGGACAGGTATGAAGTTCGAATTAGTCACATGAGAGAATATAACAAATATCTATATCACGACAATTATATTGAAACATTCCAACCTACTTGAAGTCGTGTCTTTACAACCCACAACGGATTTGTTGCAACGGCTGTTGCAGCACCTGCTCCCGCAGCAGCTACCATGTTTGAAGCAATTGAAAGCTGGTCGTTTCTATCCTCTATATCATTGCAAGAAAAATAAAATAAAATTAGATCTTAGCACAAATATAACTGATGGATTGTTCCATTTTGTAGACCTGTAGTAAGACACAAATCTATAAAACCTACCATATGAATGTAGTAGCTCTTTAAGATGCCCATAAACTGTGAAGTACACCTACAATGATAAATATTTCGTTTACATTGAAGTTATATGGAAACATAAGACAATCAAAGAGGATTTATTTTAGTTCTGCTATACTAAATATGTAATGATAATTCCAACATAAGAGATGAAAGAAAAATTGATCCTACATAACTCTTGAATCGTCTCTTTTTCCTTAAGCAACTATAAGGATGAATGATAGATTTTCACTATTATATTTCAAAGTGCTAATACGAATAATCCTGAAAAGTCATAAATTGTAACTTTCCGAGTATATGATAAGTAACAACTCTCAGATTCCGCTAATGATAATAATCATAAGTTAATTAGCAAGTGGAGAGCTGCATCATATCAACGAAACAAAATGCGTTCATTTTTCGTTTTTCCAAAATCAAATAGAACCTTAAACTGTTAGACATCATATCACACTAACTTAATTCAGAAAATAACAGAAAAAAATGAAAATTAATCCACAAACCAACCAAAGAACAATCCAACAAAGTGCAAAATAATGAGAACTTTCAAGAACTCTAAGACAACACTCACAGCCCAATTTGGAAGTAATGCTGTCAGTGTCGGGGTAAGGCCGCGGTAAAGTCCCTTAAAACCTTCATTTCGAACAATATTTTGTAGGCTCACAATAATAACACTACCTAGTTGCCACCAAAAACATAAAAGCGCCGCATAAGACAATTAAACAAAGTAATGAAAACACTGCAATTGTATCTAACAAACACCATCAAAATAGAAAATTTAATTAAAAAAAAAAATCAAGAAATTGGGCTTCAGCAAAAAGACCTCTGCGACCATGCATTTCGGGCAAGCCATGGACTTGAAGCCTTGTCTTTATTACATCCAACGGGCACACAAATGTAGCTGCTACTGCACCTATAATTAATCAGCAAAACACTAATTACACCAATTGAAACCATATATTGATATATATACATATATGTGTCAAAATTAATTTTAAAAAAGCAACTTTTTGAATTACCGGCAGCGGCGCCGGCGGCGCCGTCGAAGAGAGTCTCTTTCAAGCTCCGTCGATCGCCGGAGGCGGCGGCGGCCATCTTCAACAATATAATCCACCGATCCACAGATCAAAAACAAAGATAAGGGTCGCGAACAAAAGCTTAGAAGATTCCACCTTTAGTCACAACGTCTGCATATATATGTATACATGCTTCCATATATATATACTCATATATACTTATGCATCTGTGTATCAATGGAGGTTGAATTTGGGGGCAGGGTAGACACTTCAGTCGAAATTCTTCCTAGAATTGTATGCGATTTTGACCCAACCAGACCGTCTTTGAAGGGTAATTTTGAAGGGTTGTCTTTCTGTACGTGTTTTCCTTCTTTGGGGTTTTTATTTTTTTTAGGGCTGTTTTCAATTTCTTTCTTTTTTTTTCTTTTTGCTTTTTTGGGATATATGATTCAATCTATTGGTGTAACTGTAATCATGAGATTGATAACTCTCGAAATTCTGGGATTTTTTAGGATAAATCGAATGAAAGTGTCTACATTTTCTGATCACAGAATATGAGTTTTTTAGCTTATCTGTAATGTGATTCAAAAAATAATTAATTAATTAATTAATGGGTTGATTGAGTATACACACATATATTTATTCAATTGGGTTTAAATTTTAATTTGTATCAAATTCTCTATTGTTAAATCTCAAATTCTCATATAATTTTTGTTACGTGGCATTTGGACCTTCTCTTGGACTTACTAACAAATAAGCCCATTTCTTATTTAATGGGCTGTTAATCGTTGGGTTGACCCAAAAGGAAAGAGTCACTTGACTGGCCCAATGGGCATTTCTTTTTAAATAATTCTCTATTTAACCCTTAGGGCTAGTTTGGTTGAAATGATAGGTTTGTTAACATTGTTATAGTAGGTTAAGATTGTGATGTGATTAAATTTGAATTTGAATATTGTTTGATGTTTAGTTTATTGGTTATGGGTTGAATTAAATTTTAAACTTTTGTTTGGATTGAGGGTTTAATTAGGTATTGAGGTGGGTAATTATTTTAAATTTTTGTTTGGATTGATGGTAATGGTAATAAATCAATTTAAATGACTTAACCGCTCTACCTACCAAATTTGTATATAGTGTTTTTCTTCTTCTTTCATTTATATTTTTAAAAGAGATTATTCATGAATACCAACACTTTTAAAATGAATTAAGGCTGAAATCAAGATATTACTAAAGAAAATTTAAAGAAAGTTATACATAGTGTTTTATTCTTTTTTCATTTGTGTTTTTAAAAGAGATTATTCATGAATACAATGTATATACTTAAAAAAAAAAAAAATTAAAGCCAATGTATAGATTAAAGACAATGTATATATTATTCATGAATACCAATGTATAGATTAAAGCCTGTATATATTAAAAAAATAATTAACTTTATAATGAAAAAAAAAAACCTTGATTATGGTTAGGGTGGGAAGACGAACTCGACATGTGGGTGGGTGCCTATTCTGACCCGAGACTCGTTCTATGAATTAATATATATATATATATATATATATATATATATATATATATATATACACATTTATATAAAATATAAGAATAATTAAGTATGATCATTATAGTTGTATTTTACTTGAAATGTTCACTAATCATTACAATTAATGATTAAGAGTGTAATTATACCTTTAAAAAAACTAACAATAAATTTAATAGAATAGAATTTGATGAGTTTGTAATCCGTTTAAAATTAGAATGAATTTCAGCGAAACATGTTGAGTTAAACTTTTCAATGTAAATGTTGTTTTTTTTTAAACAGTTTACTAGAGTATAAAAAGAAATAATATTATTAAATCTTTAAAAAGAAATAAAATCATATATTATAACTACATAACATTAAAAAAAAATAAAAAAATCTAGCATATATTTCAGTTCACATCATATCATTGCCACTCATCGTACAAATAGCACTGTTTTATTCTGCCAAAAATATCTTTGTTAGCCTGTCATGCTGATCTGTATCCTCATTTAAAATCCAATCTTCCGTTCTAATTTGATTAAGGAAATATTTTCTTGCTTTTTTTGGTAAATTAATTAAAATTAAAGTAATGGGATTCTTCATGATTGGTGGCCTTACAGTTCATTCCTTGTCATCAATCCGCGTTTGGTCCATTTCCGTGTGATTTTTCCCCTTCTTTACTACTCGATTTTTCCTGTGGATTTCTTTGCTTTTCCAATCACCATCAGATCTGCAATTTGCCATTCTATTGCTCGAAAATAGAAAATAAAATAAAAGAACATAGTACGCTGAATGAAGTTTAGCAGTATTCTTTTCAGGTAATAAACCCATGTTTTGTTACATTTATTTTTCTTAATCATTGCTGGGTTTTTTGCCTTTTGCTAAAGTAATTAGCTTTCTGGGGTTCGAGATCTTGTGTTCATAGTCTTATATATTTATCCATGTGTTGTGATTGCAGGTGAGCGAAGATATAAATTTTTGGGGTTTTCAGGGAAAAAAAATCAAAATTTTCAGGTGTTTATGACAATTGGGTTTGCAGATAAAGTTAATTTCTTGCTAGTGTTTTTAGGACACTTTTCATTGTTATAAATTTGTGAAGAAAAGTGAATTGTTGAAAGTTTAGTTGAATTCTGTTGATTGTAGTGTTTTAGGACATTTTCACAAAAGCCCACTTTTCATTGTTAGTTTGTGGAGAAAAGTGAATTGTTGAAAGCTTAGTTGAACTCTGCTGATTGTAGTGTAGTGGTTTAAGATGGTGGAAAATGATGGGATGTGAATATAATCTGTGATTCTGTCAAGATTAAAGTGTCGAAATTCTAGTCGAATTTTTAAGGAAAGGGGCGAATAGACGTTGTAATGGGGTCGAGGGATGAGAGGCACAGACAACATCATGATCTTGTGCCATTAGCTGCACTTATAAACAGGGAATTAAAGAATGAGAAAATGGAGAAACCAACTGTTAGATTTGGTTCTTCAGCTCAGTCTAGAAAAGGGGAGGATTATTTCTTGATGAAGACTGATTGCCAGAGAGTTCCTGGGAATCCATCCACCTCGTTCGCTGTTTTTGGTGTACGTATTATCCATTATTTTCAATCTATATTTAGAAATGGATTGATTGATAGATCATAGACTTGTATGAGTAATTTTGGGTAATAATTTTCAGATATTTGATGGGCATAATGGGAATGCAGCAGCGATTTATTCAAGAGATAATTTGTTGAGTTATGTGTTAAATGCAATCCCTAATGGACTTGGAAGGGATGAATGGCTTCATGCTTTGCCTCGAGCTTTAGTTGCTGGCTTTGTGAAAACCGACAAAGAATTCCAAAGCAAAGGCATGTATTTTGAACCTAATTGTTTTTGTCGTTTTTAAAAATGCTCGTTTATCATGTGCTAAAAGAAGTTGAACCCTTCTTTCCTTGTCATAGGAAAAACTTCCGGAACGACAGCAACATTTGTAATAATTGATGGGTGGACAGTTACAGTTGCTTCGGTTGGAGATTCTCGTTGCATTCTAGAAGCTCAGGGTGGCAGTGTCTCTATCTTGACGGTTGATCATAGACTTGAAGAAAATGAAGAGGAGTTGGTTTCTATTATTCTTCAAAGCCCAAAATTCATTGTTTTGTTTAATTTTCCCTTATCAAATGTTTCTTCTCTAAAACTGTAGGAGAGAGCGTGTGAGGGCAAGTGGGGGCGAAGTTGGAAGGCTTAGCATCTATGGCGGGACAGGGGTGAGATCTTTATTTGAAATGAAGGGTATTATTGTCCGATTGAGAGGAATTTTTTTTCAGTGATTGTTACTATAATTTTACAGATTGGTCCTTTACGTTGTTGGCCTGGCGGTTTGTGTCTTTCTAGATCGATTGGTGATATGGATGTGGGTGAATTCATCGTCCCAATACCACATGTCAAGCAAGTAAAGGTAGCCATGTTCGATTTTCATTGTTATGTAACGATAAACTTACACTCAACTAACTTTGTTATGATTGCAATGAAGCTATCAAGTAAAGGTGGAAGACTAATAATCGCGTCTGATGGGATATGGGACGCATTGTCATCAGAAGCAGCTGCAAAATCATGTCGTGGTTTGCCTGCTGAACTCGCTGCACGCGTAGTGGTCAAGGTATTTAACCATGGTTAACCATTGCATAGAAACTGAACTTTACATTTGTAACCATGGTTAACCATTGTATAGGAAGCGCTGAGAACACGTGGGTTGAGGGACGATACAACCTGCATAGTTGTCGATATAATTCCACCGGATAATAGAGTCGAAGAGCCTCTTGCTCCGCCCAAGAAATACGACAAACTTAAAGCTTTATTATTCAGAAAAAAATCATCCAAATCTGCTAACAAATTGGCAAAGAAGCTATCGGCTGTTGGCATCGTGGAGGAATTATTCGAAGAAGGATCAGCCATACTTGCTGAAAGGTTTGTTTTCTTTCTTGTTTCAATCTATATAACATATTGGGACCATTTGATTTCAACTATTAAAGCTTTGAGAATCTTGATTTATTGTAGATTGGGAAATGATGAATCTGGTAGCCAAACGAGCAGCATTTTTATATGCGCGATTTGCCAGGCTGACCTGGCACCCAACGAGGGTATATCGGTCCATGCTGGCTCGATATTCTCGATGAGTTCGAAGCCATGGCAGGGTCCTTTCCTCTGTGTAGATTGTCGCAATAAGAAGGATGCCATGGAAGGGAAACGACCAAGTGGGGTTAAAGTAGTGTAATTGGTTTATTGATATTCTTTTATTCACATTGTTGTTCATTCTTGATCTGAGTTAGGTGATTGTTTTGAATTTTGAATGTTAAGTTAGAGATGTATTTTAGCTAGCAATTTATTGACAGAGTAGGAGCATTCTTTTGGTAACATATGGAATTAATTTGTAGAATTTTATTATTTTTCATATTTTTACAACAATGCGACGTAATGAATGATCATTTTGTATGGTTGAAAGTTATATAATGTGGTCCCCTATTATATGGAATCAATTTTCTAAACTTCTCGAAATACACTTTGCAAATAGATATCTTTCTCAATACAGTCCTAATTTCAAAGAATATGTTATGCAAGTATATTTTAAAATTATCCCAATTTAAAAAAAAAAGTAATTAATTGAAAATTTTAAAAATATCATAAACTTGATAAAGAATATATATATATATATATATATATATATATATATTAAATAAACATATTCAGTCAAATCTATACTATATATTAAAGTAAGAAAGTTGGTAAAAAATAAAAGATTGCCGCTTTTCTGCCTAAAAATGTCATGTCAATAAAAAAAAGTAAATTTTACTTGACAAGTTATTCTTTAATAAAAAAAAATCAAACTTACTCTAGAAGTTATTCTATAATTTATATAAAGCTAAGAGATGAAGAGAGAGATACATTGATTTCTCAAATCTATGTAAAACTAAAAAATAGAGAAAAATATAGTGATTTCTCAACAAAAAGAGAGATGTATAGAAAATGGGAAAAAAAAAACAAGATATACAAAGAATGAAGAAAAAAAACAAGAAAAAACCGTAAATATAATTATTTCTCCAATTTATATAAAACTAAAAAAATTGAAAAAAATACAAGATTTGCTAGACATTCAAACGTAGAAAAATTGTTCCAGATCTTATTGTCTAGAGAAAAAAAGAACAATAGAAAATCGTAAATATAATAATTTCTCAAATTTATATAAAAAAAAAAAAAAAAATGAAAGAATACAAGATTTGCTAAAAGGTAAAAAAAGTTTTTCCAGATCTTATTGTCTCATATCTTCATCTAAAGATCCCACCAAATTGACTTTGTACACTAAACACAAATTGAACTAAACACAAATTGAATAAATAATTTTGTGAGAGAGAAATGAAAAAAATGACGTAAGAAAACTATAAATGATGATTCAAGTATGAGAGTTGAATATACAAATTATAAAAAATATAAAAAGAAAGATTAATTATTATGATTGAAGGAAATATTATTGTATATAATAATTTTAATTTGACGAAAATATAAATCAATAAATAAAATAAAAATGTTTAAAAATAAAATTAACAATTAAAATTATTAAAGTTATATGACAATTCGTGCAACACACATGAGTAATATGAAAAATCATTTGTATATGATACATGTTTTAAATTAAAATAATAAAAGTTGTTATGAATAACCTGTTAAATTTATGCAACTTCATTGTATTATTACAAATTGTAAATATTAACATAATAAATAATAAACCGCGTATCGCGCGAGTGGACTGCTAGTGTATTTATAGCTATAAAAATGTATCGGTATTAATATCATTTCTATATATATGTTCTAAATGTATACAATTTTTAAAAGAAATGATCAAAATAGCAAAATACATTTGTAAGTTATCATCTTTGTTGAGTATATTGAGTTTGATAGGTAATTTCAACAAAATGTACAAATACATTGAAGACTCATTGACTAATATAGGCCCAATTTACTATCACATTAATTATTGATCCAATTTGTCATCTGTTCATTTACTTATCATATTTCGAAACGTAAACAAGGCCATAAATTAAGTTCAATTATATATATAGTCGGTACATTTAGGCTTGATTTTAGTCGGTATATATAGAAAGCTCAATTTTATACTTTTTGACTTTTTATCATTCTTTCATGTATTTTTAATTTTAAATTTGACTGATTTTGCTTGATTATATTTTCATCCCATATATGTGTTATCAATCCAATTCAATATTATTTTATTATATTTTTGCTTGATTTTTAGAAGCTTTGAATACTTTTAAAATGTATTAGGTTATTTTTAGATATATAAAAAAAAATTCAAATTCAAAATATGTTTATTAAATGGTATTTAAATTATAATTTATATTTAAATAATTTATAAATAAATTTCCTATTTCATTTTGAATTCTTAAATATTTTACTTTTTTTTTTTTTCATATTTTCACATTTATTAAATAATTATATCCGTTATAATTTTTATATTTTATTCACAAATTTTCAATGATATATATATATATATATATATATATAACTTTTAGGTTTTCTTATTGTTTAATTATTTCTTATGTGCTAAACAATGTACCAAATTCTAATTATTATTTTTAAATTCTAATATAGAATTATACAAGAAATTAAATGGAGAAAAGCAATAAAGTTGAGTTGAAAATTAGTATATTACCAGATGGAACGTCCCAACCTAGCCTAGCTACCTCCTCGTACTTGCATTCATTCAAGATAATTGAAAGAAGAAGTGCAACTTATACTTTTTCTCCACTTTAATGTTGACTAGAGTCATTTTCACTATCTATTATTAACATAAGAAATCTATCAATTTTTTAAAATGTTCATTTTATATGTAATTTGTTTTGATATTAATTTTTCATTTATATCATTATAAGAATTTGTTCATTTTACATTGTAAAAATTTGTCTACGATATAACTTTTAGCCTCCAGTTTACTTTAGGGTTTGATACGAAAAAAATGTCCCCCTTAAAACAAAATTATAAATTCGTCCCTTATATTAACCACTTTTCAAATTAAATATCAAAATAGTACTCGATACAAAATATGTTTTCTTATATTTTTATTAATTCAAATCAATATTTTTGTCCAAAATATATAAAAAATGGCTAAAAAATATTTTTCTAGTGGATATAAAACATTTTTGCTAATGAAAAATTGATATTTTTATTTTCTGCAGACCCTTGAAAATCTTAGGGGAAAAAAAAGAAGAAGCATATGCCATCTTCAAGCTTTGTTCAAATCACCAAATCGTTTCAATGATTAAATTTTCACGCATGATTTACTAAACTTAAAGTATAATAATGTACACTAGTGTAGATAACAATGAACTAACTTTTCAAATTAAATTATTCAAAGAACCCCGTTCGAAGAGATTGATTGTAATTTTCACAACTTAAGGGGGTAATAAATGCAAATTCACCCAAAAAAGTAACTATAAATATGGGCACAACAAATGAAGAAATCAAGCAATCAAAAATACATTAGCAAGCATTTCTAGTACATTACTCATAAAAGTATAAAACCTCAAAATGAGTTGCAACCTGTTTCATCCTTTTCCATTATTGCCCTCATATTCCTCTTGGCCGTCGGCAGCCCAGTGTGTAACACCCCATTTTTCATAAAACTTGCATAACATATTTTTATATAAATTTGCATTTTTTTATATAAAATAATTTATAGCGTATGATCTTTTCGAGTTTAAGATGAATTTTACTTTTTATCAAGAATGGATGAACTAATATTTCTTTAAGTCTAAAAGTCTTGCAGAATAGCTATCCGAAGAGATCGAGTTCGATCGTGATGCACTCAACATGCACGAGTAAAAGAATTACAAAAAAATAGATAAGTTACACACAAAAATGATTAAATGATTAATATAAGAAACATGATTAATGTGTTTAATCATGCTTAAATATATATATATATATTTATTTATTTATTATCATGTGAATTGTGTGCAATAAAGTGTGCGATTTACTTGGTGTACTAAATTAAATATATCTTCATTCATAATTATGTGACTTATGTGTTTAATTATAGTTAGTTAGATTTTTATTATATAGTTTATGTACAATGAAGTATGTGACTATTATGATGTGTTAAATTAAATATATTTTCAAGCATACTTATGTGACTTATGTGATGGGCTAATTTGGACATAATTTCATGTATAATTGTCATGATTAAAATTATTTATGCATGACACATTAGATAGAGCTACACTCAATCTTCCATACCCCCATCAAATCCACCTCAAGTTTCAATGCTACTAAACATCACACCTCTAGTGGATAAATACTACAAGAGATGATCTACATGTATAATACATATATTAAATTAGAATTGGTACACTACATGCTACATATAAATGGGGAGACTCCACTTTAAGCTCTTTCACCCCTTTCATTTGAGCACTTTTTTCTCTCTCTAGATAATTGCTCCTCCTTCTCTCTACTCTTTTTCTTCTCCTCCAAATCATATTCCCTATCTTCAAACAAGCTGCCCAATTCAAGAGATGAGTGAAGAAACAAGATCATTCCAAGAGATCATGGAAAATGAAGCTCAAAGTAAAACCTCCTTTCAAGCAAGTTTCAAAGAACTCATAGTTTGTACTTTTAAGAGGTATTTTGGCTAAATCCTCACCATTCTTCTTCCTTAGAAGCATGATTAAGTTCTAATTTTGAGTTGCATGTAAGATCTAAGTGATATTTCCTACAAATGTGATAAAATTGTTGGATACCTTGTTCTAAGTAGTGGATCTTCAAAAATATATCTTTTTAAGTGTTGATTGAGCAAATGCATGTTGGATTAAGCTTTGCATGTTTGATTTCTTTACCTAAACACATTGCATGTATGATCCAAGGGTGACTTTCTACTAATGTAAAGAAATTTGTTCAAAGTCTTGTTTTGTATGGTTGATCTTTAAAATATGTCACTTTTGGGAGTTGATTGTTCAATTGCATGTTGATTTAGTCATTGCATGTTTGATTATCTTGTCTAAGCTCATTACATGTATGATAAATTGAGTCAAGATGGTTTATTTGAGGTTGATAGTGTTATAAAAGTCGAATCTACATTTTAATTATGAAAATAGGTGAGTTTAATCAAGTTGTGAAAATCTTTAGAATGGGCAGTCCACTTTGTCGATTTTTATAAAATTGTATACTTAGAATTTTTTAAAACTATTTTGATATATTATACTACATGAAGTGTTGAGTTTATGGTTAAAATTTGGTAAATTTTGGAGTAGTTTATGAATTATGATGATTTTTCAAATATAGTCCAGTTCGAGTTGGAATCATTCAGTTTCAGACCTTAGAAAATTAATTTTATAAAATCGGTCCCTTATACTTTTTCAAAAATGTTTTACTATGTTTAAATACATGATGTTAGAAGTCTAAATTATTAATTTCAGAAGGTTTCGGTAAATATAAAATTTACGGTGAATTTTATAACATAGACTAATTTTAGAGCATTTTCGAATAATTTTCGATTATCTTCAATAATTTATTAAAACTTTTGTGATTTGAATTTATCTCTGATATTTTATCATGGATAACTAAGGGTTGTTATGTAAATATATGTTTATTTTCATGAATTTTGGATGATCGTCTAAATTATGAAAATTGTTGTGGTAAAGAGTGTCTTTTCTTCCTACATATTACTAACTTCAAGATCAAAAGTTTATCAATGATTTAAGAATGCAATTTGACCATATTTTGAAACTGATATTATGTGATTAAATGTGTGCTTATATGTGAAGTGTTAAATAATTTAAGTCCTTAGCATATGAATTATAGTTTTATGAGTTAAGATGTAAAATACGTTTTTCTTTATTTCCTTTAAGGTACAATTGATGCTTGTTTGAAAGTATACTTTACAATTTCTCCTAAATCAATAATTATGTTTTTGTGATATACATATGTTATATGTATGATAAACATGATAGGTTAGATAAGTATGATTCAATTGAAATGCAACTTAAAGACTAAGAATTTATGAACGTGCCGAGTGCAGTACGAACGACCAGATACTTCAGGAGTTATCCCAACTTTCGAATCAACATCAAAATTGGGTAACATTTATTTACGGTTACATTGATTAGAATAACTTGTAAGTTGAGTATGAATGTATGATACCATGAAATGACACATTTGGGTGAAGTACCAGATTGACGAACCTTGGATGCCAGGTCTTCGGACCTTGGATGATGACGTAATTAGCATATTGGTTAATCTTTTTAGCGTAACAATTAATAAGCATTATCCACTAAGATTTCTCAAATCTTATGTTGCTATGTTTAAACATTTTCAGGACCCCCTTATGACGAAGCGGATGTGTAGCCAGCTGTACGGACCCCTCTCTATAAGCATATATATTATATGTTTTTAATATATGTTAATATGTATGAAGTTAATATGCTTAATGCCTCTTTTGACACTTCTAATATCGTCTTAAGTAAACTGTTTAGTCATTTTAAATATGTCAAGGTTTTTGATTTGCAAATGTGGGTAAGATACGAATTAGTTTCTTGCATGCTAAGCTTTTTCGATTTAAAAAAAAGAAAAAAAAAAGAATACTCGTATTTAGTAAAGTCTTCCGCTGAGTTTATTTACGAAAATTATTTAAAAAAGAAAAATTATTATCCTTTTTACAAAATCATTTGAGCATATAAGGTTAAGGTAGCACCTCAATCCTACAATGATGGGTTGGGGTGCTACACAGTGTCCACCGGCCAGACCACCGGCATCAGCGTTACCGGGGGGCTTTACTGCATAGTGACTGGAAACTGCCTCCGTAACAGCCTAGGTATTTCGGGGCAAGTGGTGGAGTTATACGTACTGCTATGATATTTGGACAAAACACCACTGATGCAAATGGTCAATTTAATATCACAGTTGCTGGTGCAAACGCATCAGGTGTTGCCTTCAACCAATTAATCATTCAATGTGTCGTCACCTTTCAGCTTCCCATCAACAACACTGTCTGCAACTCGGCTCTTGTCACGTCATCTGAATCGGTTGAAGGCAACACCTGATGCGTTCGCACCAGCAACTGTGATATTAAATTCACCATTTGCATCAGTGGTGTTTTGTCCAATTATCACTGCAGTATGTATAACTCTATCTCTGGCAGTGCAGTTCAGGCTTGCCATCGCCCCCGAAATGTCCGGGCTGTTGAAAAAGATCGGGCAGTTTTCGATTATCGTGCAGTAAAGCCGCTCGGTAACGCTGATGTCGGTGGCCTGCTCGGTGGATACTGGGCTGCCCGCAGCCAAGAGGAATATGAAGGTAAAAATGGAAAAGGCTGAAGCATGGTTATAACTCATTTTGAGGTTTCATACTTTTTTTATGAGTAGTACAACGTCAAAATAATGCTTGCTATCAACGTATCTTGATTTCTTCATTTGTTGTGCCCATATTTATAGTTTCATTTAATTTAATTTGAACTAACTCATTTTTCTCTAAATAGTCATGTTATGTATATTATCAGGGGAAATTTCATTTTTGGCCCTGTAGGAAATGCCGCCGGCCACTTTTGGCACCTAGTATCAAAAGTGATCCAAAAATCATCAAATTTAGCCCTCTCCGTTAGTTAGTTTAACATAAAACGTTAGTTCCCAATTTTGGTGGGAAAACCTATTTTATAGCAACTTTACCGGTTTTTTCCTTACCAAACCCTAATACACACTATATAACAAGCTGCAAACATCCCAAAATATAATTCAACATATATCACCATCAAATATAGAACACAAATTCAAGAAGTTAGGCAAAGGTTGAGAAGATGTCTTCATCGAGCCAATCTTACGTTTTAGCGACGAAATGTTGCGACTGTGGCAAGTTTGCTAAGGTTCGGGTCTTCGGACAACCTGGTAGTGAAGGGCGTCGATTTTAGAATTGTCCAGACTCGTTGAGCGGGAGAAGATGCAACTTCTTTGAATGGATTGACGAACCAAGTAAACACAATACGCCTACAAATCTAGAAATAAAGTTTGCAGAACTTAAAGGGGATTTTTCACAGCTCAAAGGTGAAATAATGCAACTGAAGGCCGAACTGCAAATGAAGTGCAATGAATTGAAAAGAATGGAGGAAAGAATTGGTAATTTGGAGAAGAAGAAAAACTTGTCTATATGCTTGGTCATACTAGCATGCTTGTCCATTTTGCACAAATGGATGTTTTCTAATTAATTACTAGAAGGTGTATGTCTTTTTTATGCAATTTCCTATGTAAGCATTGAAATATCCCCTTTAAGCTTTATATGAGCAGATTTTCATCTACCATGCAAATATATATTTATGAAATAGAACACACTTGCAACCAATATTAAATTGAACATAAATTGAACCAATTCATAAATTGAATATTTCATAAATTGACATCAGTTCATACACAAATGAACATGGATTCTGCCACCAAACCCTAAAACATAGATAATTTAGTTTTACAAAACACTATTACAAAACAATAGGTCATAAGCCCACCCCATGTGCAAAAAACAAAAACATGAATCAAGTGTGTTCAAATATGTTCACCAGAATCAATCCCTACATCACCAAAAGATAAAACAACAATGTCTTCACCATCACATACTAGTTTATAGCATAAATGCCACAAATTATCCTAAGTCTTACCATTTCCCTTACCCTTGCATGGAGTACCTAAATTTGATAGACTGATGAACTTCTTACCACCTTGCAAAATAACAGGAATGTCTTCTGTGTTTGCTGAAGGCCTAGGTAATATTGTTGGTCTTGCTACATAATCTGATGGGTTGAAGTTCGGAGGAGGTCCTCTTATATTCAGTCTTGAAGGGATAGGAGGGGGTGGTGGAGGAAGCTGACAAAAGAATGTATTAGCCTTTGCATATTACAGTTGAGTTATTAATTTTTTTTTTTGACAAAAATCAAGTAATAAAATGAAACTCACACAGAGAAGTTGAAGGGCACTTAGGGGAGCTGATCCTCCTTCAACATTAGTCTCACTGCCATGTGTGCTTTCCTGCAAAACAAAAATATATTAGTATTACTCTTATTATTAATTGTCAAATGATATTAATAACCTTACTTGAGTGTGTGAGGGCTGACTGGGGAAACCATATTCTTGAGTCACCTCTTCTTGAGTTTGTGGGGGTGGGCTGGAGAAACCACCTTCTTGAGTCAGCTCTTTTTGCATAGGTGGAACTCCATCTTCATTTACCTTATTAACAAGAAAAAGATCAGTAATTTTAATAATATTCTCCAACTTGCAGATCAATAAGTCAAAAGTAAGCTTACATTTTGATTTTGTTCATTTTCTTGACCAACAGAAACTCCCTCATCATCATCAGGGAATTCTTCAGCAAATTGCTTCCAAGGGCACCTTAATTTGTTGTGTCCTTCACCTTGGCAGAAGCTGCAATGGACCACAGGTTTTTGTCTAGGCAATTTATGGATCTTTTTCTTTTTGTTTTTTTCTTCTTCATCACTCTTTCTCCTTGTTTTTGTTGGTCTACCTCTTTTCCTACCAAAGTTTGGAGGAATTTGAGGGATGTAGCCTGCGGTAGTCCATAGTTCTGGACCATCCATTGGAACCAAAGCTGACTCATATACCTTATTGTATGTTTCCACAGAATAGTAATCACTGATAAAAAGCTCTGGATCTAAGGATTGAACAAGAATAACACTCAATGCATGTTTGCAAGAAATACCCTCTAAATCCCAACATCTATATGAGCATGATTGTTCCCTCAAATCAACATGGAATCTGCCACCATTACAAACTGAAATCTCATAATTCCAAGGATCAGCTTTGATTGGAATGCAATCTGTCACCTTCTCCCTTCTCTTCTGCAAAATCTTTCTGATCCTTGGGCATATTCTCCTACATTCCCAACATATTCTTTCCCTATCTCTATTGTCAGTCATTCTTGTCATAAGATACTCCTTAATCCACTCCAACATAGTCAGAATAGGCTTCTCCCTAACTTCTAAAATAGTGTTATTGAAAGATTCACACATATTGTTTGTGAGTACATCACACTTAGAATATGGTGAGAAGTGAGACCTACTCCACTTGTGTTGGTGGTCTTTCTTGCAACCAAGTAAAACATTTATCATCTAAGACACCAACTTCCTTCATTGCCACATCAAACCCACCCACAGTACTAGCCCTAGCAGCTTTCCACAACAAGCTTTTAAAAGCAGCACCTCTCCAACTAGCCAACTTCATATTCCCATCCATATGCTTCACACAAAACCTGTTATCTACCCCAGGTATAACCTGCTCAAATGCAGGAATCAATCCCTTTTGTCTATCAGACATAAAGGTAAACAAGTTCTTTCTTTCAATCTGCAAATCTTCCCTCAACAACTCAAGAAACCACACTCAATTATCTTTGGTTTCACTACCAACCACTGCATATGCTATTGGATATATTTGGTTGTTGGGATCCATCCCTACTACAGTTAGCATCACACCCCCATGTGGACCCTTTAAATGACATCCATCTACCCCTACACAAGGTTTACAACCAGCTAGGAAGCCCACCTTCAATGCCTTGAAACAAATATACAGTCTTTTAAAAACATTTCCACTTGAGTTGCCTGCCTCCTCAACTCCCATTATTATAGTTGACCCAGGATTCTTTTGCCTAAGTGCTTGTGCATAATCCCAAAGTTTGGCATATTGTACATCATTACTACCCTCAATTCTTTTTAAGGCTTTCATCTTTGCTCTATATGCTTGTTGTTTTGATATATTACAACTTAACTCCTTCATTACAGATCTCCTAAACCCCGTACTACTCCTACCAAGATCTTCCCTCCAATTCTCAAGATAATACTTAGCCAACTAGGTGTTATTTAAGTTTTTCAAATGGTAATTAGTGCCACATGTGTGATCAGAATTGTATGTCCTTATTTACCATGATTCTTCACCTACCATTTTAAGACAATAGATTTGCCATTCACACCCCTCCCCCAAACATCTAGCATAGATTCTTTATGCCTCATTTTTTGTAGTTTAAACATTTTTTCTTGTCTTAATTCCATGAGAGTAAACAACCTCTTTGAACAGTTTTTTATCAGTGAACTTCATGCCTATTACAAATTCAGGATTATAGGTTGCAGAAGACTTGAATACAGGATTAGGGTCAAACTTATCTATGTCTGATCCTAACTCACTATCAAATTCAGCATCAAAGTCTTCAACCTCTAATGAATCATGCCCCTTATTCAACTATACTTTTTTTTTACTTATGCCCATCCACTCTATTTCCTTGTCTATGTTATCTTCAAATAATACATCATCAAAGTCAGAATCATCATCATCAGGTTCAAATAATTCATCATTAGAATTTGATCCTAAATCACAGATACTATCATTCAAATTATTATCTCCTTCATCCACATCATATTCTTCAGGATTAACCCCATCCAATCCTCATTCACAGTAATGCACAAATGAAGGTTCAGTGCCAACCCCCCTTTTATCATGCTAACCCCACCACTATCCTCACCAACCCCACATTTATCAGAAACAGAAACATGTTTGACCCCCTCTGCAAATTTAATAAAAAAATAAAAAAAGATTCAATTAAACAAATAAAGAACATGACCCAAATGATATTAATATAAAACAAACACAGACCCACATGTTTTCTCAATAAAGAATTACAGAACATAGGACCATAATAAACAATACACAATATATTAACAAACAAACAATATAAATATGCTTTACAGATATGACGGAGGGTTCCACATATAACCCTATACATTCTGATAATAGACAAAACAAATAAACAACCATCGTTTTCGAAACCCTAAATATGGCAGAACAGATAAACTATAAAAAGCAGAAATAGAAACCTCGATAACACATAAACAAACCCTAAAACATTACCAATAACAACAAAAAACAAAAAAAGATTGAAAACTAACCTCCTTCAACACTGCAGTTAGCATTAACCGACGATTTGCGATGACCCATGTCTCTATATCAGTGTCAACTTGTAAAATGGGTAACGAATTAGGATGTGCTTTTCAACGATTTAGGATTTTTGGTTGGGAATCTTCGATTTAGGATTTAAGTTTCACAATTGGCGATTTGAGAATTTAGGGTTTTTTAGGATTCGAAATTGGTTGTGACTCATTATCTGGAACGCGTGAATGAGAAAAGCCATTTAATGACCACGTGCCCCGCACATGGTATCCCCGTTAAAAATTAGACAGAATCATCGAATGGGCCAAAAAAGCCTGAAAATGGGCCAAAATCGGCCCGAGACAATTCCTACTGGACCAAATATGATTTTTCCCCTATATTATTATACTTTAAGTTTATTGAGTCACGCGTTGAAATTTTATAGTTGAAAAGTTTAATGCTAATTATCACAAACCTTAGGATCGATTTGGTCAAATCTTATCACAAATCTTATAAAAAGTTGAAAAAGTTTAATTCTAATTATCACAAGAGTGAGTCTTACGTGAGACCGTCTCACGGATCATTTTACGTGAGATGGGTCAACCCACAACCCACACTCCACAATTCACATATAAATTTGTGAAAATGAGTTTGTTTTGTGGGTCAAAAAGATCCGTCTCACGGAAATTATATCTGTGAGACCGTCTCACGCAAGTTTTTATGTTATCACAAATCTTAGGATCGATTTGGTGATTTGACCAAAGCTTGAACGTAGTATATGCTTCTTTTTTTGGTTCTGAGATTGTCAAGGGTAGGAAAATAAAAATACCAATTTACAGTTAGCAAAAATGTTTTATATCCACTAGAAAAATATTTTTTAGCCATTTTTTTATACATTTTGGATAAAAAATTGATTTGAATTATTAAAAATATAAGAATTTTTCAAGGAGACAAATTTTTTTATATCAAACCATAAAATAAATTGGGGACTAAAATTTATATCGTAGACAAATTTGTACAAAATAAAATAACAATTTTTTATAAATTAATGATATCAATTAAAAATATCACAAAAATTATGTACATTAATTAAAATTAATGATATCAATTAAAATGAACATTTTTCAAAGTCTAACGAGGCGAACGCACCACTGCGACCCCTCAAATTTCTTAGGGCACGTTTGGTTTAAGGGTTGGATTTGTTTAAGTTGGTTAAGTATTGTGGGTTTTTACTGTTCATTGAAGACAAAAATTATGTTTTTTTGGGTGTTTGGTATGTAGGTTTTGTGGTAAGTTTGAGTTAAATTTTATGTTTGGTTTAAATGATTATGAGTTTGCAAATGTGAGTTTAATTTACATTTTGTGTTTGCTTTGTTGGTTAAGACTGATAAAAAATATGAAAAGACTAAATTACCCTTAATTTAAAAAATCAAAAAATAATGAATTAAATTAAAAAAGAAAACCAAAATATCCCAAAATATTAGCATTTTGGTGATTGTACCATATTTATATATTGTCACTTAGTATTACATTAACTTCTTTTAGTCAACTGAATTCCGAAAAAATTTGCATCATTTTTACATGGATTTGCTGATGATTAAAGGGAAATTTTGTTTCATTTGAGCACCCATTCTGTGCCTTTTGTTGCATTCTCTGATAAATCTTGTGCTTTATTAATCATCATTTACATGAGATTGTTTGATAATTGATATCCACAGTTTTTAATCATTTCCATAAGAACTTGTTCTGGAAAATATCATCTGCAACTGATGTACAAACTTATGCATAACTAACACTACCTAATGTCATTCAAAAGACATCTTTCAATTTCAAGCCTTATTCTAATTAACCTTAAACACTTAAAATTTCACCAAGATTTGAAGTGAATAAAAACCTCACCAAAGAGAAGGTGATTCCATTCATATTTACAGCTTCAAACTTCATATTTTCTGTCATGCTTATAAGATTTTGTGTGTTCAAATACTGACTCAAGCATTGGAAGATAGCAAATTAGTTTCCTCGGAATAGATACCCTAGGAGATCCCTAACCATCCCATTCATATCCCAGGCAACATTTTGGGAGCAGAAACACCATTAACATGTATTTCTAACTGGTAACATCATCTTTTGTTTCATACAGATTCAAGAAAACACTTTTGATGATAATTGTGACAATATGCATGCATGTACATAAAGTCATTACTCCTCAGGGGCAGAACAACTCACCTAAAAAAAAGCCCTAGATGGAAAAGACCTTGAAGATAACACAAAATCATCGATGAAGGATCCTCACTTGTCATGTTAGTGAAATAATCAGAATCCAGCGTTTTCCTCTCTATTTCCGATTCATCAATCCACAAAGAACTTTTTCTACGTAAAACCTCGTTTTTCTCCTTCTTCTTCTCCTCTATTTTCTTCTCTTGCATCCTCTAATACTCAAGCTTTTCTGCTCTTTCTTTCATCTGCAACCAATCCTCAAGAATTGAACCAATTCAGTTTTCTCATATGATCAAACTCTTTTTAATCTTCATTTAGCCAAAAGACTTACGAAATGGAATGAAAAAGAGCCGAAATGATTTCTCACCAGCCTTTCTTTCAACAAAAATCACATTTCGCTATTGATGGCGCACAATACAACCAACACTAAAATGGTGATCATATGTCAATAATAAATGAATAACGAAAAACAAACCATACTACTACATCACTCGAAACTAAACAAAAAGGGTGTGGCTATCTGCACCCCAAAACTTACTAAACACGTTGTGTTAGTTTAACATCCCCTAAAAATTCTTGTTCCAATTCGTTCTCCTAATACACAACCAACATCTTCCAATGTCTTTATCGATTAATAACCCAAATTACACGCACGTAGGTAAATTTCACATATAATGGTAGATTTATATGAAGAATCAATGAATGAGAGGAGCTCCAAGGGCTAAAACTGGAAATTGACATACCAACAATTGACATAACTCTTTTTGGGCGGCCTGTCTCTGAATGGCTTCAGCCTTCTTCTTGGCGGCTTTCTTCTCCTCGTTGGCGATCCTCAGAGCCTCCTTTCTGGATTCATCCTTCCTCGATTTCTCGATTCTCTGCAGCTCCAATTCTTTGATGTATTCCTTGCGGATTTCCTTTACTTTCCAGTGTGGCAACCTTGGATCCCTGGAATTCCCACTTTCTGATGATCCTGGTTGTGGCCTCTTCTTGGTTGAAAGCTGTGATTCGAATATTCCCAGAATCCGGTTCGAACCTGATGCACGTTGGTATGATATTGTCAGCAATGAATCGCCAAATAGTTTCTTCATTCGAGACCCAACTTTACAACGCCTATTCATGCAGCCTGGAGAAAGCTGTTTTACTTTCAATGATATCTCTATGCCTAAATCTCCTCACAGTTCAATTACAGTCCTGCCTAATCTAACCTTGTTCACATGCTTCAATCAACCTTATTCGCCACGATTAAGACAGCATTTTGAGGACTATATAGAGAGAAATTGTACACCGTTTAGTCTGTACTATCAGAACTCCATCACTGATCCTGAGGTTATTTATGATGTTCAAGAATGTAGCAGGAATCTACTACCAATCAGCTCTAGTAGTGCCCAAAATTCGAGTGATTTATTCAATCGTATAAGTGGTGAATTTGTTGTAGAGTGGAGTGTTTCTCGAGATTGCTATGATTGTCATAAAGGAGGAGGGCAGTGTGCTACCAACACCATGAACGGCTTCATCTGTCGAAAAGGTATCATTTAATTTGTTTATGAATTAAAGGTTGTACAAATAACAACTTATAATCATCTTTTATGATATTAAATACAACACCAATATTATATATTATTTATTGTGATATATGAACAGAGGTGCATTTGAAGTTCATTACACTGTACTATGTATATTATGAAGTAATTAATGAAACGTTTGTCTCTTTTATATATGTCCTTGCTGCTAAATTGGTGGACACTTGTCCAAGGGCTGATGTTGATTTTTTTTTTTTGCACAAAACACAGGTAATGTAAGCTCGAGATTAGGAAAGATTCTTCTCATAGGTATGTATCTCCCACAAATATTGTGCCAAGATTTTGTCTAGTCTTTCTATTTCAAAGAAGTTTTTCTTTTTGTAGTTTAATCATCAACATGATTTTTAGTTTACATTCTTTTGAGTTTATAGAAACAATGAGATACTCATTACAGGTGGTGGGATTATAGCTGCTCTTATATCCACTTCTATAATTGTGATCCTTTTTATTCGGAGGAAGTACACATTGCTTAGATTATTTGGATATGGAAAGGCAAAACTAGAGAATGAAAGGAACATTGAACTCTTCTTGAAGAACAATGAGAATCTTGTCCCATTAAGATACAGATATGTGGACATCAAGAAAATGACCAATTCATTCACTGAAAACTTGGGAAAGGGAGGATATGGTAGTGTTTATAAAGGAAAATTATTTGATGGTCGTCTTGTGGCAGTGAAGATTCTGAATGAATCGAAAGAGAATGGAGAAGAATTCATGAACGAAGTTGCAAGTATCAGCAGAATATCTCATGTAAACATCGTCACTCTTTTGGGATTCTGTTTTGAGGGTCGTAAAAGAGCTCTAATTTACGAGTTCATGCCCAATGGCTCTCTTGAAAAATTCATACAGAACACTGAAGGAGGTGGGCTGGGATGGCAAAAGCTGTTTGAGATTTCACTTGGCATTGCTCGAGGGCTCGAATACTTGCAGGTTGCAACATGAGGAATTTGCATTTCGACATAAAGCCCCACAACATTCTTTTGGATGAGTACTTCAATCCAAGAATTTCCGATTTTGGGCTTGCTAAGATGTGTCCCAACAGATCAAGCATAGTATCGATGATGGTGGCGAGAGGGACAATAGGGTACATAGCCCCTAAAGTGTTTTGTAGGAACTTTGGTGAAGTCTCTCATAAATCTGATGTATACAGTTATGGAATGATGGTTTTGGAGATAGCTGGGGGAAAGAAAAACATTGATCGAGCAAATGTTGATCACACGAGTGAAGTATATTTCCCACATTATATATACAAGCAACTTGAAATGGATGATGTTGCAAGAGAGAGTAGTCATTGTGGAATAAGGAATGGAGATGAAAGCCAATTTGCAAAGAGGAAGCTGATAATTGTTAGGTTGTGGTGCATTCAGACAGATCCCAAGGATCGACCATCAATGACAAAGGTAGTGGAAATGTTGGAAGGGAATCTTGAAACGTTACAACTTCCACCTAAACCTTACATATCTTCACCGCAAGATCAGCATCTCATGTATTCAACTTCTGAAACTATGTAGCATTCTATTTCAGCAATGAAGTTGTTCATGAACCAGGAATATGGTATCAACGAATACAATTTGTACTGAACACGTTTAGCAAGCTCAAAATCGGAAATTCTTGGATTGAAGTCCTTGTCCAAAAGAATGTTGTGGGGCTTTATGTCGAAATGTAAAATCCTCGTGTTGCAACCTTGATGCAAGTATTCTCGAGCAATGCCAAGTGAAATCTCAAACAACTTTTGCCATCCCTGCCCACCTTCTGCAGTGTATCTGTATTAATATATTTTCTATATATATGTTCTAAATGTATACAATTTTTAAAAGAAATGATCAAAATAGCAAAATACATTTGTAAGCTGACATCTTACTTTGTTGAGTATTTTGAGTTTGTAAAGTAATTTCAACAAAATGTACAAATACATGCAGGACTCATTGACTAATTTAGGCCCAATTTATTATCATATTAATTACCGATCCAATTTGTTATCTGGTCTTTCACTTATCCTATTTCCAAAGTAAACAAGGCCATAAATAAAGTATGCCAATTATATATATAGTCAAGTACAGAATTTAGGTCTGATAGAAAGCTCAATTTTAGACTTTTTGACTTTTTATTATTTTTTCATTTTTTTAATTTTAAATTTGACTGATTTAGCTTGATTATATTTTCGTCCCATATATGTGTTATCAATTCAATCCAATATTCTTTTATTATACTTCTGCTTGATTTTTTAAAGCTTTGAATACTTTTAATATAGAATTATACAAGAAATTAAATGGAGAAAAGCACTAAAATTGAGTTGAAAATTAGTAAATTACCAGATGTAGGCCCCGCCGAACATCCCAACCCTAGCATAGCTACCATTAATGTTGACTAGTCATTTTCACTATCTATTATTAACATAAGGGATTTGAGGGGTAAAAGCCTCGTTGGATTTTGAAAAATGTTCATTTTAATTGATATCATTAATTTAAAAAAAATTGTTATTTTATTTTGTACAAATTTGTTTACGATATAAATTTTAGTCTCAGGTTTACTTTATGGTTTGATATAAAAAAAATTGTCTCCTTGAAAAATTCTTATATTTTTAATAATTCAAATCAATATTTTTGTCCAAAATGTATTAAAAAAAAGGCTAAAAAATATTTTTCTAGTGGATATAAAACATTTTTGCTAACTGTAAATTGGTATTTTTATTTTCCTACCCTTGACAATCTGAGAACCAAAAAAAGAAGCATAAGCAACCTTCAAGCTTTGGTCAAATCACCAAATCGATCCTGAGGTTCGTAACAATTAGAATTAAACTTTTTCAACTATAAAATTTTCAACGCGTGACTTAGTAAACTTAAAGTATGATAATATATATATATATATATATATATATATATATAGCACGACTATTTAGAGAAAAATGAGTTAGTTGAAATTAAATTAAATGAAACTATAAATATGGGCACAACAAATGAAGAAATCAAGATACATTGATAAGCGATAGCAAGCATTATTTTGACGTTGTAGTACTCATAAAAAAAGTATAAAACCTCAAAATGAGTTACAACCAAGGACTAAAATATCGGTATCGACGGATATATCGGTATCTTGATTTTACGGATATATCGGCGGATATATCGATATCGGTGGATATATCGGTTTTTGAGCAAAAAATTTAAAAAATTTGAAAAAAAAATTGAAAAAAATAATTTTGTACTTTATATAATATTATAAGTAACATTAATAAATAATTGAATTTAAATTTCAAATAAAAAGATATGTTAACAACAAGTTTAGAGATAAACTATTATATAAATGTAGGGATGTAAACGAGCCGAGCCGTTCATGAACAGTTCGTGGCTCGGCTCGATAAATATTCGTTCGAGCTCGGCTCGTTAGCTTAACGAGCCGAGCTCGAGCCCGAGTTTCGAGCTCGTTAAGCTTAACGAGCTGAACTCAAGCCTAGATATGTTCGGCTCGATAGCTCGCAAACATGTTCGTTTAGGGGTTCGCGAGCCTGGCTCGCGAACCCTTAAACAAACATGTTCGCGAGCCAGACTCGTTTAGGGGTTCGCAAGCCTGACTCGCGAACATGTTCGTTTAGGGGGCTCGTGAGCCTGGCTCGCGTACATGTTCATTTAGGGGTTCGTGAATAGGCTCGTTTATAGTTCGTGAACCTGTTAGTTTATATATTTTATTTAAATATGATTATGAATTTTATAAGTTTTTTAAATTTAGATAATTAATAATTAGTAATCAAAAGAAATTTTTTAACCAATCCAAAATGTTATAGATAGGACTTGAACACAAAACCCCCCATCATATAAATAAGTTATACTACTACAAGACCAATTTATACTCTTGTTAATTTCCTTTTTAAATTTTTCTTTTATCTATTACATTTTAAAATATAAACATATTAATAACTAAATTAAATATAATTTACTTATTTCTAATATATTTCTTGTCATGCCATCTGAAATTTTTTGAAATTTTGATATTAATGATACAATTTACCAATGATATATTATCTTAATATAAAAAATATAATTATACTGATGTTTCATATTAATTATATTGATGTTTCATATAATTATATTGATGTTTCAAGTATAATCTCATCATCAACATAATAATTTAGCATTTTGGTTTTGAAAATAAGTTATAAGTATACAAATATATACTTAATAATATATTCATAATGAGTATAAAAAAATTTATCTAGTTCAAAATAAAAAAATCTAATTTCAACTTACCATTAAAAAAACTATATAATTTATTTTTCCAAATGCCTTAAAGTTAGAATTTCTCAATTTACAAAAGTTTTTTGAAAAAAAATATAAATCGATTATCTTAAATTATGTAGTTTAATTTAAAAAGGTGTAAAAATATGTAAAAAATAGTCAATATAAAAAGTGTTGTAATTTTGATATAATCATTATCACCATACTTCAAAAGTGGCTTTCGAGAGTGGAAACCTCAAATCTCATCTACTATCTAAAAAAAAAATCAATAATCAAAATAAATAAACTCTTAACAAATAATATTTAATTTTCAATATGAAAAAAATATAGAAAATTCATACATTTTCAAAATCGAATTCAACATGCTTAAACTTTGAAAATAGATCGGACTTAGTCACTTAGTTATAGAAAGCTATCAAACTATAAACATGTGCAAATCTACATATGTATCAAAATTCAAAATCTTTATATAAGAATAATGTGAACTTGTACTGCAATAATTTCATATAGTTTATTCATTTAATTATTCATATATTTCCAAACTCAAATAGGTATATATCAATATATATTATATATGATATACTCTACATTTATATGTGTGTGTATATATATATGAATTATATAATTATGATCAATAATATTGATTTTGAAAAAGATAGCTTGTAAATTAGATTTTGATTATTGAATAACTAATTGATTTGAAAAACAAACCATAATAAACTTATGTGTATTCGAAAAAAAAAGTTCAAAAGATACAATATTTAATTGATACGTATACTTTTTTTTTATTATATACATATCAATTACTAATTTCTGTCATATATCATTGAAAATATTTGTCAACAAAGTTAGATTATTATATACCATATATATTTATTATACAAAAGTAATAGTTTTAGAAATTTACAATAAACTCAATTAATATCACAAAAAAATAAAATATAAAATTTGATGAAATTTCTATTATTAGGAAATGAAAATAGACGAGAAATGAAATATGTGCCAAAATTAGTGTTAACGAACTCGAAATCTAATTTTTTCGAGCTGAACTCAAGCTTGAACTATCGAGCCAGTATTCGAGCCCATTTCGAGTTTTTGACGAGCCTTTATCGAGCCTGTATTCGAGCCCTATTCGAGCTTTTAACGAGCCTTATTATCGAGCTTTATTCGAGCCGAGCTCGAGCCCATATCGAGCTCAATCTTTTGATTTTGAGCCGAGCTCGAGCCCGATTTTCAAAGCTCGAACCGAGCTCGAGCCAAACGAGCCGAACTCGAGCCCAATACTGTTCGGCTCGGCTCGGCTCGTTTACATCCCTATATAAATATTGTCTCATATGATAACATGACAAATTATCATATAAAATTAATACATGACCTAATAATAGCTTGAACTCCAATGAGGTTCAAATGTATAAGATGACATGCCATCTTGAGTCAAACAATATTGATGTCAACTTAAGACACTAGACCAATTTCTAGTGTAATCATGAAGATAACTTTCATATGTTTCTTTATTTCTTCCAACTGTAGTTCCATAAATCGGATGATGTGGATTGACCCAATATGGTTGACTATGTTGATGCATGCTTGAACCTCCATGTGACATTTGAAAAGAAAAAAAAATAGCACCGACAAAAAAGAAAAAAAAATAGCAGAAAATGAAAAATTGGACCGATAATATAGTTCTCGATATATCGCCGATATATCGAGATAAATAAACAAATTTGTACACAGCCTGTCCGATAAAAAAAAATCGCCGATATATCGGCGATATTACAACGAATTTTGATAGCACTCGAATTTTGTATCGGAACCTTCATTTTTCCGATATATCGGCGATATTTTAGTCCTTGGTTACAACCATGTTTCAGCCTTTTCCATTATTACCCTCATATTCCTCTTGGCCGCGGGCAGCCCAGTATCCACCGGGCAGGCCATCGGCATGAGTGTTACCGGGCGGCTTTGCTGCACGATGACCGGAAACTGCCCGATCTTTTTCAACAGCCCGGGCATTCCGGGGGCGGTGGCAAGCCTGAACTGCACTGCCAGAGATGGAGTTATACGTACTGCAGTGATAGTTGGACAAAGCACCACAGATGCAAATGGTCAATTTAACATCACAGTTGTTGGTGCCAACGCACCAGGTGTTGCCTTCAACCGATTCATCATTCCATGCCTCGTCACCTTTCAGCTTCCTATCAACAGCACTGTCTGCAACTCGTTTCTTGCCACGTCATCTGGCTTTCTTGTCAGCCTTGTGAAACCTCTTACTCTTACATCTACTGTGCCTACACTGGCCTTTGGTCGGGTTCGATTGGCTAGGATTGTGTTCTTTGTCAGATTTGCTCGTTTTCCTTCGTTGTTTTGATTTCTTCTCCAGTTGATCTTCGTATAGGCAGGATATATGTACTAGTTAAGTTGATTAAATAAGCTGATGTGCATGAAAATTAATATGGCTTGTTTTGAGGTAGTTGATCTAATTTGGATTGAGGATGTATTTGTAACCATTATGCATTTCATATTCAAATAAATGGACAAGATTAAAGTTGAGTGTTCTAGAGTAATACTTTGTGAATTGATATATAAGGGAGCATGCATGGTGGGATTTATATCATTAATATACAAGTGAAAGTGTTGTCTTTCTATGTACTTTCATAAGTCATTTTTATGTAGCATCATATTCTTGCATAGCATTTAACCTTATACGGTATCAACATGTAATGCCTCTGCATGTTCAAAAAGAAAAAGGTAAATCAAGAAGAAATTCTTTTGAATTTTTATTTATTTTAACAATAATATAATTACTTTGAATTTTTATGTTAAAACATGAAGATTTTGTACAATTGAGAGATTGGTCATTTTGGAAAAATCTGCCAAGTAATTACTAGGCAATCACCAATACATAGGATATTTTTCCAAGTCTTAATTTTTGTGCAGTCAACAGTTTGACCCAAAGAAAATCATACAAAAATGTGGTGATAAAATGATTTAATAGGAAGCAACAAAGGTAGAGATAAACAGCATGAATCTTCCCAAGTGCCTAATATTCTTGTCTCTACTTCATTGTTTGATCATCACTTCAGTTGATTCGAAATGCCCAAAATCCTTCCAGTGTGGCAAACTTGGATCCCTGGAATTCCCACTTTCTGATGATCCTGGTTGTGGTCTCTTCTTGGTTGATGGTTGTGATTCGGATATTCCCAGAATCCGGTTCGAAGCTGAGGCACGTTGGTATGAAATTATCCGCAATGAAACGCGAAATAGTTTCTTCGTTCGAGACTTAACTTTACAACCTCTATTAATGCGGCCTGGAGAAAACTGTTTTACTTTCAATAATATCTCTATGCCTAAATCTCCTCACAGTTCAATTACAGTCCTGCCTAATCTAACCTTGTTCACATGCTTCAATCAACCTTATGTACCACGATTTAGACAACATTTTGAGGAATACAGAGAGAGAAATTGTACACCATTTAGTCTGTACTATGAGAACTCCATCACTGGGGGCCCTGATCCTCAGACTATTGCTGATATTCAAGAATGTACAGAGGCTCAACTACCAATCAACTCTAGTAGTGACCAAAATTCGAGTGATCTGTTCGATCATATAAGCGCTGAATTCATTATACAGTGGAATGTTTCTCGAAATTGCGATGATTGTCATTATGGAGGAGGGCAGTGTGCTACCAACACCATGAATGGCTTCATCTGCAGAAAAGGTATAATATAACAACTTATAATCATCTTTCATGATCTTAAATTTTACACCAATATTATATATTCCTTTTCCTTTTAATAAGACGAGAATAAATACAAGTGTGATGATATGTTACAAGAGTCGTCTCAAAAGTCTTGTACAAAAGTATTCCCAAGTCAACTAACGTGTTGATCGAAACAATGACTTGTTGGAATGAAGGTTGCAATAATCAAACTAAAAAGAGAAGAAGAAGCTAATCAGAACTTCAAGACACTCAAACATGGCTATTGTTGCCAAGGTTTTGGTTTTCTTGTTCCTCTGTCATCTTCTTCTACTTAACTCTGCTTATTCCCTTCCACTGTGGTAATCTTTTCCTGGAATTTCCATTCTCCAATTTTCAGAATCCTGGATGTGGGCCGATCATGCTTGATGGCTGTGATTCTCCACACCCACGAATTCTTTCAGAACCAGAAGAGGGAACTTTACTATTTTGAAGAATATATTAGCAAATAAATTCTTGGTTCGTGATCCATTTCTTCAAAATGAGTTAGATAAAAGAAGATGCATTACTTTCAGAAATGAGCCATTGCCCAAATCTCCTTTTATTTCATTCTCAACATCCCCTAATCTCTCCGCCTTCACATGCTATGATAAACATAGTGAAGAGATAATAAGGCATTTCCAACACTATGAGTGAAAATTGTAGTGTATCCACCCTGTATTACAAGAATCCGACAAGTAATGATTCCTCCGTAGGAGAAGGAGAAACAGTATCCCTCGAAGTTGTGTTGAGACTCAACTACCTAAAAAGTCTAACCAAGACAGTGGTGAATTATACGATCTATTGATTGCCGATTTTACTCTGGAGTTTAATGTCTTTGAAGATTGTTCTATATGTTTCCATGATGGAGGACAGTGTTTTACTAACAGTGAAACTGGATTCTAATGCAACAAATGTATTATTTAGGCCTAACAGATCTATATATATTCAGTGTCTCCAGCCCCTTTTGACCCAACAGAAGTGCATATGAAGTTCATTACACTGTACTATGTATACTATGAAGTAATTGATGAAGAGTTTGTCTTTTTTTATATATGTCCTTGTTGCTAAAATGGTGGACCCTTGTTCATGGCTGATGTTGATCATGTTTGCAGGAAACTCGATTTTCCGAAAGATTCTTCTCATAGGTATTTATGCCAAGATTTTCTCAAGTCTTCTTCCATTAAATTCTGCTTCTCAAAGAAGTTCTCTTATTCTTCATGCAGTTTAATTATCAATATGATTTTTAGTTACATTCTTTTGAGTTATGGAAACAATGAGATATCTGATTATAGGTGGTGGGATTATAGCTGCTCTTATATCTACTTCTATGATGTTGGTCCTTTTCATTCAGAAGAAGTACACATTGCTTGGATTCTTTGGATATCGAAAAGCAAAACTAGATAATGAAAGGAACATTGAACTCTTCTTGAAGAACAATGGGAATCTTGTCCCATTAAGATACAGATATGTGGACATCAAGAAAATGACCAAGTCATTTTCTGAAAACTTGGGAAAGGGAGGATATGGTAGTGTTTATAAAGGAAAGTTACATGATGGTCATCTAGTGGCAGTGAAGATTCTGAATGAATCGAAAGAGAATGGAGAAGAATTCATGAACGAAGTTGCAAGTATTAGCAGAACATCTCATGTAAACATCGTCACTCTTTTGGGATTCTGTTTTGAGGGTCATAAAAGAGCTCTAATTTACGAGTTCATGCCTAATGGCTCTCTTGAAAAGTTCATACAGAACACTGCAGGAGGTGGGCTGGGATGGCAAACGCTGTTTGAGATTTCAGTTGGCATTGCTCGAGGGCTCGAATACTTGCATCAAGGTTGCAAAACGAGGATTTTGCATTTTGACATAAAGCCCCACAACATTCTTTTGGACAAGGACTTCAATCCAAGAATTTCTGATTTTGGGCTTGCTAAGATGTGTCCCAACAGATCAAGCATAGTATCGATGATGGTGGCCAGAGGGACAATAGGGTACATTGCCCCTGAGGTGTTTTGTAGGAACTTTGGTGAAGTCTCTCATAAATCAGATGTCTATAGTTATGGAATGATGGTTTTGGAGATAGCTGGGGGAAAGAAAAACATTGATCGAGCAGATGTTGATCACACGAGTGAAGTATATTTCCCACATTATATATACAAGCAACTTGAAATGGATGATGTTGCAAGAGATAGCAGTCATGGTGGAATAAGGAATGGAGATGAAAGCCAATTTGCAAAGCGGAAACTGATAATTGTTGGGTTGTGGTGCATTCAGACAGATCCCAAGGATCGACCATCTATGACAAAGGTAGTGGAAATGTTGGAAGGGAATCTTGAATCGTTGCAATTTCCACCTAAACCCTACATATCTTCACCCCAAGATCAGCATCTCATCTATTCAACTTCTGAAACTATGTAGCATTCTATTTCAGTTATGAAGTTGTTCATGAACCAGGAATATGGTATCAACGAATACAATTTGTAATGAACACGTTTTTTGGTCACTCAAAACTGTGATGTTTTTTCTTCTGTCTAGCCAATGAGTTAAGATTTCTCATGACAATGTCGCCTTCTTCTCAAGCTCTGCACATGTAGATTTCGTCATTCAACACTAGAATGCAAGACAAATACATTTCAGGAAAAAGAAATCACTTGTCATATACATTATTAAATTGCATATATACCTTGATAAGATGGTGGTTGAACCTGATTGTTCTTGTTGCTGACAAAAGGGAACTAGTGAAAAGAAGTAATAAAAAAATTCAACTTGTATTCTCAAACTATTTGCCACTGATTTAAATATTTGCATGCAATATATCACAAAGCACTGCAAGACTTTGTCGTGGGAGGTCGTAATATCAGAACTAACCAAAATTGAATCAACTTGGCACAAAGTAACAATATCACAACAAAATACTTCCACTCAAATATCTCAATAAAACCCCTCAAGGAAAAGGTAAAAACCAAGGGACACCGTCTAGAAAATAATTTCACCATATCAACGAGAGTTACACGGTTTCCTTCTCTATTACAAATAGAGGAATCAACAACAAAATCACCAAATTATTCTCAAGAATACAATTCTTGGCATACGAGATTTAGGAAGAGAACAAACAAAGTAGTACAATGGAAGGAAATCACCGATTTCTCGTTGTACCTCTTGAAGATGATTTGTGGATATATACTCCAATCAAAATAAAGAGCACGTCCCTACGAATTTAAGGTTATAATAGTAATTTAAGTTTCTTATAATGTTTCTTATAAAATATAAATTGCCGAATATATCCCTGTTAAAGATTATTATTTAAGGTTATAATAGTAATTTAAGTTTTCATATTTAAATAATTTTATATTAGAATTCTAACTAATTCAAAATCTTATAAAATTCTATTATAATTAAAACTCTAATATAAAAGTATTATATATAAGGTATTTGTATTATTATTTATTTCCTTAATTTGAATTGATCTCCACGTGCAACGCACGTGATCTAAAACTCGTAAATGAAAACATCTGAATAGAATGCTACATAGTTTCAGAAGTTGAAAACATGAGATGCTGATCCTGCAGGGGTAAAGAAATGTAGGGTAAAGGTGGAGGTTGCAAGGAATCAAGAATATTCCCTTCCAACATTTCTACCACCTTTGTCATTGATGGTCTCTCCTTTGGATCTGTCTGAGTGCACCACAACCCATCTATTGTCAGTTTCCTCTTTGCAAAATACCTTCCATCATCTCTTTCAGCATCATCCATTTCAAGTTGTTTGTATATATAATGTGGGAAATATATTTCACTCGTGTGATCAACATCTGCTCGATCAATGTATTTCTTTCCTCCAGCTATCTCCAAAACCGTCATTCCATAACTATACACATCTGATTTATGAGAGACTTCACCAAAGTTCCTACAAAACACCTCAGGGGCTATGTACCCTATTGTAGTCACTGGAATCACTATGAATTTAAGGAATTATTTTGACACCTTAAAAGAAAAAATCAATAAGCTATAAATATTCAAGAAACCTGCTCTCAAAAACCATCAACGGCAAGATGGTGGTGTTAGGGTTTTAGTTATTAGGGGAGGAAAATGAGAATTGGATTAAGTTTGGGCTTTTTTGCAATTATTTATTTTCAGAAAATTCCATATTGAACCCTTATGTTCAAAATGGTCCAATACAAATAAATTGTTTTAGTTTTATAAATAAGAATATTTTAGTCAATATAAAAGAGGTTGTTTTTTGTCTATTTATTTTGATGAGTGGATACTGTGTATTAATAAAACATGGAGTGTTAATATCCTCGTCCTTTTCTTTTCATTTGATTTTTCTGTTTTGAATTTTTTAATGGATGGGCTATACACATCTCAAAAATAGTCTTAAAATTTTATTTTTATAACTTTTATTTAAGAAAAAAAAAAAAGGAGTTTTAGAATGTGTAGTCTCACCTTTTTGTAATTGTTTAAATTTTTCATTTTCATTTTCATTTTTCAATTTTTGTTTCGAATTTATTTAACTTTTTTATGATTTGAATTTTTTTTTTTTGATGTGACAATAAAAATTACCACATAAGCTCAATTTTTCTTTTTAAGAATTTGGGTGTTTGCAATTTGTACACCACGTAAGTGAGTCTAACAACCACGTTAGATCGGAAAAAATTCATTCAAATTGAAATTGAAAAAAAATCGATAATTAAAGGATTAAAATTGAAAAAGTCATAATTACCGACAAAAATTGGATTGGGTCTAATTTACCGAACGAAAAATGATATTTTTTTCTTATTATATTGTTGTTATTATTTTTAAAAATCACCAATTTTCTCAGATAATTGAAACATTATAAACCTATGTAGATTATAAATTACAGTTAAAATTATGCTAGAATTCAACATTTTTTTAGGGGACACCGACACAGGACAGAGGGATTATAATTTTATCAAGTACAATATTTAATCCTAGATATTAAATTCAATATGGATCACAAGAAAAGGTAGATGAGAACGATCAAATTCATACAACTATCTTAAAATTGACATATTCTGAAATAACTTCAATAGTCTGAACATTTTAGGCAGATGAAGTCACAAATCCTGCCCTTGTCTCGGATATTTTTGAGAATCCTTTCCACAAAAATCAAGTCTACTTTACATATGAATTTCAAATCCTTTCTAACATCAAACTCCATAAAAATATATACTATAGTTTTTCTTCGCAATTGAGCTTAATTATTCCAGTTTTGCAGATGAACAAAGATAGTTTCTTGAAATCATTACACCTATGTATATTCTGTGTCTATCATCTTATCCAAAAGATCTTCTTCTACCCATTATCAGTATTATTGACGTTAGATTTTGTAGAGCACAAAATCCTAGCCAAACACCAAAAATGTCGATCCGGCTCAAAAAAATCGAACCGAATGAAGGGTATAAAAGTTGAGTAGAAATAAGAAAAAACAAATTTGTCCGGCTCGTTCTGCTCAGTCAGTAGGGTATAAAAGTCGAGTAGAAATAAAAAAAACAAATTCGTTCGGCTCGTTTTGCTCAGTCAGTTTTGGCCGGACATAACGTTTTTATATAAGAATTTTTATATAAGAATTGTGAGAAAAGAACGTTTTTATATAAGAATTTTTATATAAGAATTGTGAGAAAATAACTCTCTAATTGCTTGGATACAATGATTTCGGAACCTAGAATTCAATCCCTTTGAATGATAATTGAGACCCCTAAGTCCAAGATATGAAACTTGGTAATTAAGACATAAATCCTCAGATTTTAGGATTTAGATAAGGAAAAATTGGGTTAAAATCTATCTAAATCGGATATAATTTGATCTTGATTTGTTTCATTTCTTGAAGACCCCTTGAAATAAACTAAGTCTTTCCTGCTCTGACGATGACCTCACTTTCTGGTCTTCTGGCTAGTTCGGTCTCCAACCGGTCCAGTTCTGGCTTTCTGGTCGGTTCTGGTCTTCCAGCCGGTTCGGACTCCAATCAGGCCAGTTCTGGCCTTCTGATTGGTTCCGATCTCGACCTGGGCCGATTCTGACCTTCTGGCCTTCTTGGTCGGTTCTGGTCTCCACCTGGGCAAGACCCTAGGCCATGTCGGTTTGGCAGGGCCCAACAAGTATGAATCTTGCACGCAGAAAAACTGTGAAAATGGTCCAAACATAACCTTCCCTTTCTATATCGGATCCTTGCAATATTCTTACTGTGGATGTCCTGGATTTGAGCTAACCTGCAAAGCTGGATTCCCAGTTCTTGCTTTGCCTGGAAATGAGTTTGTAGTTGAAGATATCTTCTACCCAAATCGCTCTCTACGTGTATATAATGCTGCTATATTACAATCAGATGATACTACTTGTCTTCCCAAAATAAGCAGAAACACAACACTTCCAATACCCCGATTCGGTTTTGTCAACGAAACAGGCCTCCATTTGTTCTCCAAATGCATGAACCTGTCTGAGAGTTTCTCCAGGTACTATGTTGGATGTGGCAGTAGGAATAATGGGACTTTTGTTATATACGATGATGATGAGAATGTGAGTGATGCAATGGAGAGATGTGAAGAAAACGTCGTCGTTCCAGTGGAAGTGTATGAAGATGATGAGAGGATTAACAATGGAGTTGTGAATGTTGTAGAGGTTTTGAGAAAAGGTTTTTTGCTGAATTGGACAGCCAGTGATTGCAGTGTGTGTGAAGAAAGTGGTGGGCGTTGCGGTTTTAATGAATCTTCATTCCATTTCAGGTGTTTCTGCCCCGACAGGCCTCAATCCAGGAGTTGTAAACCTGGTAAGATTTTCTAACTTCGTTGAGCACTTTTGTTTCTATTATCAAGTGAATTATTGTTTGCAATGTAGTTCGTGTGATTCTTATAGGTTACTTTTAGTGATTTGATTTGATTCTACATAGCAACATTAGGTGTTATTTTAGTGTTATGAAGTCATTTATTAGCCTTTTCTTTTTTTTCTGCATCATATCAGGTAAAATGAGTTGGTGAATTTCACAATTTCTGAAATGTTAATGAAAACTCCAAATCGGAATTTACCCTTCATTATCATATTTGCTTGTTATTTTTCTACTAGTGGAAAGAGTGGGCCTGATATACTCAATTTTCAACTAAATTTGCTATCATGAGCTTAGAAAAAAGACAACTTTGCTAGAGTTTGCAAATGGGGCCTCAAATTGAAGAAATAAGCAAATTAAGTGCATACTTTTCTGGGCACTAATTTCTTTTTTAAAGGTTGGTTTCACCTATTGATAAAATGACTACACGTCGTATATATCAAATGACATCATAAATTAACACTTGACACGTGTTTAAGGCAATAGAAAGGTTTTTCTTTCAGTTCCCATTGGTTGGAATTTAGACAATTATTATACCCGATGGAAGGGGCAAGTTAATGGCTTATGTTGACCATTTCAAAGGACCATCAAAATTTCGAGAATAATTACCAAAAAAGAAAAAAGGAAGAATAAGAATATATATATATATATATATATATATGCTGGTAATTAACTAGTGCAATTTTCATAAGTCTTGCACAAAAGTATTCCCAAGTCAATTGATGACGTGTTAGATGGAAGCAAAGACTTGTTGATATGAAGCTTTGATATTTAAACAAAAGTGTTCATTCCATTTTTCATTTTCTTGATTTGTATATAAGGTTTGTTGAGTGAAAGTTGTTCAGTTATGAATCTTGTTCAGAATTTGTTATTAGTAGTGCTGTACCATCTCCTTCTCAACGTTGATTCCAAGTGTTCAAAATCTTTCCAGTGTGGACATCTTGGCTCCCTGGAATTTCCATTCTCTAATGATGGCAAATGCGGTTTATTTCTAGTCGAAAATTGTGAATCTCAATCTCCAGTTATCCTTGCAAAGCCTTGGACAGTCATGAGTATTCTGGAGAAAATATCATCAAATAAATTTCTACTTTATGATGATTCCCTTCACAGGAGTTGGAGTGAAAAAAGTTGTTCTTCTCTTAGGAATCTCTCTCTGCCTCAATCCCCTTTTGTCTCGTTTTCGCTCTCACAAAATCTTACCTTGTTCTCCTGTCACAACCAAACTTACAATGATCATGTCCAAAGCTATTTCCATGACTATGAGAGAGTACAATGTCATTTTCATCCTCCATCTGTGTACCATCGAGAAGCTCATGTCCCTGTTTCAGACGAAACTAGTATTCCTAGTGAATGTTCAGTTGTTTATTTGCCTAAGAATCCTGACAGGAATAAGGGAGACCTGTTTGATCAGTTGTCTCCTCAATTTACTCTGGAATGGAATGTTTCTGAAGCCTGTTCTGAGTGTTACCATGGAGGAGGGCTTTGTCTTAGTGACAAAATGAATAAATTCTACTGCAAAAAAGGTGAGTTTTGTTATCCTGACATCTTTTTTTTTTGTTCTTTTTAAATGAGCTATAGGGATTGGAAATGAGAGAATAAAGATTTGAAAACTTATGTGATCCAAATTCGAACCCTGGTCGTCACAATCTGCACCTTTATAACGTTTGCTTATTATGGCTTACTTTTGTTCATTTAGTTAATGAATATTATAGACTTGGAAGGGTCAAGAAGATACTCAGGACAAAACTGAGTACTGCTTTTGTCAACTAGCAGGTGAGAAATAGGAAACTTCTGTGTTCATGGCTGACCATTTCAAAAGGACCAAAAAGCAAAAAATAAAATAAACGTATAGTGATATCTTGCAAATGTAGTTTTCAAGAGTCAACAAGCGTGTTGATTAAAAGAATGACATTTTGGGATGAAGATGTGAAAACTAAACTAAACACACAAACAAGAATACAAAACTGCTAAATTTTCTGTCTGGTCTTTTTGAGCTCTGCTAAACTGTTTTTTTCATACATGGCTATTGCCAAGAATCTGTTCTTCTTGGTCCTATGTTATCTCCTTGTACTAAATCCAGCTGATTCGAAATGCCAACAATCCTTCCAGTGTGGGAAATTTTCCTTCGAATTTCCCTTCTCAGATAATGAGAATCCGGAATGTGGGCTGTTCATGGTTGATGCCTGTGATTCGAATTACCCAAGAATTCATCGAAGAGGTGAAGGTTTAGGGTATAGTGTTATGAACAAGATTTCATCGAACCAACTACTCATTCGAGACCCTATTCTTGAATCTCTATTGGCTAACCATAGTTGTCTCTCTTTCACAAATATGTTTCTATGGACATCTGCTTCTGTTTCATTTACATTCTCTCCCAATGTCACCTTGTTCTCATGCATCAATCACTCTTATAGTGAACCAATAGAAGAGCGTTTTCGCGGCTATGACCATATAGACTGTCGAAATCCCTCTGTATATTATAAAACCCCGATAAATGATGTACCTGCCGTCAGACTAAGTGATATCCCTCCAGAATGTTCCAAGATTCAACTACCAAGAAACCCTGATCGAAACTCGGGTGATTTGTTCAATATGTTGAGTGCTGAGTTTTTTTTAGAGTGGAATGTTTCTGAAGCTTGTTTAAAATGTTATCGTAGAGGAGGTCAGTGTCTTATTGACAACGAGGGTGATTTCTACTGCAACAAAGGTATTACTTGTATAGCTGAAACTTGGATATCTTCGTCCTAGGCCTGATGATCCATATACATTGAATACTAGATATTGTGCAATTTTTGTTTTTTCTTATGCCTAAATCTTTTGTTTGCATCAATCGATCTGCTTAATTATCTGATGCACGAGGCGTTTTCTGTGTTGAATTTTGTTGCAGATAAGAGTCGTTTGGTGCTGATATTAGCTATAAGTAAGTTAATATTCACTTTGTATACATTGATTAAAACATATACACATCATTTATGGGATTAAAGAAGTTTTCTTTTTCGTTTTGGTTTAATCATCAACATGCTTTTTAGTTCAATTCTTTTGAGTTTATAGAAACAATAAGAAATCTCATTACAGGTGGTGGGATTTTAGCTGCTCTTATATCCACTTCTATAATTGTGATCCATTTCATTCGGAGGAAGTACACATTGCTTAGAATATTTGGATATCAAGAGGCAAAACTAGAGTATGAAAGAAACATTAAACTCTTCTTGAAGAACAATGGGAATCTTGTCCCATTAAGATACAGATATGCGGACATCAAGAAAATGACCAAGTCATTTTCTGAAAACTTGGGAAAGGGAGGATATGGTAGTGTTTATAAAGGAAAGTTACATGATGGTCATCTAGTGACAGTAAATATAATGTGGGAAATATACTTCACTCGTGTGATCAACATCTGCTCGATCAATGTTTATCTTTCCCCCAGCTATCTCCAAAACCATCATTCCATAACTATACACATCTGATTTATGAGAGACTTCACCAAAGTTCCTACAAAACACTTCAGGGGCTATGTACCCTATTGTCCCTCTCGCCACCATCATCGAAACTATGCTTGATCTGTTGGGACACATCTTAGCAAGCCCAAAATCGGAAATTCTTGGATCGAAGTCCTTGTTCAAAAGAATGTTGTGGGGCTTTATGTCGAAATGCAGAATCCTCGTTTTGCAACCTTTACGACCCTCAAAACAGAATCCCAAAAGAGTGACGATGTTTACATGAGATGTTCTGCTAATACTTGCAACTTCGTTCATGAATTCTTCTCCATTCTCTTTCGATTCATTCAGAATCTTTACTGTCACTAGATGACCATCATGTAATTTTCCTTTATAAACACTACCATATCCTCCCTTTTCCAAGTTTTCAGAAAAAGACTTGGTCATTTTCTTGATGTCCGCATATCTGTATCTTAATGGGACAAGATTCCCATTGTTCTTCAAGAAGAGTTCAATGTTTCTTTCATACTCTAGTTTTGCCTTTTGATATCCAAATAATCTAAACGATGTGTACTTCCTCTGAATGAAAAGGACCAAAATTATAGAAGCGGATATAAGAGCAGCTACAATCCCACCACCTGTAATCAGATATCTCAATGTTTCTATAAACTCAAAAGAATGTAAATAAAAGGCCTGTTGATGATTAAACCAAAACGAAAAAGAAAACTTCTTTAATTGCTGTTGTTGGTCAGTGAAAGATATTGAAGAAGCAGAATTTAATGGAAGAAGACTTGAGAAAATCTTGGTACAAGATTGATGGGAGATACATACCTATGAGAAGAATCATGCTCAATCTCGTCTTTACTGAAAACAAAAACAACATTAGCCATGAACAAGTATCTTCCATTTTAGCAACAAGGACATATATAAAATGACAAACTCTTCACTAATAATTACTTCATAGTATACATAGTGCAGTGTAATAAACTTCAAATGCATTTCTTGGGTCAAAAAGAGCTAGAGACACTCTATTTATATAGATCAATTAGGCCTACCATAAAATTGTCAAAAATAATACCTTTATTGCAGTTGAATCCAGTTTTACTGTCAGCAAAACACTCTCCTCCATCATGGAAACATTTAGAACAATCTTCAGGGACATTCAACTCCAGAGTAAACTCAGCAGTCAATAGATCGTACAGATCACCGGTGTGTTAATTGGTTAGGCTTTTTAGGTAGTTGAATCTCAAAACAGTTTGGAGGGATACTACTTTCTCCTACGGAGGAATCATTACTTGTCGGATTCTTGTAATAAACGGTGGAAATACTACAAGTTTCACTCTCATAGTGTTGGAAATGCTCTTTTATTTCTTGATTAGTTTTATTGTAGCATGTGAAGGCGGTGAGATTAGGGGAGAATGAGAATATGATAAAAGGAGATTTGGGCAAAGACATGTTTCTGAAAGTAATACATCTTCTGTTATATAACTCATATTGAAGAAATGGATCACGAACCAAGAATTTATTTGCTGATATATTCTTCAAAATAGTAAAGTTCCAATATCCCTCTTCTGGTTCTGAAACAATTCGTGGATGTGGAGAATCACAGCCATCAACCATGATCGGCCCACATCCAGGATCCTGAGTATTGGAGAATGGAAATTCCAGGATAAGATTTCCACACTGGAAGGGTTTTTGGCATTTGGAATAAACTGAAGTGATGATCAAACAATGAACTAGAGAAAAGAAAGTGAGATACTTGGGAAGATTCAACATATTTTTGTTGCAGCATCCTATTAATTCATTTTATCACCACATATTTGTATGATTTCTTTGGGTCTACCTGGAGTTGACTTCACACAAAGACTTGGAGAAATATCCTACATATTGGTGATTGACTTGGCAGGGCACCAATTTATATTATGGTCTTGATCGATTTTTTAAAATAGATTTCTAATCTGATCAATTGTAAAAAAATACTTGGCAGGGCGCATCAATTAATATTTTGGTTTGAATCGAATTTTCAAAATATGTTTCTAATCTCAATTGTACAAACTCAATGCAAAACTTGAAACATTTAAAATACTCAAGATATTTATATTATTTAAAAATAAATAAACTTAGCAAATTTAAAACAGTCACTTAAATTTAGCTTGACTTTTGAACTAAGTTGTCTATTCTTAATTTCCTTTTTCTTTTTGGACAATTTAGAAAATTTCGTCCCATGACTTCTTCTACGCACCAACGTAAAGAAAATAGAAACTATACAAGAGTGATGCATTCCTTTTCTTCATGATACATAATATATTAATAATCACTAAGTATGCTCAGCAAAGCCTAATTATGTTTTTGATATTAACCAACAAGTTCTAAATTTTCAACAATTTTTCGGAACATGTTTTCTTGTGATATATATAGAAAACATTTTTAATCACTAGTTTACAAAGGACATAAATCTCACCACCCTTATATATCAATTCACAAAGCATAACATCAGACAAACAACTTTAATCCTTCTCCATTTATTTGAATATGAAATACATAAAGGTTACAGATACATCCTCGATCCAAAGATCAACAACCTCAAAACAAGCCATATTAATTTGCATGCATACATATATAAATACTTATATATATATATATATATATAGCAGCTTATTTAATCAAACTAGTACATAAAATCCTGCTTAATACGCTTAAGCAGAGAAGAAGTGGAGAAGAACCATGGACAAACCCTGGTGATCAAAACAACGAAGGAATGCTACTAAATCTGACAAAGAGCACAGTCGTAGCATTTCGAACACGACCAAAGGACAGTGTAGGCACAGTGGATGTAAGAGCAAGAGGATTTACAAGGCTGACAAGAAAGCCAGATGACGTGGCAAGAAACGAGTTGCAGACAGTGCTGTTGACGGGAAGCTGAAAGGTGACGAGGCATGGAATGATGAATTGGTTGAAGGCAACACCTGATGCGTTGGCACCAGCCACTGTGATGTTAAATTGACCATTTGCATCTGTGGTGCTTTGTCCAACTCTCACTGCAGTACGTATAACTCCATCTATAGCAGTGCAGTCCAGGCTTGCCACTGCCCCAGGAATGCCCGGGCTGTTGAAAAAGATCGGGCAGTTTCCGGTCAGCGTGCAGCAAAGCCGCCCGAAAACGCTGATGCCGATGGCCTGCCCGGAGGATACTGGGCTGCCGGCGGCCAAGAGGAATATGAGGGTAATAATGGAAATGGCTGAAACATGGTTGTAACTCATTTTGAGGTTTTATAGTACTATTATATGAGTAATACAAATGCTTGCTATGTAGCTTGTTTGGATGCTTGATTTCTTCATTTGTTGTGCCCGTATTTATAGTGTTTTTTTTTTGGGTGAATTTGCATTCGTTACCCCAAAGTTTGTCTATTATCAAATAGATCCTAAGATTTGTGAAAATTACAATCAAGTTTTTAAACATTTTCTATGACTAATTTGATTTGAACTAATTCATTTTTATCTATATCATGCTATTTATAGGTATATTCCAAATATGGTAACCAAACATTTTTCATGTTAAATTTTTCTTACTAAAAATAGAAAACTAATATTTCTTTTAATGTAATATTTTTTAAATAATGAGAAAAACGCTTCTTTAGAAAAATATTTCCTTTTTTTTATATCATTAATATTATATTTAATGTGTTCTCTAATTTCATTTTTTCCATTATATTTTAGGTGATATAATTCATCATGTGAAATATTATTAGAACCGTGTATCGCACGACGGGTATAGCTTTTGGTTGTTCATTACTTTATTGTTGATATTCTTGAGTGTAGCTTATGCACACACTTTATTTAATCATTTGTAGTTGATATTCTAGAGTGTAGTTTATGCACACATTCTATTTAATCATATGTTTTATTCTATCATAATGTTAGTTCCTATATAAGTATATCGTCTCTCCTCTGAGTTTGCTACATAGATCTTAATCCTGATTTTTGTTGATTTTAAATCTTACTATACAAGTATACATGTTTGTGTTAAAAATGGGATAACAGTATTTTTGTCTTAACAGTTTAAAAATGGGATAACAATATTTCTGTCTTAGCAGTTGAACATTATACTTTGGGAATGGGTAAGCTTATAATAAAAATTCAAAGTAAAAAATATTGACAAAGTAATGCAAGTTTTGGTTTTTCTAGGAAAAACAATTACATTTTATGTATTTTGACGCATTCAGTCCTCTTATTTCATTTTAATTTCAGAATATTCTAAAAATTTAAATAATGGAAACTTGGTTTAAGCTTCTTTGTTTTCATAATAATAGTTTACAAAACTTCCTCAACAACAAAATAACGACTTAATTTTGTGCGAGCAAAATTTCATAAATAACACTTGAAAAAGATGGTGCAATGATTTGAAATATGTTTTCATGCTTATTCTCATGTTCTATTCATAAGTATTTGACAACTTAGAGAGTGGCAGATGGCCTATTTTGTTATACTTCTTGAGACGATCAAATTTTCTATTGAGACTACAATTCTTGATTTTTTGTATTTGGTGTCTTTGGATTATGAACAAATAATTTCAACCTCTATATCTGCTTTTAATATCACTAGCACTAACATTATCCTTAAAAAACACTTAGTTGTTTCAACATGTCGGTTTATCCTTTGTTTAATTCCTAAAACATGTTTGCTTAATTGCTTTTAGTTTATTTTGTTGTTGCAAAGAGTTAATGATTGAAAAGGCACACTCATGCATTATTTAGAAAAGATGAAATATTTGTAAGCAGAAATAAGTTTCACGTCATATAAAAGATTTATGACCCTCTTCTTGAAAAATTGTTTGTTGTATGTAGTCAAAAACTTATAAAAGAATTGAACGTTGGTGATATCATGCCAGATGCATACACCTGGATGAAAGCTCTTGCTGCTTTGAATAATGCGACCGTTGTTGAATCCGAACATTCTACTTTAATTCCGAACTCAACATCACATTTTATGGACTAATATAGGGATGGGGAAGCAATCATAATATCATGTTCTAATCAGATTTTTATAATATTACATTTTGTTATATCAGAGTTGTTCTAATCAAATTTTTATAATATTAGATTTTGTTATATCAGAGTTTTTGATATTTTTTTAGACTCAACTTGAGATTGTCATGTAATTTTTTTATATCACATTTTTTTTAGCATTCTATTATATCAGATTAATCAATTTTTTTTTAAATTCTATTATATCAAATTAATCATATTGAGACTTTTGTTACATTAGATTGAGATTGTGGTCAACCTATTATATCAGATTTTATTATATCAAATTGAAATTGATTTCTGTTACATTAGATTTATTGAGATCTCTTATATTAGATTTTGTTATATCAGATTGAGATTGCCATATAATTTTTATATCACTTTCCTTTAGCAATTATTGAGATCTATTATATTAGATTTTGTTATATCAGATTGAGATTGTCATATAACTTTTTATATCAGTTTCCTTTAGCAATTTATTATATCATATGATTGATTGAGATATGTTACATCAGATTCAGATTTTCATCAGATTGATATTGCATATATATTTTTTACATCACTCTATTATATCAAATTTTGTTGTCATCAAATTGAGATTGCATATAAGTTTTTTACATCACTCTATTATATCATATTTTGTTATATCAGATAAATATTGTTGTTTTACATCCTGTTATTGATTTTGATATAAACCTTTTATTTTATATATCTTAAGGCATAGTGTTATAATTTAGAGATCAGTCCCACCCATATGGCATCAAGTTTGCTTGCAATATTTCAACAAATATCACCATCTTTTAAGCATTTGAAAAGTCGAGATATAATCGCATCTCTCTCATATAATGCTCAGTGGAAATCACATCATGGTCAACAAACGTAAAGTTGTTAACTAGAGAGTACAAATGTAAAGAAGATAAGACAATGAAGAAAATAGTAGAGTTCTGAATATGAAAATAAGTTATCACAAAATTCTATGAGGTAAAAATAAATTGGAGAAAGTTGTAGAGCTCTGAAAATGAAAATAAATTATCATAGAATTTTATGTGATAAGAGACTATTAATGCAACCTTGATGCAAACAAACTATTGTAGCTGCTCTATACCAATAAGAAAAATGTTTGGGTCAAACTTGGGTCAAACTTTCAAAAGGTTCTCAAAAGTCGTATGGTGCAATAAATTTAGGAAAAAAATTCAATTTTGACCCCATAGGAATGCCTTTGGTCCGATTTTGGTCCTTCAATAGGCATTTTTGGCCCATTGATCGATTTCCGTTATATATTTAACGGCCTGGCATGTGCAAATCACGTGGTCGTTAGCAGTTGGGCCAATAGATAGTGGATAAAACTCATTCCTACAGGGTTCAAATTGAATTTTTTCCTCATAAAAATTATAAATATACAAAAATTGTATTTAATTAGTGAAAATTTTAAAAATCTCTCTAATAATTTATAAAATATATTTAAAAAACTAATAATTTAAAATAAAATCATTGAGATGATCATTTGAAATTGTGAAAACAAATTATCAAAAACATTATATATGTGAAAGAATTATAAAATATAAAGAAAACAATAGTTATGAAATATAAATAAACTTTCAATATTATTGCAAAAAAAAATAATAGTTGTGAAAATAAATTTTCAATATTTTTACAATTTATCGAAATAAAATTATACAGTTATAGAAAATAAATTTAGAATATATATATATATACACACAAAAGTAAGCCCAAAAAGAGCCACATGGCAAGGCTACAATGTTATCATATTAAATATGCTAATTAATTGCTACAAATTTAAAGTTGATAAGAAATATTATTATTACTAAATAATAAATAATATATAAATATTAATTATATTTATCTAAATAACATATGTTAGAGTTCAATGATAGATACTATTATATATTTGAAAGTTGTTAAATTTAAAATGTAAAGAAAAAATATAAATAGATACAAAAGAAAAAAAAATTAAAATAAAGGTGGGCAGTTTAAAAATTATTATTCAAATTTATTAATTATTGAAATCAAATAATTTTTTAAATATATGATTTAAAATAAACTATGGAATTTATTTGTGAAATGTTGACTTTCATTTTGTATCATTTAATTGAAAATAGAAGTTGAGGGTTGTTACAAATGTAAAGAATAAAAAACAAACTAAAAAAATATGGTGGGTGGGTTGAATAATATAATAGGTATAGCAATGTATATTCTTTTCAAAATAATAATAATTTTTTTAAATGATCATCTACAAATGCAATAAATATTTTGACAACTAAATAACTTTTTGATCATATTTTATTATATTTAATGTTAAATTAGACGATATATATTGCACAAATCATAAATTTTATTTTGTTGTGTAAATTATATTTAATTTTTTTTTAATTTCACTAAATTAATTTTTTTTTATTAAATCCCGTGTATTACACTAAGTATATATATATGATTTTATCATATTTACAAAAATATATAGGAAATGACAAAATGAGTGAAAATATAAATAATAGTCTAATGAATAGATTCATAAATAAATTTTAAAATGAATTAAGAAGCACCGGAACATTTTCATCAATTTTTTATGAATAAAATTATAAATTTAAAAATAAACTACATACATTCATAAATTAAATTCGAATGAATTAACAAAATCGTCAATAAACTAAAATAGTATGAAAATCTAAGATATAATAAATTTCAAAGAATTGTTTTTCGATCCTAATATATATTTTCATTCCTATAAGGTCAAAATTGATATTTTTCTCTATGACACATGCTAATAAAGAGATGTCCTCATGGTTTCCATTAGAAAAACTAACGAAGAGGGCCAAAATTGATTATTTTTTGTTCTTTTTTGAACCTAGGGGCCAAAATCTGACCCGAGTCTTTCCTACAGGGTCAAAATTGAAATTTTCCCAATAAATTTACTCAAATATTATTGATATTGACATTTGATATATGTTATATCCATTGATATTTTCGTAAATTTAAAATATTGATATTTCTATAGATATCAATATTTTAAGTTTGGTGTTGCCATAATTCAAATTAAATCTTAATTTATAAAATATATATTAACAATAATTTAATAAAAATATATACAAAGAACTATATTATATATAAGATGTCTTTTTATAATTACATAAAAAGTTGATTAAAGTGATTTAACATGACTTTGATTAATCGTGCCTTGAAACGTACTATTGACTCTAAATATAAATTTAAACAATTTAAATATACTGATAATATCATATACACTTCTTATATTTAATCCCGTGCATTGCACGGGTGCACTGCTAGATATTATTATATTTGTAAAAAGTGTTGAGTAGTATACTAGATACAACGCACATATGAGTGTTGAGTAGTATACCCAATCTCGGTTTAAAAGAGTCAGGGTCGGTCTCTATGTTGTTTGTATCTTAAGAAACCAATGTTCAATTATGAACATTTGTATGTCGCAGTATCCAAAGTCATCCATTGTAGGAGACTCAAAATTTTGATAGAGGATAGGGAGGGTGGACAAAGTAACAGAACGACGAATGTAGTTTACAAAGAAATATTTCAAAATTTATAAACTACAATGTAAACATTATTATAAATTTATTGTATTATACAATTGAACAATTACTTTAGTTTGATAATCCATATATTTTATTTGATTAATCATGCCTTGAAACATACTATTGACTCTAAATATAAATTTAAATAATTTAAATATACTGATAACATAATATATACTTCTTATATTTAATTCCGTACATCGCACGGGTGCACTGCTAGTTCGTATAAACTAACTAATTATAAATTTTAAGATTATCATAAACTTGATAAAAAATAATATGTTTTCAATAAATTCTCATATCGATTACCTATATAAAAGTGTGATGTTTCTTACAAAATATGGATTGTTGAATATTTCTCTATCAAATATTATTATTTAAGGTTATAATAGTAATTTAAGTTTTCATATTTAAATAATTTAATATTAGAATCCTAGTTAATTCAAAATTTTATAGAATTCTATTATAATTTGAACTCTAATATAAAAGTGTTATATAAGGTATTTGTATTATTATTTCTTTCCTTAATTCAAAATATTATAGAATCATATTATAATTAGAACTCTAATATAAAAGTGTTATATATAAGATATTTGTATTATTATTTATTTCCTTAATTTAAATTGATCTCCACGTGCAACACACGTAATCTAAAACTCGTATCTATTAAAAAGCTTTCAATCAAACGTGTTTTATAACTATAAAATTGTATCTATATTAATCAGCTCTGCTACCCTACCCACCGTGGGCACATTAAAATGTGTCTATGACTAATGTGTCAAAAATTCAGATACTTATTAATTTTACTTTCCATATAATAAAGGGATTAGATCATTACACATTATCGATAGACATATTAAGAGTTATCTACTGTCGGCATTTTATCATTTTCACTATATTAATATCTTATATCTATATATATGTTCCAAAATGTATGGGTTGTTTCTTACAATTTTTAAAAGAAATTACCAAAATAACAAAACAAATTTGTAAGCCAACATGATCTTACTTTGTTGAGGATATTGAACTTGTCAAGCAAGATCAATAAATATACAAATACATGCATGCAGGACTCTTTGACAAATTTAGGCCCAATTTATTATCGCATTAATTCATGATCCAAGTCCAAAAGCAAACAAGGGCGTAAAAAAGTCAGTGTAATATATATATAGTCAAGTTGCCAAATAGAAAACTCAATTTTTTACTTTTTGACTTTTTTATCATTCTTTCATGTTTTCATTTTAAATTTGATTGATTTTGCCTGATTATATTTTCGTCCCATATATGTGTTATCAATTCAATCCAATATTCTTTTATTTTACTTTTGCTTGATTTTTAAATTTTTAAATACTTTAAAAATTTATTAGATTATTTTTAGATATGTCAAATAATGTTTCAAATTTTAAAAATGGTAACTATATATGTTTGTCTTTATAAATATTAAATTTCATTTCACATTATATGTAAATGGTTTCTAAATTTTAATTTTCTGTTACAGTAATTTATTAATAAATTTCCTATTTCATATTGAATTCTTAAATATTTTACGATTCTTTTTTTTTTTTTTGCATATTTTCACAAATTTTCAATAATATATATATATATATATATATACATATAATTTTTATATTTTTTTATTGTTTAATTATTTCATATACGCTAAACAATGTTCCAGTTTGAATTAATTTTTTTAAATTGGCTGGAATTGTGAAAATAAAAGTGACAGTGTGTATATATATAATATTATTTATTTGAGAATTTGACCCAAAAAGGCCAGTGAGTTAGTACCCCGAAAGAAAAAAGACAAAATTCATTTTTCGTCTTTCCCTAGGGGCGTTATCCAATTTTAGTTATCTTGCTTTTCGATCATCAATTTTAGTTCTCTTAAATCTTCGGCTGTCCAATTTTAGTTCGATTGCCCAATTTTGATCCTCCTATCTCGATTTTTCGGTCAGCTCCATCAGCGTCTGAAAATATAAGTCACATCAGTGTAAAATCATCAATTGGTTGAAATTGGGGGCGAGTGTTGTACACTCACCCGGAGCTGACCGGAAAATCGAGTTAGGAGAACCAAAATTGGGCAATCGGACTAAAATTGGATAGCCGGAGATTTAAGAGGATTAAAATTGATGATCGGAAAACAAGATGACTAAAATTGGACAACGTCCCTAGGAAATGACGAAAAATGAATTTTGTCGAAAGAAAAACATACATACCATTATATATAGTTGAGTGGACAAAATTCATTTTTCGTCCTTCCCTAGGGACGTTGTTCAATTTTAGTCCTCTTGTTTTCCGATCATCAATTTTAGTCCTCTTAAATCTCCGGCTGTCCAATTTTAGTCTGATTGGCCAATTTTGGTCCTCCTAACTCGATTTTCCGGTCAACTCCGGACGAGTGCACAACACTCGCCCCCAATTTCAACCAGTTGATAATTTTACGCCCAGTTGACTTATATTTTCAAACGCTGATGGAGCTGATTGGAAAATCGAGTTAGGAGGACCAAAATTGGCCAATCGGACTAAAATTGGACAGCCGGAGATTTAAGAGGACTAAAATTGATGATCGGAAAATAAGAGGACTAAAATTGGACAACGTCCCTAGGAAATGACAAAAAATGAATTTTGTCCATAGTTGAATTGAAAATTAGTAAATTACCAGATGTAGGCTCCGCCAAATGTCCCAACCCTGGCCTAGCTACCTACTTCATACTTGCATGCAAGATATTGAAAGAAAGTGCAACTTGAACTTTTTGGCACTTTCACGTTGACTACCAAATCCTTTTCACCGTCCATTAACATTAGAATTCTATCTATTTTAACCATTTTTCATGTTGAATATCAAAAAACTCTTAAAAATGGCTACAAAATATGTTTTCCTATATTTTTAATAAGTCAAATCAAATGATATTTTTGTCCAAAAAAGTAAAAAAATGAATAAAAACTAGATATTTCCTTATATTTTTAAGTACAAAACATTTCAGTACTAACAATAAATTGACATTATGATTTTGACCCTTGAAAATTTCATAACAATATATATATATATATATATATATATATATATTATTTACATCTATAGCATGATATAGATAAAAATGAATTAGTTCAAATCAAATTAGTCATAGAAAATGTTTAAAAACTTGATTGTAATTTTCACAAATCTTAGGATCTATTTGATAATAGACAAACTTTGGGGTAACGAATGCAAATTCACCCAAAAAAAAAACACTATAAATACGGGCACAACAAATGAAGAAATCAAGCATCCAAACAAGCTACATAGCAAGCATTTGTATTACTCATATAATAGTACTATAAAACCTCAAAATGAGTTACAACCATGTTTCAGCCATTTCCATTATTACCCTCATATTCCTCTTGGCCGCCGGCAGCCCAGTATCCTCCGGGCAGGCCATCGGCATCAGCGTTTTCGGGCGGCTTTGCTGCACGCTGACCGGAAACTGCCCGATCTTTTTCAACAGCCCGGGCATTCCTGGGGCAGTGGCAAGCCTGGACTGCACTGCTATAGATGGAGTTATACGTACTGCAGTGAGAGTTGGACAAAGCACCACAGATGCAAATGGTCAATTTAACATCACAGTGGCTGGTGCCAACGCATCAGGTGTTGCCTTCAACCAATTCATCATTCCATGCCTCGTCACCTTTCAGCTTCCCGTCAACAGCACTGTCTGCAACTCGTTTCTTGCCACGTCATCTGGCTTTCTTGTCAGCCTTGTAAATCCTCTTGCTCTTACATCCACTGTGCCTACACTGTCCTTTGGTCGTGTTCGAAATGCTACGACTGTGCTCTTTGTCAGATTTAGTAGCATTCCTTCGTTGTTTTGATCACCAGGGTTTGTCCATGGTTCTTCTCCACTTCTTCTCTGCTTAAGCGTATTAAGCAGGATTTTATGTACTAGTTTGATTAAATAAGCTGCTATATATATATATATATATATATATAAGTATTTATATATGTATGCATGCAAATTAATATGGCTTGTTTTGAGGTTGTTGATCTTTGGATCGAGGATGTATCTGTAACCTTTATGTATTTCATATTCAAATAAATGGAGAAGGATTAAAGTTGTTTGTCTGATGTTATGCTTTGTGAATTGATATATAAGGGTGGTGAGATTTATGTCCTTTGTAAACTAGTGATTAAAAATGTTTTCTGTATATATCACAAGAAAACATGTTCCGAAAAATTGTTGAAAATTTAGAACTTGTTGGTTAATATCAAAAACATAATTAGGCTTTGCTGAGCATACTTAGTGATTATTAATATATTATGTATCATGAAGAAAAGGAATGCATCACTCTTGTATAGTTTCTATTTTCTTTACGTTGGTGCGTAGAATATGGTTAAGAAGTCATGGGACGAAATTTTCTAAATTGTCCAAAAAGAAAAAGGAAATTAAGAATAGACAACTTAGTTCAAAAGTCAAGCTAAATTTAAGTGACTGTTTTAAATTTGCTAAGTTTATTTATTTTTAAATAATATAAATATCTTGAGTATTTTAAATGTTTCAAGTTTTGCATTGAGTTTGTACAATTGAGATTAGAAACATATTTTGAAAATTCGATTCAAACCAAAATATTAATTGATGCGCCCTGCCAAGTATTTTTTTACAATTGATCAGATTAGAAATCTATTTTAAAAAATCGATCAAGACCATAATATTAGTTGATGCCCTGCCAAGTCAATCACCAATATGTAGGATATTTCTCTAAGTCTGTGTGTGCAGTCAACTCCAGGTAGATCCAAAGAAATCATACAAATATGTGGTGATAAAATGAATTGATAGGATGCTGCAACAAAAATATAGATAAACAGCATGAATCTTCCCAAGTATCTCACTTTCTTTTCTCTACTTCATTGTTTGATCATCACTTCAGTTTATTCTAAATGCCAAAAACCCTTAAAGTGAAAATGATGTAAATTGTGATATATGAATCGAGTGATACCAAGAACCCCATAGTCTAACTTTTTTTTTTTTCTCTTTTCTAGAAGTGGGATGATATTTTACAAGTCGTTTAAAAGTCTTGTACAAATGTATTCCTAAGTCAACTAACGTGTTGGATCGTAACAAAGACTTGTTGTAATTAAGCTTGCAATAATCAAAATAAAAAGAGGAGAGAGCTTCAAGACACTCAAACATGGCTAATGTTGCCAAGGTTTTGGTTTTCTTGTCCCTCTGTCATCTTCTTCTACTTCACTCTGCTTATTCCAAATGCCAAAAACCCTTCCACTGTGGAGATCTTATCCTGGAATTTCCATTCTCCAATTTTCAGCATCCTGGATGTGGGCCGATCAGGGTTGATGGCTGTGATTCTGGACATCCACGAATTCTTTCAGAACCAGAAGAGGGATATTGGAACTTTACTATACTGAAGAATATATCAGCAAATAAATTCTCGACGATTTTCAAGGCGATCTTCAAAGTCTTCAAGAGGAAAGCCACAAGAACGACATTCGATTCGAGATCAAGGTGTTGAACCCCTCCAATCGGCGTTTTTCAGTTTGAAGATCATCAAATTCAAAGCAGTCTTCATAGTTGTTCCTTCAATTCAAATCTGAAGAAACTTCGACTAAAGTCAACTCCAAATTCAAGTGAAGAGAAGAATCAAGGGAATCAAGAGATTGCGACCCAATTTATTTAAATCAAGCAAATAAATTCAATTTGTACAAGTATTTTGTGTTTATTTATTTAAATACAAAATTTGTTGTTACAAATTTTTGGCACGCCCAGTGGGACAATCTCTTCCTTTCATCTCCTCTCTTCACCAAGTTATTCAAAAATGTCTACACGCAAAACTTCATCAAAGTCTACTTCATCAACTTCTTTGAAAGACACAGCCACAAGCGGCGGCGTCACCACAAGAAATATGTTGAAGCAATTGCAAGCAGCCCAAGAGATGGTTCCCATGAACCAAACAACTATTCCCAAAGAATCATTGACGCCCACTGATACAAACCAAGGCGAGGAAAATTCAAGTGATTCTACGCCGTCTACTCCCCGCTCAACATCAAGCCAATCAAACGCAGCCCCTGTAATGACTACAAATGCTACAACTTTGGAAGAACAAATGGCTAATATTATGAAAGCTATTGAGGGTCTTAGCAAGCATGTTCAAGAGCAAGATGCAAGAATATCTTTGCTAATAAAGGACAAGGAAGAGGACATCAGCACAGGACGAACAATAGATGACCAAGTTGAAAAACATAATGAAGCCGAGGCATCTGCGGGACAACAAGTGAATGACAAAGGAAAATCACCAGTCACCGAGGTACAGGTTTCATCTGACGAATTCATTCCAATGAGTCAATTAAGAGAGTTTGTCATGGGAACCATCCAGGATAGGCTAGATGGGGGCTTTAAGTCATCGATGACTTATGCTAAACCATACACTACAAGGATCGATAGTTTAAGGATGCCATTGGGTTATCAACCTCCTAAATTTCAACAGTTTGACGGAAAAGGCAATCCAAGGCAACATGTGGCTCACTTTGTGGAAACCTGTAATGATGCTGGGACTTATGGAGACTACATGGTGAAACAATTTGTCCGTTCCTTAAAAGGAAATGCATTTGATTGGTATGTTGACTTGGAGGCAGATTCGATCGACAGTTGGGAACAGTTGCAACAGGAATTTCTCAACCGTTTTTATAGCACCCGACGTACGGTAAGTATGTTGGAACTTACAAACTCACATCAATGGAAAGATGAACCTGTGATTGACTATATCAATCGTTGGAGGAACCTGAGTTTAAACTGCAAAGACAGGTTGTCAGAAAGTTCAGCGATAGAAATGTGCATTCGAGGAATGAATTGGAGCCTGCGATATATTCTTCAAGTTATCCAGCCAAAATCCTTTGAAGAATTGGCTACCAAGGCTCATGACATGGAACTAAGCATGACTGTGAATGGGACTGAAGAACCGCCGGTCCAAGGATTTTATAAATTCAAAGAGAAACAAGAGAATAAGAAAGGGGGTAAGCCTTCTGTCAAACCTTCTACTAAGGAATCAATGACAGTTAGTGCAAAGCCTGTTAAGTTCCGAACTAAAACGATTGACAAAGTTGAGCCAAGAAAGAATGTCACCCAAGAGTGGGGGCAAAGAAAGTTGACTCTGAAAGAAATGCAGGCGAAAGAATATCCTTTTCTCGACTCCGACGTCCAAGGGATCTTTGATGACTTGCTAAAAAACAATCTAATTGAACTGCCAGAAATGAAACGACCAGATGAAGCTGGACGAACTAATGATCCAAAATACTGTGCATACCATCGATTGGTAGGACATGCAATCCAAGATTGTTTTGTTTTCAAAGATAAAGTGATGCAGTTAGCTCGAGAATGAAAGATCACATTAGAAGAAGACAGTGCTACAACAAGTCCTGTTTTTGTTGCTTATGATGATAACATGCATGACCAAGCGCTCTGTAATACAGCAAGTGGATTAGATGATGAGCTTCATGAAAATAAAGAAGATGACTATACCACCGATGATGATTGTGTCTCCGTAATAACTTTTACTGATGATGATTTGCAGCTTGGAAATAACTTCCACAACAGGCCATTGTTCATGACAGCATATATCAACGAGCAAAGAGTAAACAAGATACTCATTGATGGAGGTTCTGCAGTCAATATTATGCCCTTGCGAACAATAAAAGAATTGGCGATCTCTGTAGAAGAGCTCACGAGCAATCGACTGATGATCCAAGGATTCAATCAAGAAGGTCAGAGAGCTCTTGGAACAATCAGACTCGATTTATTGATGGGTGATATGGCTTCAACAGCACTGTTCCATGTCATAGACTCGAGAACTTCATACAGTATGCTCCTTGGCCGACCCTGGTTGCATGAAAATCAAGTGGTGCCTTCTACTTGGCATCAATGCCTAAAATATCATAAAGACGGTGTTGTAAGAATGATTGTTGCTGATGATAAACCATTCACTGAGGCAGAGTCACATTTTGCTGATGCCAAGTATTTACTTTGATGGTGGGAAGATAGTCAAGGTCAAAGGAGAGCCGAAAAATGATCAAGTCAAAATGGGTGAGTGTGAGTCTTCAACCAAAATTAATAAGAATCTCTCAAAGGATAAGTCATCTTTAGCCAAAGATGAGCTATTTGGAGGGCTGACATTGCCCTAACTAAGCTTGATGCAAAAAAACCAACTTCACCACTGCTTCAAGGGTTTGTTGCCCCAAAGAAAGGAGCTAAAACAGAGCATGGAACGTTTTCAGGACCTGAAATAGCTAAGTGCTATAACCCAAATGCCTTCAAACTCCTTGTTCGAGCCGGTTATAACCCACGAGAAGACTCCACGATGGGAGAACTTCGTGCTCAAGTCTTAAGCCAGGAAGAACACGAACCCAGCGCTACCCAGAAGATGTTGAAAGGAAGAGAGTACACAGAGCGAAAAACTAAAGCTGGTATGGGATATACACCACCAAGTCTCGTCCGTATAGCTATCAAAAGAGCCAGCGTCAATTGTATTGTTGAATGAGAAATGTCGTCAACGGAAGATACATTCGCCGAAAATGGAAGAAAAATCCAGCGAGTATCTGTTTTTGACAGACTTGGTACGATCGAGAAGATAGGTGGCCAAAAGATAAATTTTGCTCGCAGGAAGAACAACAAATCGCAAATGACTCAAAAATTGCGAAGCTTGATTCCATCTCGCATGAAAAGATACACTACTTTGACTATATCACGTGGAAGGGTACTAAAAGCAAGAATGGAAACCATCGTTTTTACCCAAAACCAAGATGATGAAGATGATAGAGAAAGTGTAGCTTCTTCCAACTACATTGGTGGGGGCAATCATTCTTGCCCAGATTTACCAAAAAGGGATATCGCATTAACACACCATGTCACTCTCAGTGAAGATGTCCCAATTGAAGACGCTGAGATCGCCCCACCTGAGCTTGAAGAAGGTGTAAAGGCCACAGTTGATGAGTTAAAAGAGATTAACTTAGGTGATGTTGACGAAACACGACCAATCTATATCAGTGCATTGCTGACCAATGAGGAAGAAAAGTCCTATATTGAAATATTGCATGAATTCAAGGACGTGTTTGCATGGTCGTACAAGGAGATGCCCGGATTAGATCCAAAGGTAGCTGTTCATCATCTAGCCATAAAGAAAGGAGCTCGTCCTGTAAAGCAATCTCAACGTCGATTTCGGCCTGAGTTAATTCCATTGATTGAGGCTGAAGTGAATAAACTCATTGAAGTTGGATTCATTCGGGAAGTCAAATACCCAATATGGATATCTAGCATTGTCCCTGTGAGGAAGAAAAATGGACAAATCCGAGTTTGTGTTGACTTCAGAGACCTAAACATAGCATGTCCCAAGGATGATTTTCCACTACCAATCACTGAACTCATGATTGATGCCACCACAGGACATGAAGCCTTGTCATTCATGGATGGATCATCCGGCTACAATCAAATACGTATGTCTCCAATGGATGAAGAGTTGACGGCTTTTCGAACACCAAAAGGGATATATTGTTACAAGGTAATGCCTTTTGGGTTGAAAAATGCAGGTGCTACATACCAACGAGCAATGCAAAAGATTTTTGACGATATGCTCCATAAGAACGTCGAGTGCTATGTCGATGACTTGGTTGTGAAATCCAAAAAACGTCAAGATCACTTAAATGACTTGAGGAAAGTTTTTGAACGTCTTCGAAGATACCAACTAAGAATGAATCCCCTGAAGTGTGCATTTGGAGTGACATCGGGAAAATTCCTTGGATTCATAGTCCGTCATCAAGGAATAGAAATCGAACAAGCAAAGATCGATGCGATTCTAAAGATGCCTGAACCGCGAAACATCCATGAACTTAAAAGTTTGCAAGGAAAACTGGCATATCTTCGAAGGTTCATTTCCAACCTAGCAGGGCGATGTCAACCCTTTAGCAGACTCATGAAGAAAGGTGTCCCGTTTGAATGGGATGAATCGTGCAAGAAAGCTTTTACAAGAATAAAAGAGTATTTGATGAAACCTCCAGTATTGGTCGCACCAGTTGCTGGAAGACCTTTAATTCTCTATATCGCTGCTCAAGAACGATCTGTAGGAGCTCTGCTAGCACAAGCAAATGATAATGGCAAAGAGAGTGCATTATACTATCTGAGTAGAACAATGATGCCGAATGAGTTGAACTATTCGCCAATTGAGAAGATATGTCTAGCCCTCATCTTCGCCATTCACAAACTAAAGCACTACTTTCAAGCTCATATTATCCACCTCGTCTCAAAAGTTAATCCATTAAAATATGTCATGTCAAGACCTGTGCTTTCTGATAGGCTCGCAAGGTGGTACCTCCAGCTACAACAATTTGAGATCATTTATGTTCCTCAAAAGGCGGTGAAAGGACAGGTGTTAGCAGATTTCTTAGCTGACCATCCCATCCCAGCAGAGTGGGAATTATCCGATGACCTTCCAGATGAAGATGTTCTTGCTATAGAAGTCTCTCCACCTTGGCAAATGTATTTTGATGGAGCATCTCATAGAGAGAGGGCTGGTGCTGGAGTTGTATTTGTAACACCTGATGGGGAGGTGCTTCCGTACTCTTTCACTTTGACGGAAAATTGTTCTAATAATGTCGCAGAATATCAAGCCCTTATTCTCGGATTGGAAATGGCGATGGAAAATAAGCGATTACATCTCAAAGTATATGGGGATTCCAAGTTAGTCATCAACCAACTCCTTGGAGAATACGAAGTGAAGAAACCTGAATTACTCCCATTAGTCAATTATGCACAAAAGATCATCGCATGGCTTGGAGGAGTAGAGTTGGGACACATTCCAAGAAAGGAGAATAAACAAGCTGACGCATTGGCTAAACTTGCTTCAACAATAGCCATGCCTGAGGAGGAATTACATATACCAATATGTAAAAGATGGGTCATGCCTCCAATCTTTGAAGATGAAGACATAGAAGATGGAAATCATATTTCTGAGGTATTTGAAGTTGAAAATGAAGATTGGCGTCAATCTTTCATCGATTACCTTGCTCATGGAAAGTTGTCAGACAATCCACGACAAAGAATAGATGTTCGACGACGTGCTAGTCGTTTCATCTATTTCAAAAGCACACTCTATAGGCGTTCTTTTGATGGAGTCTTTCTGCGATGCTTAAACGATGAAGAAGCGGCACGAGCTATGGAGGAGGCTCATTCTGGTATTTGTGGTGCTCATCAGTCAGGCCCGAAGTTACATTTTCGTATAAAGAGGATGGGCTACTACTGGCCAAGTATGGTGAAAGACTGCATGGATTATGCACAAAGATGTCAAGCTTGTCAATTTCATGCAAACCTTATCCATCAACCGCCAGAGCCATTACACCCTACAGTCGCCTCATGGCCGTTTGATGCATGGGGGCTAGATGTGGTTGGACCAATGACGAAGTCTTCCGGCAGTCACTTATACATTTTGGCTGCAACAGATTATTTCTCCAAGTGGGCTAAAGCGGTGCCTCTTAGAGAGGTAAAGAAAGAAAATGTGGCTGATTTTATCCGCCTCAACATTATCTATCGCTATGGAGTCCCTCGATACATCATCACTGATAATGGAAAACCTTTCAGCAATAGTTTGATAGATAAACTATGTCAAAAGTTTGATTTTAAGCAAAGGAAGTCTTCAATGTACTACACCGCCGCTAATGGTCTTGCTGAGGCATTCAACAAAACCCTTTGTAATTTACTGAAGAAGGTAGTTGCGAAATCAAAACGTGACTGGCATGAGAGAATTGGAGAAGCTTTATGGGCATATAGGACTACCCACCGAACACCTACTCAAGCAACTCCTTATTCGTTAGTGTATGGTGTGGAAGCCGTCCTACCCCTTGAGCAGCAAATTCCTTCGTTAAGAATAGTTATGCAAGAAGGGCTCACCGAAGAAGAAAATGCACGCTACGTCTTGAGGAGTTAGAAGCTCTTGATGAGAAAAGACTAGAAGCGCAACAAAGGCTTGAGTGCTATCAAGCTCGTATGTCAAAAGCATTCAACAAAAGAGTACGAGCACGATCCTTCCAAGTAGGAGACCTAGTACTTGCTGTAAGAAGGCCAATCATCACCACACACCGAACTGGAAATAAATTTACATCAAAGTGGGATGGCCCGTATGTTGTGAAAGAAGTCTACACCAATGGCGCCTATAAGTTGATCTCTGAAGATAGAGTACGAATCGGCCCGATCAATAGGAGGTTCTTGAAGCGTTATTATCCCTGAAAAAAAAAAAAAAAAAAAAAACGAAAACAAAAAAAAAAAGCTCCTCGATGCACGAGCTTAAACTGCATGTTACTCCTGGCCCGCAAGAGTATAAAATGTGTACGGCAACCACAGCCCATGTGGTTAAATTGCTTACTTCCCCACCAAAGATAAATACATGTGGTTAAACTGTTAATTTATCCCACTAAAGGTGTTTTAAGTGGTTAAATGATAAATACCCCACTTATCTAAAGTGGTTAAAAAATAGATACTCCTGGCCCGCATGAGTATAAACTGTGTACGGCGCCCCATCAAAAGAAAACACGAAATGCAATTTTGAACTACGTTATGACTTGATCCTCTTTACGGAGGTACGTAGGCAGCTTAGATATTTTCTAAGTTCAGTTATAAGATGTGTTTTGTTTTTTGTTTTTTTTACTCCTTCAAAGTTCGATTGTTCGAGTACAAAAAAATATATAACATACAAAAGGTTTCAATAACTTGCATCGCGAAAGAAGATAAAAGAAGTTTCATTACGAAAAAGGTGTTCTCCACACAACAAAAAATAAAACAAAGAAAACTCTAAACAAGGGGCTAAACAATCTAGATGAAGGGTTTTAAGTCCAATAAAGCTCTTTTAACAGTCTCAACAGCAAGTCTCGAAGCTTTGACCATATCATCATTTGGCGATGACAGAATCTCGATAGCAGCGATTTCTTCTTCAACCTTGCAAACTTCAGCTTGAGTAGCCTTAAAAAGTTCTTGTTGTCTCTCTAAAGATGCAATCAAATTTTTCCTTTGTTTCGACACACTCTTCCACTTCTTCGTCACATCCTTCAAATCATCTTGAGTAAACTCAACTTGGGAGGCCTCCTTGATCATTTTAAATTCAAGATCACCAAGACGACCTTTAGCTTCATCCAAACGATGCTCTTTGGAAGGTTCTTTCGAAGATGACGATTTGATGCCTTCATGAATGGCAACCTCCTCAAAAAATGTCTCAAGTGATTTCTCTACGCATGAAAGATCGAAAAGTCCATGTTTATTGAAACTCTTCATGGAGTCAAAGACAATTTCTACCTCCCTTTTGATTAAAGAAGCTGAATCAATAGGAGTCCGATCTATCTTGTCACAAAGGTCATTCCACATGCTTTGAAGACACGATCTATAATGAGTACGAACAAAGTCTTCACCAACAAAAGTGGATATCGCAGCTTGACGATGAGGAATTTGTTTTGAATTGACTGTTTTCTCTAACGCCTTGCGAATCAATGGAACCTCAACTTGAGGACTCACGATCAATTCCTGACTCTCGTTGCACACTTCATCATCATCAATCTCAAAGACTTCATTTTCGCCAACACAAAGAGCCTCGATTTCCTTAAAGAAAACGGGCGAATCAAAAATAAGAATAAGAAAAAAAAAAACAAACAAACAATCTCAAACCTCGGCAGAAGTTTGTTTTTGTTGAGGATCTTCTACAATTTCTTTATTAGAAATCGGATGATTAGGAGTCTTCTTGGGTCTTTTCCAATGACCGTCGTTGCTTTCACTCTCTTCAGAATGAGCAGGGACGTTCTCTCTTTTGCCTATCCAAACAATATCAAAAGATGGTGACTCACGAAGTCAAAAAATAGAAATGGTATGAAAATATACCTTTTTTCACTTTGTCTCCTTCATCGACTTCTTTGACACCTTTTGAGAAAGCTTCACATAACTTCGGACAAATGAGATGCTCTAGATTTTCTTCAAGATAACATCTGTGGATGTTAAACCACCACTTCTTATACTCATCAGATGAGAACCTCTTGACTGCGGACGGAACACAAGGAAACCAAGCTCTTGCATTGGACCGAGATAAAGTGCATATGCACCAAAAACGAAGTCCTTCATCTAAAGAAGCCGTGCGATAATCCCTTTTAAGGACTCCCGATGGTGTTTGGAAAAATCCAAATTGACGACCAAAATGATGAGGACTGTAAGGCTCGACAACAAAGTGATTTTCTTGCCGTAGAGAAAGGTAGCCCGAGCGGATAGCAGCAAAATACAAGAATGTCGAATCACCTTCATCTCCATTGTCAACAAACAAAAAGCCCCTCGAGGTAGAAGATTTCATAAAACATGTCCAACAAGCGAAGTCTCCTTTGTGAATTCTCTTGCGTGCCTCTCGAGGTTCGTAAAATCTCGCGCTTCCTTCACCGGAATAAGCCACCATTCGAGGAATCTGCGTACCACGGAATAACTGGAAATGTGTCTTGAAGTAGTGGGCAAGCCAGCTATAAACAAAGTGAATCGGAAAGGTCGACGACGCAAATGGTGGTATTAAGGAGTTTGCAATCTTGTTCAAGCCTTGGTAGATGCTGGTTAAAACCGGGACAACGAGATCCACCTTTTGCCCGCTCGCCATAACACTCGCCATCTTGAAAGTAGTTGGACGGATGAGATTGACGTCATCGCAAGGAAGCACGAATACACTGAGCCAACACGCCAAGTATGCTGCTAAGTAGGTCTCGTCCATCGCGCTTTCTTCAACACCAAGCTTTGAAAAACAAGCACTTTCGGCAGAATTCCAGACTCTATGTCTCGCAAAAGAACCAGTAGGGTTGTGAAGCTTTTGAGTTGGTCTCGGCGCAGATCTTCTCTCTTTACGTGGAGGAGGTTGTGAATACTTCGGAGTCTTCTTCGCCCAAAATTGGATCCATGCTTTAATGGAAACTCCAGAAGACGGGTGGTTACTAATCTTCTTACGAAGAAGGTGAAAGGCGTGCAATATATGACTACAAGTACGATATAATGATCCGTTGCCGGCATCATTAATATCGGTGAGTTCCATTGCACTTGGTATCACCTCATCGTAGAGAGATCCAACCATTGGAAAACCCGTCAAACTGTGTAAGTCCCATAAAGAAATGGAGAGCTCGCCAAAAGACGTCAGCAACGTATTTGTCAAAGGGCACCACGCCTCGCAAAACGCTTTCATCACTTCAAGGTTGCAGTCGTACGTAAAAAGCGAAGCATACACGGAATCACGAATTGCTGCCACCTCAAGGATCCTCTCGCATCGGCTAAGGATATCTTCAGTCCACTCCCAATAACCTTCAACGTAGTGAAACTCACCCGGGAACTCGATGACGTCTTCCCACTTAGCTTGACCTTCTATGATGGAGCGTCCAAGTGTAGGTAGAAAAATCAACTTCTTCGACTCGTCCGGGAATTCATGATGAGCCGACTTCAAAATCCAAGCCGTATTTGAGGAGACTTCCATGGACCACTCTCGATGATAAAGGGAGTTGGTTAACTTTGGCATCGTTCTCGCATACTTGCCGTTGAGAGGTTCATGTACCACCAAACGCGTTCCTTTCTCCGTTGATTGATTTTCATCGTCAAGAATGATCAAAAATTGTTGTCGAGAAACGGTGACATCTTTGAAGTAGACCATGGTGTCAACTAAAAAAAAAAAAAAAGGGAAAAACGACATTAATCAATCAAGACAAACCAATCAGATGATGTATAAACAAAACACGAAGCATCAAGTTTTTAGTTTTATTTCACCACCAGTAGAAAGAACTCAACGTTTTTGTTGTATGTTCAAGAGAGTCTGCACACAAAAAAAAAAACAAAAAAAACAACAAAATAAAAGAATTCATGTGAGAGAATACGCGTAGCAAGCAATCAGAGGGGATTAAAGGTCGTTCATAATCAGTCAGAGAGCCTCAAAGCATCATCTTGCAGCATATATCAGAATTCTGAAGAAAAAGTATGTGGAAGAAAAGAGACGGGAAATTAAAAATCTTTAAAGATAAAAAAACAAAAACACATCGAGGCAGAGGAATATTTAGCACTGATTCAAGGCTAAACAAGATATCGCAACTCAATAACCTTCGACAAAAGCAGTAGGTCTGTTGCACCGTATCCTAGATTCACTGTTATATCTCTTAAATTTGTGGGAACCAGAGAACAACAAGAAGGAAAATCTGTATAAGAAAACATGAAAAGACAGAAGGATATGAAAAAAAAAGCATGAGGAAAGAAAAGAGAAGTACGTTGTGTCCTTCTTGTGAAAGAATGAAAAAATCTTGAGGGAAACAAACTATTTATAGAGGTTTGCAAGAAAGGAGTTTGAGGAGAAGAAGACTTCTATCAAAATTCAAAAACTTGCAAATGGGTTTCTTGGATGTTAATTCCAAATCCGAATTCTATGTTGAAGATTCCAATAGATAATTAGCGGAGAAGTTTGAGGCTTGAGAATTGCTAATTTGTTAAACAAAATAAATAAAAAAACAAAAAAAAAAAGGCAGGGAACAGTTTGATTTGCAGAAGATGTCTACCTGCGTGTCGAAGAAGATGGAGTTCATGTGGGCCTTCAAGTCAACATAAAAAGAAATAGGCTTTCATTGGACCTTCAATTCAAGATAAAAGGAAATGGGCCTTTCACTTTCCCAACTTGGTTTAAGATTGTGATTTTCAGAATTGGGCTCAAAATTTGCAGCCCATCATTTGTGTAAATCATCTCAAGTCATTAATTTGGATGTGAATTAGAAGGACGTCACTTTATTGGATAAAAATCACATGGACTTCATGTTGTATTTTCAAAAGGACATCAATTTGAAAATCAAATAAAAAAATCATAAATCTTTAATTTTGAAGGATGAAAATGTCAGAAGGTCTACTTGGATTAAGTTTTGATGCTCAAATTCCACAAATATTTTTGAGACTTATCCACTTCAAAGTTTTCAACTGTGAACAAGTCTCAAGGGGGCAATTTGTAGACACACAAATTTAACGTCCAATTATATTGCGCCACGTGTAAAATACTATATGGAATATTAATTTATATTTATTTTGGGGATTAATTAAATATAATTCCTAAATTAAATAATCAAATTAATTAATATTTCATACATATTTCATTGGTCAATTGGAAGTCGCCACATGTCAAGATGTTGCAGATATTATCAAATTAAATCAAATTAAATTTGATAATTATCATAAGGATATCAGATATGATCAAATCAGGTTCAACCAATCAAACAGAGTTTCAGAGTTACTAAAATTCTACTTCCAGATATGATCAAATCAGGTTCAACCAATCAAACAGAGTTTCAGAGTTACTAAAATTCTACTTCCAGATATGATCAAATGATGGTGGACCAATCAAATCACTCCACTCCTACTTTGAAGTCTATCGGATACCCTATCCTACAACTATAAATAGGGTCTCAAATTCAATATTCAAAACACAATTACACAGCAATTTGAAGAGTTCAAGAGCTAGAGGAATTCTCTCCAACGATCTTCAAAGGCTATTCAAGTCAACTCGACGATTTTCAAGGCGATCTTCAAAGTCTTCAAGAGGAAAGCCACAAGAACGACGTTCGATTCGAGATCAAGGTGTTGAACCCCTCCAATCGGCGTTTTTCAGTTTGAAGATCATCAAATTCAAAGCAGTCTTCATAGTTGTTCCTTCAATTCAAATCTGAAGAAACTTCGACTAAAGTCAACTCCAAATTCAAGTGAAGAGAAGAATCAAGGTTGTATTTAAATAAATAAACACAAAATACTTGTACAAATTGAATTTATTTGCTTGATTTAAATAAATTGGGTCGCAATCTCTTGATTCCCTTGATTCTTCTCTTCACTTGAATTTGGAGTTGACTTTAGTCGAAGTTTCTTCAGATTTGAATTGAAGGAACAACTATGAAGACTGCTTTGAATTTGATGATCTTCAAACTGAAAAACGCCGATTGGAGGGGTTCAACACCTTGATCTCGAATCGAACGTCGTTCTTGTGGCTTTCCTCTTGAAGACTTTGAAGATCGCCTTGAAAATCGTCGAGTTGACTTGAATAGCCTTTGAAGATCGTTGGAGAGAATTCCTCTAGCTCTTGAACTCTTCAAATTGCTGTGTAATTGTGTTTTGAATATTGAATTTGAGACCCTATTTATAGTTGTAGGATAGGGTATCCGATAGACTTCAAAGTAGGAGTGGAGTGATTTGATTGGTCCACCATCATTTGATCATATCTGGAAGTAGAATTTTAGTAACTCTGAAACTCTGTTTGATTGGTTGAACCTGATTTGATCATATCTGATATCCTTATGATAATTATCAAATTTAATTTGATTTAATTTGATAATATCTGCAGCATCTTGACATGTGGCGACTTCCAATTGACCAATGAAATATGTATGAAATATTAATTAATTTGATTATTTAATTTAGGAATTATATTTAATTAATCCCCAAAATAAATATAAATTAATATTCCATATAGTATTTTACACGTGGCGCAATATAATTGGACGTTAAATTTGTGTGTCTACAAATGCATTTGAAGTTCATTACACTGCACTATGTATACTATGAAGTAATTATTAGTGAAGAGTTTGTCATTTTATATATGTCCTTGTTGCTAAAATGGTAGATACTTGTTCATGGCTAATGTTGTTTTTGTTTTCAGTAAAGACGAGATTGCGCATGATTCTTCTCATAGGTATGTATCTCCCATCAATCTTGTACCAAGATTTTCTCAAGTCTTCTTCCATTAAATTCCGCTTCTTCAATATCTTTCACTGACCAACAACAGCAATTAAAGAAGTTTTCTTTTTCGTTTTGGTTTAATCATCAACATGCCTTTTATTTACATTCTTTTGAGTTTATAGAAACATTGAGATATCTGATTACAGGTGGTGGGATTGTTGCTGCTCTTATAATTTTGGTCCTTTTCATTCGGAGGAAGTACACATCGTTTAGATTATTTGGATATCAAAAGGCAAAACTAGAGTACGAAAAAAACATTGAACTCTTCTTGAAGAACAATGGGAATCTTGTCCCATTAAGATACAGATATGTGGACATCAAGAAAATGACCAAGTCATTCACTGAAAACTTGGGAAAGGGAGGATATGGTAGTGTTTATAAAGGAAAATTATTTGATGGTCGTCTTGTGGCAGTGAAGATTCTGAATGAATCGAAAGAGAATGGAGAAGAATTCATGAACGAAGTCGCAAGTATCAGCAGAACATCTCATGTAAACATCGTCACTCTTTTGGGATTCTGTTTTGAGGGTCGTAAAAGAGCTCTAATTTACGAGTTCATGCCTAATGGCTCTCTTGAAAAGTTCATACAGAACACTGCAGGAGATGGGTTGGGTTGGCAAAAGCTGTTTGAGATTTCACTTGGCATTGCTCGAGGGCTCGAATACTTGCATCAAGGTTGCAAAACGAGGATTTTGCATTTTGACATAAAGCCCCACAACATTCTTTTGGACAAGGACTTCAATCCAAGAATTTCTGATTTTGGGCTTGCTAAGATGTGTCCCAACAGATCAAGTATAGTATCAATGATGGTGGCCAGAGGGACAATAGGGTACATTGCCCCTGAGGTGTTTTGTAGGAACTTTGGTGAAGTCTCTCATAAATCAGATGTCTATAGTTATGGAATGATGGTTTTGGAGATAGCTGAGGGAAAGAAAAACCTTGAACGAGCAGATGTTGATCACACAAGTGAAGTATATTTCCCACATTATATATACAAGCAACTTGAAATGGATGATGCTGAAAGAGATGGTAGTCATGGTGGAATAAGGAATGGAGATGAAAGCCATTTTGCAAGGAGGAAACTGGTAATTGTTGGGTTGTGGTGCATTCAGACAGATCCCAAGGATCGACCATCAATGACAAAGGTAGTGGAAATGTTGGAAGGAAATCTTGAATCCTTGCAAGTTCCACCTAAACCCTACATATCTTCACCCCAAGATCAGCATCTCATGCTTTCAACTTCTGAAACTATGTAGCATTCTATTCAGATGTATTCATTTATACTATTGAAAAGTGCTAGTTTGTTTGTACAATAACACATGCTTGAAAAAAAATGGTGGAAAAATGTGGGAAAATCTGTAAGAGTAATGGGGCACTGTTTGCACATCATAATGTAACACATGATAGATGGCATAGTATGCTTCATAAAAAAATCAACTTACAGCTATGAAGTTGTTCATGAACCAGGTACACGGTATTAACGAATACAATTTGTAATGAACATGTTTTTTGGTCACCCAAAACTGAGATGCTTTTTCTTCTGTCTAACCAATGAGTTAAGAACTCTCATGACAATGTCACCTTCTTCTCAAGCTCTGCACACGTAGATATTGTCATTCAACACAAGAATGCAAGAACAAATACATTTCAGGAAAATATAAACTTGTGTAAATTATTAAATCGCATACCTTGAGATGGTGGTTGAACCGGATTGTTCTTGCTGCTGACAAAAGGGAAATCACAAAAACCTCGGTAAATGCCGCGGACTAACTAGTGATAAGTTATAATAAGGGAAAATATGCAGCAAGACTGCAAGAGATCATCCTAAAAGCATTCAACTTGTATTATAAACTATATGCCACTGATTTAAAAAATCAATGTATTGCATGTAATTTCACAAAGACCTGCAAGGCTCCAGCAGGTGGAGCAATGAAGATGGATATATTAAAAAACAGGCCACATCAACAGTTAACTGAAAATATCAGGATAGATATGATCTAGTTTGGTTTTGTGGTCCACAAAAATCGGTCATCTTTTTAATGGATGTATCCTCTAATTGATTGCATACAAATATATCATCCCTATATTCTTTCGAGCCAAATCCATTCACACAGGTAGAAATTCATTCCCAATACATTGTCCAGAGTGCCAAGTGATTCGATCATAAGTCATTATTGACCTTCATACTTGCAATCAACTATACCGTAGTAGGAAAAAATAAATACACCAGGAAGGCAGCAATAAGCCTGGAGAAAAGATTGTGTACCTTTCCTTGTTTGAAGGTTCATCTTGAGGTTTCATTGCAGGAAAAAGCAAAACTTCCTGTAGATTTATAGAATAAATAAATTAAAAAGGTGAGTTAATCTCTCTCTCTCTCCCCCCCCCCCCCCCCATGTAGGATGGAATAATTAGAGGAAAATGAAATATATAGTGATTTATGAAGTGCAGGCACTAAACCGGAAATTAAACTAGAAACCTCAGCCAAAACAAATCATCATATATACTAACCTTTATGTTCTGTGAATCAGTCAACAACATTGCAAACCGATCAATACCCAATCCCCAACCACCAGTTGGAGGCAATCCATATTCAAGAGCAGTACAGAAAGTTTCATCCAAGGCCATAGCTTCATCATCACCAGATTGTCGGTCCTAGTTTCATTCAGATCAGATCATCTTCAGCATATAGTATAATAAAAATAATATACATTCAGAACCTAATTGTTGACTTCAGACACATCCATTGAGACACCATTATAATTCAATTCATTATAAAATACCTTGAGTTGGTCAGCAAAACGCTGGCGTTGCACAACAGGATCGTTCAACTCTGTGTATGCATTGCAGACCTGCCAAGTAAAAGACAAAATTGACAAGAATTAGCAGATACAGTGAGAACCGCAGAAACAGAGGAAAGATGTGTGAGTGTGAGTGAATGAGTGTGTGTGTGTGTGTATAATGGAACACATACTTCGTGCTTGTTGACGAACAACTCAAATCGTTCAGTTAGGCCTGGTTTTGACCTATGCCACTTCGCCAGGGGACTCATGATCTCTGGATGGTTGATAATGAAGGCAGGGTTGGTACATGTCTCCTCAAGAAAGTGCCCAACAAGCTGTGCTCATTGCAACCATAACAGCACAAACACAATGGCGGGTGGCATCAAGCAGAAAGGAAGCAAACATGATTAGAAACAATTATCAAGAAAATGCCAAGTGTCATTATAGAAACTACTATGTTAAGATAACAGTTCAGACATGAGACATTCTTAAGGCAGCAAAAGTCTAATTGTAGATTGTCAATTAGAGCATGCTCTATTTAAGATCTTTTCAATCAAAGATGTTATCTGAAGACTACGGCAACATAAAATAATATTTTCTAGATGTGCCCAAGGATCAACAAGACAAAGGCAACCCATGCAGAAGGCAAAATAATGAAACCACGATTTAACAATTTGCACTCAATTTTGCACATACTGACAGCACAACAGATGGTACCAAAACAAATCAAAGATGTATATTAATTTACCTTGTCAAGCAATCTAGTAGTTGTTTGAGGGGGAGGGCATTTAATATCATACTTCAAACATGCATCCACTAGATATTTATTGGTTTCCTCGCTAGAGAGGTCCTTGGGTATGCTCAAATTTGCCATCTTCTCCAACTCCTCTATCATATCAATCCGCCTGCAGAAGAAAAAAGAGATGGGACATCTTGCAGGCTATTATCAAACAAGCACATGATCACATACCTGAAAGGAGGAGTGAAGTCAATCTCAATGGGGTCATTGTCCAACCCATTGGAATGGTATTTAATTATATAGCTACCAGTAAGTTCCTTGACCATCCCTAACAACATAGAATTTGTTAAAATAGCATTGTGCTAAGACAACATATCTTTATCAGCTTGATGATGTACTTACCACTGAGCATATCTTCAGTTAGCTTCATCAGATCATTGTAATCGGCAAAAGCCATGTAGAACTCACATGTAGTGAACTCGGGATTATGAGTTAAGTCAATTCCTTCATTCCTAAACTGTTTACCAATTTCGTAGACACGGTCTAAGCCCCCAACAACTAGTTCCTTGAGATATAGTTCAGGTGCAATGCGCATGTAAAGTCTCATATTTAGATCATTGTGATGGGTGACAAATGGCCGAGCAGCAGCTCCACCAGCAATCATGTTCATCATGGGAGTTTCGACCTTATTGAAGGAGAATTAGAAAATCAGAATAATAAATTTTTTTAGGGCAAGCATGTAAAATAAGTACTCAAGAAAAATGCACTTCAAACCACCACTAAACTCACCTCCAAAAAATCACGTTCATCAAGAAAGTGTCTTATGTAAGAAATAACTTTTGACCTGGTCTTAAATATTTCTCGAACCTCCATATTCAGCATCAAATCCAAATAACGCTGCCTATATCGTGTTTCCTAGATAATAAATTAGGGCGGACAATAAGAGGATAGATATGGGTAAGTTGTGAGAGAGTTGATACATGCAAGCATACAAATCATACACACACAAACAGACATGCACATTGTATGTACGGGCCTAAAATTTCAAGAGAGAGATGGTACCTGATCCTTCAATATGTAAGCCTCAGGATTTCTGGGAAGTCCTGGGGCCCAGATATCAGTATTCTGTCCAAAGTACAGAGATGTTAATGAATAAGCCAAACAAAATCAATTCATCATGATCAAAAATTCAAAGTCACCTTTGTATTATCAACCCCTGGACCAAGTTTTTGTCGAGGCATCATGTGTAGACAGTGAGACAGCACTATAAATGTTTTTGGAAAAATACTCAGCTCTCCCCTTTTACTTTTTCCTACAAAATGCAGGTTACTACTGAGCTCCAGGAAGTATGATATTGATGACTACTATGAGTTACTATTTTGGTAGTATCATAATCTTTCATATATTAAAAGGATAAGAAGAAGAAAAAAACAGATTATAATTAACATCACAAACCTGGGAACCCAACTATCCCAACAATATCTCCACGCTTCACTGATGAATGAAATCGAGTAAACTCTTCTTCATCCAAATCTGATTTCCTATAAAATCCATAATAAGATTCCATAGTGAGAAAGGGAAAGCATAAGACAATTATAAGCCCCAGAATACTGGGCCTAGAAAGTGGTCAAGCAGGATGTGTTTTATTCAAATTCAACCGCACTTATTCTCCACACAACTAGCTTCAAGTAAATTTCTATATGTTCCCCAGTCAGCATAAATTTAATTACCTGGAGAGACTCAACTCTCCTTTTATATATATAGATTTCCACCTAAATTTTGAAGAAGAAATATTACACAATTGTCAAGGTACTTTATCATGGTCGCTTTTTCTCTCGAATAACCACATCAGAAAAGTATTTCAGAAATAAAATTACAAGCAATGAAACTAAGTAAGAGTAAAAAAGGGATTGCAGGATTCTCCATGGATCATCGTTATAGGTTGAAATTTTTGCCAAAGAAATAGTCAAGCTTATGGGTGTCAGCACGATTCTTTAAAAAGACCAGTATGAATCAAATAACATTTAGGTGTATATTAGAATATTTGCTGCAAGGCATATCCAATACACTTTGGTGAAATCAAGAAAGTAATACTAGTTTATTATATAACTTGCAATTTGAGAATTGATGAATAAATTTTGAAACCAAACAAAAGTTTTAATGTGAATAGATCAGATAACAATGTTATATTAAATAACAACAACAAAAAAAAGATGCCAGGGTTGAAACTTTAACAGAGAGTGTCATTGCCACAAGACTACTATCTCTCAAGCTTCATGTTGATTAGAGAAAAAGCTGGAGATGCATTTACCTTGCATCCGCCATAACTTGAACCTTAGCACCACCGCCATGTAAATCATAAAAGAAGAGCTTCGATGACGAGGATCTCTTGTTCATAAGCCGACCTTGCAAAAGAAACATCCACAACATTAACCCAATGTAAAATTTCACTAATAGTCACTACATAAACCACATATATAATCTCTTGTACCCGCTATTCTTTCTTCGACATCTTCAAGATGATCTCCACTATTTAAACTTTCATATTTCTTTACATACTCAGGAATACTCAACTTAGCTTCAAATTTGTGGGGGTACGGATTAACCCCTGCTGATTTTTGAGAAGCAAGAGCTCCCAGCCTATTTTCATAATATTGCTGCAGGAAAAAGTTCATATTCAGTTAACCAAACTACACAGCCTCTTGTAGGAAATAAATACTCCCCATACAACATGAAAATAAAGGGGGAAGGAAAAAGAGAGAAAAAACAAAAAAAGCAACCCCACAAAAACATAAGGTATAAATTCGTTAGACCCACCGTTGGATCCATGCCCTCGTCTTCTGCAGCAGCAGATTTCTTGGCCTTTGACTTAGCAGAGGAGGCCTGCAGTGTTTTCTAACACCATTACAAAAAATACTATATATATATAAAGGCTGATATATAGATAATTGAACACATTGAAATGAAATCCATATCACCAAAATCACTTGATTCTCGAAAAAATATCCAACAGTTGTGGAAACTCTGTTTCAAGAATAAGTACTGTCCAAAGAGAGCAATCATACTACTCTCATGTCAGTTTAATCAATTTTTTCTGACATCACCATCCCAAAACACATGTACAATTAACCAATCCAACATAGTTTCTTGCAACTTTCCCTCCAAAAAGAGGCCTTAGTCAAATTAATGGTAACACTTGTTAAAATGAGCGATGGTAGCAGCTTTGGCAGCTATCAGGGACACCATGACCAATGCTCTGGAACCTTGGAACTCAATAAAACATAAGGTAATTACAACGAATACCCCATTCTCATATTCCATGACGCCAGAATACCAGGACATTATGATAGCTAGCACATTAAGGTACTCTTCTAGAGTTAATGGATACACTCACAATTACACCAACTTACTTTTCAACTTACAATTAATGGACATTTGATTCTTTTACCTTACAAAAGAGGTGCAACCAATACAACACAACATATTTTTCCCACCATATATGAAATATAATTCAGATATCTCAAGCATTTTTATATAACTAGATAGTACATACAACAAGCTTCTCGTATAGTTCCTCACATACACCAAAAGGAAAAGGAAAAAAAGTGCACACACAAAATGAGCACCCACTAAGACCTCAGAGTTCAAAACAAATATAAACTATCATAAACTCAATCTAAACCAAAGATTGAAATCCAACATAGAAACGAACTCTCAAACAAGAAAAAGAAACTCCCAATTACAGTAAAAAAACAAATCAATAAAATAAAGTAAAATAAAATAGTATCTCATTACCATTTCACTACAATAATTATATAACAACGAGAATTATCCACAGATCAATCCGAGCATTCATGCACGAGAAATAGAGAACGTACCATTTTCGATTCTGGTATATTGAGAAGAGCTTTGATGCTGATGAAGAACTGCACGCACAACACAAGCTAAAAAATTTTCTTTGCTGTGAGCTCAAGTATTACATAAACCCTAGACCTTAGATTTTACCTGACACTACATCTAAATGTATGCATTTACTTCCATTGGGCTTAAAATTTTACTTGGGCCATTGAACTTCAATGGGCTTTGAGCCCATTTTGGTTCATAAATTAATTAGGCTTGAGTTTGTTTTGGGCTTGGGCTGAGTTCGTTTTGGTATATGTGTAAATGTAGTTAAGGTAGTGATTGGATCACTTCAGAAAATTAATCTATTAGAAAATATGGCGTACTTAATAAAATTAAACAAAAAAGATTTCTTATTTAACTTTCACTTTTTGTCTTCAGACCAAATGATTAATTCTAAGTACAAATTTAATGATGAAAGTAAAGATTCCACACTATCTTAGCTTTATTCACGTCACTTTCCAATTTTGCAAATTCCCATGCAAAATATAGCTAATGTAATAGTGTTGCTCCAAAATTTGGAGACCAAAAATCTCAAATAAACCAATATAGAGAACAAAAAAATAATATGTCACTGTACATACATATCGTTTGATGTTTGAATAAAATTATATCAAATTGGTGAAGGCTTCTATAACTAATTATATGCAGTGAAACAAGTGTCATTTTATTAGATTATGATAAATGAAACAAGTGTCATTTATTAGATATGATAATTAATGTTTGTGTGTTAAGTTGCAATTAATTAATAATGTTTGACTAACCTAGTAACAAAAGACGTGAAAGTATTCACTTTTTGTCAGAACTCAGAAGTCCTGATAGTGGAGACCAAGACAAATGCGCCTTTAGACAACCCCGGTTTACTGATGAATATTTTAAACATTAATTAAATTGTGTATTGTTAATTGTTAAAAAAATTAAAATATTAGTTTTCTTTTCTCTATGACTGTGTGGAAAATCAAAAGTTGGGGTTTTTTTTATATAATATTTTTGGGTTTATTTTATTCTTTTTGTCTCATGCATTTTGTTCATCGGTGCTCTGGTTACTTTATTCTGATAGGTCCCTCAATCTGATTAAAAGGTACATAGAAATTAGAAACTTTACATTTTTTTTCTTTTAAGAAAAAAAAGCCTTTTTATGTCAATAGTGACTTAACACTCAGCTTATTTATTTATGAGTAGAAATAAGATAATAAGTTTTATAGGATAATTACTGATTTTATTTAGTATTAAAATATTCAACCTAGAGCTAATAACGAAGATTAGATTCTAATATGTAGCTAAATATTAACATCGAATTATTGAATGAAAATAGTGTAACAATTTCCCCATTATTACACCATTCAGGTCTATAAACCAGCCACCTTCACTCTCTTCTTCACCATCACTCTCTCCCTCTCTCTCTCACACACTACACACACCAACAATGGCGGCGGCGGCAGCGGCGGCGGCGGCAGTAGCACCACCGAAATCGAAACCGAACTCAGTAACCGCCACCGTCCTGTTCTTCTTCTTCCTCCTCCGCTACGCCGCCGCGTCGGAGCACCCTGATACTGAACCACTCCTCCTCTTCAAATCCACCGCCGACCCGAATAACGCAGTTCTCACCTCCTGGAACCCCTCCTCCGACCCATGCACAACCAACTCATGGCTCGGAGTCTCCTGCCTCCACGACCGGGTCGCCCGTTTGGTCCTCGAAGACCTCAACCTGCAAGGCCCCTTCCCCCATTCCCTCACCTCGCTCACTCAGCTCAGGGTTCTCAGCCTCAAGCGAAACGGGTTCTCGGGTCAAATTCCGGATCTCTCCAGCCTCACTAATCTCAAACTCTTCTTCGTGTCTCACAACAGCTTCTCCGGCGACTTTCCGGCGACATTGCCCTCGCTGTCGAAGCTCTACCGTCTCGATCTGTCGTACAATAATTTCTCCGGCGGTATACCGTTGGTTTTGAATCAATTGACGCATTTGCTGACGTTGAGACTGGAAGAGAATTTCTTCACCGGTTCAATCTCCGGTTTGAATTTACCTAATTTGCAGGATTTTAACGCGTCGGGAAACGGGCTGACAGGCGAGATTCCGGGCTCACTTTCGGGCTTCCCAACGTCGTCGTTTTCGAACAACCCAACCCTATGCGGGCCGCCGTTGGAGAAATGTAGCGTGGTCTCCAGCAGCCCCACCTTGCCCGGCGGAGCAACGGCGTCGCCGATGAGCCCGAGAACCACCATCACGTCGTCGCCGACGGCAATGCCGGCGGAGACAAACCCGCCGCCCAAAGCCCGTAACCCTAGCCAGAATAGCGTCAGTCCATTAGCCATAACTGGGATTATAATCGGAAATCTTTCGGTCTTGGGAATAATTTCTTTGCTTCTATATTGCTATTTCTGGAGAAACTACTCCAAAAAATTAGCATCAGGGAAAAACAGGGGGCTGGAAGCGGAGAAAATAGTGTACTCATCGAGCCCGTATCCAAACCCGGCCCAATCTGGGTACGAGAGGGGGAAGATGGTGTTCTTCCATGGAGAGAGGAGGTTTGAGCTTGAGGACCTGTTGAGAGCTTCTGCAGAAATGCTGGGAAAAGGCGGATTCGGGACGGCTTATAAGGCGATTTTGGATGATGGGAATGTGGTGGCTGTGAAGAGATTGAAGGATTTGAATGTGAATGGGAAGAAAGATTTTGAGCAGCAAATGGATGTGTTGGGGAGATTAAGGCATCCCAATTTGGTTGGTTTGAAAGCTTACTATTTTGCTAGAGATGAGAAGTTGCTAGTTCATGATTATATGCCTAATGGCAACTTGTTTTGGCTTCTTCATGGTAAACAATTTTCATCTCTTTTCTTGTTTTACTGATATGATTATTACAGTGTAGAATAATAGCATGTTGTCACATGGGGCTCTGGTTTTTACTCCTGTTGCTGTTTTTTGCTCTTCTGTTTGTCCTTTGTTTTGGATGCTTATGGCTTAGATTGCATGTGTGGATTGTAAGTAATAATGCCATTTTTAGTGGTTGAATTCAGTGGACCTATTATGTATAGTGAATTAGTGGGAGTTGATCTTATGTTTAGAGGAATCAAAGCTTTGCATAGAAAAAAAAAGTTCAAATCTTGTATAAGTTCATGGTCTCTTTAGGGTTATGAACTGATTGTGAAAGCTTAGATCTTTGTTTGTGTTTGACTCTGGAGTTAGGACCACAGTCTACACTCTACAGTATATTATCAAGAAATGGCACAATCTCCATGCTGCATTCATTACACGACGTGCTTTGATTGAAGTCACGATTTATACTTTTCTATGAAAATTTAACAGGCAATAGGGGGCCAGGAAGAACTCCATTAGACTGGACCACGAGATTAAATATCGCATCCGGGGCTGCTCAAGGACTAGCCTTCATTCACAGCTCTTGCACACCGTTCAGGCTCCTGCATGGCAACATCAAATCAACGAACGTTCTCATCGACAAAATCGGCAATGCCAAGCTATCCGACTATGGCCTCTCGGTTTTCGCCTCGCCTTCAAAATCCAACGGCTATCATGCCCCTGAAGCAGCAGTGGATGGTCGAAAACTAACCCAAAAGTCCGATGTGTACTCATTTGGGGTCCTTTTATTGGAGATACTGACCGGAAAATGCCCCTCCATAGTGGACACTAACGGCCCGGGCATGGGGTACAGTGGGGTCATTGATCTGCCGAGGTGGGTCCAGTCTGTCGTGAGAGAGGAGTGGACCGCTGAGGTGTTCGATTTGGAGCTTATGAGGTATAAAGGCATTGAAGAGGAAATGGTAGGGCTATTGCAGATAGGGATGGCTTGTACACAGGCTTCACCTGACCAAAGGCCAAAGATGAACTATGTGGTGAAAATGATTGAAGAATTGAGAGGAGTCGAAGTGTCGCCGTCCCGTGAAAATCTCGACTCCGTTTCAGAGTCGCCGTCGGGTTCCGAAGACACGGGCAGGGCAAGTGAGTGAGTGAGTGAATGATTTCAAGAACCTGATTCTATTGTCCAAGTTTTGTATATTGAGTGTTTGTTTAAGTAGGTTTTGAGGATTTAGTTGGGTAGTTTTTACACTGGGTTATAATGTAAGCTATAATTGAACTGGAACTCCATTTTTTTTTTTCATATTTGGAATATGAAGAACTTGGTTTCATTATTTGAGTATACTAAAATACATTTATACAAATTACAACATTATATTATACAAATTCAAAATTAATAAACATCAATCTGTTCAAGATTCAAGCATTTAAGGATCAAGTCCTAGTAATTTTGGGGCAATCCTAAGCAAAGGTTGTAAAGTATTTGGATGAAACTTTCTTGCAAATAGGTAGCAAATTGGGCCCACCACACCATTGTACGAGCATTCGGACCCGTTTCGAACCCGATCCAAAAACCCTTCTGTGACATCTTTTTTCACAAACATGATAGGATGTGAGCCACCACGAGACCAATCAGTCCAAGTAATGGTCCTATTTGATGTCAAATTAGGACAAAGTTTAGTCACTAATGTTGGCAAATAATGTTCGTCCATGTAACATGGTGGCATGCAATGGTTTCTAAATATAGGGTAGTATGTGACATCTGATACTATCTTTAGGGCAAGTTCCCTATTGGCTTCAAACCATTGGGAGCCTTTTCTCCAATTGGATAATGTGATCGTGGGCCCCATTCGCTTGTTGTATCGTCCCCGGCCAATTGGCCGAGGGTCGTCAAACACGTTGATGAAGCTTTGTTTGGAGTTTATGAGGTAGTTGTAGATGATAGGGAAGTTGAATAAAGGGATGCATGTTTCCGATAGAAGTATAAATCTCTCGTTTGTGAAGTCGAGAAGTGCGTTCGCTAGAAGTCGTCTTTCTGCGTCAATCATGGTTGATCTTCCCCATTGAACCAACTACAAGAGAGGAAAACGAAGTAGTCTTAAGTTAAACAAAATCGAACCTTACAATTTAAAAGTTAAAAATTTCTGACTTTGTTTCTGTATGAATAGATGTATCTATTACCTTACTAGGTATTTTGCGCTTGTAGAAAACCGATGACTTGGCGGGCTCGAAGGTGAAATCGGGGAAGGCATGGAGGTAGATAGAGAAGAGCCCTTCATGTCCTTTAAAGAACATCTCCCAAAGAGGAGCCAATGGTAGTCTTCCCCTAGTCAAGAACATGAATGCGACTTTTGGGGTTCGATTGAAAGGAAACTCAACGATAAGAGGAACCATCGAGGCCCTCCACATTAGTTCTTCGTCACTCATTGTGTGCCAAATATCTCTTGGAGAAATCCAGTCCTTCAATGTGTTTGAACTATTGCATTGTTGTATGCATGGATGGTATGGATATGAAGAAAACAAGGGAGGAAATGCATTGAGAGATGATAAGGATAGATCTTCATAGAGCACAAATCTTTTGAAGTGATCATTAATGGCCATTCCTAAGATCAATACAAGAAATGCAAGAGACAGACAGAAGACTATAGTTGTAGTAACTAGGAAACTTCCATCTCTGACTCCTCGTCGGATTCTTGCAGAGAGCTCTTTTGCAAGCATGTCGATTTGTGTTTTTGAATGTCGCGATAAATGCAAGCATAGATTATGAAGATCTTTACTCGGAAAGTGGTTCTTGATATAACAGTTGAAACTGAATGAGGGAAACAGGGGAGGCTTCGCAGTTTCATGTGAAGTCACACACATGGATCAGCTGAAACTTACTAAGGAAAGTAAACAAGAATGTGATAAAACAGAATTTCTTTCTTGTAAAGCTTCTATTGATTTATTTAATGATCAAAACAGGGCATGGTCTATTCTTATTCTCCTTTTATTGTCTTTTTAATTGCACCTTAGAAGTTTTCTTGGAAAGTAAAGAATTGCAATGGAAGCCACAGCCACAGCACCAAGAACTTTAACTATCCGAAGATGATGCTGCTTTATGGAGAGTTTACTGCAAAGATATTCCCATATCCATCGTGAAAAGAAATTCAGCTTACAAGTCGATTGAAATTTCTGCATCGAGAATTCCTGGACATGGCAAAGCAGAAGAGTGGAGGTCAAGCACACACATACATAAAATGAAAACTAGTCAGAGGGAAAGAGAGAGACTACAACACCAGGAAATTTCTGTACAAATTATATTTTTAATAGAACGATACTAGAAGTATTCATTCGTATTGTTATTAAGAGCAAAGTTGCCCAACCTAAGATAAGATAGTGTTGGCCAGAATAAAAAGAGTAGCTTTCCTCGTGCTCATATTTTAGCTACACTTGCTCCGAATTCAGCCATAAATTCAGCCATACTGCCTTCAAAATATTCTAGAGAGAAATCCTGCATTTTCAGAGGAAAGTTTTGATTCTAGTTTAATACTTCAACTTTATGCCACAATATATACACAATAAAAACCCAACAACAAAACAAGAAACCAAGCCTAGTTAGATTTGCCTGTTTTATAATCAAATTAGGGAGATTAGAGTGCTATTGCTTATTTAAATTGTGAGATTTAGAGATGTACAAGTTCATTCATGACTTCTATCTGCAAATTCATCTGAGGCACTTAATTAAATTTGTGTGCTTTCATTCTCAAAGACAAAAGGAACAATGAATGGTCAAGAGTTTTCTATCCAAAGTAGTTTCAGTTCTCCTACAATTAGAAGATCTATCAGCCACATTAATATTTATATTGTTGTCTTGGACTCATTGAGGGAATCTATGTCAGACCACAGAGTATGTTGAATTCACACTAGGAAAGTCTAATAACTGTTACCTTGGGTAATTTATTGTGCACGGCCAAGTGTTCAACATGGAGTCTCACATTTGATGAAGCAAATATCCATACACTGCGATCAACATCAGCATATGTATATTTAACAATGTCAAACAATGTTTTCGCTCCTTCTTCTATGGCCTTTAAGATGGTAGATTCTCTAGCTCTGCGGTTTCTGAAATTGAAGAAACGACATGATATAAATGATAGATGTCCAATGGTTGAACTATCATTACATAGAGTTATTTACTGTCAGGGATTCTGTCTTACTTTAGATACCCACAGAGCATGTGTTTTGGCCACATATTGACTCTACCATGCATAGGAATTAGTACATGCGGGGACAGCTCCATAAACTTGTATGTCGTGTCAAAGTAATCCTACAAAAACGAAAAGGAAGGAAAAAAAAAAAAGAGACCAATAAGATCTCCAGTAGAAACAATGACAATCAAAATAAACTTGGTCCATCAATGAAGCGAGTAAATAATAAATTAATAAGGGAATGCTGAATATCTAGAAAACCTTTATGTCTACATGGTCTTTGATGTGAAGGTTTCCTTTTATTTCAGACTCTAAAAATACCAAATAACTTTTACCCTCTGAATTTTGGATTGAAGGAAGATCAACTTACAATTCAGAAACATGCTAGCTAATTCTTTATTTAAAGATATAATGCCGTTGTTGATTATAAATAACAGCATAACGAATGGCCCTACTGAATTTAAAAAAAAAAAAACAGAATATTTGATAGATTCTTGTAGGTGACATGTTGAAGAGTACAACTGCCCAACACTCTAACTATGAATTCAATATCCCTTGGCATGTTTAAGCAAAGTTTTTAAGTTCCTTGTGCAAGATTCAATATGCATTCCACAAATTGTTGAAAAGTTATATTTGTAGTAAACTTACACTCATATTTCCACCAGAAGTGATATCTAAGACTGCACTTCCTTGGCTGAAATAACACAGATTCATCAGTTCAACACAACTTGAACCTAAAGGTCGTGTGTGTGTGTGTGTCTGTGAATATATGCATGATAATCCATGTTGTTTATACCAGATATCTGTGTTAACTTACCCTACACAGTGATCCCCAACTATTAATGAGTTTGTAGCAATATGAAGTAATGCCAAATGGCCGTCTGTATGCCCCTGAAAAGTTTTTACCATAAATAAAAATTTCAGTGTGTCCCAAGAAAATAAGCATAGGTTGACATTTGCAACAAACAGAGACAAATTTGTTGAATAGTTATTACATACAACCAAACCACAACAGCAAGAGAAAGTCTGCAGGAGTGCTGGCAAAACCTCAAATCACTTTGTAGTTATTTTGGTATCAAATCATAGTCCTAAACTTTTCAACTTCATGAGGCTACAGTGAGTCAGTATATGGATCAAAAATATTGTGCATAATGTCAGAAGTAGAAAGCTAATTCAATCAGAGATAAACCTAAAACCATGTAAAATTTGAACAGTTTGATTTTAAGGTCGGGTGCTTTCCTAGGAGGGCTATATACATTTAACTGATGATCAAAAAATGGAGTTAATGGAAAATAAAAAAGAGGCACGACTGAATATTTGGTTTTAAACCTTAGTAGATAATCTCTGAAGAGTTCAAAAAAATAAAAAAGAAAGAAAGAAACAGAAGTAGCACTAAAGCTTAATATATGTGTTATAGCGGAGTTGCTTGTAGTAGTGAATAAGAAGTTGCACAAGTAATTAAGGATTAAGCATTTCTTCATTTGGGCTTGAAAGATGGTGGTACATGTTAGTAATTTCTCATCGAACAAAAAGTGATCAAGAGAAAGACCTATAGAGCGCAATCAGTCAACAGAAGATATAATAATATAGAATCATGAAGTTATTTGTGCAACAATTAGGAAACAAACACTGAAAAATAATATAGAGAAAAGGCGTTGTGTAGGAAATTTACTGGAGCTGAGATGAGTCTCAACCGTTGACCACCAATACAGATTTCTTCAGATCCCAGAACTGGAATATGTCCCAGAGACCAGTCATCTGAACAAAAAACATAACTGACACATTAGCAGCAGTTTCACTAATCTAATGTTCTAAGAACAGTTCTAATAAGTAAGTTTCCATAAAGTAGTTTGTTTTTGAGCCACAAAACTCATTTATAGACATAACTAGTCATTTGCCCATGCGATGCATGGGTTTTCTGTAAAATAATTAATATTTTCTAATATTCAATTCAAATTGTACTACAAATATGAATATTTTAAATTTAAGGAAATAAAAATTTTATTTATGGATAAAACCAAGTTTAATAGACATTTAGAATTGACATCATCTCATTTCTAAATGTAGTTAAATAAAGTTTTAGGGAAAATATCTCAATCATCAAAGAAAAATTCATTGAAAAAAATATAAACAACTAAAGAAAACAACTTTTTTTTTTAAAATGACATGAACAAAATACAAACCACCAAATATTCATTCAAAAAAAAAAAAACTCACAATATACAGATGAACTTTCTTAACTATCACAATATACAAATTACTTTTCGTAATCATTCACAAGATATTAATGAATTTTCAAAATAATTATATAATCGACATATTTTTTTGCGTGGGAATAACTTATATAAATGAGAGAAAATGTCTTGTAGAAATGAGTTTCTTATAACTGAAACTGTGTTTTTACACTAGTTAATGATCATACACCTCATTCACCGACATTTTATTTCACCACCATTACATGTTTTCTAATAAATGTTTCGATAGGTGAACCTTCAGTGTACCAACTTTTAGTATTGACATTGGAAATGTTTCAATAGGTGTACCAACTTTTGGTTCTGACACTGGAAATGTTTCAATAGGTGAGCCTTCAGTTTTTTGTTCCTAACACTTGAAATGTTTCATCAGGTCAGTATTCCAACTTTTGGTCCTGACACTAAAAGTTCATTTATACCGATCGAAATTTATGATCCCAACTATGATCCGAAGCTTGGTCTACCTACCGTAAAGTTTCACGCAACTTTGTGTCAATTTTATTTTCTCAATTCTCGAAGTGAAAAATCCGATATGAGTAAGTATATGTAGATCGAAACTAAAATTATTTGGAACACTTCCTAGAACGTAAACTATAAACCTAAAACTTACTTAATTTAACACAAATTAAATCTTGTTTCCTAAATTTCTTAAACTACAAATTCTACAACTTTGCGTCAATTTTATTTTCACTTCCTAGAACTTAAACTATAAACCTAATACTTACTTGATTTAACACGAATTAAAGTTTGCTTCCTAAAACTTTGTATCAATTTTATTTTCCCGATTCTCGATGTGAAAAATCCAGAAAGTATATGTAGCACAAATTCTACAACTTTGTATCAATTTTATTTTCCCGATTCTCGATGTGAAAAATCCAGAAAGTATAAGTAGATAGAAACCTAAAATAATTTGCAACACTTCCTTGAACTTAAACTATAAACCTAAAACTTACTTAATTTAACACAAATTAAAGCATGTTTCCTAAATTACTTAAAATACAAATTCTGCAACTTTGTGTCACTTTTATTTTCCCGATTCTCAAAGTGAAAAATCCAGAAAGTATATGTAGATAGAAACCTAATTATTTGTAACACTTCTTAGAACATAAACTCTAAACCTAAAACTTACTTAATTTAACACGAATTAAAGCTTGCTTCTAAATTACTTAAACTACAAACCTAAAACTTAATTGATGGAACACAAAAACTTGTTTACTAAAACTTAACTGCAAATCTCCTAATTCTCATATATTTATATTTAACACTCAATTATACTTAATTATAGAGGAAACTCATCTATATCAATATTCAGTAAAAACATTAATATTTTCTAATATTAAATTCAAATTGTACTACAAATTCAACATATCAATTCTTGATAGAAATATGAATATTTTGAATTTAAGGAAATGTTGAATGTTGATATTGGAATAATTCTTAGATATTAAGAATATATAATTTTTTTTATAAATATTTACTAATGTTTAACATATTCCAATACATGCTCAATAAATCCTCAGTATTTTCAATATTAATGGTTATGATTTTCATGTGAGGATAAATATTTTTAAAATATGTATAAAATATCAAAGATATAGATATTAATATATATCCTTAATTCAAAAATATAAATCTGATCAAATATCGGAGAAATTGAGATAATATTGATATTGATATTTTTTTCGTACGATATTCTTGAAAAATATACTTATCCAAATATTGAAATTTAGAGAAAATATCAAAAAAATTTAAACCATCAAACATATATTTTAAAAGTCAAATTTTATTAATCTAATGTTCATGTCAAAAGTCAAAATTTTATGATGTTGAATTTTTCCATAATCTATCACAATATACAAATTAATTTTCATAATCATTCACAAGATACAAATGAATTTTCAAAATAATGATGTAATCACATGGAAATATTTCTTTCACAAAAACTAACTTATATAAATGATAGAAAACTATCTAGTAGAAATAAGCGGGAACAGTTTCATATAACTAAAGTCTGAAGCTGTTTTTTTTATATAGATAGATAAGGGTTTAAAAAAAACTGTGTTTTTATATATAGATAGATAAGGGTTTGAAAAAAAAATAAACATCTGATACAGGGACCTTTTCTTTTATGAGCAACTATAGACCCCTCCCCCCCTCCCTTTTCTCTAAAATGAGAGCAGTTTCTGTTTTGTGAATGAACCAGATAAGTTAATGATGAAAATTTTCTAAGAACCCCAAGTTGATTATGTACAGTGACTCTTAACCACAAAAATGATGCAATGAGGATGGGTATCTTACATAAACATATAACAAATAGAAGTATCACACCTTTACTAATTCGGCTAGCTGTGTTCACATGAGCCAAGAGAGTAGCATCAGGATTGCATTTCTGGACAATTGAGAGGCCTGTGAGAACATCAAGGGTAATAATCATTACATGGATTGGTATGAGTGATGTGGTGAAAGCAAAAAAAGGAAAATGTATTACTGATGGATTTAGGAAAGGAGATGGTAGTAAAACGATGTAAAATCAATGGTAACTTTTTAAACATCTTGAGGGGAATAGAACCAATGGTAACTTTTTAATCATTCAAAAAACCAATGGTAACTTTTTAAACATCTTGAGGGGAATAGAAAGAGCAATGATAACAGGGACACTTACCAAGCCAAAACCCCCTCTGTCTTAAAAAAAAAAAAAAAAGAAAAAAAAAAAAAGGAAGAAACATGAAACCACAAATGGCATCTCAAACTAAAAGAAAGGGATGAATTCTTTTCATAGAATGGATATCGTGAGATATATTATCTACAGTAAACCAGAGAGGCCGTGGTGAGAAGTGACAATGAAGTCCTGAAATTTTTTTATTATACCACTACCATTACTTAAAATAACAGACTAAACTCAAAAATATTAGTGCAGCCAAAAAATATCTTAGCCATAGGCTCAACTGTCTAAAATGCATACCATCCACATGATCATGATGATGATGGGTCACAAACACGACCAACTTTCGCGGGAGTGCACTAACAATTTCCTTCAGCTGATAGTGCAAAGCACATCATGTCAAGCACAAAAGAGAAAAGGTAAATTGTTATTTGTAGGAACAATGATGGTTATCTAGGTAGAATACGTATTTCTATTAGATAGGACCATCCAAAATAATCTAAACTGGGCGATCATAAGATGAGTCGTTACCTACTTCAGACTTCTATTATTTTCTTTCTTTATGTAACAGGTAAAAGATATAATACCTCTTTGTGCATAGTGGAGTTGCACCCTGGGTCTATAATGAGAGCGTCTCCACTTGCAATAAAATTTTCACCACTAAAGTCGTTGTGACTTGACTTAGGCATAAACACAGCTAAGTTTGTAGTGTAGAAAGGCTTTCCTGTTCTGCTTCTCATGGGTACAAGTTTAACACCAGGAGGATATTCCTACCAAAGGAGAAGAATAACTGTAATTTTGCAATGAAATCACACTATTGTATTTCAAGCTGTGACAATATTAATTAAACCATCAGTGTAGAGCCATGTGAATATATTAATATGCCATTTAGAGATGATAGTAGTAAATCCAGATATGAATATTTTGGGTTTATCACAGATCTGCCATCTGCCAAAGATCGAGCAACCATGTTTCTGAATTTTAAGGAACACAATGCAGGATAGGTTGTAATAAACATGCATACCTAATTGTGATTTCAACTACTTGTACTGCAGCTAACAAGTCCTGGACAAACATATAAAAAATAGTCTAATTGTGTTGGGCCATTTCCCAAATTATTTTCTTTTATTTATCAAATCTGACAAGGACAGCATTTTTCATCAATTTTTCGTTTTGTGGTTGTAATGCATCACTCTTCACTCAATTAAATTCAATAGCGCAGTCTATTATAACAATATAATGACTGGACGAACACTTTAGAAGTTGAGCAGAATAAGAAGAACCAAACACAAAGAAACGAACCTGAGATCTCAAGGTGGGAGGAATATTCAAATTTGCACTTTGCGGTGATTCATTCAGAAGACCAACAACAACTAATGGTCCAATACGTTCATTACAAGGCTTCACTTCGAGAAGCAAATCTGCACAATCTTTGGTGCTCATCCACTTACAGCTATCTGTAAGCAGTAACAGCACATATATAAGCCTCATTACAAACAACATGTAATCATTTAAATCTATTTTCAAATAAAGCACTACATAACGAGATAAATAATGGATAGGATTCTTACAAGAGAAACTAAATTGTAGACTTATAGTATTAATATGAGGTAAGTGCACAAATACACGAACCTAACTCATAGTGCATATCCACCATGCTTAATGTATATATGATAACACAGCTACATATATTAGACAACAAAAAAATAATAAAATTCACTACATCCTCGCAGCCTGAGAAAATGAACTTCTGATATTTATTCTTCTGGACTTTGTAACATATGATCAGGCTAAAATTTTCAGAAACATATTTTATGACTCGTGAGAGAAATTTAACGAGATTATCCTGTGGACCTTCACTAAAACAAGAGTCACATTCTTCCCAAACAATATTATAATATAGTTAACTTAATCTCCAAAACACCCCTAGCCAATGAAGATGTAGAGATTAAGAGCAAAGTTGAGCTTAACAAACCTCCTAACTCCCAGTCAAGAGGTTCCGATTCTCCAACAACATACAGAGTCTTAACTGGAATCCCAGGTCCAAATTCAGGCTCCTCTATAACCTTTGAGAAGTTCCACTTCACATTGGTCGTTTTCTCAAATCCCACTTGTTCGAGAACCTACATTAAAGCCGTTGTGGAACAGGTTAATGACCTATAGCTAGAGCTGAAACTTCACTAAGCCAAGTGTTTGTGAACTTGGATTTGGTTGATTATACAGTGTAATTTAGACTTGCATTACAGTCAATTAAAAGAATCTTCACTAAAAAAATCGATAAGATATCATTTTAACCACTACAAAATCAGAACAAACAAAAGGAAATTCATAATTCCCACGCAGAAATTCCCGTGATTTCACTTCACCTTTCCTTCCTTGATAATTTTCGAAATACATTCACCATGAATAGAAATCAAAATAACACTCACGGCTAGTTTCCATGTCAAAATATCCATAAAAATTATTACTGCAAACTTTCAGAGTTGAAGAGAAGAAGCATTGAGTAAAAACCTAACAGCTTTTCTACTACTTCAAAAAAAAAAAAAAAATCAATCCCAAAACAAAACGCAAAAATGCATTGCAATGTAATAAACTACCTGATCAACAGCTGAATCAACATCGACCTGATTCAATAATTCCGACAAGGAACTGTCCTCAACTGCAATTTGAACGTGAGCATTAGCCAACGAGCTGTCGAGAAGTGATAATTCTGCAGAGGGCAAATCCCAAAGATCAGAATCCTGATAAGAATCATATTCAGGGTCGTTGAATTTTGGGGGTGGAGTTTGCTTTTTAAGTAAAAATGCGTCGTCGTTTAATGGATTTTTGATTATCACTGCCAAGTTCAACTTCGGAGTTCCCATTTTGTTTGATTGGGCAACAGTGAGACAGTGCTACGCTTTTATAATGATTGAATTGAAGACATGGAGTAGACGAGTGGTTGGCCTGTAACAATAATTCCTGCCGTTTCAGCTAACATGTAGGTGGGACTATCAAGACCCGCACTCGTATGTTCGAATTGGGACGTGTTCATTCGAATTTGCAATAGTTAAAATCTCAATTCTTATTTGTAACTGCTAATAAAAATATTTGTAATTGGTAAAATCTTAATTCTTATTTATTATGGGATGTGGGGGAAAATCATATTTCTAATTTACCTTTTTTACGATTTCTAATAAAAATATCTATTTTTTCTATAATTCTCGATGTAATGATGATATATTAATTATAATCTATTAATCATACTTTATATAATCTCATAACAAATACAAAATTTTCAAAATCCATTCTTTTTGCAAATCTCAAATTCAAACCTGCAAAATCCACCTATACTCCAATCCAAACACACCCCGAAATTTTTACTCTTAAGAATTTTAAAAAATAATAAAAATTGAAAACCCTCTCATTCCCCAAATCTTCCGTCCTTTTTTTTTTTTTCTTTCTTTCATTTTTTCTAACATTCATTCTTGATTTTTTGAAAAATAATACGATAATATTATGAAAATCATTTCACGATTTAACTAATTATGTAAATATCGTGTGAAAATAATGTAAAAATTATATAAAAAAACGCAAAAAAATATATTTATCAAATTTGATGGTTCTGTTTGACCTGATTGGTCGAACACATAGGGCCATACACATTAGCATGCTACAATATGTTCGACGTCGAGTGATCGAACACTCCTCTATTTGGTTGATAGGTTAGTGTGAATTTTCCAAATGGGGTTGAAGTAAAAAAGAAATATAAAAATCAAACACTTTTTGGATCCTGTTATAGTAAAATGGCTATCAACATGCTATAAATATGTGTAGTTGCACACTCAATTATTATAAGTAGTTGGGTTTAATTTTGTAAACAAACTAGTGACCTAAACTCTGCATAAGCATTAAATACAAATATAATTATTAGCATGTAATGCTTTAAATAAAATTTAACATAACCGATAACGTCTGAAAATTATATAAAAGCTAAGGCTAAACTATTATAAATTATTGAAAAAACAAAAACTGAGGCTAAACTAGTGGTAGGTTTGGGGAAGAAAACTCTAGGCTTCACTTATACAATCAAGTCAATTATCCTTTACAAAATTAATTAATTGACCAAAACCTATGATTTATACAATTGTACTTATATTGAGTTGGTTTGGTTAAAAAAATGAAAATAAAGAAATCCGAAATCTCAATTAGATTTATAATTTTAAAAGGTAAATTATGAATATAATTGAAATAAGAATAATATGTATAGTGTATGTAATGTATAAAAACACATTTTCACATCGTTACATTGTATGGGTTTTTTAAGTGTCTCAAGTAAAATGAACTTTTAAGAAGAAACAAATCATTCTTGGGCCGATATAACACGTGCCACAACCTTTTAATGGGCCAAAAATTTAAAGGGGATGTGATTGGGCCTGGCCCTGATTAGGGGAAATCGAATCAATTACAATTGGGCTGTAAAGGAGACACACTTGTTGCAAATTGTATTTCAATGAGAGTTATTTCAATGATAATCATGACATGTAAATGTGCCACTCATCAACTGTCACGTGTCCACAATTGGTATAAGCTTTTTTTTGGTATTCATTGTCAAGTTTGATATCTATTCATACATACTAATTGTATAAAAAGTTATTATCCATAGACATGTGATAGATGTTGAAAAGAAAATTAAAATATATTTGAATCGAACAATTTGACTATGTTTTCACGAATCATTATGTTAGCTAGTTAGAAACGCAAGATAAGATTTTTTTGTTTAACCAAAGGATTTTCACATACTAATTTGTTGCCAGATGGGCCTATGGAAATGTCTACTTTACTTCAAGATAACTTTAAAGTGGCAAGCATTGTGCCCTAAAAACTTGCCATTAAATCAAATATGATATCCAAATAGATTTCCATATAGTCTTTTCACTTCATCCACAAAACTATAAAGGATCCTCTACTCTCAATCTTTTGGACTAGCCTCATAGCTCCCATATGACTCATATGTGCATTGTATTAATCAGGTGATATAAGTCAAATTAATAAATCACCAAAACTTGCGTGAGACGATCTTACGGATAATTTTCGTGAGACGGATCTTTTTGACCCACAAAACAAACCAATTTTCACAAATTTATATGTGAATTGTGGAATGTGGGTTGTGGGTTGACCCGTCTCACGTAAGATGATCTGTGAGACGATTTCACATAAGACTCACTCTTAATAAATTTGGATGTTAAAAATAAATAAAAAAATAAAAAAATTGAGGGTCATATGTGAGTACAATATGACCTTTCACTCAACAGAATAGCTGCCTAAGACTTCCATAACCTTAATGTAATGGTTAAGCTCTGTAAGTGACAAATCATTAATGTACAACCATAATGAAAACCACTCCATAATTTTGGAATATCCAATGAGAGATGTTGTATATTTAAAAAAAGGATAAAGGTATCCTCATCTAATTAGCACCAAAAGATTAGGGAAAAGATAAGAAAGAGCATAAAGGATTTTAATATAGGAATTAAAGAAAGATTTATGGTGGGAAATTATTTAATTTGAAAATGTGGGGTGAGTGATCATAAGCACAACACACGCTCAGTTTTATAATATTGGACAATGGAATGCAGACATGGGGCACTCAAAATAATCACTAAAATTTGTGTGTTTCAACCATACTTGATGTATCTGGACTATTCAAATTCATTAATTTTATAAGAAAATGGCTATAAATTAAATATATGGGGATTTGATGGTTCTCCTGTTGATTTCATTTTGTATGATTGAATTAAATAGTCTTGTTAGAATATTAAAAATTGGTAAATTATAATGGCATTCATGTTTTAGAATCTGCTATGCGTTGATAGATCATGGACGACGACTGTACTAATTGGGACAAATATTGATATTATGGATGCTTTTTGGTGAGTTATATATCTTTTAAAAAGTTGTTTTTGTTACAATTTAGGTAGGAGATTTGAATTTGTAAACTTTCAAGTGTTTCATTTTACGATATGAACTTCAAATTTTATGCATTATATGATATTTGAAAATTTATAGTTGTTGATTTAGAATATACGTACAGTTATAATTTATCTGGTATCATAAAATACATTAAATTTAAAGTTCATATAAACATTTAAAAATTTATATAGAAATGTCAAAACACAAATAATTCAAATAAACAAATGTTTTTAACGCTTTTTATTACAACTTAGATAGGAGATTCGAATTTGAGACATTTGCTCGAGTTGAAATATGCAGGTGAATTAATTTATGGACCTAACCTATTGGATTTGCGGATCTTTGGGGACATCTACAAAATAATAAAAAATGAACTTACATCCCTTTCAGGGTGTCTTATTACAAATATTTAAATTAAAATCATAAAAAATTATCGATAATTACTAAGAGCTTTAAATTCCAGTGTTTTTTTTTGTAATTTTAAAAAAAAATTAATTATAATATTTGGAATAAAACATAATTTTTTGTTAAAATATTTTTATAGTTAATTTTTAATATTTTGAATAAACTAAAAATATATGAAAAATAGTTTTGTACTTTATCTCAAATAAAATATTTTGTAATCATAATCTAGTATTTAGAAAAAAATCAAAAGAATTTTTATAAGGGGATTTTTTCTTTTCAAATAAAATATAAATTGAAAGGGTATTTTAGAAAATGTGAGGGTTTAAAAAATAAAGTGCAACAATTTACATAAGTTGGTGGATAGTGTGCAACAACAACAACAACAACAAAAAAAGGGTTTGGTGGGTTTTTATAAGTCTAATGTAATTTCCCCTAAAATTATTAAATACAGAAGAATTATTTGTATGGATGTATAGGTAATGAGGGTATCTAGAGAAAGTTACATCATTTTAAGTATTCAAAAATCAAAATTAGTAAAACCAAAAAGGTGCATTTGTAAAGGATTGGAAGAAAATAAGTAAAATGTAATTTTCCGAAAAATAAGGGACACGTTAATTAACAACTTAATACATACATACGTCCAGTTATATGGCCTAATTTGAAAAAAAAAAAAAAAAGAATTTGTAGACTATCCACCCACTAAGAAAGTTTATGTATAATTTTCTATATAAAAAATCCAGTCACATCTCATACACAAGTGATATAGATGATTATATTTAGTTCTGTGTTTTAAAAGACTCCACTTAAATATGAAAGCTCTTTTGATTGTCAAATATTTACTTTTTGAGAAAAAAATATTCTAGTTATTTATGATGATTATTGGAATTTCTCTAATCTGTAAGTCTTGAAAAAAACAATAATACATCCTTGTGTTTGCAAAAATTGTTATGTTGGTCTCATCTTTTATAACCAATAAATTTTATCGATTAATGTTTATTTCAATCCGAATTCTTTTAGGTGAAGAAATATATTTCATCATGGTAATTACTAGGTTTAACCCAAATTTAAAAAAAAAATCATCATGGTAATTACCAATTATAGTAGGTTGGGACCAAAAAAATAGTTTATCTTTTAGAATAGTGGGTGTAAAAACGTTTTCTGAAACTTAAGAATCACAAATTCAATTTTAGAAATTCATCGAATTTATTTTGTCTTATAATATATATTTTATTGAGCTTGTTTTTACTTTAGTACAAATATCTTCGGATTTTATTCTATAAAAAAAGATTGAATGGGTCGGTCATGGAGCATAAATAATAAGATAATTAAAAATTAAAGGTCATCTTTAAATTTCATAAAATGGATATGTAAATTCTTGAATTTATTTCAAAATACACTACATCCAAATTTAATCACCCTCCCAAGAAAAAAATTAAAATTTACTAGTTCACACAATAATTAAAAAACCAATTTAAGAAATGTTTCCAAACATGCGTAATTATCTTGAAGTCCTAATTTTCACATTGATTTGACCAAAAAATAAATAAAATGAAAGCAACATGCCTTATCTACAACTAATGGGGCCATAGTTAGCTTAGTACGAAGTGGTTACATTGTTTTAATACAAATATTTTAATTTTTAGAGTGAATATATTAATTTAGCAAAGAGAATCCTTTATCCTTTTTTTTTTTTGACCAAATAGGAGAATCTTGTAACAATTGAATTTTATTTAAAGTCATCATCATAACAAAATTCTAGCTCTTCCTATTTAATCTATACAATTAGTCACGATCAAATAAAACATCATTTGGTACATTGTCGCTAATATTATTTTCTAAAATGTCCAGTATTACAAAATTAATAAGAGTTGGTCTCTTGTGAGACTGTCTCACATGCGACATAATTCAACCATGTCTTTTATAGGTATAGATATGTGTTTTTTATCTATAATTATGTGTTTTATAAGGATGTTTTTTATGAGTTATTCAAGTATGTCTTTTACAACTATACGTATGTCTTTTTGTACTATTAGTGCAACCGTCGAACATGAATTTTTGTCAATTAATAAATGTGTATAGGTAGGTTCATGCTTTGAATATAATAAGGGTTATCTGCACCCCACAAATTACTAAACACACCTCATTTCTAGTGTTACCGTAACACTAGAAAACACTAGGAATGAGGCGTGTTTAGTATTTCCTGGTTGCGGCTATAATAAATCATAAACAAGTTAGGTGCATTGCAAAATAAATCCATAAATATTTTTCAGAAAGTCTACTCACACTCCACATTTTAAGGACTAAGGTACCCTGGGCCCACTGCCGCGTAACGGTCCCCAAAAGGCCGTTGTCTGCTTTAGAAGAGTGAAGAATTTGCCAACCATCTTTGTCTTCTATTTTGACTTATTAAATTTTAAATTCTCAAATTTCTAAGAAAAAACAGTTCTTATATTATAAGAAAAGAAAAATGTTTTTTTTTTGTCATCGGCAAATTATAATTAATAGTTAGTTGCTAATTGTGATTGGGCTACAACATTTTAGGTGGAAATTTATCATTAATTAAATGTGATCAAATCTATAGAAATGTATTTTTCACATCAAATAATTTGAGTCAAATTCAATATGGTAAAAAGTGGGGAATAATAAAACATTTTTTCAAATATAGTGTGTATAAAATGATTTTACAAAATTTGTGAACAAAAAAAACTCAACAAACCAATCTTAGGTATTAATACTATGCTTTTTTTGGATTTAAGGCTGTTTTTATAAGTATGAATTTGAGATTTATGAGGATTTTAAAAATATGAATTTTGAAAATCTTGTGTTTGCTTTAAGATATTTGTAGTGTGGGATTATAGTTAATATGTTATTTTCACATTGAAAATTGTAGAAAAAATATGTTTGATAAGATTGGTAGAAAAAGAGGAAAAAATAGATGTTTTTATTTAGAATTGTAGAAAATTACGAAAAATATGATAGAATTTTATGATTTTGTGAAATTTTGTTCAAACATGAATCTGATTGAATCTTTCCAAATTTTGAAGAGACTAAATCCAATCCAAACACACCATAAAAAATCGATTTTCTATATTTAACAAATAAATATATTTGCCCACATCAAAATTAAAAAAATTTAATTCAATACAGCATGGTAGTTAATGCGTGGGGTACAATCCTCCGAAGCTTAGGGGTGGTGTTAGGTGGGATTGGGGGGGGGGGGGGGGGGGAAGGTGACGTGTGATGGCACGACTGTCATGCAAGCCGGCCTTACATTTGGCATATGCCTCTACACTATTACCATTCTCCCCATTTGTCTTGTCACTATGAAATTTTAAAAAATAGGTATATTTATGTATTGAACAAAAAATGTGTCACGTTTTAAATTAGATTAATCCAAAAAAAGAAAAAAAGGTCAGGACTTCATTAGCATTGCTATTACTAGCACATAACCAATGGATTGGAAGTATTTTGGAATGCTTTACCATTTTCAGAAAACGAAATTTGCAGAACTAGTGAGTAGTATCGAGAGATTTAAATAAATAATAACAGTTAAAATATGAAAATTAAAATTCGAGAGATTATTTAAAAATTACAAAAGATTAAAACAAAAAGGAAAATATTTTTACATTAACTAAGATATATGAAGGAGTTGTTTGAGGAACAAACCATTTAAATTTAGAAATCAAATATGATTTTATAAATAAATGATGTCATTCTGCTTGGATAATAATGATTATAATAGAAAATATAAAGTTTGGACTAAAAAATACGCATTCCATTTCTTAAAACATTATAGAGAAAGAGAAAGGTGATGGAATACAAAACATTACTTCAATATATAATTGTAAATAAAGATAGTGTAAGATGAGAGTAAAAGATCACATACTATTTAAAAAAAAAAAAAAGCAAAGTGAATAAATAAATATTCTACTAATATTGAAAAGTTATTCAACAAACAATCTTATATATTGAAAAAAATATAATATAAGATGAGAGTAAAAAATCATATACTATTTATAAAAAAAAAAGTGAAGTGAATAAATAAATATTCTACTAAAATTGAAAAGTTATTCAACAAACAATCTCAAAATCGAAGAGAAAATTTAATAATAAATATAAATGGATTTCTTTTTCCATAACATATTTTATTATTATTATTCGTTTTGAAATATATAACGAAATCAGATTAATTACCTATAATAAAATTATCCTCTCATAATTATAAATAATAATTGGAAACATTGAAATCATATGACAATTCCTTGTGCCTACATCACAATCACTCGCACCAATTTTCACAAACTCACTTAGCCCACGTACTTAGCCTTTCCTCTCACGTGCCATGCATCGACAAAAGTTAGCATCACATCGCTGACGTGTCCCAATACCGCCATGTCACCCGTCATTGAATCTCCACCGCCACGTGTCTCACTATAAATTGCCTGCTCTTTATCCGCTTAAATTGATTTCTAACTTCATTTCTTCTCAGGTAAATAAATAAAAAAAAAAAAATCTAGAGAGAGAAAATTCCCGAGAAGGGGAGAAAATTCCTATAGAAAACCGACCTCTTTCTATTTTTATTTTTTTTTGTCTTTTGGTTTTGTGTATGAGTAGATGGCGACGCCGGGGATACAGAACGGAGGCGTTTCAGTAATAGCGGCTGCGCCGACGGTGGCGCCAGTGGATCAGAACGGCCACTCGGCCGCCGCGCTGAGGATTTCTTCTCCGATTAGGATTTTTTTGTTTTTCCACAAGGCGATTCGGGCGGAGTTGGATGGGCTTCATCGGACCGCCTTGGCGTTGGCGACGAATAGAAGTGGGGGAGATATGAAGCAGTTGATGGAGAAGTGCCATTTCTTAAGGTCGATTTATAAGCACCATTGCAATGCTGAAGATGAGGTTTGTGCTAATGTGTTTTTGGAATATTTTGTCGCGTGTCGGAATTGGATAGCACTTTGGTTGATTTTAGCTGACTGAGCTGTATCTGTGCTGAATTCATGCATAATTATGTCTGTGGTTGATTTAATCGGGCTTGTGTAGGCATTTTTGCTTAAATTTCCTAGAACCTAGGTATTTTTAGTTTTACCCCCTTAATTTCCTCTTTCCTTTTGCGTTTTGGGCGAGTTTACTTTTATTCTTCGCTATTTGTTTCTGTTATCTCTGTTGTGGAAGCTTTTGCAAACTAGTTTTAGTGGATCATGTTGTATTTTTGTACATTCAACTTTCGTATGTTCTTATCTAGTATATGTTGCATTTTGGTTTCACCATGAACTTCTCCCACGAGTGATAGTAAAAAAAAAAAAAAAAAAAAACTAGGTGGCTGTACTATGAGCTTAGAAAGATAATTAATATAATTGTTGTAAATTTCCGTTACGTTAACAAGGTGAGGCGACTGAACCTGTATCCGTACTTCTTTGGTCATACTTATTTATTTATTGTGGATTTCTGTTTCAAGAATTGCGATTATTATTTGGAAGTTGGAAAATGTATTGTCTCGTGCAAAAGTTTATGCATTGAATTTTGAAGCATGTCTTAAGCCACTTCAAAGTAGTGTGATATGCTTTCTGAAGTTTCACATGCTTGTATTTCATGCCAGAATATCTTGTAGTTATGGAAAATATGTAGTAGATTCATGATATTTCTTTGAGGATTCAATGTTATCAGACTTTTTCAAGGCTTAATATCCGTATTCTTCTCAAGTTTTACTCTGGAGCTCACAAAAATCATTTTAATAATCCTTTGAGGATACAATGTTCCATATATGCTCCTGGTGTTGTATAATTTCCCCCAACTCTGGAGCTCACAAATGTATGTTTTGGGTTATCAACTTTTTAATGGATAGAGTACAATTAACTGAGCAATGAAGTGATTACTGAGAGTGCCATCGAAGAGCTTATTTAAAGAAATCGAAATATATATTGCATCTGATGATGCGATAATGATCAATTATCAAGTTGAACACGCATTCCTTTGTTAATATTCAAGCACATGCACTTATTTTTATAAAGACAATGCATCAGATAACGTATCACTTTTAATGGAGACGACAATGTAACTTTCATTAACACACACGCATATATATTTTAATTATTGAATGTCACATTCCATATCTTATTTTTTAGCCAGGTGCTAACACTATCTTAATGTTCAATACATATATAGGTCCAGAATGGTCCTGGGTAATCATCCTAGGTTTTTTGTATATTTGAGGAAGCTGCTAGGCAATATATAATGACTTGAGTAGGAATCATTTGCATCTTATGTGCTTTCGATTGCTTAATATTCTCCCATTCTCATCATAAACTGTGATTAGTATGCAAGCTAACTACTAAACAATCTTTCTTTTTGTTTATGACAGGTTATATTTCCTGCACTTGATATCCGTGTGAAGAATGTGGCGCGGACTTATTCCCTTGAACATGAGGGTGAAAGTGTGCTTTTTGATCAACTGTTTACGTTGCTGGGAAATGATACGGAAAATGAGGAAAGCTACAAGAGAGAGTTGGCCTCTTGTACGGGAGCCCTTCAAACATCAATCAGTCAGCACATGTCCAAGGAAGAGGAGCAGGTTTAGTTTTGATCTGTCTTGTTTATCCTTGTCTAATGACCATGTAGAATCATGTCTATGATAAACCTGTGTATTAGAAAATCTTACTTAGAAACAAATAAACCTGCTTTGGCTGCATATTTGTTGCCTTCTACTGCTTTGCAGAATCAATAGCCGATCCACATTACTGCTGCAATCTGCATGTATGGTGGAAGAAGTTAATCCCATTTGTCGTCATAGGTGAAGCTAGATGTCCATTTGTCATATTAGACCTAAGGTAGGCAAGGGCCGCTTCTTAGATGGAGCTCATCCTAAGCAATTGGCAAAGAGCCTTATTAGAAGGAACACATGCATTTCTACTTCTACTGGGGATTAGGATTCTGGAGTCAACACTTTCATCATTTTTAACCTCATTCATCAATCTGGCTTTTTTCCCCTTTAATTGTTTGTTTAAGGCACCCCTGTTTGAATACTATTATGTTGTTTATCATTTGATAGGTCTTTCCCTTGCTTAATGAAAAATTCTCATTCGAGGAGCAAGCATCATTAGTTTGGCAGTTCTTGTGCAGCATTCCTGTAAATATGATGGCAGAGTTTTTGCCATGGCTTTCGTCATCAATTTCACCCGACGAAAGGCAAGATATGCGTAAATGCTTGCATAGAATAATCCCAGAGGAAAGACTGCTTCAACAGGTTGGATACCTTGACTGGAAATACAAGCATAAAACACCTTTTGATCCTGTTGTTCTGACTTGATTTCTTGTCCTCAATGAAGATTATATTCAACTGGATGGATGGGGTAAAAATGAGCAACAAGCGTAAACGTGGTGCGGATGATCCTAGACTCTCCGGTAGTCCTGTTAAGTCGAAGGAGAATGGAGATTGCTCTCATGTATCTTCCTGCAGTGCCAGAAGAGATCTTCTGCTGTCTGATTGTAATGCTGTCACTTCTTCGCTATGCCATCCGGTAGATGACATATTGCATTGGCATAAGGCTATTGAAAAGGAACTGAATGATATAGCTGAAGCAGCGAGAAGTATAAAGTTAACTGGAGATTTCTCCAATTTATCTGCCTTTAATAGGAGGCTCCAATTTATAGCCGAAGTCTGTATTTTCCATAGGTATTTTTGTCATATTTATGCATGAAAGTTTATGTATCCCAGATCATTTTCCTTTGTTACTTTTCTGGATGTTATTATCCTTATTGAAGGATGACTAAAAATCACCTTACGTTTTCTGCAGCATTGCCGAGGACAAAGTTATATTTCCTGCAGTAGATGCAGAAATGTCTTTTGCAGAGGAGCATGCAGAAGAAGAAAGTGAATTTGACAAGTTCAGATGTTTGATAGAAAGTATCGAAAGTGCTGGAGCCAGCTCAGCTGCTGAATTTTATTCTGAATTATGCTCACAAGCTGATCACATAATGGAGACAGTAAAGAAGCATTTTCTCAATGAGGAAAAACAGGTGCGTTTATACTGCTTGGTTGTTTCTGTAAGTGCATTTGTGTATGTTCTTATGTATCATATGAAGGAAGGCCAATCTCCCTTATTAACAAAGTCATTTATTTAAACTTTAATGACATAAAGCATACACGTAGATGCATTTGTGGGAGGGTCAGCTACAGCACCCTGTTTTTGGATCCTTAATAGAAGACTAGTTTAATACATTCAAATGATAATGGACCTTCTTTTGTATGCTTCTAGATATCTAAATGAGTTGAATTGCAGGTTCTTCCACTTGCAAGGAAACACTTTAGTCCTGAGCGGCAGCGAGAACTTCTTTATCAGAGCTTGTGTGTTATGCCACTGAGATTAATTGAATGTGTCTTACCATGGTTGGTTGGATCAATGAGTGAAGAGGAAGCTCGATGTTTTCTTTATAACATGCATATGGCAGGTACATCTCAGATTACTACTTTCTAAATCTTTAGGATTTTATTAGTATATACTATTTGCTGATAGTTGATGCTTGTGATTTCATATAAGCAAATTATTTATTGCAGCTCCAGTATCAGATACTGCTTTGGTTACTTTGTTCTCTGGCTGGGCATGCAAAGGTTGTCCTAGCAGAATATGTTTGTCTTCTAGTGCAATTGGTTGTTGTCCTGCAAAGGAGCTTAAAGATACTCAAGAGCATTTGGGCAGATCTTGTCGTAACTGTGCCTGTGCAAGTACCTCTAATGCAACTTTGGGACAAGCATGTAATTGTGAAAAGATTGTTGATCAGGGAAACATTGTGTCTTCAGTAGAAAATAACACTTGCAATGCTTCAAAGATGGAATCTCCAAAAGCTTCTAACCTGTCTTGTTGTGTTCCTGGCCTAGGGGTCAATACGAATAGTCTAGGAATGAGTTCCCTAGCAGCAGCAAAATCTTTGCGCTTGTTATCTTTTGGTCAGACTGCTCCTTCTCTCAACTCTAGTCTTTTCAACTGGGAGACAGAAAATACTTCCAGTATCAGTGGCCATACGACACGGCCGATTGATAACATTTTTAAATTTCACAAAGCAATACGTAAAGATTTGGAGTTTCTAGATGTTGAATCTGGGAAACTTGGTGATTGTGATGAAAGTTTCTTGAGGCAGTTTACTGGTAGATTTCGTCTTCTATGGGGTTTATACAGAGCTCATAGTAATGCAGAGGATGATATTGTATTCCCTGCCTTAGAATCAAAGGAAACTCTTCATAATGTTAGCCATTCTTACACCTTGGACCACAAGCAGGAAGAGGAACTGTTTGAGGATATCTCATCTGCGATAGCTGAGCTTTCTCAACTTCATGAGAGTTTAAGTGCAAAAAATGATTTGTGCGAAAGAACCCGTGTTGATTGTTTAAAAAAGTATAGTGAGTTGGCAACAAAGATTCAGGGAATGTGCAAATCCATTAAAGTAACTTTGGATCATCATGTTATGCGTGAAGAGGTTGAGCTTTGGCCATTGTTTGACAGGCATTTTTCTGTTGAGGAGCAAGACAAACTTGTTGGCCGCATAATTGGAACAACAGGAGCAGAGGTTCTTCAATCCATGCTCCCTTGGGTAACAACTGCTCTTACTCAGGAAGAGCAAAATAAAATGATGGACACATGGAAGCACGCAACTAAGAACACTATGTTCAGTGAGTGGCTCAATGAATGGTGGGGAGGGACCCCAGCAGCATCATCACAGGCATCCACATCAGAAAATAGTGTCTCACAAGGTACTTACGATAAATTATTCAGCTCCTATTCACTTTTACACTCTTAAGTCAACTGTTTTATGTGTTACTAGTAGGAAATGTTACCAATTTGCAAGGCTGATGCTTCATAAACGTTATATATACCTTTTCCAGAATATGATGTACATGACTCTGTGGACCAAAGTGAACATACTTTTAAGCCTGGGTGGAAAGATATATTCCGAATGAACCAAAATGAGCTTGAATCAGAGATAATGAAGGTCTCACGCGATTCAACCCTTGATCCAAGAAGGAAAGACTATCTTATTCAAAATCTAATGACCAGGTGCCACTTTCTTACTATTTTCTAAATGTTGTATTATTTGCATTGGCTTTCATATTGGTTAGTATTGCCTTAGCACATTTAACTTACTCCCGCACTGTGGCTGTATTTTAGTCGGTGGATAGCTTCTCAGCAGAAGTTCTCTCAATCAAGAACGAGTAAAGCTGATGATGATAAAGATTTACTTGGGCATACCCCATCATATCGTGATCCCGAGAAACAAATCTTTGGATGTGAGCATTACAAAAGAAATTGTAAGCTGCGTGCTGCATGTTGCAACAAGCTGTTTGCTTGCAGGTTCTGCCACGATGTAGTTAGTGACCATTCAATGGAGAGGTAACTTGTCAAGAATGGCTGCGTGGACAACTTTGTCTACTTACAAGGCCTTATTTTGATGTTTTATTATTTTTTCAGGAAGGCAACATCTGAGATGTTATGCATGAATTGCCTGCAAATTCAGCCTATTGGGCCGGTTTGCACTACACCTTCTTGCAATGGGCTTTCAATGGCAAAATACTATTGCAGCAGCTGCAAGTTTTTTGATGATGAACGGTGAGCTTTCCACTTTCATCTTTCATCAGGACTCTTTGCCTTCATGTAGTGTGTTATGGTGCTGCAGACTTCTTAAATTTGGAAGTTGCTTGTAAATCAACTATTATTAGTTGTTAAAAGTTAAAGCATCATGTTGCTATCTGATGCTGACTGGGATTTCCTTAAAATCATCTTCTTTATTTGTCCAGTGGTACGGCATCTAAAACATGTTGGTTGTGTTTGGATTGAAGGATTTGATTATGGATTTGAATCCATCAGTGTTGTTTGGATGGAAGGATTTGAATAATGAATTTGAAATTCATCACTCTCATTTCGAGCTATTTTGAGTTATTTGGATGGAATTTGACTCCACTTTAATTTGAAAAGTACTCAATTCAAATCCTGAGAGTTTAAATCCCTCAATCTAAACACAAGCTAAGTGATTTACGATGACGTGTCTATTTATGGTAACTTCTGTAAGAGGGTGTTTGGGTGAGCTTATAAGCTCCCTAAAACATCTTATAAGATTTTTAAGAGCTTAGTGTTTGGCCGAGTTTTAAAAATAAGATTATTTCATCCAAAAGTAAGATGTAAGAAGCTTATGAACTCCTTTTTGAAAAGTAAGGGGATCCCAACTTATTTCTAAAATAAGAGCTTAACTTTTTAAAACACCTTCAAATTTGATCATTTAAATTACACAATTGTCATTACTAACATCTTATAAGCTCCACCATCTTATTTATTCTAACACTTCAACAACTTATTTTTAAACAAAAATTAAACAACTTATAAGCTCTAAAAACATCTTATAAGATGTAAGAGCTTACAAGCTCTTTCAAATAAGCTTAGCCAAACAGCATCTAAGTTTGTGATTTAACTTTTATACTTATTCTTATTCTAATGCAATTTCTGTATTGTTCCCTTTTTTTTTCTTTCCAGAGATGTTTATCACTGTCCATTCTGTAATTTGTGCCGTGTCGGGAAAGGACTTGGTATAGATTTCTTCCATTGCATGACATGCAATTGTTGCTTGGGAATGAAAATAGTGGACCACAAATGCAGGGAGAAAGGTCTTGAAACTAACTGCCCAATATGCTGTGACTTTTTGTTCACATCTAGTACATCTGTGCGTGCTCTTCCATGCGGTCATTACATGCATTCTGCTTGTTTCCAGGTACGTTCCTTCATCTGTTTTTCTGGAATCCCCTACTATCTTTGATTTCATAAGCTATTCACATTAGTCCCTGTATTTATCTTTCTTTCTCTCTTGTTTTTACCAGGCATACGCTTGCACGCATTACATCTGTCCTATTTGCAGCAGGTCGATGGGAGACATGTCGGTAAGCATGAGATTTTTTGCGTAGAATTTGAGCTTGAGAGTGAGAGTAGATTGTATATGATGATTTTCTTTAGTTGCCTTCACAATGCATGCTTTTTAAGATGCTTGAACAATCACCACAAAGCAATCCCCGACTTCTTAATGCTTATCTGTGTGCTATGTTGACCTTTTCATTAATCAGTTTTGCTAAGAAAGCTGATATCCTCAGGTCTACTTTGGAATGCTCGATGCTCTAATGGCTTCCGAGGTGCTTCCTGAAGAATACAGAGACAGGTGCCAGGTGAGCATAAATCCATCCATCTAAATCTCTTTGGCCATTTCATTTTGCCCTATCGATCAATAATGAATCTTCCATTGCAGGACATCTTGTGCAATGACTGTGATAAAAAAGGAACAGCGCCGTTTCATTGGCTATACCACAAGTGTGGCTCCTGCGGTTCCTATAATACAAGAGTAATCAAGGTTGATAGAGATAATTGTTCCACTTCTATATAGTTAACTAGAGAAGGGATTTTCAATTCTTGCAACAATTCATTTGCGTGTATAAATGTTTGGTGGTATCATGTGGGCTGCTCCTCATCATGTAAATGGCTCAAATCCTGTGTAACAAAAATTTTGTTTCTCTTTCACACGTGGAATAGATTATAGATAAGAATTTGGCCCATCTTCCACCATGGGAGGATGGGCAAGCCCTTCTCTTTTACAGCCTTTTCCTTTCTGTTTTTTGGTTCTGTGTTTCTACCCTTTGTGAAACTCTGTTTTGTTTGGGCTTCAATCGAGAGCTTGACATACTATTCAAGACCAGGTTTGAAGATGCAGTGAAGGTTTTCGAATGAGGCAACACATTTTGTGGCTATGAAAATTTACGAGCAAGTTCTAATGCATTTTTTATGTCTTCATCTATAGTGTGAGTAGTCAATTTCTAATGGAGAACTTTTACCTTATTATTTGCGTTGCTTTGTTTATTTGCCTTGTTTTTCAGGGATGTATGTGTTGTTAGTGACTACGAACAAAAGAATTATCAATAAAAGTTATGAATTGATTTCTTTTGGTTATATTTTCAAAGGCATCTTTTCAATTTTTTACAGTAATGAAGTATGAACACATGGACCATGCTTCGTGTATTTGTTTTCAAATCAATCTTTACATTTTAATTTTTACAAAGCGAATTTGGTACACAAGTATTCCTCTAAAATTGATTGATGAACCTTAAATAGTATACTCAATGATTTTATCAGATGAAATATATACTGCTTTAGATTAAAGTCAAATAAAATAAGACCCATAAAGACTCAAATCCGATTTATATGAAATAAATTATGGTTTTATTCTTAATTTAGTATAATGCAACCCACGACCATACCATAACTTAATGCAGATAAATGTCTTTCTATACACTATAGAGAATTAAAATACAGATAATAATTGTTTCCATTATTATTGTTGAGCTGTGATAATAATTCTGAAATGGTATAAATTTCCATAAACAATTTATTATAACCTTTATTGTTTGACCCCTTGACGCCAGCAAATATTGAAAAGAGAAAAAAAAGAAAATACTGAAAATCTAAGCGTTTCATTGGGTACCGTTCCTCTCTATCTCTCTCTCTCTCTCAAATCGCATATCCGAGGTGATTCATTCAAAACCCTAGCCTCTTTTTTTCGTGTTACTTTTTACTTATTCGTATATTTATTTATCTGTTGTTGGGCTGGTTAGAGTGTGATATCGAATCGAGCAATTTGAAATCTTGGTTGATAGATCTCATATACAGCTTAAATTTTCAACTGTTGCCGAATCCTTAATTTTGCTGATTTGCATTGATTCCGAGGAGCTTTTTGAAGCGATCCGAGGCATTGAATTTCGACTCTATTCTAGCTCGTTTTTCCCGAAGATTTGAAATCTGTATGGTTTGATTGCTTCTTGCTTGCAGATTTACAGACAAGGCGACTATTTGTACGTGATACGCGAGTCGTGATATATTTGGCGGAATGTTTTTCAGATAGCTGAGATACAAGGTATTGATTTTGGAGGGTGAGGAAAATAAAAAGGGAAAATAGGTGATTTTGGATAGAAAAAAGGAAAAAGGAAGTTTTTTTTTTTAATGGCGGGTACAAAAATGGAGGGGAATTCGGCACCGGCGTTGCGGCGTGACCCATATGAGGTGCTTTCTGTGTCCAGGGATTCTTCTGATCAAGAAATTAAGACTGCTTACAGAAAGCTCGCTCTAAAGTATGTTTCTTGGACTGACTGTCTTTGTTATTGTATTGTTTTTTATTTGATTTTGACTTTATTCATCGGCTCAGTATGAGTCTCTGTGGAACTTTGAGATATTTATGGTTAGTTTTAGAAGCCGGGTTATGTTGTTCTGATATTTGTGGTATGTTTGAGTTAAATATTTGGCTGAACTGGGATGGAGTTGATCGGTAGCCCAAGTGCTCACTGAAACTACTGATATTAATTAAAATCCACTCATTGGATATCCCTGATTGTAAGTTTGTTGGTTATTATTGTGTATACTAAAGAGGATTTGAAGCTCACATTGTTTGGAAATATTTTGGTAATGTTAATGGATTTTCCTTCTGAAAATCATTGATAAGAAAAAAGTATTTTTGTTTCTATAAGAAAGGGCTTCTGTGGTTTTTGTAAAGGTGTTATTGCCTTGCTTCAGCATATTGAATACATTTGAAAAGAGTAATTCAAAATAAGGGACGTGCAATAGCTCTAGGATTTAGACTGCACTTTCTTTTACAGTGGGTGCTATGTGTTAGTGTTTTGATAGGGAGATGAGCATCCAGAAGAAGTAATAAGTTCTCAAATATCTTCCAGTCTTTCCACAGCATTGAGGCCTTCATGTCTCTTTTCAGGATACAATGTTTTCCAACAAATGCACCAATGAACTTGGTTTTTACCTTTTTCCTACAAGTGTGCCAAGAAACTTGATATTTGAGAAGTTTCCGGATTGGTTAAGGACAAATCCCATCAATTTTCAGGTACCATCCGGATAAGAATGCTAATAATCCTGAAGCCTCAGAACTTTTCAAGGAGGTTGCATATTCATATAGCATTTTATCCGATCCAGAGAAGAGGAGGCAATATGATAATTCAGGATTTGAGGTACACTCCTGTATTCTTGGTTCTGCAGTTTTATGTTCCATGTGTGAATAGTACTTGGCAAAAGCTCCTTCTACTCATAAATTGTTAGGTATTGCAACATAGGCATTATATATTCATTTGAAAGTTTGCTATATTGTTTTGTAATTGCTTCATGCCGCATACTATTATTTAAAAATGGTACTTTTTATTGATATCAAGCTGAATGGACTTCTGCCAGTTGATTCATTGCTGAAGACACATTATTGAAACATAATAACATGTTAGTGTGGGGGGGAATGAGTGATAATAATTGGTGCGGTCTTTGTATGTAATAATGATTAGATAGAAGATTCCTCTATCATTCTTGCATGCCATCTGAGAATTAACCTTGATGATGATTCTCATATAAACACTAGTACTTGTAAATATAAACCTCGATAATGATTCTCATATAAACAATAGTAATTGATTCTCATATAAATCCATGTCTATGCATGTGTCTAATATCTATGTATCTGTATGGTCATCATCATCATACTAGAAACATGATGATTTTACTTCAATCCTTATGTCATGTTATTATTATTATTATTATTTTCTCCAGTAGTGTATGTGGTGTTGTCTTTTAATTCTTTGGCATCTATTATTGTTGATGATAAGGCTCTTGACGCTGAAGGAATGGATATGGAGATTGATTTGTCAAATCTCGGAACTGTCAATACAATGTTTGCAGCTTTATTCAGGTTTAATTCTTTTTCAAAAAGGATCTTTTGATATTGGGGTGAACATGTTATTAGTTGACTATTTTATATATTTGGACAGCAAATTGGGAGTGCCTATCAAGACTACAATTTCAGCCAATGTTCTTGAAGAGGCTTTGAATGGAACCGTTACAGTTAGACCTCTCCCTATTGGAACATCAGTCAGCGGGAAGGTGTGTAAATCCCTTACCAGACTAAAAAAGTGTACTCACCATGCATCTCCGTTTCTAAACTAATTTTGTTTACTTTGTTCTTAACTATGTTATTTTATAAACAGGTAGAAAAGCAGTGCGCTCACTTCTTTGGTGTAACTATCAGCGAGGAACAAGCAGAGTCAGGAATAGTAGTTAGAGTTACTTCAGCTGCACAAAGCAAATTTAAGGTGCCCTATTTGTGCTACCTTTCTTTTGATATCTTTTGTGCTAGGTATGAGGGATAGAAATACTTATATTTAATTAACATTTAACCGTTGTATTGTTCTTAACTGGAGTTAGCTTCATGGATCCTCTTCCTCCCTTCCGCTGTATGAATGGCCATATTCAATTCTGAATTTTGTTATGTACTTTTAATACTTGCACAGAAACAGGAAAAGTTATGGAGAAACAGTTCTTTCCTTTTTCTGTTTGATGTGCATATGCACACAGATAAGTTCCATTCTAATGGTTCTTTTACATGATTTTCAGCTTTTGTACTTTGAACAAGACTCGAATGGGGGTTATGGTTTGGCTTTGCAGGTACTTCAATTTATGTCTTCTCTAACGGATTTTCAAATATGGTTGATTTGTTATTTTATGTGTTAAGATGAATGCTGGTCAAATATTGAGATGAATGTCTCATCAGTTTATTGAGGTTGGCTATGTGGAGACTTGAACTTCTTATTCTTTCAATGTTTTAGAACTTCCATAATCCAGTAATAGTCATTATCTTTCAAGCTACTTTTTTAAGATAAGAATTTCAGCAGAAATTGGTTAAATAACTTGAACTCTATGGTCGAGCAACATGCCTCATTTCGCATATTCACCTTTGCTAATACAGGAAGACAGTGAGAAAGCTGGCAAGGCTACATCAGCCGGAATGTACTTCTTGCATTTTCAAGTGTATAGAATGGATTCAACTGTAAATGCGGTGTGTAATCTCTACTTTTGTTTAACTGGAGACACTCAACGCTCATTCTATTATTTTTACTTTGCTGATAAATGTACTTCTTTGGTGATGTAGTTGGCAATGGCCAAGGACCCAGAAGCTGCTTTCTTTAAAAGATTGGAAGGCCTTCAACCTTGTGAGGTTGCAGAACTAAAAGCTGGCACTCACATATTTGCTGTTTATGGTCTGAACTTATGACATACTTATATTTGTATTTAATTGCATATGAATCTGAATACTAACATTTGCACAAAAGCTGATAAGAACTTCATAAGGGGCTAATGTTTGGCCTGATTGCTGCAGGAGATAACTTTTTCAAACCTGCGACATATACAATTGAGGCCCTTTGTGCGAAGACATATGAGGATACGACTGAGAAGCTTAAGGATATTGAAGCTCAGATTTTGAGGAAGAGAAATGAGCTACGACAATTTGAGACAGAATATAGGAAGGTATTCCTTCATATCATCCACATTTATGGTTATTTATAGTAAGATTGTAGATATATTCCTTATGGTTAATTCCTTTTCCACTTCTATTTTCAGGCATTGGCCCGATTCCAAGAAGTCACCAATCGATATACTCAGGAAAAGCAGTCTGTAAGTTTGCATCCCGAGATTGCTTCATAATTTATTTATTTTTGTTGTTGGAATGTCCTGTCATGCTAAGCTTTGAATCAGAAGCTTTTCTACCTTTATACAGTTACAGTTCCTTAGTTATAGGAAGGGAAGTACAATTGTAGAAGCAAAGGTGTAGAGCGTATCTACACTCCATACTATGCATTTTTCAATGCAAAGATTTAGAGTCTGTTACATTGAGTATCAGCATAAGCTCATTGTGATTAATCTGCCTTTGATCTTTTGCTATTGCACAATGAGCTGGCAGGTGATAGGCAGTGACTTGGTATGGGCGTGTCCTAAAAGTTGAGGTTTTTATTTTTCCTGGTTCTATCACTAAGACCAGAGCCTCTTAACTGATTAACACTTATTGAAGTACAAGTTTGCAGCCTATGTTGTAATATTCATTCCCTTGACTATGCCAGTGGATGGTTACACCATCGATAGGATCTGAGCGTACCTCTGTGTGTATCTGTTTGGCAGGGGGTGATGGTTCGTTGAACACATCCTCTCAGGCATAATTCATGCCACTGTTCAGTTCATCAAAGCCTGATTTCTTGTCCATTAGAAAATCTTGAATCTTTGATGGGATGCCGACAGAGAGGAAAGGGACCTCTGAGAACCAGTTTCTGTTGATAATGAGCCAGTCCCAGTCTCTTGGTACTAGTTTAAGCACACTTAGAAAGGGAGATTTCTATATCTTGGGATTCTTCTGATCAGTAGGTATTGTCTAGTCGTCACTCACTTGCTCCACTGTGAAAAATCTATATAAAAAAATCCACCTATAGTTATTCTCCATGTTACCACTTCTCCATCTTAGGAGTTTTTCTTTTAAAATAACAATTTTTTTTTTAAATCTTATTGAGAAGGCTATCTAAGTTGATCTACCTTTTCATTTCTGTGGCTTTGATTCTCATTGGTCATGCATGCTTGAACAGGTCGATGAACTGCTAAAACAGCGAGATAGCATCCACTCTTCTTTTACTGTTTCAAGGACTGTTGCTTTCCCAAGTGGGAGCGGGCATTTTAGCAACGGAAGTAGCAGCAAGCCCACTAGTGAAGATTATAAACCCGAGAGTCCTAGCGAAGAGGGCAGTTCAGATTCAAAGGATAAATCTTCAAAAAAGAAATGGTTCAATCTTAACCTTAAAGGATCTGATAAAAAGTGAAACAATTTCAGAACTGTGCTTGCTTCCTGAGGTTTGAAGTTTATTCTTGCATGAAATCTTTTCCGCATGACAGTTTTCTGTCTATACAACGCTCATCCCTCTTAACGTGGTCGAGGTTACATATTATTCTCGAGGATGTTCCGTTATGGTTGGTTTGTGATATTATTGGTGTAAAATGTTGAAAAATGTATGTAATTAGGTCTATATTCTTGCAGCTGTTCATTATCCGAGATCGGAGCTGGGATAGTATGTAGAACAGTAGAAGAAGAAATCGAATATATTTGTTCTGATTTCACTGTAATAGTAATTTTTTTGCAACCCATATTTTACTCTTGTCAGTTGCATTGGCACAAGGTTGTCAAGAATCAAGATTATTATGGTTGTTAAATGATGTAATTGAATGCTTTGATGACACAATCCAATTTTCTACAATTTTACTGGCCCCTTATTATTAATTCATTAATTAGCCTTTTGTATTTTGAAAAAATAACTAGAAATTTGTACATTGCATATCCCTTAAAGAGATTAGGACATATTTTTGTTTATATTGAGACTAATGGCGAATGACTGGACATTCAATTAGTATAAGTTTTTTAATTTATCATTCAACATTTTGTTGATTCATTGTTCTTAGCTCTTTATCTCTAAATATTAAAGTGTTTAATCCGATCTATATATTGCAACAGTAATCAGTAATGTAGATTGGGTTCAATTTATTTGATTACTTGACAGTAAATCTGCTAAATCAGCAAAAAAAAAATTCTTAAATTTATAACGTTGATGTAAAATTATTAATGTTGGTTCTTCATGACTAAAATCAGCAATTTTTCCTGGGGTCATGAATCAAGCATATTCTGTTGGGGTGAAATTGATGCACTCTTGATAGGCTTTACATTGATATTAAAAAATATATAAAAAATTAATCCCACTCAAAAAAATAAAATTAATCAATAGGAGATCAGGCCTAGATGAACTCTATAAGTGAATATTGTCGTCCTTTCAATCAAATTAAATATCATAAAACAGCCCAAAAACAGTGGCAGATTGAAAGGAAACCTAGTCATAAACTAATCAATAATCTAAGCTAGGAACCATGGGATAGACAAATTAATAGACCAGAAAACGACATCGTCTTAGGTTACCTGTTCTTGGACTTGTACAAAACTTAGTTTAGCCCAAAAGAGATCTATACTATACTCACTACATTAATATTTTCTTTTGCTGGAAACTTCTTGTCTTGTACCTTACTTTAAAGTTTAAACTACATTAATAAGTATTTTGTGATTTATTTTATATATGTTGAGACAAATTGTATCCCACTTGCATTCATCTATTGCCCCAAACCCAAAGTCTTTGAGTGCGTCCAAAAAACTAAATTGTTTATTTATGTTTTTTCCTTAAAGTCATCATGTTTTTTTAGGCATATTTATTAGAAAATATTTTACTCTTTCTCAATGACCTAGACCCAAACATGCCATCAAGTCACACAGTACACATATATTTTATATATATGTGTGTGTATTTGTACGTGTGATCAGATCCATATACACATACATGTTTAATAGTATTTAATGTTTAATTATATTCGTTAATCACTTTGGTTTGTTTTTTTTAAAGAGTCAATTTTATAAATGAAAAAAAAAGGTGGGTTTTGGCGAGGAGGGTTTTGTGAATCGTAAAAATGAATCAAATGGTCAATTGCATCTTGATCACATTTTATACTCTCCTCCGTTTCGAAATAAATGTCGATTTAACCTTGTTGACACTGATTAAGGAAGATGATATAAAATTTGATCTACCTCTATTTAAGTATAATTATTGTGGGAGTTTTTTCATTTTCTTCTTAACAACTCTCTTTAATTTAATAGGAGTAAATGATGATAATTTTGGTAGTCGGTGGATTCAGTGACGGACCCAGAATTTCAACTCAAGGGGGTCCAAATCAATTAATAAAAAAAATACTAATTTTAAACTAAGAACATAAATATATCACTTGTAAAAAAATTCATATCAACCTCATTATTGTTATTTTGGTTTGATGGTAGTTGAGGTTGAACAACATGAAGTGCATTAATTAACTTTACAATAGTTGATATTTTTTCATAATATATTTTCATTATCTATAAAAAAATTTTTATATACAATGAAAATGTATATCTCCAAATTTGGAGAATGAAAATGAAAATCTCCAATCACACTGCATCTTGACATCTAACCAAACTGCAAAATGACACCCCCAATTTCTATTTGCCAATAATTTTAATCTTTGTCTCATTTTATTATTTAGTAATTTAGTTACATCTAATCAAATTCAAATTCAATTATTTGTATTAATGACCAACCTATCATTAGTATTTGTAAATTAATTATAATACATTGATAGGGCATATAAAATAACAAATAAATTATAACTTCAATTTGAATAAATTTCATAAAAGGATTTCCAAATATATACAATTTCATATACAATAAATTGACAACAATGAAGATAAATTCACAATATGAGAAAATAAAATTACGATATTAACTTGAAATTAGGTGACGAAGAAATTGAGAGATGGAGAAGAGAGAAAATGAAGAAGAAATTGAAAGTTGAAGGAAAGAGGAAATTAAGAAGAGAGAAAGACAAGATTTTGTTGTTAGGAGTGCATGACATATGAGAGAAAAAAGATCAATTGGTTGAATGCTATCTAATTCACGTCTTTTATTTTATTTTATTTTACCTAAATACCCTTTGTTTTTTTTTTTCAAATTTTCAGGGGGGCACGGGTCCGTCCCTGGGTGGATTATAGGTAAATATGTCCTAATATTTTAACATAACATTTATTTTGAAACAATTTTTTTTTCTAAAACAATATTTATTTTATAACTTGTTAAAAAAATCTAATCTTGAAATTAAGAAATGAATGCATGGGAGTTTATTTAGTCAAATATTATCATCATTCAGGTGGATATGTAAGAAAAGAACATAAAAAATGACATGGCTTTAAAAATAGACTACGTGAAACTTATAAGTAGCGATTACAAATGACTAGAAGCTATCCACGTGGCGAAATATGTTTCGGCATTGTTAATTTTTTTCTTAAATTCTAAGCTGCCCAATTAGCTTAAATTTAGGGTCATTTAAATTTAATTAATCCCATTACATGTGGATGTGTCCCCCATTTAATGTTTTTATATTAATCACATTATGTGGTGTTTATGTTGCCGTCTAAATGTCCACTTTTTTGGCAACCCAAAACACATTTAATTTGTCTCATTGATTGACCAAGTCATCAATCCCCAACTCTTCAATTTCTCAATTCACGGGAATTTCTATTAAGATTATTTGGAGTTCACTATCAAAACATTTTTAAAAAGAGTAGACATTCTTGACTGTAATCTAGGCTTGTAATCAGACTATTATTTATGTACTTAATTATTTAATTATTGACATGTGTATTTAAGTAGAAATAGAGGGATAAGGAGTCACTTCACATGACTTAAAGCTAACTCCACCATACCTACAACTTTATTGTATTATTATTGAAGTAGGTGGTGTCATTTGGAGTATATATGTGGAGGGACTTGTAATTCTAAGTCCAATTTATTCTTTAGTTTATTTTAGGGGTAATTGATAATTTTTCTCAAAATTACAATTTTAACATGATTTTCAAAGTTTCATACTTCTGTAACTAACGGGCATATTTCGAACATTTCAAAAATCCTCAAATTTTCAAAAATTATGAAGAAAATCCCCTAATTGATGCTACTGCATGTAATGAACATATGTTAATTGGCCTAGAAAATTCGTAAATTTTGCTGCAGATATCCCTTTATTTTAATCAGTACTCCACATTTTAACTATTCTAAAATACGAGATAAAAATAAAACATGAGACATAAGAGGTTAGATTTATTTAATTATACATTGAACATATCCAAAAAGAGGAGATTAGCACTTTGAAAATAAATCACATTATATTTATATCCTTTTTGTATCTTTCTAAAGTCGTGGCTATAAAAAGGGAACAAAGATGATTAGAGAGTTAATGGGGGGTTGTATTATGATAGGATCATGTCTGAAATAATCTTTTGTTGATGATACATGTATTGCTTGAAATAAGCTCCCATTGGTTGAAATTGTCTTGATAAACACATTTAGTGGGTCATAGCTGCGATTTGGGCAATCTCAAATAATAATTATCTACAATTACTTCAATCAACACCAAAGAAAAAGCATGATTAAGCTCCTTATTATTTATATTCAGTGGTGGAAACCATTAACAACAAGGAAAGCCCCCCATTAATTTATTAATTAAGTACATTAGTAGATTAATCAACAAGCTTGAGAAGATGTTTTGATTGGACAAGCTAGCTAGCTAGCTAACTAGCTAGCTATAACACTCTATATAAAGGTTTTTCTTTTAAACCATAAATATATAATTTGTACTTGTGGCCCCCATGACTGAACTCTCTCTTACCAAAAATATATATGCAACATGGCCATTTTGCACTAGGTTCTTGCCATTTTATGAACAATCACATGTATTTCCCTACAAGAATGGAGTGCCATGTGCTTCTATCTTTTCTCCAACCTTACTATTTTGTAGCTATTCTGACAATATTGTCTTATATATAATGTATACTATGATTCAATATTAAATACTACAGAATTTTTGTTAGGCAGACTCCTCGTTTCCCCCATCAACACTTAGTAGTTATTTAATAATAATAATACATTAATATAGTAATTTCAATATGTGAAGAAAACCAAAATGACTATATGCTAGCTATGTTTAGGTTAGTTCAGCCACTATACTTATATATATCCTAGCAAGAAAACCAGACCAAGAAGTATCTAGCTAGGCTAATTTTTTTTCAATTAAGATACTTCATTTTGTATATGCATGTATGTGACATAAAAATCTAGTCATTGAAAGCTACACCCAATTGAAACCAAAATAAAATAATAAGTTTCTTAATAGTTTGTATATAAGAGCTAATTAAGATTATTAGGGTTGAGTAGGGTTAGCTTTTTAGGGTGAAGATTCTCATTTGACCCGCCAAATTTCACTATTTATATAGAAAGGTTTATATAAAAGCTAGTGAAGTTAATTGATGGAACTCTAACCAACAAAAGAAGAAATTCTACACGATTTTTTATTTTCTTTCAATTATTGAAAACTTTGTACCAATTTAAGTTTTAGGCAAATTCTTGAAAGTCCAAACAACCTTACACATACAATTACAAACTTCCAAATTAAGTTATTCTCCTAACTTAGATTAGCAAATGTCAAACCAACTCCTTGAGCCCCTCTAGAAGAGGTGATAGCTAGCTAGGGCTCCTAGCTAATCAATATAATTAATCATTGATCTATGTGGATAGTTTTTTGTTGGTAAGAGTTCTTTATTATGGGGATTCCAATCTACAATTTTATAATTAATCTATAACCACAAACTTGAGGGGCTTAACAATATCCAATAATAGCTTTGGTCCCATTATATATATGGTTCATGCATGTTTCAAATATAGGTTAAATCAATCCCTTCTCTTTCTTTCATTTAGATGGAATTTTATTTAGGTTTGGCTAATTAAGCTTTTGAATTTGAGTAGCTCTCTAAATTTTGGTTTTTTGTATTCTAAGCATGGAAAACATTTAGGAAATAATATATTTTTGTAAGTGTAAATAATAAAATGATAAATTTTCGGTACATTACAATAGGAATATTGGAGATAAATAGTGGAAAACTTTCAATTATTTTTTTATCTATTCTCTATAATTAGATGGTTAATAATTATCTTAATTAGTGCAACACACTCATTTCATCTTATAATGAACTCTAAAGGGTGCAGGAATTTAGTGTTGAAAAGCTAATTAGATTCGAAATTCCAATAGATCTTGGACACATCAATTAATTCTAAGATATTCCATCCTAACATTTTGAAATTAAGGGCAGCTTGTCTACACAAAACATAATCTAAAAGACACCGAAAACCAATTTTATTGGTCAATTGAATTTTTCAATGGTAATAATCATTATGATTAAGGATAACCATTTTGCATTTTCAAATATCAACTTAAACCGAATACATACTAATCATGAAGTTAATTAATTATATATATATATATATAACTGTTCCCTTCAATTCTATTTAAATGATTTTTTTTTTTTGTTCAGATGGAGAATGATACAAATCAAATATGATAAGTCGAAAAAATAAAACATTTTTTTTTTGGATAAGCAGGGTTAAATTTGGAAGAAAGATTGGATTTTAGCTAAAAAGATGAACAATTTATGATTTAAATTAGAATGGATGGAGTATCATGTGGCAATAAAATCATCAGCATATGAATCCAACGGCCAAAAAGAGTTGGGTTAATTAACTTTAACGATGATTCAATCATGCAAGAAAAAATATTGTAAATTGACCAAGTTTAAATATATATAGATATGAAAATTGAACATAATAAAAGATGAGACAAGGTGGGTCATTCTTGGAGTTCTGGTGAAGACTTTCCCAACCCAAATATATGTAAGCGCACATTTTCATAAATGACTATGTTTGTGTATGTATACACACACACACATCCTCTCTCTCTCTCTCTCTCTCTCTCTCTCTCTCTCTCTCTCTCTCTCACATCATCATCTCTCTCTCTCTCTCATCAAGTAGTTAGTAAGATTCGGGAAGATCTTTCATATGGAAAGCAAAGACAATATAGATTTCAACGTCAATCACGCAAACATCCTCAACAATAATTCATCATCACCACGTAATGTTATGGTGGCCCTATCTTCTCCTACTTGTAACACCTGATCTAAATTCATATTATTTCCAACATCATTAATCATTACCACTATGTTTATCTATATATATACACGCATATATTCACTTAGTATGTGAGTATTTCTTAATTTACTAATATGCCCTTTTGGTATATTTACGAATCCACTCTTTACCTTAATGTGTATATAATTGTAATCAACTAAAATTTAAAAAGCTGTTTTAATTAGGGTTGAATCAAGTATGCATGGGGATATGGTGTTGACACGTAAGCTGTGAAAATGATGGCCCACATATACTACGCATATTCTTCTCTCTGTGTATATATATTTATATATATATGTCTGTGTGTGTATATCAGATTTGACTTTTGTGGAGTTTTTGGGAGAGAAATAAGGTAGTTCAGTTGATTTCTGTCGGCTTTTTAGATTTTGACAACTCCTTACTTTCTTTTTATAGCTTACATAAGAAGGGAATCTGATTAAATTATTAGCTTTAATTATTTTTTCGAAAGGATCATATAAATTCTGCATTTTTATAAGGGTAAAAAGTACTTAACCATCCCAACTATAGCTCGTTTTGCAGTTCCTTGTAAAAAAAAAATTTCGTTGCACTGTCACTACTAAATTTTACGAGATTTGCACATTCCAGTAAAATGCCACTTTCCGGCTACTTTTTCCAGCGTACATGAAACGTTGTCGTTATAATTAAGGGCAAAACAGACTTTTACTGTTAAGTTACACACGTGAGGGACACACGTGAGATCATCAACTCACTTCTCCCCCTTAATCAAAACGGGAAAGGGTAAAAAAAGAAGGGGAATTTTGTCAGCCTCTTAGGAATCGAAAATAGTTTGTACAAAGTTTCATACTTACACGGTATCTGTCGCATGTCATATACCTTCTCCCTGGGTTCAAGTTCATCCACGACGTCAGCCGTTTTGTGGGCTTCCCGCAGTGACATACATCGTCCATGGCAGTTTGGATTTTGTGTGAAATGCCTTGGTGAAATTTTTCTTGCCTTACTGAAATTTTTTTTTGCCCGTTTCCCGTTTTGATTAAAGGGGGGAAGTATGTTGAAGATGTCACGTGTGTCACTCACGTGTGACTTAACAGTAAAAGTCCGTTTTGCCCTTAATTATAACGACAATTTTTCATGTACGCCGGAAAAAATAGTCGGAAAGTGGCATTTTACTGGAATGTGCAAATCTCGCAAAGTTTAATAGGGACGGTGCAACGAAAAAAAGTTTTTACAAGAAACTGCAAAACGAGCTATAGTTCGGATGGTTAAGTGCTTTTTACCCTTTTTATTTTAACAGGCTTAGTTTAAATGGAGAATTATCGGGATTTTTAAACTGTATCATCAGATTTTTTTAATATTATTTTTTTACAATTGTCATTTGAGTTTTTGGGAAATTTCAAGTGTTTCGCAAATGGGATTTTCATGAAGTGATTTATTTTGCCATATTTCAGTTCTTATTACAAATATAAAAAAAAATGGATGGAAAAAAATTATTTCCCACAATTTAAAATTCCTCACATGGAGCGATCTATGGGGCAGGAGCAGAGTGCATACACCACAATTACGATGTTGCCCTTCATATCCGAAAATAATTACTTATGAGTCCCCACCTTTAGATATTAATAACTGTAACTTATTTGCACATCACATGTAGACATAGTCCCAAGTGTATACCTTTTATGTCTATCTCATATAAATTAATTAAAGTAATTGATCTGAAAACTTTTGATCGTCTTGATGATCTCTTTTTACCGAACTCAAATATGAAAGAATCTTAATTAAATCTCTTTTTAATAAATAAATGATCTTAATTGACTTAAGGCTTGTGTGTTATGTTGTTGGTATTTCCGAACTGTAAGAACAAAGATCAAAACTACCTTAAACTCAGGTTCCTGAATATATGCACAAAAAACAATGTTGTTTGTAAGGAATTAAAACATTCTAGACCCTTGCATGCATAAACTCCATCTAAACATTAAAGTAATGCAACAATAAATATATATGTGAAGTATGTTAATTTGGGAGCATTTCTGTAGCAGATTGAGTCAGGCAACAGAGAAATGGGCTTCACGAATACCTCATTGGGGCTCGTTCCACTATATATCTCTCTATTATATATATATATATATCATCATCATAGCTTAGGCTATATGTTTGTTCCAGGTGATGTTGCTCCAATCCAATACTCTTCTTCTCCAGACGAAAACTCGAAACCTCTGATCCAAATACCTGCAAAACAAACATCGGGGGGATTTTCGGTGATGGGACTCTGACGCTCAAGTCAGTAAAGTTGCTAGGTGATTTTTTAGTGAAAGTATATATGTGTGTTTTAGCAATATGATTGTGCATAAACATGAAAAAATGAGCATTATAAGTTTATATACTCCCTGTGATATGTGGCAGTTGGAATCATCCGATAAATATGGGAAGTGGGCGACTGGTTCGAGAAAATGACGGTTATTTAAATTCAAACCTGTTCGCCCCGCTTCATCATTAATCAGTTCGTCAAACCTGTTCGCCTCGCTTCATCATTAATCAGTTCGTCCTCATGTCTCAAAACTTAATTAGTTCGCACTTAATCAGTTCGCTCTTCCTGAAGTAACCTTTGTTCGTTTCTTTAAGTTGTTCACGCATGTTGACTTTGACTTTGGTTCGGTTTAAGAGAAAAAGCCCGGTTCACTTCAGTTCGACCATATCACTAGGTTTAAATGGGTTAGGAGAAATTAAGATTTTTTTAGGTTTAGGGTTGGAAAATCTTGAAGTATATAGAAGATGCGTGTCTATATTAATTTAATTAGAATTGTGTTGAAATGTTAAAATCAATGCTTGTAAAATGTACTGATCATTGCATGTGTTGTGAAGATTTGTATTTTTAATGTTTGAAAATATTGGAAAGTGGAAAAAATAAAAGTAGATGTTATAGGTTTAAGTATTAATTGATTTTGGTTGTATTTGAAACCTGTCAAACACATTATTTCTGTTGAGTGAGAAGTAAATTAATAAAGGAAAAAAAGAGGGAAAAGAGGAAAAGTAAATTAAACAGTAAATACAGGTACATTTTTAATTAATCCGAGTCTGACCAAACTTTTTATAAAATTAATTTTCAACAAATTTTTTGCACGTACCCTATGATAATAATTGGTGTAGGACAAGAAATTTAATGATAAAGGTAAATTCTTCACCATAGTACTGCATGAAAAGGTAAAAGGAAAGGATGGCATCAAGTGTATGTAACTATGTTAGGTAAATAGCTACAAATTTAACTAAAGTTTGTACTTAATGATAAATAAAATATGAGTTGTCTCTCTGACAATATTTTATTTTACCTATTATAGTACATAACAGTAGTATTCATGATCAATTCATAAAAATAAATTAACCTCGATACTATACACAATAATATGTTTGTCCTTGAACATGAAAATGACTTATCCGCAACTAAATACGTTCATATGTAATTAAAGTAGCTAGAAATCTTGTGGATTACCAAATCTTGGTTCTTAATTTATCTATTATCCTAATATTTTTTCATGAACTTTTAATTAGTTTGATTATATATTATCTGACGCAGCCATGTATATATAGCCACTTCAAATCTAATTAATTACTTAGATGCGCAAGTCTTTAATTGGATTTTAAAAAGTACTGTAGCAAGAAAATTAATTGTAACTCAAAAATAGGGAGCAAACTCAATCATTTGATAGTTCAACCACCTTAATATTCATATATGTCACATTCTCACTCCAATTTAAACTCACTAGTGACTAGTAAGTAGTAACAAAAACAGCAAATTAAATTGACACCTGCCCTCCCTAATTCATGCATTTGGAGTTCTATTAATAAATGCTACATTTTTGGATAATTTAAAACATGAAAAAACGAATACAAGGGCTACAAAGTAACTTCACATGATAGTGAAAAACTTGGAAAATGAAGGATATGATGATGGTGATCTTAAGACAAGTGCAATCCAATGGGTCCCCAAAGTATTCCTTGGGTCGTGTTCCCAATTTTACACTTACTTTCTTCTCTCCTTGGGATATCCGCAACTCTCTCTCTCTCTCTAGATCTCTCTCTCTCTCCACTTTTACTTAAAACTTGTATAAATACCCCACATGCAAGAATTCACTTAAACCACACCCCCATTGCTTCCTATTTTTCTGTCTGTGGAAATTGTAAACACGCTCTCTTTCTCTCACTAACATATACATATAAATACTGTATGTATAGCATGGCGGAGATCGAATACCAAAACAAAGCATGCAGCAATAACACACCCTTAAAACTCTTCGGTTTCAACATGACAGATCAAGATGAAGAATTAGCAGTGGACCCCACCAAGTCCTCATCAGGCTCGCCGGAGCCCGGCGAGTTTCCGGCAGCCGACGGCCGGAAATACGAGTGCCAATACTGCTGCCGTGAGTTCGCCAACTCACAAGCCCTAGGCGGCCATCAAAATGCTCATAAGAAGGAAAGGCAACAGCTCAAGCGTGCTCAAATGCAAGCCACCCGAAACGCCGCCGTTTCCTACATGCGAAACCCTATGGTCTCCGCCTTCGCTCCGCCGGCCCACCTCCTCGCCCCCGCCGGCTCCGTTGTCGTCCCCGCCCCGTCTCCGTCGTGGGTTTACGTCCCACGCACCGCGCCGCCTTTCCACGTGTCGCATGGCTGCGTGTTTCCTGCTTCGACGAGTGGGAGGGGTGTTGGGAGCTTATCGTACACCAGCAGCGTAGGGGAGTCCAGCCTGACAAGCGTTGGGCCTCAGCAACCCGTTCAGGCCCATAATGGAAGAGTAGATGGGCCATCTTTGAGTAGATTTTCCGGTAATGATGGGCCCAGTTTAGATGATGCGTTTGGGCTGGATCTGCACCTCAGCTTGGCTCCAGCCGCGCCGTAAGTTTTTAGACTCGGATTGAATTCGGCGCCGATGCAAGCCGTCGTGATAAATTTATCCCTGGTCGGATTTTGTACATTTTTTCTGATTTATTAATTTAATTTTTTTACTAAAAAATGTCCTCGCATGCATGATTATTTCTATAATTCGGAAATTAACATTGTAAATATTAATTTAGTCGTGCTGGGATGTACATACATTTTGTGAATATACAATGAGTAGATATTTATATTCTAGAATATATATATATATATATATATATATATATATATATATATATATATGAAAACCTGACAATACATGTCTGGGAAATAATTTAAAAAATATATCTCGAACAATATTCAAATGTAAAATTGTAAAAATAGTACAATTTTAACGCATGTAGTGGTTCAGAACTCATTATGAGAAGAGGACATGATTTCATGATTTAAATTAACCTCTTTCATTATGGCAAAAACGACAGCCCACAAAGTGAAACTCTTTTCAGTTTTTTTTTTCTTCAATGAATTAAGAAATTATTTTCACACTTTTTTTTTTGGAGTCACAATTAATGATCCTGCAATTATTTTCAAAATTTCCACTCTTTAATTTGAGTTCTTCATGAGTATGAAAATCTTGTAGTGTATTCATTCTTGCACATTTATTAATGTATCAATGTGTATTTCCACATTTAATTAAGTCCAAAATCTTGGATCAACTAGTTGAAAGGTGAGAAAATAGTTGGGAAATAATTAAGAATGGATTAATGAATAAAGGATCACCCACAAAAGCGTATATACACGCATATATTTGTATATACATATGAGTATGAGAGAGAGAGAGAACAACCAATGAAACATATGTTTAAGGAAGCTTACGTGTAAGCACGAAAACAAGATAATGCATTCCAAGAATGAAGCACCAAAAAGTCTAATCTGCTTAAAGCTGTCGAACAAGCTTTTTAGAGAGAGAGAGAGAGAGAGAGAGAGAGAGAGAGAGATGTCAAAATGGGAGCTTCTTTTCGGTGCAAAGTGAGGTTATAAAATTGTAAGTATGTGTGTCCAAACTTAAGTCGGTGCTTTAAATTTGCATGCCTACTATCTGTCTCTTTGCTTTGCTTTGCTTTGGGACATCAATTTAATTAGGTTAGCCGTTACTGATTCATATAAATACAACAATGTCATTAAGAGTTGAACCACATTAGCCACACTACCTATTTTAAGGTCAACAAGCTATTTTGATCCTCTACTTTATTCCTACATTAATATTTTATGATTAAATATTACTCCCTTCATTTCTTTTTAAGTGACGTCCTACAGTTTTACACACAGATTAAAAATAATTTTATTTTCTTAATATACCTTTCATTAATTAAGCTTTTTTTTGACCATTTTGATGTTCAATTATTATTGGTGCATGCCTCTATTGAAACCATGAGTACTATACAATGTATTTAATTTAGACATTAATTAATCATAGAGGTATATATGGAAATAATGCACAAAACGTCAATTAATTAGGAAAAAATTTAAAGTTTCAAAACGTCACTTAAAAATGAATGGAGGGAGTATTATTTATCACATTTATTACACACTTAACAATGTATACTCAATCTATCCCAATTATATTATATATATATATAAGTGATATATATAAGTGTGGATGTTTCTTACAAAATATGAATTGCCGAATATATCTCTATCGAAGATTATTATTTAAGGTTATAATAGTAATTTAGAATTTTCATATGTAAATAATATTGTATTAGAATCCTAATTCAAAATTAAATCATATTATAATTAGAACTCTAATATATAAGATATCTATATTATTATTTCCCTTAATTTGAATTGATCCATGTGATCTAAAACTAGTATATATATATATATATATATATATATATATATAATGAAAGTGTAACTTTTTATTTTTATCAATCAAATAAAGTTACAATACTTTATGATTCATCAATTCATACTTATGCTTTTTTGCATTATTCATCAAATATATCATTTTACAGTTTGTTATGAGTGTGTTGCAAAAGGTACTATAGAAGTTTAAATAAAAACCAACTTTGACTTCTAAACATAACTCATCTTTAAGATAAAAAAATGTTTTTGGGTTGAACCAAGTTATTCTCATATCGACTTCATTTTTGATTTTATATGCATATTTGAATTGGACCACTTGTTTAATTCCCAATATTTCAATCAACCGGTCTGATACAATTCTAGCTAATTATACATTTATACGTTGTGTATACATACATATAAATATATACATTATAATGTCAATGAATTACAAATGATCCAAAAAGTGAAGTTATTGACAAGGGTTACTAAACAATTAGAGAATATATAATTTAGTTTGGATTGGATGCTTTAGTTGTCTTTAGAAGATTTTGAAAGAGAAAGAGGCGATCTTGATGAAAAAGAAAGGGAGATTTGCAGCACAATCTCAGACTCAGATTCTTGAAAACTTGTGGACTTAAGGAAAAGGTTGTCTTCCAATATTGATCAACAACTTTTCCACATTTACTTTTGTGGTGGTTGGCAACCCTAATTTCAACTTATTTAAACCAATCCCGAATTTCCCAAAAGTTGGACTGATAGATAGAAAAAAATGTAGTATATATTAGCAGCTGTAATTTAGGGTCCTATGATTTTCTTCATCAATGATCAATTGATATGTGGGGGCAGCCACTTCAAGTAAATCAATCAATCAAACCACCCCAAAAAAAAATCGATTAATTTCAACTTGCAGAAGTATCGTTTTAACGTTCAATAGTATACTTTCAAGATAGACAGTTTGTATGTCCGTATATGGAAATTTTGATGAATTGGTATTAATGAAATTCTAATATAGGACCTTTTGTTTGATATAATTCTGATACCATGTTAAATAACATATCAACTAAAACTTTAAGGTTGTGTTTAGATTGAAGTATTCAAGAAATAACTTAAAATTTATAACAACATATTTAATTAAAAATGTTTTGATCAATTGATATATATTTGAAATCCATTATTATTTTCATTTTGAAGTATAATTTGAATATATTTTGAACGTATTTTACATTCATTTTAAATAACTCAATCCAACCTATGATTACAAAACAAAAAAAAAAAATCATGTTGATATTTTAATATTTCAATACCATCTCAACAACCTTGTTTCTAGAGATCTAGAGAGAGAGAGGTGGTGTTTGAATGAAGTCTCAATGTACAAATGTAGATTTTTTTTTATTTTTTTTTATGTACAAATGTAGAAGTTAAAGTCAAAAGGAGAAGCCTTATGCCGACACTAGTATGAAAAATGATGATAGGGTAGTTATTTTTGTCAGTACATATTTCTAATTTTTCGATAGTGAGGGCTACCCTAATTGCTAGCTTCCTCTAACTCACCCAATCATCTCCTTCTCATTAATAATTATAATACCCTATATAACTATTTTTCTATGTTATTCACACTATATATATTAAGTTAAAGATATCACTTATAAAATGTAATATTATTCATTATTATTATTCATATATTTATATACATATTATTAACTTAACTTCATTCGTGGAGTGCATGATATCATGTCTACTAATATTGATTTTTTGGGATCATGGAAGACAAACACTAGCCCCATGATAAGCATCAACTTGATGTATAATGATCATGTAAAGATTCTAAGAAGAAATTAATGACTTGAAGCCAATCACATGCCTTGTTCCACTTATGTAGATAATTGCCACTTGCATGCATGTGTGTCCTAATTAAGATTTGTTTGGGACCAAATTGTTTTTTTTTCTTTAATTTTTTTTTTTTTTTGGAGTAAATTGGCATTTATAACGGACTAGATAATTTAGATTCCTATGAGTTAAGATGGGTCAATTAAAACTAGCTACCTTGGGGGACACAAACCTCATTATGATGCTCTTTTCCATATCTATATATATATATATATGTATATATATATATGTTCTTTATATAAATATAATAATGACAATACTATTTTAGCACTTATTTCATTTATATGAATAACAAGCCTACCCACTATGGAGTTGGCCCTTCAGTGTTTTTACATCATGTGTTTTAAAATTCAAATATAGTTTTTGTAAAATCGCTGTTTTACTTTGTACGATTTTACAATTTTACGAGTTTTCCACACTAAATAAGTAAATGCGAGTATATGACTGACCTCCATTGTATATCAGAAAATGTTTTATCCTAAATAAATAGATAAATAAAAATAAAAGTGATTTTGTAACTAGCTTACAATTTTTGGACTTGAGTTGTTTCCACAATAACGACCCTTCAAGTCTTCAACCCACTGGGCCTAGATGGTGAAATTTACAATATGGGCTGGGCCATGGATGATAAAATCACAACTTGTACACAGTTTATTTGTTTATATTTGGCGTGTTTCTATACAATACTGGTTGACCGATTCAACGAGGCCCAGCGACAGGTTCCGGCCCAATAAGAATGGGTTATGTGATCCAAAAATTGGGCCCAACTTCCCTCCTATTGGCCCGGTTCTTCTTCATTGATTTGGAAACTTTTCGGAAAAAAAAAAAAAAAAAAAAAGAACAAAAACAAAAAAAAAGTTTTAAATTCTGATTTTCAAACTTAATAATACGCACTAGGGTTGTGTAATACTGCTTCAACTCATTCGATATATCTTCATATATTTGTGAGGAGAATAGATATTCGCAGGAAAAATAAAGAAAAAATGGTGGGGAAAAGCGAGAGTGGAAGTGGCGGCGAGAAATCCTTGGATTTGTTTCTGAAGATTGGGTTAGATGAACGGACGGCGAAGAACACCGTCGCTAATAATAAGGTTACTGCTAATCTTACCGCCGTCATTCACGAGGTATGTGTGCATTTTTTTGTTGCAATTGTATTGGGTGAATAATGCATTTCTCTGTAATTTCTTGTTTGTGCATGTGGGTTTATGTGATTAATAGTTAATATCTATGACTTGTTGGTGGATTTCTTGTAAAATTACAAGATAAAAGGTAGTTATCACTGGCAAAAGCAATCTTTGTAGGTTTATTGGGCATGATTTGGTCTATTTATGTCGATTTTGTTGGTGTTTGAGCTTTATTTTCTTTTGCATGTGTGTTCTTTTTTTGTTTGGGTATCTAATCTTGAAGTTTTATTATCCTCCGCTGTGTTTGTGGGAACTTTGGAGAATTGAATATTGAATTAGGGTACACTATTGGTTAAGTTTCAGATGAATTTTGTAATTTAGATTATTCATGAGGAGTCTTCTTTTGAAAAGGAAACTGCAGAACTTGATAGGATGGGTAAGGTTGGTTTGTGTTGGTAAACTTTTACTGGGACTATAAAAAAATAACTACATAAAAATCTCATCAGTAATTTTTACTACGTCTACCTATTTATTTTTTTCATTCTATGACGATTATAATTTTGTATACATAAAATTATGTGCATCTGTGCTGTGTGATTTGGTTTAGAGATGCCAGTCAATAGTTATTTGATGCTAGAATTAGCTATTAATTACAGTTCATCTTGAATTTGGTATTGCAGGCAGCTGTAACTGATGGTTGTGATCGGACAGTTGGAAATCTACTGTACACTGTAAGTAAAATACTTCAGCTGCAGTGCCTTTGTTCCTTCAAGTAGCTTTTATTTGACTTCTTGTTTTTTTAAGACTGGTTGAATAAGGAAAGTTAAATATTTCATATTTTACGGTGTATCGTGATACTGATAATAGATCCATTATTTGTCTTTAAGAATCCTTTCCTCGAGGATGGTATATGTTAATGTTTCATTACTGTTACCATTTATCTTTTGCAAGTTATGAACAAGTTTTCAAGTGAACTTTTATTTGTTATCCTTGATTGCTAATTCAAATGGAACACACGTGATACCTTTCATGGCAGGTTGCTACAAAATTCCCCACAAATGCTCTTGTACATAGACCTACATTGCTTAAATGCATTACTTCATTGAAGGTCTGAAGCTCTTTCTCATTATCTGTTCTATAGGCTATTGCCAGGATCATTACTTTTTCTAATGGTAGTAGATAATAGGTGTTTCCTTTTTACTGCTACAGATTAAAACTCCTGCTCAGTTGGAAGCAGCCTTTTCATATCTTACTGCCACTGGTTCTGATAAGTTGAATTTAGAAGACTTTGAAGCTGCTTGTGGCGTGGGTATGACAAATTTAGATGCTCTTGACACATACCAGTATTCAAAAATTTGGCTTAGACTCGGATTTACAGAACCGAAGCCCTTTTATGGAAATTTTTATACCATCACATTTTTACATTTCCTTAATAAAGTCAAGATCCTAACAATTATGGTCAGTGCATTTACCTTTATGGTATCCATCTGGGGCAGCTTGGTATAAGATTGACTTTTGTGGAGCGTCTGTAATCAGTTTTCCTCCTAGAAATCTTGTTTATCAAGTGTTTTAATGTATCTAATCCTAAAAATTGAACTTTTTCTTGAATAGGAGTTGAGGTTTGTGTGAAAGATATTGAACATGCTGTTGATGAGATTTTTGAAGAGAGCAAAGCTCTTATTCTGGAGCAGCGGTACAGGACAAATGGTTGGTTTTCCTTTTTCCATGATGCACATAATTTTATTTGGTATATGTTAATCAAATAATATGACTCAGCAGATTTTCCATGGTTATTACTTCAATGGACATGCAACATGTCTTGTCTTTAGGTCTGGATTTCTCAGTTCAGGAAATAACACAGATAGGAGTTTATATTGTGTTTCTTTTAACCATTGCTTTACTAAACAAAAAAAAAAAAAATTCGATTTCCTTTGGCATATTATGATGATAACATCTTTCTAATTATGAACAAAGCTGACAATATAATATAGGGTACTTCTGATAAAATCTAATGTGTTGAGGTATTGAATGGTGTATATGCATCTTGATGGTTGTATCTACATACATTTTCTTTTATGGAGCATCAGTACTATGTTTTATATAAGGTGCTTTAGTTAAACAAAATTGGAGAAGGAGTGCTGGTTCAGTTTGTTTGGCTAGGATCCATAGTGTGGATTATCGGGGCCAACATACTTCTACTTTCCCTTATACTGTATGCTCAATTTTGAGAGAATAGCCTGTGCTCATATTAGCTATAGGAGTAACATCATTCCTTATGTTTCTTTCGGTGCTTTATGTATTGATGGTGAAATTTTAAATATCTCGCTTTTTTTTACTTCTTATGGACCTTTCTTGATTAGTTGACCTAGTAATTAATGAAGGCTTGTCCTAGCAATACCATTTATGCACAGCACAAGTAAATAGATATATCTTGCAATGTGCATGTACATCATGTATCTAGTTTACTTGGCAAACTGCTAATGCTATAGCGCAAATCATGTTTCTTTTGGCTTTTTTATACTATATTTTAATCTAAATTATTCAATGCAGTTGGCGAATTATTTGGTCACGTGAGAAAGAAACAGCCATGGGCTGATCCAAAGATCGTCAAGGTGAATACAGTACTTGCTTCCACTTCATGTTGCTCCCACTCTCATTCTGTCTCAATAGATCTTCTCAAATCAGCAAAATAACATGAACATTTCACTTCATCAATTTTGTTGTTTATTTTGTGACCTGGTCAACTTTTGGCAACAGCAAATCATTGATGCCAAATTATATGCCCTACTTGGTGAAAGAACAGCCGCAGACAATGAGAAGCCCACAAAGAAGAAAAAAGAAAAGCCTGCCAAAGCTGAGGTATGCCAAGCTGATCCTCTGTCAATTCCTTTGAATATATATATTTAATCTGTGGACTCCAATCAATCGGTTCTTCTGAATACCTGCATTACTTACAATACCTTTTCTGGTCTCTGTTGTCAGATCTATATAATACTCCCATTTTGTGGTATTCTGGAATTCAGTAGTTAAATGGTAATTTTTTCGATTATGGTATATAAGCTAGAGTTTTCTTTTGTGTTACCATTTACCAGGATAAAGCAATTGTTGAAGAGACAACTCCAGCAAAACCAGCTGAGGAAGAACTAAATCCATTTTCAATATTTCCTTCACCAGCAGAGAACTTTAAGGTAGTTAAAATTGAATCATGCCCTCTGCTGTTGTAAGAGTTGCTTTGCTCGGTTCTTGTAAACATATTATTTGGATATCTGAATGGGAAGGATTTGAAGATACCAGCAGATTGAAGTTAAATTTGTCTGGTTTGTGTTTTTCTCAAGGTTGAAAGAAAATGTGAAGAATATTGGTTTATGCATTACACTAGAGTCTTACGATTACTTCAATAGTTTGAGTTGCATCTCACATAATTTTTCATGAAACATATTCAGTCAACTCATTTTTTAGCTTTGAAGTTTTCCTTCAAATAAGGACACTGTCTTGAATGAGTTGAGAATGTATTTGGTGTATGGTTCTATAACTATTCAAGTAACCCAAGGTATAATCATTAATGACTACAATTACTACTAGTCTCTTCATTTGAATTGAAGGACCTTGGTTTTAACATCCTGTGGCTCTCTCTCCAATGTCTGATATGAAAGCAAAATCTTGACTTTCTTTGCCTCGGTTTGTATCTTAAATCAATATCAATGACCAATAAATTAACTTCTACCAGACCCGTGCTTCTTTTCATTTATTTAAATCCATATGTCCTAGATTTTATGTACACTCTCAATGGGCTTACTACCATACTCAAAGATAAACTATGTCTATATAAAGCGTTTAATATTTTAACTTTAAAATACTTACAGGCTAAGCTTAACTCCTTGATACAGACAGTTTTTTACTTTGTACCTTTTCTGAAAATTTATTTTCATGGTATTCTGGTCTGTTCTTATCAATCTCCAGGTGCATACAGAAGTATATTTCAGTGATCGTCCAGTGCTTAGGGCTTGCAACTCAAAGGAAATACTTGACAAACATTTGAAGGTCACTGGTGGAAAAGTTTTTACTCGCTTTCCACCTGAACCCAATGGATATCTGCATATAGGTCATGCCAAGGTAATTGTTTGGCCAATCTAATATGCGAGGTATTGCTTTTGGAATTTTTGCTCCTGCTGCTTATCTATGAACAATGTAGGCTATGTTTGTGGACTTTGGCCTAGCTAAAGAAAGAGGTGGATGCTGCTATCTGAGGTCAGGAATGCTTCTATTCTTCTCGTCATGAAAGGTTTAACATTCATAGATAAAAAAACATTTGACATGGCAATAGTAAGATGTGCTTAGGAGAAGTTTCACTCCTGTTGGTGGTGAACTTATGATGGGAGCATATGGATATGACCTACTCGTTTGAATTGGGAATTTGAAACATGGATAATTAATCTTTGACAGTTGAAATAAAAAAAAAAAATTCTAAATGGTAATCCAGAGGCTACTAATTATTGAGTTTCCTACACATCCATTATTGAATTTTTTACAGCACATGAAAATGATCCTCATCGACCAAGTTCTTATTTAAACACACACGTACAATATGTTCTTTTCTCTCTGGCATTTCTACGTAAAAAAATAAAGCAGATTCTGATTTTTCCAGGCTTTATTTCATAGACAAGTAGACAAATTCAATAAAATCAAGCAATATCAATGATAACTTGGAGTTAATGGAGAATTTAAAGCATTGGTCTCTGTGTTCTATGAACTTCCTTTTGATGTATAGGTATGATGACACCAATCCAGAAGCTGAAAAAAAGGAATATATTGATCATATTGAAGAAATAGTTGGATGGATGGGGTGGGAATCCTTTAAGGTACAGTTTCTTCCCAAAATCGTTAACAGTCTACTGTGTGCACAGGCTTCTAAAATGTTTCCGATTTTCAGATCACCTACACTAGCAATTATTTTCAAGAGCTCTATGAACTAGCAGTGGAACTGATACGACGAGGTCATGCTTATGTTGATCACCAGGTTGGTTCTTTTAAAACCCCACCTCATATCCTGCTCTGGACTCTTATTGAACCTTTTTTTTTTTGATTGTCTATCTTTACCCGAATTGAGCCATTGTGGGTTTATAGAAAGTTTAACTATAGAATGTGGTTCATAAAGTTAAAGTGTTGTATATAATTTGGAGCTGACCATATCTTCCTTTGTATTGGACAATTGATGTTGAGAAAGAATGCCTTGATTTTTATTTCAGACACCTGATGAGATAAAGGAATACAGGGAAAAAAAGATGAACAGTCCTTGGAGAAACAGACCAATTGAAGAATCTCTTAAATTGTTTGATGATATGAGGCAGGGATTGATTGAGGAAGGAAAAGCAACTTTAAGAATGAAGCAAGACATGCAGAGTGATAACTTCAATATGTATGATCTCATTGCTTACCGTATTAAGGTAAGTGTTTGTATGTCAAAGTCAAACTTTGTGGAACTTAAAAGAGTTACTGATGTACTCCTTTTACCTTTCATTGTCCAGTTCACCCCTCATCCCCATGCAGGAGATAAATGGTGCATCTATCCTAGTTATGATTACGCTCATTGCATTGTTGATTCTCTGGAAAACATAACTCATTCGGTATGTCAGTATTTCCTTTCCAGATCAACTTTCTAGTGAAATATCTTTATAGCATATATTTGGTACGTTCAAACAAATAAAAGTCCTCAGATGCAACATTTTTTTCTATCAACTATTTTTTGAGTTTTACTCTAAGCAAATAGAAACTTGCTTTCCATTATCCCTAAATTTCTGCTTTTCCTGGAGTTGGTAATATATTGTTTTGCTGTTCCCTAAACGTTTGGGTCAATTGTTCTTTGAAGCTGTGCACACTTGAATTCGAGACTCGACGTGCATCATACTACTGGTTACTAGATGCTCTGGGGCTTTACCAGCCTTACGTATGGGAATATTCACGATTGAATATCACCAACACAGTGATGTCAAAGCGTAAGGTGCGTTGATGTCAAGGAAAGGCTGTAACTGGGTTTATAAATTTTATAAGTTTCTATGTCAACTGATCCTCTCTTGCATGATCTTGCAGTTAAATCGTCTTGTAACAGAAAAGTGGGTCGATGGTTGGGATGATCCTCGCCTCATGACTCTTGCTGGATTGCGACGTAGAGGGGTAACTGCAACTTCCATAAATGCTTTTGTTCGAGGAATTGGAATAACCAGAAGGTTTGCAGTATCTCACTAATATTTCTTATCACTGTGCTTCAAAATTTTGCTTCTCTATGTTCTCTGATGATTGCATTAATTTGCTGACTGCAGTGATAATAGTATGATACGTCTGGACCGGCTAGAGTACCATGTGAGGGAAGAAATGAACAAAACTGCACCTCGAGCCATGGTTGTGCTAAATCCACTTAAGGTTTGTGTATCTTCCAGTGTATTACTTGTGGTTGTGCACAGATATTATATATGGTTCTTTTATCCGCATGCTCATGTATGTCTATTTCAGGTTGTAATTACAAACATGGAGGACACTGTAATGGACCTTGATGCAAAGAAATGGCCTGATGCTCCTGCAGATGATGCATCTTCATTTTATAAGGTGAGGTTTGTTGGTGTTCTTGATGACTATTCCTAATCTCTAACTTGTCTTCTTTTATTATATCACTAATTTCAGATTAGTCTGCTAAATAGTAATTACTGTTTGATGTTTTGCCTCGCTCTTTCTTGTCAAGGTCCCCTTCTCTAAGGTTGTATACATTGAACGATCTGATTTTCGGATGAAAGATTCTAAAGATTATTATGGACTTGCTCCTAATAAATCTGTTCTCCTCAGGTGCCTTTTAGTTGCAGTTACTCTATATTTCCATACATTGCTTTATAGTTTTCAGGGTTCATTTTCCAAGAAACCAATTATGTGTAAAATAGAGACAGATAAAATGTTAAAGGGTTTTTGTAATTTACCGACATAGTTGGTTCCTCTATAATTCAGATAGCACTAATTATGCTTCTCCGCGTTGTAGGTATGCCTTCCCTATTGAGTGCACAAGAGTGGTTTTAGGTAGTGATAATGAGACTATTCTTGAGATTCATGCCAAGTATGATCCATCCAAGAAAACCAAACCAAAGGTAGTCTCTGCTTTAAATTAACTATTCGCAAGCAGGAATTGAATTTTTCTGATTCTATAATCGCCTCACACTCCTACAATAATCTGTTTGTCAGGGGGTTCTACACTGGGTTTCAGAATCTTCTCCAGGAGTTGAACCACTCAAGGTGGAAATTCGATTGTTCGACAAACTATTCAATTCTGAGGTCTGAACTTTTTGCCTATAGAATCAACCTTTTCACTTTGTTTAATTTTCTAAGCAACGTATTGAAGAAACTTACTGAATGTTCGTTCTTATTGCAACCAGAATCCTGCCGAACTTGATGATTGGCTTGGTGATTTGAATCCACACTCGAAAGTTGTTATAAAAGATGCATATGTTGTACCTTCTCTCAAAACAGCTACCATTGGTGACAAATTCCAGTTTGAAAGACTAGGTATATAAATACCTTTCTGTAATGAAAGGTAAAAAAGACTAACTTGCTTTTTTCTATGTAGTGAAATTGTTTTTTGTTTCTCTTTTCCAGGCTACTTTGTGCCTGATACGGACTCTACGCCTGAGAATCTCGTGTTTAATCGGACAGTCACGTTGCGAGACAGTTATGGTAAGGGAGGCAAGTGAAGTGGTAAGAGCAGACAGTTCATAGCATACTCGTGTGTGGAAATAGATAACATACACTAATTTAGTAAAAGCAATACTACAGTGTTTAAAGTTTGATCTATATTCAGTTTCTGTCAACATACTCGTGAAAACAAAACGTGGATTTTGTACTAGATGACTACTTTTTCAGGTGTTATTTAGTGTGTTTTTGAGATGAGTATATTTATTTAACATTATTTGGGGTGAAAACTTGAAAAATATTATATTTATTTAAATGATGGCATATATTGAAATCTTTGTGAAATACCCCATCAAAATCATCGTCTTTTAGACCTAATGGATTCATAATTTTCACTTGAAATTTTTTCCATCTTTAGTTAATTGTATGTTACCTAGGAAGATGCAGTTTAACGAATTTCAACTATCTTATAGTTTGATTAATGCAAAACCCATTAGGACTAAAGGTTTCACCTTTTCAACTTTTGTCAACTTTTCTCTATATGGTATTTCTTGAGTAATCATATAGCCAAGAATAATAAATTGTGAAAGCCTAGAATTCTACATGGTGGCTTTGCTTAGTCAAGAAAGGAATTATTAATGTGTCGATCGTCCACTTGCTAACTAGACTTCATCTCAATCTATTACATTTCATTATCATCGGTTTGTCACCATCCACTCTTCATAATTTTTCAACTTGTTCTATACATCCATAAAATAATACTATAATTTTCCTTCTTTAGCTTCAAATTTAAAATTTTAAAAATAAAGATAATGTTTACATTTAAATATTAGAGAGGGGGCCATTTTGTCCTAAGATTCTCATTTTCCTCTTTAATATCTTGTTCAAAGAGTCAAATGATTGGACTACGCATTTGAAGTTGTCACTTCAACCATGTTTCCACGAATTGACTGCCCCTTCTATTTTCTCCTTTTAACAATGTGCTCAATAATATTCATTCTTCTTACGTTTGTTGGAATATTAAGTGGTTAGACGTATTGAAAAGATGCACAACAACGGGGTTAAGTCGAGGCAAGAGCTAGACTCTTTCTCCGTAAGACGATATTGCCCCGTATTCAAGTGCTCACGGTTAACGGCAATCGTCCCCAAGATACAACGACTTCATCCAAGTGCTCACAGTTAACGGCAATCGTCCCCAAGATACAACGACTTCAAGCTTAAGGATTATAGCACAACAACCCAAAAGATATGTGCTCACGGTTAACGGCAGATACAACGACTTCAAGCTTAAGGATTATAGCACAACAACTCAAAAGCTATCTTAATATTGACTATACAATATTGACTATGCGTGATTTTCTGAATGAACGTTGGAAATCTGAATGTTCGAATGAAATGAAATGAAATGGGGGCCTCCTATTTATAAGAGTAAGAAGATGTATCCTTTCCCACAATGGACATCACCCTTGGATCCAAGAGGTGTATCCACACCTCTTCCCAAGGATCAAGCCATTTGGACCCAAGGGTCACACCACTTGGTGACACCCTTTCACACCCAAGGGTCACACCACTTGGCCCGACCCGCGACCCGATCCGACCCGGCACATGACCCGACCCGTGACCTGGTCCGGTCCGGACCCAACCCAAGTGTGATGATGTCTCATGCGGTTCGAATGGTGCGTGAGTGCTTAGCCAACTAGGTCCAAAGGGTCACACCACTTGGCCCGACCCGCGACCCGATCCGACCCGGCACATGACCCGACCCGTGACCTGGTCCGGTCCGGACCCAACCCAAGTGTGATGATGTCTCGTGCGGTTCGAATGGTGCGTGAGTGCTTAGCCAACTAGGTCCAAAAAATGGCATTAGGTTCCACCATAAGGAAGCACACATGATTATTTCTTATACATGTGCTCCTATTAATAAAGTGAAACTTTTTCTTCCATTTTTCCTATGTGGGACAACTTCACTTTTCTCCCATTTTCCTTCACAAGAAGGATCCAAGTTGCCAACTTTGTGTATTAATTTCTCATTCACCCGAAATTGGAAATTCGAAAGTAAATACACTACATTCATCTACACGAAACGTAGATTCCGATTTAGCAACTTATTTCCATTTATTTAAAATGGAATCAACATTAAAATTTGGTCAAAGATTGGTCAAAACCAATATTTTCTTCCAATTTCCAACACTTCTTATCCCACACACAATCTCACATATCTCAACACAGTGTTATACATGTTATTCCCAACCCTTTATATATATATACACACATTTTTGGCATTTTGTTATACTGTTTTTGTCCATTTATGTACATAGTTGGAACTAATTGTTTTCACATATCTTTGAACTCTACTAACAGTGAACAGCCAACAAAAACCTAATAGTACTACTATAGCAACGTTGTCACATCATGATAAGAAAAACAAAAGTAGATATACTTATATATCTAATTCACTTTGGCCCTATGACAAAAACAAGAGCCATTTCTACATTGCTAACTCTATCTAATCCACACACAAACCAACAATACCTAAATTGCCCATAACTCATCACTGTTCCAAAACGAGCCCTGTTCATCCCAATCAACACTCTTCTCGTTAATATCCTGAGACTCCAATTCTTGCATGTCGTAGCTCAGAATATCGACATGGTAACATTGATCATCTTCAATCGGTTTGGCACACAACATTTCTGGAGTTTTCACATCATTGCCTGATTTAAAACAAGATGGAGGTAACTGGTCAACAAGTGGTGAAGGGGCTGCAAGACTTTGAGTTGTGATCGAGGAAGATGGAGATGACGTCACAGATGACGAATTATCTTGCTCCATTTTTTCAATCAATCTGGGCATCCAATACATGCGAACTGTTTCCAGAAACTTGTTGCTGTCGGAATCGACGTTAAGCTGTCGTGCATGTTTTTGCACCCTTGTTCTCCAGTAATTCTTGATTTCGTTATCTGTTCTTCCTGGTAAATGCTTCGCGATTTTAGACCACCTGGATTTGCAAACCAGGCTTGTTAATGAAGAATTCTTGGCATTTTCGTGTTTAGTCATTCGTGTCGAAAAATCTAACCTGTTTCCCCATCTGGAATGGAGCTCGAGGATCAAGAGCTGTTCATGAGGGGTTAGGTTTCCACGTTTAATATCAGGCTTCAAATAATTCAACCACCTTAACCTGCAGCTTTTGCCTGTTCTGTTAAGCCCTGGAGACATAACAAAAACCAGAAAATGTCTTAAGATATGATCAGCAAAAACACGCACAAACATGTGTACTGTGTGTGAAAGGAGAGATGGAATTTGAACCTGCAGATTTGGCTAAGGAATTCCATTGACCTTCACCATGGGAATTCATGTACTGAATGAGAAGATTGTCTTCTTCAAGAGTCCATGGCCCTCTTCTTAGCTCACTTCCATCTTCATATAAATTGGTGCTAATAATTTTTGTGGAAATTCTACTTTTTTTACTACCCATTATTATCACAAAAAGAAATAAAAAGATGGGGAAAAAGAGAGGGATTTTGGGTTTAATGGAAGTGTGGGAGGTTTTTGCGTGTGGGAGATGTTTTATAGTAGTTGCCAACAAGACTATTTTGAGAAATAAAATAAAGAAAAATACAAAAAAGTGGACCCCATTTTGGGAGTTTCTACATATTATAATGCTTTATTCTGTTCTTTATGATAACAGATCACATAGAATTTTCATTGATTTGAGAATAGTCATTGTGTTCAATGAACTAAGAAAAATATACTTTTTGGTGAGCATATATCTAAGTCTGCGAACTTTGCAGATTACCTGAGATGAAGTGAATTGACTGACCCACTATTCCTATGAAGAATAAGGTTTTAAAATTCATTTTTTTGAAGAAAAGATTCTAACATATTAATAAAGACTAGAACTCTTCTCTTGCATGCGGTCAATAACAAAAAAAAAATCAATATTATACTATTGCATTAATATAATCTTAGAACTCTTCTCTTGCACTAGAAGTCTAGAACTCTTCTCTTGCATTAATAAAATCTTTATTAATAAAATATAGATTAATTTGTGAAAATATGATTATTTAAAAAATAATAATATGTATAATATTATATAATAATAATAATAATAATAATAATAATAATAATAATAATAATATTGTCCAACATCTAATAGACATAATTAACTTATAATACTAAATAAAAGTTTAGTGAAAAAGCAAGATAAATAATTTAACTCTTCTTTGAAATAAAAGACGACATATAAATTGAAACACTATTTATTTTCTAAAGTAACAGTCATTTTGTAATGGAGGAAATAAATGAAGTTAAGTGAAAAGTGATTGGGGCAAAGTTTAAAAAATAATTCTTGATATATAGTTAAAAAGTACTCCCTCCGTCCCGGGATAATTTGCACACTTTCCTCTTCGGGGTGTCCCGGGATAATTTGCACACCCCCGAAAAGGAAAATAATTTTTACCAAATTATCCCTATAACTTAACATATTTATCTAATTGTCATTGGTTTAATAATTAATCCTAATTCTAATCCTAATTACCTGCTAAACTGGCTAGCCCATTTTTCAACTTAATTATTCTTAATTTTTGTTGACTTTTCAACTTAAAAAACAAAAAACAACATTTTCTTATTTCACGTGTCGGGATGAGTGTGCAAATTATCCCGGGACGGAGGGAGTAATATATAATTTTGAAATACATCCTGTTTTTGAAAATGAATTTTATAAAACAAAGAAAATATCAAGTGCACTATTAAACGTGCACAAAGATGGGTGGAAGGAAAGAAGAAAGAGATGCCTAGGAAAAAGGAAAGTGAAGGAAAAACATTTTCTCGAAAATGAGTTATCTTAATAATGTCCTTTTTTTTTATTAATTTTTTTTTTTAGGGTGATGATTCCTTGTTCCTTCGTTTTTTCATGGAATTTTGTTGCAAAGAAACGTGGTTGACCAGAATAATTATTAAATTCTATATTTCAAGAAAAAAAAAGGTTGGATTATTCGGTTTGATGAATAGGGCGGCAAATAAACGTGACTTTAGACTGATTTCATGGATTCCAACATTCTGCTTTTAAGACAATGCTTCATTTTTTTTTATGCCAATTCCCTCAAACCAATGCCATTTTCGAGAATAAATTCATTCAATACTTGCAGATCTTGCTAACTTCTATGCCATTCATGAATATAAATCATGAGAGCACTTTTTTATAAACTTATATTTCCAAAAACTATTTTTTTGGTTTTCAATCTTTCGAATTTTTTTTTACACCCATTATATTTGGGTTGAAATAATTAAAATATTCGTTGGTAAAATCAGTATTAGTAGGTAAAATTTAATAGTTCTACTGAGTTCAGGACAAAATATAATAGAGTTGTGGATTGTGAACTTGTGATTGATCCGTCTCACAAAATTAGATTCATGAGATATAATAGAAAATGAACGTGAACAAGGTAATTCCACAAGAATCTTGCTTATATTCTTGGGTTTCTTTTTCTTTTCATAATTATTTATGCTTTCTAAATTTCCAAAGTTGTCCATCAAAGAGAGCCTCAATTACATACCCTCATTGTGCTAATAAAAAAGTGACTTAAAAGTCATGATACGACTCAAAGACATGACGTTTGATGAGTTTTAGGGGCCAAGAAGTTGAGAATGTGAAAGCCCCCTTTAATGGTTCTACTTCAACTGATAAAGATAGTGTTGGGGAGAAAAAGAGAGACCGGAGAATGTAGATTCAATTGATTGAAATTTGAGAATCAATTCTTTAAGTAAAAAGGATTTCAATTTTTTATTTATTTTTGTTTTAGTTTGAACTCTACTCTATATATGATTGATAAGTTGTTGTTTTTTTTTCTTTTTTTCCATTTTTAGGTGTGTGATAAATATATATACAAAAAAATTATATGAGATTGCTCATATAATTTTATTCACAATAGTAGTATGAATATCTCAATTAGAGTATATTCCAAACAGAATATATATCTCTTATAATCTTATCCCTTCTCCACTTTACAAGTATGTTTGTGACGAATATTAAAATAATTTTATCATCAAGAAAAAAAAAGGTTTATATGTCTTTCATAAAAATAACTAACAATAAATTATATGAGGCCAAATGGATGGAAGCCCGCTGCTTTTCTCAAGCAACTGTTTCATTTAGAATATATAATTGGGCTTGGGCTTGGGCTTGGACTTGGGCTTACTGGATCTTTTTTGCTACCATTTCATTTCTGGATCCATAATGAGTAGTTACTATAATATAATTCATGGGTATAATTGTAATAATATATAGGACTGGTTGTAGGATATATAGCTATGAATTGTCACTAACCTATAGGCTATAGTGTATGGAAAATTAATCTAGGTCTTGAAAACTTGTTGGTTTGGTTTGGGCTGCCACTCAATTGTTGTGATTTCTGGTATTAGGGTTTATCAATCATTGAATAAGAATATTTCGACTTACAGTTTATTATATTATATATCTTGCAAGCATATAAATTCTCTCATTTTCGATTCTTGCCCCATTACCTAAACAATTAAATTCCTAAATATTGTTGGCTTGGATTCGAAATGCCTTCATTATATACTCCCTTGGTCTCGAAATAAATGTCATTTAAAAAAAAGTTCCACATTAAGTGTCACTATAGAATTTCAAGACATATTTACCTATAACTACCAAAAATACCTCATTTACTCCTACCAAATTAAATGTGTTAAAAAGTGTTGTTAAGAGAAAAAGAGAAAAAAATTCACACAATAATTAATTAATTATATTTAAAAGGGTAGATCAGACTTTTATCACATTTTGGGATAGAGGGAGAACTAAATATTTTTATACTAAAAAAAAAAAACTAATTTGAGTTTGAGGTCTTTTGAGTAAACAATATCTATTTAGCTATATCAAATTAGGAGGTACCTTAAATTAAATCTCTTCTGAATTCAATAAACAACTTCCTCGAATCTTTAATTGGTCGGTACAGACAAAGTTAATTTTCGATAAATTTGACAACCCTATATATTTTAATTTTTTCCTCTTGAACCTAATTCCAATTAATGTAAGAAACTTAACTATAACATTAATGTCGTACACGATCGAATTTCCCTTGCTTGAAAAACCCTAGCTAGCAAGGTTGAACAGAATGGAGGACAATACCCATATCCCTATATAGGGTGGTTCAACTTTGAAGAAAAGAAAGAAATAGATGGTGAATTTAGGCAGACAAAGAAAATAAATCAGTACAATCTATGAATGGTAGAGAAAGAATACAAGTAACAATTCCCTGTCAAAGCCTTGCTGGAGATTTGTTATTAATGATTAGATTTTAAACCCTACCTCTATTTTAATTTTCCTTAAAAAAAAATTTTAAAAAAAAAATCTACCTCTATATCTCGTAGGTTTATGGAAGCTGTGGCCCATACAGCCAATCTAAGTCCTAAAATGGTTATGTGAATAAGACTGTTGAATTTGTTGGGTTGAAGAAAAAATTTCCTACAACTGGAAAAAGTTGAGTTAGAACTCCCATGCATTTAAGTTTAGGTATCGAAATTTAAAACCATATTCTTGCATGCATGCCTGCTTAAGCAAGAAAGGAAATGAAAGTTGTGCAAAGGAATTGAGAAAGGTGTAAAGGAGAAAAGAGCATTAATGCATGGATATCTATGTGCAATAGAGTGATAAAATCATGAAAGTTTGTTTGTACATCATTTTCCTATTGCTTGTGGATATATCATATAGTTTGGTAATGGTACAATTGTTAGTTCAATATCAGAACTAGATGGAATCGTTCAACCGGTTGAATTAAGAATCGAATAGTACTGGTTAAATCGGGGTTTTTTTTTCAACTTCATAGGATTTTTAGGAAGTTTAATTAAATTTGGGATTTGGGTAAGTCATGCATGTATATGCTTAGTTGAATTGTAAATTATTTTCATCATTTTTTTAGATTTCTTATCAAGTTTATTTATAATTCTAGTAAATAATAAAAAAGATATTTTGCCTTTTATAAAGACACATAAATATTTACATATAGGATTAGTACAAATTGCATTTAGACCTTTAACTTTAAAAAGATTACCAGAAAGCTTTATAGCAGCTTTAAGAGATGGAAGAAATAAAACATGGAATAAATCCCTTATGGGAATAATTCAATCTAGTCTTGCACATGGACCAGTATATTTTGATGTTTATCCCGACCTATGTTTATCTCTTACTGATAATAATATATTAAGTGCTTTAACATTAAATGTTAAAACTCATGGATATGATTATATTTCAGGTTTTGAAATAATATGTATATGTTACAGAATATATTACAAACCTTTGTATATTATGAATCCAAGATGTAGATTAGTGGATAAAACAATTAATGAAACTATTTTAATTGAAACAAATTTTAATAGATCCAATATCACTACTAGAAGAGCTATTAAATGGGAAGAAATAAAATTTCCAAAAGAATGGAATATAGAACAGACGGTTTATAAAAAACCTTAATAAATAATGATTTAAGGAATATAATCTAAATAGAAGAAGCAACTGTTGAAATACAATTTACAATTGAGAATGTATATCTGATGATTATCTGTTTTTCATATTCTTCATGTTTGACTTTTTGTTGGTTGGTACAATTTGTTTAATCTTTGATGAAAGTATCTTCGATCTTGTATTTTCTTTCTCGGAAAGCATATATTCACTACTAAATGACATAAAATGCAATCTTATTCATGTTACTTCAAAACATTATTGTTTTCTCATCCCTTGAAAATTTTCATTTCATTTCTTTTATTAATTTTAAAACAAAACCAATTATATATATATATATATATATATATATATATATATTTCCATTAACATACAAAAGCCATCCAAATATTCTGTGGTTTTCCAGAAGATCATTTGAAGTATTGTGACAACATAATTTACCTAATCTCTTAATTTGCATAAGTGCATGCAATGATACACTAATAATGAACTAGTTAGGTTGTCCTGGTCTATTTCTTCAGAAATATCCACCAAATCCATAAAGTTACACAAAAAGTGCATCTAAAATTGTATTTCTTTATTTATCAATTTAAAAAATTAAAAGTAAAAAGCATTTAAAATTTTCTTTTTTCTTGCAAATATAGCTAACAATCATCATTAAATTAATATATACACGTACACATACACACACACACACATATATATATATATATATATATCCACAGCTAAAAACATATAAAGATAGGGGTGGTCACTGACTCACTGCACTGATTCACTCAGAATTAATTAATTAACCATAAATAAATTATTTCTCATTTGATTTCCTAAAACCCAATGTACAAGTATCAAGAATCAATCAGCTGATACATATATCCCTTGTACTATATGTACACTCATACTTAATCAAACAAAAAAGTAATTAATGGTCCCACTTACTAGATTTATGAAATTTAATGTGAGCCCTCCAAGAAATTAACCACATCCACACAAATAAATAAATAAAATCCCTTTTTCTAATATTATAAAAAAGAAAAAGAAAAAGAAAATTCATCATTTATACCCGATATTCATATTGGCCAAAAGCTAGAATCTTTACTTAGCAAAGCTGATAGTAACATTTCATGAGCACCAAGAACATATATATTCACCTCAATCCAAACCTATTTTACAAGGACTAGAATTTCATCAAATTTATGGAAGAATTAAGGGTAGGCCATCAGAACCCTAAACCTTCTCTCTTACAAATGAATTCAAACATGGAACTATTTAGCAACATGCTTTCACTTGAGGGCTTCAACTCAACTGTTCATGGGATCATGCCTTTGTCCAATGAAGGATTTTCTGACCACCAACAACCTCCTCATCACCTGCATATGCCTTTCAATGATCAAACTCCAAGATCTGTCGGGCCTAGCGTTCCCATGTTCGATCCCTTGGCCCATTTCTTCCCTTCGGGCCATGGATTACCAGAGCCCGAAATCATGGTCAGTTCATCTCCTTCAGTTTCTGGGACCGGTTTTCTTGGACCTGCCAAGGTTAATAATAAAAAGCATGAAGAACAGGTATTATATAATTTATTTATTTGGACAAGATATTTCTATTATATTATTATTATTATTTATTTTATTTTTTTAATGACAGAATTATGGTGGGAAGAAGAGAAAAAGGATGATTAATGAAGGAGAAATAGAGAAGCCTAGAGAAGTTGTTCATGTTAGAGCTAAGAGAGGCCAAGCTACTGATAGCCATAGTTTGGCTGAAAGGGTATTTTTATTTCTTATTTTTTCATGCAATTATTATTAGCTCCATTTTTATTATTAAGAAATAATTTTAAAATTTGGAACATGGTTTTTGATTGGAACTAGTTAAGAAGAGAAAAAATAAATGACAAGCTGAGATGCTTGCAAGATCTGGTTCCAGGTTGTTATAAGGTAATAATCTGCTTTGTTCATTTCTACGTAGCGTCTCAATTGACGTTTTTATTCAGTTTTCTTATTTATGCAATAAATGAAATAATTGAACTTAATTATTTGCAGACAATGGGAATGGCAGTGATGTTGGATGTGATAATTAACTATGTACGGTCTTTGCAAAACCAGATCGATGTAAGATTTTATTCTTTCATCCATGTCAATCCACAGTTGAAATTTTCGTTTTCGTTTTTTTTTTATTTTTTTATTTTCACAACTAATTAATTTAACAATATTTGTTTGGATTTTAGTTTCTGTCCATGAAGCTGTCTGCAGCAAGTTTATTCTATGATTTCAACTCGTCCGAGGCAGAAGCCGTGGAAGCGTTACAGGTGATCAATTATTAATGATTAATAATATTATATGTTTCTGATGTTTTGTTATTCACATTTATTTGGATTTATGAGCATATTTATTGATTCTATTTTCATGCAGACACATTCATATTTATTCACAGCAATAAAATAAAAACATGTCCTCATTTCCTTCTTGTTTTATTCACTGCCACAGTTGACTTCGATATAATTATATATCTTCTTATTCCCATTTTTTTTTTTTAAATCTATAATAGATGTTTTATACTGAAAAAATAGGTTTTTATTACAGGGAAACACAGTTTATGAAGCTGGAGAAGGGTATGGAGGAATTTCCCACTTGCAAACACCTTGGCCTCTTTGATCTTGATTTTAATTACTTCTATAGACACACACAGAGAGACGAATGATCATCGCACATAAATCTAGAGAGAGAAAGAGAGTGATCTGACATGATAGACTATGTTGCTTGAGAATCAATCAGTTAATGTGTATCCAAATAATTAATATTTTGATCATCTCAACTTTGTTATGTTATGTACTTATATTAAATTATTTTGAGTTCATTATTAAATTAAGCTCAATGGTCAACGGTATTGACACATTGAATTATGCTGAAATGATAAATACTAGATTCCAAAGAAGCTTTGATAATTCTTGAAATGTCCATATACTAAGAGATGAGATGATATATGGTTTAAACATAGGCATAGTGGGGGCATTAAAGTGACAATGATCAAGTGTAAGATCATTTTCATAAGCAGTGAAAATTAATAATTAAGGGCCATAATCCCTTAGACTAAGGGATGCCATTGCATCATAGAAAATGACATGCATTCTCACTACCTTAATAATTTAAGATTTTTGGCCCCGCAGATAGATTTATGGATAAGCACATTTCTTTGCTTTTTAATAATTTTTTATTTTCGCTCACAATTTATTTTTTCATTATTCCAATTTATTGTTTTTTTAAGGAGTTTCAGAATGAAACAATCCATGCATATCTTGGTAAATTAATTTGGTGAATTTATATTGTGATAAGACACATGCACAATGCTTAGTGCATCTGTATGTATAGGAATTAAAATCAAACCAAACTACTCAATACTCAACTTCATTTGAACTCATTTCAATAGACATATCAAACAAGTTTGAAAATTATTCTACATTTGATAATATTTTATGCTTGGGTCGAGCTCATGCTTGATAAGTAAAAAAGATAAATACAAGTATACAAATATTAAATCATTCAAACTCGACTCGATGAAAGCTTGTTGTAGCTTGACTAAATTTTTGATGTTCGATAACATTTCAAATAAATTTAAATAGTAGCGTGCAGCTCCTCTGACCAACTCATTTACAATAATTTTTTTTAATAATATGCATGTTCAATAAAATTTTACGTTATAACTTAAACGTACACACACATATACAAAGACAACCACACACATATATATATATATATATATATATATATATATATATATATATATAAGATGTAAATATGTGCTTTTCTTTTTTCATTTGAAAAACTCACTAGATGACTTGAGAATAGAACGATATGATTTTAATTAAAATTAATATCTTTGAGTAATTAAAATATAAAAATCAGAAATCAGGAAAAGTAAAAAAATAGGGCCAAACTGTATATGTTATTGTTCTTATTATTGGCTTTTACAAATTTCTTATCTTCAAATTTCAGTTTGGGCTGATTCCGTTTCACCTCCTTTGCAATAGGATTAGGTCGGCCTGTTTCAATTAAGGCCCAGAAGCAATAATCTTCTACAGTCACTCAAATATACGGTTAAGAATAGCAGCCAATCGGATTCCACCTTGAGCCAGCCGCGTATTCACTACTGGATAACGTGAGAGGAAGTAATCGTCTGCATAGTCAACGGGGGACCCACCGACACGTGGGCAATTTAATCTCATTTTATCGTCATGTAGATTAAATACAAAGCAAATTACAACGAACATTTTTACCTTCAAGAACTGAGCCCTCACTGACTCCTTTGTACGCCCAACCACACGCTGCTTCAATTCCTTCTGATGCATATCTGCACGTGTGACAAATGTATATATTTTAATTTGGTAGAAAATATTCATGATTAATTTCAAATTATTACAAGAACATGCATGCTGGGCATGCTGTTTGGCTACACGACTCCCACGCCTTTGCTTCCTTAGCCCACACCGTCTGTTAAATCACGACAATGAATTAAGGGTATTTTCGACTTTTTTGATCGAAGGTAAGAAGCAACTGAATTGGGATTACCGTTATGTTCGTTTGAAGGTTGTTGATCAGTTCACCAACTTTGGAATCGTAAAACCTTTCTTTTGCTGTCTCAATAATGTTTCCATCCCACACCTGTATTACCATGTGAATTAAATTAAAATTTAAATAAAATTTCTAAAATCAAACAATATTATTTTGCAAGGAAAAATACTTACATGATGAAGATTTGATTTATTGGTTTACCAATTGACATCAATGGTATTTCCTCCCCTGTCTGAAACAAATCCCACATGTAGAGGCTAAACCAGGATAAATCTAGTGATATAGTTAGTCCTATCGCAAAAGAAAAAAAATCAAGATTTAATTAATCATGATTAATTCCACATTAATTACCTGATGGATATCTCCAACTAAATGAGACAGAAACAGTAGTGCTTCTGTAAGATTGTCTGATAATCAATCATTCAATCCCATCAGTATATTACATGATACTCGTTAAAAAATACAAACGTAAAAGACGAAATGAAAATCCATAGCCAAGAAGCTGGTTGGTATAATTGTTGATTGCACCAGCCACACATCTATCTGGCACACCATCTGAATCTTTGCAATCCCCTAAAATACAAATTTTAACAATATTCTTACACAAGTACTAAGAATTAAAATTAATTAATGATGCTAAAAATTGATGGAAAAATAAAAAAGAGCTAGCTCACAGTTGTATTTATAAGTGCAGAGGTTATCCGGGGTGTTGAGAAAATGGAGAGAAGACGACCACGGATAAACGGGCCTGATTTGGTCGGGCCACGAGCACAAGCTAGCCAGATCATTGTTCGTGTACGTAGGCAGAAGTTGAACTGACGGATTTACAGGTTGTACTTTTCCCGTTAGTCCATAAGGATCGGATACCCATATTCCAGGACCGTACAGGCCTGTTACATGAAATGCACCAAAACCAGACCGCATCTGCAGCCGATTTGCTCAACCTTGGCTGAGTTAAATTAGATGAATAAGATATAAAAACGAGCATTTCAAGAATACAAAGTTATTAACCTAGTACGAGAAGAATCATGGTTAGCGTAATTAATTACCTGAGCAATTCTACAAGTAATGAAATGACCATCAACAACCCAACCATAGGTGATTGATGTACATAACATCATAGCTGCAAATGCTAGCATCTGGAATTTGAAAAGCTCCATTTTTTTCTTTTTTTTTTTTTGTTCCACATAAAATTGTGAACTTGCTTTATAGTTTTAAAATGCTATATAAATATTGGCCACGCTAGGAGTAAAAAATATGTGACAGTTCAGACGTCGTTGTCATCCCATTATTAAAGCCAATTGTTGTTTGACACCGTATAATAGTTGTTATAAGCGACAATATATGATTACCACCACGTTTTTTATTTGAGCATCATTTTGAATTAAATTTTTTTGGAAATATGTTATATAGATTTTTCGTTCTTATCCTCCTTGTTTCTATCAATTTATGTCACACACATTGTTTAATATTTAAGATTGTACGCACAATCAAAATATGCAAACACATAAGATATTACAAAATATTGATTCAATTAAAAGTTATAATTACAAGCTACAATTTGATTCCTCGAATCTTTGTTTTTTGGAAGCGATCTAAGACATCATCAACAGGAAAAACACAAAGTACAAACAACATCAAATTGACTAATTAATAAATTAATCAAACAATAAACATGAATAATACTAAATTTTAATGGATAAATGATAAGTTGGTTTTGTACCATTTTATCTATCGCTTTTTACTTGGATTTTTACTTGTTTTCTATTGTTGGATGGTCATTTACATTTACTTTTGTGTGTTTTAGTAGGTTTTGAGAGTTTAGAAGGCTTGGAGGCGATTTGAGCTAGAGAAGACAAAGAATGAGATCAAATATGATATCTTTGTGCAGGTTGTTGATCTTGGATGCATAATTCGGATGAGATTCAATCAGATTTTAATGTCATGATGAACTTAAAAGTTGTAGAGCTCTGAGATATGGATCTAATGGCGAAAGAATCAAGTGATTTAGAGTCCGTTTGCTCAAGTTACACTCAAAATACTGAAGAAACAACTAGCAGCTAGCAAGAGAAGCACAAGATGTGTCCTGAAATTCTGAAGACGCGTCCTGCATGGCGCGGAAATTATTCTAATTTAGGGATCCTATTAATTCAGACTCCTTATATAAGAATCAAGTGATTTAGAGTCCGTTTGCTCAAGTTACACTCAAAATACTGAAGAAACAACTAGCAGCTAGCAAGAGAAGCACAAGATGTGTCCTGAAATTCTGAAGACGCGTCCTGCATGGCGCGGAAATTATTCTAATTTAGGGATTCTATTAATTCAGACTCCTTATATTAGGAAAGAATCTTATATATATATTTTCATTATCTTAGACCTAGATGACACACAACACAGAACGGAGGAAGGCAAAAAAGAGGAGAACACACATCATCTTGAGTTTTTCTTCTCCTTTTTACTTGATTACTTTTGGATATGGAATTTATTATCTTTTTGTTCTCTTTTGTGTTATTCATGAACTAATTCCCATATCTAGGCTTTATTATGTAGCCTAGCCATGAATATGCATATTTGATTTCTTGATGATTGATTCTCAATTATTTTGCGATTGTTGAGTGTTCTAATTTGTTATTAATGCTTGCAATTATCTGGCCAATTCTTGCATGATTTAGGGATCTGGCTTGAGATCAAGAAACGATAGCTATTTCTGCCATTAAATTAGAATACCATAAAACACTGTAAGATAGAGATATTTACAGGTTTTGTGCAATTACCATAGAGGTCTTGAGAGTCTAATGAATCATAGTCTGATAGATTTGAGATCGAGAGATAAAAATTATCTTACTAGGGTATATTTGTTGGTGCTTGAGAAAGACTAGCAATTGCATTAGGGAACTTGATTGTCAACAACGTAAATTAATTAGAATCAATTGATTGAATCGATTTGCATAAGAATGGTTATGGTGAAGTCAGAAGCCCTAGGTTTTCTTCATATTTGATCAAATCTACTTTCTTAATTCTTGCGTGTTCTGCTTGAAGTGCATTAATTAGTTTATTAGTGAAAATTCTCATTAATTGATTGTCTAAATAGATTAATTCTTACTCTATTTTGGTACTTATCTAGTTTAATTAGTCCCTGTGGAAACGATAAGTGATTTATCATTTTACTACTTGTCACAATATCATACGCTTGCGATTTCATACAACAATAAAATTTGTAATAAAACAAAGAAAAGAAATTACTTTCTAGTTGAATTTGCCGATGTGGAAGAGTTACTAGTTTGGTTGAATTGATTAGGGTCGCAATCTTTAATATTAATGTTCTTTTATTACTTAATTGGAGGTAGTAGTTGCAATTTGAAATTAAATTATGGGGTGATTTTATTAAAATATACAAAAAAAAAAAATCAAATTGGGGTACAGATTACCCCTTTTACCCTTCTGTATACGCCTCTAGTTTCTATTTACAACCTAAAGATGATGAATATTCTTATTATCATTTGAAGCATGATAATTCTACTTTTATTTGTAGATATTATATAATTGAAAGTGTAGAGACACAATAAAATATTTGAAAATATAGAAAACAATATTTATACATAAAAATAGAGGGGGAAAGTATTCAATTTACCATGAAAATTATAATGTGAGTAAGAAAATACCATCAAAATATAATTTATATCCAAATATATCACCAAATATAATTCTATACCCCAATATACCACATTTTTAGTCAAAGTCATACATGTGCATTTAAATGCATTAACTACTTCTTGGACCTACTTTAAAATATTTAATTATTTTCTCCCAAAAATGATTTATTAATTTAAATCCAATTTTAAAGCTTTTAATTGATTTTCTACCGGAAAAAGTATATAGGCTGGAATACTTTCCTCGTGCCGATACTGTCTAAAAAACAGTGGTCTGGAATGTGTAACAATGTCATGTACAAATTCCTTTGGAAAATTAGATATGAATTTGATTTATGTATCCTTCAATTTATTTGGTTAGATCCGGACCCCGAAATGGTATCAGAGCCTAGGTTTATTAAGAACCTTTTTATATTTATTATTGTTATGTAATTAACCTTTGGTGAGGAGAATTTCTCGAGAAACATGAATCTGGGCGATTGTCCAAGATGTTTACCATACTGGAGGTACCATCAAATTTTGGCGATGCACAAAGAGGAACACAAAGAGAGATTAACATATTGGAATAGCCAATATGTTGAAAAGGAGAATGCAAGAGCCGATGGGGAAATCTTACGGCATTGCCAGAGACAAGCATCATATTATCAGGGTTTTCTTTCGATAAACCAGATACTATATGCTTATCTTATCAACCATCAAGAGTATGCTCATCAGAACCATGAGCCCTGAAGGAGAGCCAGATTGGAACGAGATACTTCCAGATACCTCTAAGTTCTCTATAGATCTTAGAGAAATTCAGAAGACGGTGCAGAATTATGGCAACCGCCATAATCATCTACCAACACAAGTTCATCAGATCCAAAACCAGATGGAGACGATGGTGAAATATTAGAAGGAGACTCTTGAAATCCTTCATGATATTCAAAAATGAGTCAAGAATCTGGATAACAGACCAAGTGTTCCCGGAGGAAGGAAACAAATAGATTTCGGAACGGTCCCCTATTTACACCAAAAAGGGATACCAACTGAAGTCATACGACCAATGACCCGAGATGAAAAGCTCATTGCCATCATCAAAGGAAAATCCATCATAAATTAGGTGATGGATATGGAAAGGATGAATCTTGAAGATCTACAAGAACTTGCCGAGTCCTTTGCAGGATTATGTATTGTAGATCTAATGATGAATACATGAGATGGTTCAGCCTTGGTTACTCGTGACCAACACCCAAGACCACCTCCACAACCACCAGTAGATCCCAATGTTGCAGAACGTTCAGGTTCACATCATGTGGATGAACCAATGCCACACGTTGGAGATTTTACTACTAGAGGAGACCCGATTGTTTCGGGAACTCGACAACGATCCAAAAGGCCAGATCTTCAGAATACGCCTTATGGAAAGTCACAGCTTAATCCAATACATCCATATGGAAAGTCACAGCTTAATCCAATACATCCATATGGATTAATGCTAAATCTAGATATTCTAGATTTCAAGAATCGAGAAGTCCTTATAGATGACTGGGCAGCATCAATGAGGATTGCAGCAGGAACCCTTGATCTTACAAAGGAAGGATTCATTTTACTTCTTGAAATGAGTCTCGAAGAATCTGCAAAAAGGGCATGGGATTTGACACCACTAGATATGAGAAATAACGTAACTGCTGGTGAGTCATTAAAAGGAATTGTCGATAATATGGCCAAATTATTCAAAATCTATTTTATCGGCATAGGCTATTTTGAGGGATTGGAAGAAGAGAAAAGAAAAAGATACAAGCAAACCCTCTATTGCCTCGAGTTACATGATATTTGTTATATTGACGAATATATTAAGTTATTCACCGAATACCGATGGAAGTCCAAGGTGGATGACAAAGAAGTTTCACAGCTTTTCTTTGCGAAGATACCGAGTCCCTGGAAAGAAATGTTAATCAGGGAATACAAGAGTGCGGGCGATTTAGATACAGTGGCAAGAAGGATGTTTTTCCTAAAAGCCAAACTATCTGAATGGTGCCACCAGACAGCACTCTACAAAAATTACAAGAGATTAAGAGGAATCAATAAAATGGTTCCCTTATGTTGCGAAGAAAATGACATCCCAACTATTGTGGGAGGTCAACCACGGAGGCATAAAATGAAGAAACAAAGAAGCCATCCTTATAGTCGTGGGAGCAACAACAACCGAAGGAGTCATAGGTCTTCATGGAGACCTAGAAGGATGTGGTCTAAACAAAAAGCCCGGAGCTATAAGTCAGGGCAAAGACCAATACCAACCAGGAGTAGAACCTCATCAACAAGTTCAAACCAAGGAGGTTCCAACAGAACTATGGGAAGGAGAACTTTCAGACGTGCTCATACTAGGGCTAATGAAAGTTTCAAAGATTGTAATTGTTGGACTTGTGGAGCAAGAGGGCATATCTCAACGGATTGCCCAGACAACAAAAGAAGAGGTCTTAGACAGTTCGAAGCAACGCCAGAATTCGAAGAAGCTGTCTATTATCAAGATCTTATACAGGTATATCAATTTGATGATCTACCCTCAGATGAAAACATCTATGAAGAAGAGATCTATTCGGATGATGGAAGTGAATCGACATCAGAATCAGAGTGAAAAAGAAATTCTTCAAACAATGCGAGAGGATATGTCAGGATTTCTCTCTCACACAACAGTCTCTCATAAGACTCTTATGAGAATTATGAAAGAAGATCCAAAGCTTCAGATCTACGATGGTTTTACCATTGGAGCTATGGAAAAAGCCTTGGATAAGTTTGGAATTCGAAAAAGAAAACACCAAATTATCCATAGGGTTACTACGGGAGAATTTGCCATCCCAATGGAATTCACAAGTAACCTGATCGAGATGCAGTTGATTCCTTACCGTGAGGTTCAGGATATCAGAAATCAAGTTAAAAGAGAAGTTGCAAATACACTCTCATGGATTCATATCGGAGCCATAAGAGTTATTATTAAAGCAACTTTCAAAGAAGGAATTGATTCACCTCTCAATCTTGCCATATTTGACAAGCGAATCTCCAATCTTAAGGATTCATGCCTTGGGGCAGTCACAGGAAACTTGTGTGCAGGAAAATTGGCATTTAATGTCTATCCTCGTATTGCATACAATTTGGGAGATCGAGACTTCAACAAAGTCTTAACCCTTCATCAAGATTTCAAAAGAGAAGACTTGATGAAAGAAGGGAATATACCCTACTTGATCACATACAAGATTTCCTATGCTCTCTCGAATTCACATCATTCAGATGTATTCTTGAGAAAAGAATTTATCGAAGTTCCAAAAATCTTCGACGATTTCGCTAAGGTGGTCTTGCCAGAACTCATTGAATCTCCAACTATAAAGGAGATAGATATGAAAATACAAGATCAACCTGTCTTCAATCGGAGTCAAAGCCTCAGAATGGAGACAAGGAGAATATTTTTCCAACAAGACAGAATGTTGAGTAGTAGTCGTTGGGAGGAAAGAAGGCCTAGTACAGTTCAGCGAATCCCAGGTGTATTCAAAACACAAGGGGAGCTGAAATGTCTAGAAGGATGGAGAGTAGTAGAAGTAATATTCGACATCAACCAAAAGGATAATATTTTTCCTTGTGGTGTCCTATATTATCTACAACAACCGATAGTTGGTAGATTTCAAGGAAGCCTAAAGATGGGTGAAATAGAACTGACTATCTCAGGAGTTGCAGGAAGAATCCCAAAACAGTTAACACTGGGTATTAACTTTCTTGAGGATCATATGCCTTGGGAGAGATTACAAGATGGGATGGAGTTTACAGTGGCTAATAAAAGATACCGGATCAGATGACCACTAGTCCATTCTCCATATACATCTCAATCGGGATGATATATGCTGAATACAAGGCTGAATATTCGCAGCCTATGTTGATTCAGGAACAGGAATATGTACTGCAAAGCAGGAGGTTTTTCCTAAAGAAATGGGAGAAGATCTACCAGCCATTGCAGGACGAGATTTCTCTAAAAGGATTCTTAACCTTAACAGAGGAATCAAACAAGTGGAGATTATGATCGGAGGCGCCGGTGTTACCCCATGGTATAAGGTGAAGACGCCACCAATCTATTTTCATGATACAAGAGCAGATGTTTTGCTAGGAAACAATTTCCTATAAACATTTAAGCGATTTACATAGGAAAATGAGACAAGACGGCTTATTTTCACAACGTTATGTGATCATAAGATTATTGTCCAAAGACTGCGGGAAGCATTTTATAGAAAAATGCTCTTTCCTTTTCGCAGCAAGCGTGGTGATGAAGCCAAACTTCGACATCCAAAAATGGCGGATAAAAGAAGATTTGGTGATGCTTTATTATCATTTCGACAATTTGGTCCGAAACAAAAAGATACCAAAAGATGGGATAATATCTTGTATTCGTTCAGAAGACAAGGAGAAGAACGAGTTCCTCCAGAAGCTATTGCAGAATTGCGAAAAGCCATAATGGAGAATCCACAGAGTGATGTTACCATTGAAGAACAAATATCACTCGAGGATTTCAAGAAATGAATCCAAAGGAATTACAATGAAGATCCTTTAGCATGGTGGGATAGAAACGAGCTCAAAGCATCCTTAAAGGTTAAACCTGGAAAGGAACATGAGTTCGTAAGACTCAAACCAATCCTTATGAATCAGAAAGATCGTGAGGATATGCAGAAGATACTTAAGGAACATTTGGACCTTAAGTTGATATCACCAGGAGTTTCTCCATATAGCAGCCCGGGATTCCTTGTAAGGAATCATGGAGAAATCAAAAGAGGTAAACCTAGACTTGTTATTAATTACAAAGGGATTAATAACATTCTTGAGTTTGATGGATACTATATCCCGAGTAGAGAACACTTGGTTAACTGCATCAAAGGTGCCAAGATATTCTCAAAATTCGATTGCAAGTCTGGATTCTACCAGATCAAGATGGAGGAAGAAAGTAAGAAGTTCACAGCTTTCTCCACACCACAGGGACACTATGTCTGGAATGTCATGCCTATGGATTTGGCAAATGCACCTCAGATATACCAGAGAAAGATGGATAATCTCTTCAAGGATTATTTCAATTTTATGTTCGTCTACATCGATGATATTCTCATCGCATCAAAGAACATGAAGGAACATCTCAAACATTTGATAATATTTTCAGATGTTTGCCATAAATAGGGATTAGTGCTTTCGGAAAAGAAGACAGTAATTGCTACGAGACAGATTGAATTCCTCGGAATTGAAATCGATGAATCGGGGATCATTCTACAAAGTCATATTGTAGAAAAGATACAAGGATTTCCAGATGATCTCACGGACAAGAAACAACTTCAAAGCTTTCTTGGAGTTGTTAATTTTGCTGGAATGTTCATCAATAATCTAGCATTTCACAGGAAGGTGTTCAGCCCATTACTTAAGAAAGATGTCGCTTTTAAATGGGAGAATGAACATCGAGAAGGGATTAAGCAGCTTAAGGAAGTCTGTAGCATCCGAAACTTGCTATACCCCAAGACGAGGATGAACTGGTTCTTTACACAGATGCCAGTGACTATTGGTGGGCAGCTGTTCTCATGAAAGCCACACCAGAAGGAGAAGTGTCATGCAAATATTGTAGCGGTCTGTTTTTAGATGGAGAAACAATCAGATGGCATATCAACGAGAAGGAATTCTTTGCAGTCAGAAAGGTTTTCAAAAAATGGCCGCTCTTTTTACTGGCGAAAAAGTTTACCTTAAAAATTGATAATTCTAGTGTCAAAGCTTTTCTAAAAAATAAAATTGAATCTAAACCAGAAAAGGCTAGGATACTTAGATGGCAAGCTGAATGCCAATATTATGATTATGATATTGTCATTGTGAAATCTCACGAAAATGTTCTTGCAGATTTCTTGACACGAGATGGAAGGACACGTGGCTGACGAGGTCCTTAAACAAGTAAGACATCTCAGGGAAAACCTGGAGAGTCTTGAACGAGAATTTGGGATGTTATGTCTCAATGCTGAAGTTGCTGGACGACTTCAACGAGAAGATCAGAAATCCGTTTCTGATCTAATACGAGCATGCCAATACGCTCAGGGACATATGTTCCAAGCGTTGCATAAGCCTCTCCTCCAGGCCGCATCTTCTACGGTGCTAAAAGGAGAACTTCGAGATCGGGACTCTAACCCGAAGGCTATGGATTCAAATACCATGCCTACGAGTGTTACAGGTGATGCATTCCTTGAGGATGTACCATCTGCAACGAATGTTGAAGCTCCGGTGTCACAACCCGAGTCTTCAAGTCAACCCAGTACCTCTGGGGTTAAAGAGGTCGAGTTGAACCTAAGGCCGCAAACAGGCAAAGCAAAGGTTCAAGCTCACACTAACGAGGTTTCTCCGATGCAGGTATACCAAAGGCAATGGGAGAAACTGGTAACAAGAAGAGGGATCAACTCGGAAAAATCAATCATTGATATAGTCGGGAAATATCCAAGAGTTTGGATGAAACCTGGAAGTCATCCAAACGAAGTTCAAGAATGGTACAACTTTGGAGCTTTAGCTTCAGTGTATACCATTGCACCTGGCTTCCCAAAAATCTCAAAATTACCAAGATGGATTGGGGAAACAGTTTAAGAGACCTAGGCAAACAATCCTCACTTGTCCAGATGAGACATTTTGGAGCTCTATTTTATTAGTGCCGCTCCAGAACCAGCTAAGAAGGGCTTCCATGAGGTCTTTCACTTTATCAAACTTCGAAGACCGGATGAGAATGCCTTAAAATATATAAAGGCGACCTCCCCGGAAAAAGTTCCGATACTAGTAGGAGCATTTACTGAAGATGAAGCTTCTACACGACGAGCTTGGGGACTTTGGACTTGTCTAACAAAAATGGACAAGGTCAAATACTCATTCAAAGTCTTCCAGAATTCAGTCAATGGATCCTTCATGCTGAATACAATGACTGGATCGACAACAGGTTATGCAGAGGAACTTTTTGAAATCAAAAGGAAGATCCTCTGGGAGAACAAGATTTCGGCGAGCAAAGATACTTACCGAAAATTCTGTAATATGGCACACATCGGAAGATGGATCGATCGGATCTGTCAAGCGTGCCCCGAACAGAAAGAGCCCGAGTTTGGAAAAGGTTTCCGACCCAAACCCGACCGACAGGTAGCTGGAACCAATAAAGATAAAGGCCCAACACAAAAGAAAAGATATCCCCGGGGACCACAACGACCAAATTATTAAAGCATCCTCGACAAAGTTAAATGGGATAGGACACGAGATCACATGGGCTGAGCCATGTGAAGAAATAAATGATTCACGACAACTCCAACCACTATCACATGGGATGGGTCAAGGGGAAGAAAAAGAGGACGAACACTAACAGCTGAAAGTGACTTCCCAACAAACTATCACATGGGAGCACTAAAGGAATAAGCCAGTTGTTGATCAACAAGCTTTGGAATCCGCATTTCAAGTCCGGATTCTTGTTTATAAATAGACAGAGTGAAGGAAGCTAAGGACATCGAGCATTCCCGTCAGTTTTCTTCAAAACATCTATCTTTCTTAGTTTCTATAATAGTGAGAGTGTTTACAGTTTATGTATTTAGGAGTTCAAGCCTTCTCTATGAGAGACTAAACTAGTAATTCTCCTCCCAAAAGGAGATTACATATGTTGTAATAAATATTTCTAAGTTCTTAATAAAATAAAGGTTTTTGTTTCAACATGATTTAGTACGGTTAGTTCGTCCCCTGGAAGAAATACTTTGTACACCTGGTGTAGGAAACGAACCAAGGTTGTGTTGTACAGTAGCTGAAGGAGCTGGATAACTTGCAGACCATCTTCCCTGAGGGTTGAAGTTGAACAGTGAGGAGCTGTTCGTAGAACGGTCTGGGGGCAGTGATTTTCCAGTTGGTGGCTTTGCAAACCATCTCACCCGGTGCTGTTACGGTCAAATAAAGGTATGAATTTTAGGGGATTAATTTATTTTACGAAAGCATGTTGGGCCTGATATTGATCAGATTATGTTATATCCGGATCTAATTAAATAAATGATGAGGGATTAAAATAATGACTTGGATTTGCATTTAATGTGTAAAGGAGAATTTAATGTGTTTTGGAAGTTAGTTAAAAGTAATGATTGGAACATTGAATAAATTTGTGGTATGGTATTATAATTGATGGTAATTTTATGCATAATGTTATATTTGATATTAAATTTGATATAATGTTATATTGGTGGTATTTCATTACCTATATTATAGTAATTGTGGTAAAATGGGATGATAACCCAAAATAGAATATGGCGAGTCGACACAATCTAGCTCTTTCCAGGAATTCACACGTATTGTTCCAAACTAAACTCTATCTGCATTTGTGCCTATCTTATTGACACGTGATCTTCCTCATCACGAATACGACAAATTCAATTATATTACAACTTACAAGATCATTTCTTTTGAAACAGGGCAAGTCATAGAAGAGAAGCACATGGTATTAACTATACAGTATTGGCACATAGTTAATATATATATTATTAATATATATAAAGTGGGGAAGAAGTGAGCAGGTTAGAGAAATCAAGAAATGGAGAAGGGTAATGGGAAGAAGAAGGTGATGGTAGCCATTGATGAAAGTGAGTGCAGTCACCATGCTTTGGAGTGGACCCTCACTAATCTTCGTGAGACCTTACAAGATTCAAAGCTTTTCATCTTCACTGCTCAACCTTTTGCAGATCTCGGTTATCTTTATGCTTCAACTTTAGGAACTGCTCGTATGTCCTAATTTAATGTCCCTGTCTTAAATCCATTCTTACTCTTCCTAGTTAGGGTTTCGTGTTTCATCTTTTAGTTATCAATTTGCAATCCCTTTTTCTTGATATTGATATATAGCAGAAATTTCTTGATTTGGAGTTGAATTACTTGTTTTATGTCTAAACATGGATTGGAAGAGACAAAGATAACTGCTTTGTAATGACAAATTTTGTTGAGTTGATTTTGCAGCTGTTGGATTTGTTGCATCTGTCCAAGAAACTCAGAAGAGGGTTGCTGAAGCTTTGTTAGAGAAAGCAAAGAATATCTGCACTCAATTTGGGGTGTGTGATTATTAATTTTTTTTTTTTTTTTTGTTCTGTGTGAAAAATCAAATTTAACTTGAATTGGTTGAAACTGAAATATATTGCAGGTAGGTGCTGAGACATTGACAGAGGTTGGAGATGTTAAGGAGCTGATATGTGAAGCTGTGAACAAGCTTAACATAGAACTACTTGTGGTGGGGAGTCATGGTCGTGGTCCTATAAAGAGGTCCGATTCTATATACAAATGCCTCGTTTTGCTTACTCGTTCAAACGATTTATTAGCCACAATATATACTAATGCATTTCGTTGATTCTTTGTGATATCGAATAGGGCTTTTCTTGGGAGTGTCAGCAATTATTGTGTTCAAAGTGCCAAATGCCCTGTTCTTGTTGTGAAGAAAAACGACTGAGCTCGTGTTACTCTCCAAGTATTGCAGTGGTGCCTGAATTCGATTATATTGAGGATGCTTTTCTGTATGTCAAGTTGTTTGTATTTATGAGTCACTCTCTCTAAATAAGTACATTGTATGTAGATTACTTGGTCATTTGCTGATTGTTTATCTCGTTTTCTTGATGGAAAGAATTGTACTTTTTGCATCTAATTTACGACATGAGAAACTCTACTTGTGGCTTAATGCTTTTAGATATTTATTTTCTTGATTTATGATAGATATTTCTAGTTACGATGATGAATTTCTCGATTTATAGGCGACTTTTAGTCGTATAGAAGGCGGGTTTTTTTAGTTAAGCTATAAAGGGACCTAATTGTTAACTGCACTTCCAATACAATTGATTGACTAACAATAGACCAATACTTTTTCTTCAATCATAGGAAAATACAGTGTTTAAACCTTAGAATAGAGTTGGTTAGAGGTTTGTTTGTTCATACACAGTCATCCAAATATACGGTTAAGAGTAGCGGCCAAACGGACCCCACCTTGAGCTAGACGCATATTAACGACTGGATAACGAGAGTCGAAGTATTCATCTGCATTTGATCATGATTTAGAAATGAGGGGCAAAAGGGATCAAAATCAGAGATGGAATAAGTACCTTCAAGAACAGAACCTTCACTAACTCCTTTATATGCCCAGTCACAAGCTGCCTTAATTCCTTCCAATGCATATCTTCAGGTAATCAACAGAGAGTTTCATTAACTGAATTAACTGTCAGGATTTTCAAAGTTGAAATATTTATTACATCTCATGTACTTACATGTCTGGACAAGCAGTGTTGCCACAGGCCTCCCATGCCTTTGCTTGGTTAGCCCACACTGTCTGTTAAAAGTCGAGAAGAATTACGATGAGTACGATGGCAATAACATGAAGAGGGGTATTCGACTTTTCTTGCAAGGTAAGAGTACCGTTATGTTCTTTTGAAGAGTGTCGATCAGTTCATCTATGTTAGAATCGTAAAACCTTTCTGCTGCTGTCTCGATTATGCTATCATCCCATACCTGCGGTACCATATTGATTAAATTAAATGCATTTTCTTGAAGTTAATAAATTTTGCAAGGAGAACTTACGTGATGAAGAACTGCTTTTCTCGTGTACCATTTGACATCAATTGTGTTCTCTCCCTTGTCTGAAGTAAATCCCACGTGTAAAGGCTGCACATTTACGAATTCAATACTTTAATTTAATTCAATCGTAAAGAAGAAGGATAAATCGTTAATCATCGATACTCATATATACCTGATGGATGTCTCCCATGAAATGAGATAGGAAGAGCAGTGCTTGTGTAAGATTATCTGTTAAAAACCATTCAATTCAATTCATTTCAAAGAGAAAAAAAATCAAGAATTGAAATAGTATATATTTACATTGAGAATCGGAGTTGCCATTGCCATTGCTGAAGCTTAGAAGCTGGTTCGTATAATTGTTGATTGCTCCAGCTACGCATCTATCTGTTATGCCATCTTCGTCTTTGCAATCCCCTGTATATATCATGACAATCTTGTTTAATCAGATTATTCATCAAACCATGTACAGAAAAGACAATCAAGCCCTTACTGTTGTATATGTAGGTGCAGAGATTATCAGGGGTATCAATGTAATGAAGAGGCGACGACCAGTGATAGCGGAACTTGACTTGATCGGCCCATGAGCACAAGCTGCCGAGATCATTATTCGCGTACGCAGGCAAAAGTTGAGACACGGCGTTTTCAGCTGCTTTGCTCAGCCTTGGCTGTGTTGACAATGAATTAATCAGGTAATAAAAAAACAAGCGTTGTAAGAAAATGAAACCTAGTAAGATTGAGAATGGAACCTGGGCTAATCTACAAGTAATGAGATGGCCATCAATCCCCCAAGCACAGGCAACTGAAGTACACAATAGAAGGGCTGAAAATACTATAACATGAACTTTGCTAAACTCCATTTTTGGCTCTATGTAATGGAGCATAAAGTGGTGCATTTATTGGGATATATAGGCTTGAAAATGTGATGGGGTAGTGTGAAATGTGTGAGGATTGAAAGAGATTAGTTTCAACGTTTTGGTTTTGTTCATTAATGGGATGATGACATGTGGAAAGTGACAACCTTATTATTGGAGAAAGGCAACTGTAACTGAACGGTTTGGTTAGCCTTTGTTCCCACTTTACTGTCAACTTGATCTTGACTTTCTCCTTGGACTTAGTTCCCACATTTTACTTTGTTTTGTTCTTATATTTCACTTACACTGTATGCGTAGTATGATATTATATATAGAGGTTGTTCAAATTTTTAGGACCAAATGAAGAAGATAATTAAAAATAAAATATAGCATAAATAAATGGAAAACACGACTTACACGAGACAGCAAGCAAACTGCTTATTATAAGAGGCAGGCAAGCCACATAGGGGCACGAGTTCATAAGTCGCGTTTTCAAAAGCATTTTTTGGTAGCAGACAAAGAAAGCCAAGATCGAGCACCTTTGCAGCATTTGTTAGGAAATCCTTGCAAGGTATTATGTTCTCTAATGGGATTTTCTTGCAATCATCATCACTGATTATGCACATTCCCCTTGTGATCAAACATAGGATGAACAAACTTAGGAACACTGATTTCATTGTAATTACTAATTAGCTAATTCGAACTGTATTACTTAATAACTATATGTGTGTGCGAATACATGGGACAATGGTGAGGCTGTTTATATAGGAGCATTATCTGTGGGGTGATTTAAGTAAATTCAGTCAAAGATTGCATAGATTGCAGCTTTTGCATATTTTTTTTACCTCGAGAGATGTGGAAATAGTGGTGGTGTTTGCAAGATTTTATGAATTTCTTAGTGCATAGATGTATTGTGAAAGGGATTATAGGAATCATGACATGATTTTGAAGATTCTCCATATTAGGATGATGACCTTGATTATGATTTTGGCCCAATATTATTAGTGGAGAAATTTAGGTGTCATTTAACAAGAAAATTATGTCACAAATTAAGTGTCGTTAATTTCGATAAATACTTGTGTCGGTCTTTCTTTTTTCCAAATGTAATCTTATTATGGGATTTCTTAATTTTTGTGAAATTTTCTCGAACGATAATTTTGATAAGATGCAAGGAGTATGTATAAATTCATTGTTTTAATTAATTGTAAAAAAATATGAATTTATTTTACTTGATGTGATATTTCTGTACTATACTATGAATAAGGTATATTATGAAGCATAATATATATCAGTAAAATAATATTGGGTGGGCCAAGATGGGCCTTTAGTGGTATGTAATGGGCCAAAGTCTTCTAAAGTTAATGTGTCATATCCATGAACATGCCACCTCAGTTAAAGGTGTTGGTTTTGGTCACAAGAATGGACTCTTGTAATGGGCCGGGCTTAGAAATGGATTCACCCCAAGTGTAATCTACTAACCATTTATTGCTGGGCTTGATATTTATATATCGGCCCACTATTTTAGGAACCTGAATGTCGTGTCCTGAACAGGCCCGGCCCAGACATCGCTACAGGTTTTTATCAAAATGCAAAAGATAAATCAATTTTAAAAGTATATTTAGTCAATGAATTTAGGAAAATTACGCACAAAGAGCTATATTAGCACACAGAATAAATATTTATAAATTTTCGATATTTAGAGATATCAGATGTCATTCAAATATAGTATTTACACTATTCAATTCTATGCCAATTTTCTGGCTTGCAAATTAGAAACAAATATAAAACCTTTTACATAATAAATATTAGAATAATCTTTATAACCTTTTTTTAAAAAAAAATTAATTATTTTGGCTAATAAATTAAACAAAGCAGTAGGAGTATTGCTAATCAATTACCGGCCATATAATGGTCGGTCAAACAACAGCCAGAATTAGATGAATAATTGTTATCTTTCGAGATAAGGACATGTTAAATAATAATATTTATAATTTGTTGCTTGACAATGACTTTACATTAACCTTTTTTTTTTTTTTTGGTTACACTTTCAAGTATCAACAGAATTTAATTAATTATTTAAAAAATATATATAAAGCATATTGCTCCGACCACTTTTAGTTAGGTTTATTTAATTCATCTAAATAGACAAGCATATTATAATATAATTAACATGATGATTTGGTGAGACACAGACCGGCAATCACATCATGAATGGGCTATAATACACTGAAATAATTATGCCACTTTTGTCACTTACAAAGTTAAGTTAAAGGATATGTATTATTTTAAGTTATACTTTATTCATGAGACACTATTATAAAATCATTTTACTGATATTGATCTGTGAGACAGATTCAATTTCAGAAAATTCGAATTTAAATGATTTATTTTAACTTAATAATAAAAATGAAATAATTTAAGTAAGTTTTCGTCTGTACATATCATGTCGTCCTTTAAGCGGGTGGGGTACAAATTTAGTAATATTCAAATTTGCAGTTTGATGTATTTCTTGTAGTATTACTTACCTTCATATTTTATTTCTATCATATGAATTATTTATATAGTATGTGTTATTATACTATACAAATTAATACTAATGTAATAACAAATCAAAATTGAAGAGTAGATAGGACATAGGATAAATGGACTATTCTCGTGTGAAAGTATATGGTCAACTTGAAAAGGTCCAGTAGTACTAGTCTATAAACATAAGCTGGCATGAATATGACTTGACCATAGTGTTTTTTTTTTTTTCAATTTCTTTCAAAAAAAAATTTCTTTTTTTTTCTTGATAGACACTTGGTGACTTGGCCAATAAGATACGAACGATACTGACTACTAGTCTGCTAGTTCTATATACTATTAAAAAGAAGAAATTATAATAATGAAAATATGAATGCTTGGTTGCAATTTGCAAAACACAACATCAATTTTTCCTGAAATTGTAATTTCAATGTGAGTTTTCAAATTTAACAAAATAAATAAATTAATTATTTTTTTCAATTCGAATCATTAATTTTTGAGCAAAAATTATGGACGTCTTCAACCAATTTGTCCGTGTTAGGCGTTATATTATTGGTCAATCATATATAATAAAACAAAATTAGTGAAATATGAACAAAATAATGTTTTATTCCACCTAATAAAATGAAGTGAAAAACAAAAAATGTTTTTCATATAATATAATGAGTCAGTGACGTTTTGTTCACCTTTCGAAAATTTTCATTTAATTTTGTTTGATCGATAATGTGCTAATCAACATTTACAAATTGGTTGGGCATATATGGTTTTGTCGAAACTACAATGGTGGTTTAATTATATTGCAAAACAAGATAAAGTTGGTGATTTATTTTACTGAATTTGAAAATATGTATTAAAATTGTAATTCCACGAAAGTTGATGTTTTATTTTGTAATTAAGCTAAATAAAATTTATCAACTCATCCATGTTGAATAAAACTAACGAGAAAAAATTAATACCTCTTGCGGTTATATGTGAATTAAAGTTGGTCTTTGTTGAACTCTAACAACATATATATTCGACTTTGAAAATATAAAACTAAGAAAAAAATCAAATTTTATAAAGTAAAATAAAATAAAACCCTATTCCAATCAAAGGATGGCTGTTTGACGCGACGCCAATCCAATTAAATAGCAGCCAAGACTTTTGAGCTTTGACATATACTTTTTTACCTCTAAATATCTTTAAAAAAAATAAAAAAAAATTGCTCTTCTTTGCAATTGTTTTATGAAATACTATTTAACTTCGCGAATTGAAGTCTCACATCCACGTAATATCACATGAAATAAATATAGTTTAATTTACTTTATTTAACGAAGAAAAGTAAAAAAACTATGATCACTAGACTAATAAATATCATTAATTCACAGCTAATTAATAGCATGTACGTACAAAGAAGACTTAAAATTTGGAAATCTAAAAGTAGTAATCCATCCAAATCTAAAGACATTTGTTTTACTCTATGGATTTGATTGAAATAGTGATAAGTACTCCACGCAAAATAAGACAAGAAATGAGTGTGGAATTAGTATGTCAAACGTGGTATATCTAAGACCATGAACCCTCTTCTAACCCCTTAGCATACATATACATGATGCCCACCAAACAAGAACAACTATTAATTAATTATCGTTACCAAATATTACTATTATTTTGACCCCACCCACATAATTCAATTATTAATTATTAAGTTGATCAATCAAAGATAATTATGTAAGTATTTGTCGAGTCTTGATTGTTCGAACATGGAAAACATAGATTATTATTCCATTTGAGTTTATCCAAAAAAACAAATGGATCAGCAACAAGAAAAATTAGTGGATCGTGAAAGTTGATAAGCGAAATTTGAATATATCTTATTCCTATAATTAAATTGATGGAAATAATCAGGACAGAACCGTATACCACAAACGAACTTTTCAACAAAAAAATTCATTTACAGTATTGTGTGTTTTGTTGTTTAATTTCTCATGGACTTTGGTATAAACAACTTTAAATGTCCATTCTAGATGAATGTAAAATTGTCACATCTAAGAATCCTAAAAATAAAAAAGAAAAGAGAAATAGATGAGGATGTCCAGTAAGCAATGAAGAGTGACCACGTGGTGAGCTATTAATGGTGAGTAGTTGGATATAAAAAAATCCAACCACAAATCTGGAGTTGTCCTAAGATGTTGCTGAGTCAGCGTCGAGCTAGCTTTCTTTCATTCATGTCCCAATATAATAAACTTTTATGCTCTTTTTCACGTGCCTATGCTTATATTTTCTTGGCCCTTGTTTCTCCTGCCCAAAACTAGTGTTCATTTGGGCCCTTTTTAATCATTTCTTTACATAATAAAATTTTGTTTTTATATAAAAGTAATAAAAATAAAATTTTACAACAAATAACCATTAAATAAGGAAAGTATGTATATAGTGTACATAGATTTTACTCATTTTATAATACTTAAAATTCATTTTACTCTAATTTTTATCAGTATTATGTACTAGATTTTGTTGGGCAAAACTCATCTTATCTTGTAATAAAATTTAGTTAAATAAGAGCCATTAGTGTCCATGTCCAAAGAACCAAAAGAATAATTCTATCATATATTCGCACTTTTCATTTCTTTGAGAAATATTGATAGTTAAGATAAGCAATCTTTATCCTCTAATCGAATCATCCCCCTCATTAAAAAACCATCTCTCTCTCTCTCTCTCTCTCTCTCTCTCTCTCTCTCTCTCTCTCTCTCCTCTGATTATTATATATACCACCCGATTCAGGTTTATTTCTCCTTCAATCTTTCTTTCTCACCATCATATACAGTAGTGACCAAATTAATTAAAAAGCAATTTCTTACCTGTCTTCCTGTCAAGATCATCGGACAGATAGAAAGTGTAAACCTTGAAGAATCTGAGAAATAGTTGTAATAATTATGGAGATACCTGAGATTAACATGTTGAGCGATTTCGAGGTGGGGATGAAATGCCTGCAAAACCCATCATTCATTTCCCGTTTCTTTTCATTTTCCGGCATAGAAAAGGTTCCCCAGGTTTACAGGTTCTGGAAATGGGGTGCTTTGATTTTCGCCATTTTTGCAACTTTTAGCAGCATAATCAAAAGAATTAAGCTTTTTTTTTTCCGTTTTAATACTGTCAAACCTTCTCTGCATCAAATCGAAGACGTGTTTGAGTTCAGTGACGACGACGATGTCTCTTTAGCTTCTTCAGATGATGAGCAAGAAGTAGAGAATCGCCCTACGACGTCGTTTGGATATCAGGCCCGCGTTGATGAAGATTTTTGCGTGAAGGGCTCGCGTCTGAGGAGGCGGAACTGCGGTGGCGCGTGGTCGGAATTCCCTTGTGGTAAAAATGTTGTTAAGCTTTGGGATAGTTTAGGATTGAGTCTAGATTTTGATGAAGATCTGTTCAATCACGGTTCGAAAAGCGTGGTTTCCACCTGGGACTGTTTTCAAGAAGAAAATTCCAGCGAGTTTTCCGGCGACATCTGGAATTTTCCGGCGATGGTGTTGACGGTGAAGGGTAACGGAAAAGGAGACGGCGTGGTTCTGGGCGGTTACGATACGAGGATGCGACGTCGTGTTCCGGCTTTCTACGCGGAATGGAGTTCGGCGGCGGAGAAAGTCGCCGGTGCCGGTGCATCCAGCGGCGGCGTTGGGAAGGTTTACGTCAGAGATGACGTCAGCGGGGTGCTGACGGTTGGCGACGTGAGGAATGTGGGGAGGCCGTTAGAGAGTGTGAGAGAGTCCGACGGCGAAACGTGGTGGGACGCTGACGCCGTTATTGTGGAGAGTGAATATGACGAGTCAAGGTAAAACCGTTCCGTGTTTGACCAAAAGTGCAAGGGCAAATGTTGTCCAGAAAATTCTTTGTAAGAAATTCATTGGAAGGACACTCTTGCTTTGTAAATAATTATTGCAATAATATTTTTTCCAGTGATTTTATTAATCAGTAATTATTGATGGTAGGTTTAAGTCTTTTTTTATTTATTTATACAACTTAATTATTGTTGGGTTCCTTTCGTCGCATTATTGCTAAAATCGCGTCATATATATGACTAGATCAAAAGATTAATATAAAAGTTTATTAAGACGCCATGCCATAGTTCGAATTCTTGTTATAGAATAATAAGTTATGTAATATTTTATTTGATTTAAAATATAATACATTTACAGACACGTCAATATCTACTATCACTTGTAAGCTGTATGTTTTTTTTTCTATCGTTTATTAACCGCATTAAATGATTAATTTACTTCAAATAGTTCCTTCACATGAATTATCTCATACAAATGTTTTTATAAGGAGTTAATTATAACTGTTTTGCCCTAATTACTAGTGGCTATTCAAACTTTATTGCAATCATGTGTAATTCTTTTAATTTTAATTCTTTTATTTAATTTTAAAATGTTTTTAATCATTAATTCACGTGAAAATGAAAATGACAACTATTCGTTCTCATCTAGAGAAGTTACTAAAAGGCGAATTCCATAAGTAGTTAAGGATAATATGAAAAAAACAAAAAAAACAAAATAAGAAGAGAGAAAAAAGATATGGTAGCTCTAAATTATTAAATCTAATTTGCAAGTTAGCATATATTTTATCTTTAAGACCAAGTAAAACAGATCTCAAGGAGGATTAGTTGAGTAATTACACAATTTACAAGTTTATTAATTTAATTTATAATGTCAGAGATTTAGGGGAGCATGAGGTAATGACAATTAAATTTATTTTTTTATTTTTTTATAAGTATTTTCTCTTGTATTTTCATTTAATTATTTTTTCACAATATACAAATTATAATTTTATTATATACCCATGATTTATAATATTTCATTTAAATTATTTCTCTAATGGTGCTCCGACCAAAATTATGATCATACACGACATTAACCTATTTTCTAGACTCTATTTCTTAGACGAATTAAATCCTTGTGAAAAACATTTCAAATAATATTTTGACGTACAACGTTTGTTAGGAAAGTTTCCACAATGCCTAAAGTGAACAAAACTTTGACGTGAAATGTGAAATTAATGTTTGAGTGTGAAAATAAGATAAACTAATTATTTTTCTTCCTAAGTAATAGAGACAGCTCACACACACCTTAATTTTATACCACATTTCTAGCGTCGCCCTCAAATTTCATTATTAAACTTTATCAATTGTTTGTCCTTTATTTGATCACGACAACTTGTACAAATACGACACGTTGACTTTGTAAGCATGGATAATCTCATACGAAATTATTGTTCCATTTTATTATATTTGTATATGGATGAAACGCAAAACCAACTTAAAGAATAGATTTTTTTTCATTTTACAATTTAATCTTTTTTAATAGATAGCAATCTTGTTTCGTAGTTTATCAAAATAAAATTTAAATAAAAAATTTTGATCATTTTTTTGGCAAAGTTGATTTAATTTTTTCACATTACAACCTAAATTTTGGTTTTTAATCCAATCGTAGCCTTAGATTTTTAAATTTATCAAATATCCTAAATTAAAGGTTGGAAATGGATGAATTTAAAAAAAATAAAAAAATTAAGTTGCAAAGTGAAAAAGTTTAAATCATGTACCTAAAAAATGAAAAAAAAAAAAAAGATTTAAATTGCATTTTGATAAATTTAAGAATTTTTAGCAGTGCATTATAAATCTATACTATACTAATAGCAGGTAAGTTGGAAAAATTACTGTATTGCCACTTTCCCGCTCAAAAATGTCACATCATAATGCTGACTGTGTAAATAATTTCTTTTTTTTTTATTTCATTTTGATTTTCTAAAGAATTTTGAGTCAGGCTTCCTCATCAAGTCATTTGATGAGGCTTCCTCTTCAAGCCATTTGAATGAAACTTCCTCTCCAAGCCATTGTACTATATAAGTTCTAAGTGGTTGATTAGAATACACATTGGACAATTGAGCAAGAAAAGAAATAATGAAGATGATCATTAAGCTGAAAATAAGAAGAAGATTCGTGGGCCTCAAAATGTCAAAATAAGAAGAAAAATTAGAGATGGAAGCCATCATCTACATATCAACTAAAGAATGAAAATGAAGAAATAAAGAAAGAAAAAATGGGAGCACGAAATGCACGAAAATGAAGCTACTCTTTATCGATTAAATGATGATAAAGATTCACGATTGGTAGGTTATAAAATATTTTCAAAAGAGTTGAAACTTCGGCGGTATTGGTGAGCTATCATATTACAATAAAAAGAAATATAAGAAAATCAAATACTCCATTGCAGATGAAAGAATGAAGAAAGAGAGAGGATAAAAATCAGATCTCAATAAGAGAATGAAGGAAATAAAAAGAAGTAGAAGATGAGGGGAGAAGAGAATGTGAGAATGAAGATGGAGCCACCACTGTTTAGGAAGAATGGAGATCTGCAGGAGGAATAAATATTATGGTAATTGTGTATACTTATTTAATGGGTAGTGAAGAAATTTATTGAGCCAATTAAAATAAAGGGGCCTTATAATGGCTATTAAAAAATTAATTCTTAAAAAATATAAGTATCAACAAATAAGATCTTTAAAAATATTTAATAATAATAATGATGGTACTAATGGGCTTTTTTTTTTTCTAATTTTGTCGAAATCAATAGAAAGATTTAAATAATCTTATAATTTTTTTTTGTTTGGATGCAATAAAAAAATTATTAAAAAATTCGAAGTTTGTTTAATACTATTTTAAAATTTATTTTAAAATATAAAAATAAATTGAATTAGCTATAAATTTGTAAATATTAGTTCAAATTTGGAATAACTACAGTTATTATATCTTCAAACGCTTATAATTAGTTACATTGTATTATCAAATATATGATATAAACACATTATATGGCAAGACGCGCAACGCGCGGATACACTACTAGTTTATAATAATGTGTACTATTATGACAAAGTGTGGTAATATTATTTTGTATAGATGATTTAATAATTAAATACAATTTATGCAGTTGTTTTTCCTGGTAGGTATAATTAATTAATAAAAGAATACCCACTTATTAATAATAGAGATACACTTACTAATAAAAAATGATAGTTGTTGGCACCATTGCAATTTGTTTGAGAGATTTAGGGACATACATGATTGGTTTGATTTGACTCATTTATTGCTTTTCCAAATTAAATATTATGGGTAGTTATCTGGGGAATATTGTGTGTGGATTACGCATTTGATTTTACTAACTTAAAGAATTTCATTCATATATGGTTAAATTTGAAAATAATCATTTTCATCATGGAGTCTGAACATCGATAATATTTAAAAGTTTTCAATTGGACTTTCAATATTTTCTGTATAAAATGATTTTTAAATAAGTACTTTTTTCTTAATCAAATCAACTGCACTATAAAATAATATTCAGATCAATAATTTGGGCTTTTAATAAGGTTAGTTGTTTGCAACTAAGGCTGAGGTGTACTTGAAATATAAGTTTTTGGCCAGTTGTTGCTGCTCATAAGTCCTATACATATTAATGATGTGATTCCTCATTATATGGCAATAATAAATATATCACTATTAAATAGGCCATAAAATTAAATTTGAAGAAGTAGGTACAAAAGAAATATCTTTTTGTTTTGATATTTTCTCAAAATGTTTTTTTATTAAAACTTTAAGTGGTACTAAGTACTATCTAGGAGTAAATTACTATTAAAACCTTCTTTCACAATCCACAATCAATAATGCATTATTAGTTTTGAGACCATAGAAAATTAGTGCCTTATTGGACACTAAAAATAAAATAAAATAAGGATGTAGAGTATATTTCATGTTACACTACATTTGATGCAACATTTCTCATATATATAATTCATTAAATCTAGCATAGATAGTATTTTAAGTTTTACGTTCTCGTGTTTTGGGGCAAGGCTAGATTACTTAAGCCCATTATAGAGCCCAATGATCCATTATATAGCCCAATGAAAAGTTGGGTATGAATGAAAACTAAGAAGTCCACAATTAAATTCCATTTGTTTCCAAATATGGGATTCAGTACTTATGGGCCTGGTTGCTATGATTATTAGATTTCCTTTAACCACAAACTTAGTATTTGCATTGCCACCAACTTTTGCCATCTTTTTTTTTTTTTTTTAATAAAGAATAAGTCATATTAATTCTGTACAAATCTCCATAAAGACTCAACACACTATCTGAGCATATTTTAATGTGCTTCGATTAACTTAAGCAAGGTCTCATATAGTCATATATGCACTGATCTAATTGAAATTTTCGATCATCTCATATTTTAACATATTAAATTCTACAAGTTTTGGTGTTAATTTCCCTTTTGACTTTATATTGTCAAAATATTTGTCATTCAATTTGTACAGAGTTTCATTCATCACACACACAACATATATCTTGTTAATTTATTGTGCACGTTGGCATGAGATCATATTGACCCATGCATGTTTAAGGCCTTCATTTTCTAGGTGTAAATGGAAATCTCAGGCTAAGAAAGCACATATTTATTACATTCTATTAGATTATGTTATATATTCCATTCTGATATTTCACTATATAAATCATATACATAAAATATAAGATAACAACTAAGAATTTGATAGTACTCAAACCCACAATAATATTATTTTACTTGGAGAAATAGCTTATCTCCCCCACTTCTCATATGAATATGATCGATTAAAAAAAAAAAAAATCGAATGCAACAAACCCCTTTCAATTACTTGACCAACACTAAAGCTCTTATTCAACACTAACATATTTACATACATTGATGGAAAATAAATAAAATAATAAAACAAATCCCTTTGATCAATCAGTTGATCAAGACTAAACCTCTTATTCGAATTACCAAATATGCTTTAGACTTTGAACAAATGTCAAAGTAAATTTATTAACAGCACCAAATCTGAAATGAAAGACACGATCAATGATCAAGAACCTCACCCAGAAGATGGTCACAGAATAAATCAATCAAACATATTCAAAAAAACCTATAAATTAATTATCAAAATTGCTCATCGCCTCATTAAACGAAAACCATTCATTCAATAATCCGAAAACCCTCTCGTGTAATCCATGAACGACGGCGAAATCGACGCCGCCATGTTCGAGGATTGTAAGAACGGATTCGACCTCGAGGAGCAGAAATACTCATTCGAATTGGGGGTGAAAAGTGGAGCATCGACCAAATACGTGTTCGAAACTTTGTACATCGGAGAAATCGGAGACGACGAGGATTCATGATGCTTCATTTCGCCGCCGACGAATCTGCAGTCGTCGATCAAATCCGACACCGTTTCGTTTTCGGGAAATCCGATGTTGTTGTTGTTGACGTTATTGTTCTTGACGTCCTTCTGATCGTCGGACAGGTCCTCATCCTTGACGGACACCTCGAGCTTCACCGCTGTGTCCTCGGCGTCGGCGCGTGACATGCCGGTGAGCTTCTGGACGATCGCCATGAAATCACGCGCCTGCGCGTGGATCACCTTGGGCGCGTGCGTGTAGATGATGACAGGTTGGCGTTTGGCCGACGCGCCGGAGTGCTTGGTGCTGACGTGGGACTCTTTGTTGATTCGGAGTGGGGTCGAAGGATTGGGGCCGTTGATCACTCCCTTGGTGACGTCACTCTCTTGAAACTTTGAAGGACTCATGGTGATCTTTAAGAAACTGAAAATGCAGTGAAAAAATGGAAATGAAGGTGAGATTTGTGAATAGAAGAGTTTGTTCAAAGGACTGAACATCAAGTGGAAACTGGAAAATGGAAAATGCAGTTAGATTTGTGAATATAATTTTAATAAAAGACTTCTTCTTTTTTTTTTTTTAACTTGGTTGGATCGTATTTACTAAATATAGATTAAAGAATTGTTATTAATTGATCAAAAGTAAATCAGTTTTCTTGGATTAAGCTGAGATTTCTGACCGTTGGTGTTTGTTTATCAGAAAGGAGTGGTGAAACGTCTTTTTTGGCGATTTCCTCCTAACAACCACGAGATAAATCATCCCTATTTAACACGATTTTTTTTTCTTGTTTTGGTGGGTCCTTCAGATTTTCTCTCAAGATTTGCGAGATTTAACACGTAATTTCCCATATTATTGCATGTATTAACTATATTTTTAAAACCTCTTTTCAATTGTACATGTTAAAAAACAATATTAGAATAGAATAAAGAGATTTGATTAGACATGCATATGAAGAATGTGCACTACGTGCGTACTTCTTTAAGATTTTTTTAAAAATATTTTTCATATTTGTTAAAAATTACAAAATATGAATTGGTTAACAAATATGATAAATTCTCAATCAATTTTCAATAAATCCTCAAGATCAATCCTATTGTAACCCACAATTAAACAAAAGAACGAAAAATATTTAATTTTAATTAGTTAATTCTCAAGAAATGTAGCACCTAGGAAAAATGACGCATAATTTGATGATTTAAATAATTCAACCTTAATTATGTGATTTAATTTTTTGTGCGTTTCAGATTAATCGAAATAATGCGCGAAATAATTTATCGTATGTTTGCTTATAATTATCAAAAACGTAATTAATTTGAAGAGCCTATGCGTATATTAATCGAAAGCATAATTGAAACAAAAACGTGGAATTTATGTTATGAGAACGATCCCGATCGAAAAACGAAGAAAACGAAACGAGAATTGAGCCAATCGGAGTTCCGAGGCCTAAACGGGGCCTAATTCGATAAAATGGAAATGGGTTAAAACATGTGGGCACTTGAGATTTTCACCACACTTTGTTAACATTAACCAAGGTAAAAACTGATTTTAACTCTCTCCCTCTCCCTGTTTTACCGGCAGCCGGCGGCCGGAGCGCCGTCGTGATGCCGGCGCCACCACTTCTCCTCCCGTTTTTTATCCGTTTTCACACCAATCGTAGCCCTCGCCGAGCCTGTCATGGATCTGGGCTCGGCTCACCGAGCCGCCGCCGCCTTCGTCGGAAATCGGCCGGCGAAGCCGCGACTCCGACTCTCTCTCTCCTCCCTTTTTCTCTCTCTTCATTTCTCCTCCATTTCTTCTCCGATTGAGCCGATCTACACATGCACTTGAAGCTCTCGCCGAGCCCGTCACGATTCCGAGCTCGGATCGTCAATCGGCCAGCTCGATCTCCGGCAATCACCGTTTGAAGTCGCTGCCTTTTTCACCTCTCTCTTCTCTCTCTCTCTCGCTCACCCTCCCAGGAGTTCGCCGCTGCCGCCGCTGTTGGTTGTTGAGTCTTGGTTGGGGGACGCCTGGTGCGCCGCCGTGTCGGAGTCGTCGCAGCCGACGAGATGCCGCCGCGGCTGTTTGCGTTTCTGTGTTTGTGTGTGTGTGTCGAGTTTGGTGTGGGGGTGGGCGGCGCTGGTGAGCTGAGATGGCCAGCGCAAGGAGCGCCGATGAGTGGTGGTGGTTTTGGGGTGGTGGCCGACAACGTGGTGTCGCCGGCGGTGGTTGTAGGAGGCGGCGAGGGGGCAGTGGCGGGGGGTTGGGTTTTGGGGGGCAGGGACTTGGTTGCAATTTCATAAACCCCAGGGACCTCCTTGCAAAATCCAGAAAGTTTAGGATCTTTTCATTTTGGTCCCCCAGCTTTTGTTTTGTGCATTCTAGTCCTAAAACTTTTGGATATTACATTTTTGCCCCCAGAACTTTCCAAACATTTGACTTTCACCCCCAGAACTTTCCAAGTCTTCGATTTTCACCCCCAAGACTTCTGTATATTACATTTCGACCCCAGAATTTTCAGAAATTCCACTTTGACCCCAGAACTTATCTGTAATTACAGTTTCACCCCGGGTCAAAGTCTTTTTGCCCCTAAACCCTAAAACGCACCGTTTTCACTCGTTTCTCGTCCGATTAAGTTCATTCTTTTGCCTATAAAACCATAATCGAACCCTCTTCGACATATGATCAAGTTCTAAACCTTTCGAATCGTTTTTCTTTCCATCATCGTTTCTTTTCGAGAGAGTACTTTACTTAATGAACGTGACGATCTTAAAACGAAACTAATAGATTACGTTTGCTTGTTGTAGGCTATCGTGATTAGGAACATACGTGTTTACATTTACATTTAAAGCTTGCATCACACGAAGTCAAACACCACCAATCAGGTGGGGGTAACTTCTAAACTTTACGACTTTTACGTTTCCGTATTTATTATGTCTTGATATGCTGATAATCTACTGATACGTTAATCAATGTTATCATATCTATAATCGCATGTTATGAATTGTTTGCACTTACGTGTCTTGGGATTACGTGTTGTGATGTTATGTGATCATGCATATTATGATTAATGTTATACGCGGACAGAAGTCCACGTTCATCACGGAAGGACTCATGGTCCGTAAAAAACTTCATGGAGGGTCTGGTGGGCCGTAAAACGCACTAACAGTATTGAAACTGTTACCGGATAAGACGGGGATTACCCGCACCGAAGAGCTTATGAATGTGCAATGCATTTCTTACGTGCTGTGAATTACGTGATGTGCTGTTTATCGCTTATATATTTTTACCTGTTAATATAATCTTGGAAACAAAAATTACTCCCACGAGTGTATTCAAAACGCACTCACCCCTATCTGTACTCACCCCATAGGAAACGATAAAACTAAGATATGCAGCGAGAGAGGTGCCGTATCTAGATTTTCTGTTGTCTTTAATTATTTTGAACATCGAACAATGTTCCTAAACATTTTATGATATGTTTCTCTGTAAAACTGTTGTTTCTGAAGATGGATTCTGTTTATTTCCACTGTTGGTTTAAAATACTATCTTCCGGCGATGTGCTGATGCCTTTTGGAAAAATGTAAGAGATATGTATGCTTTAACCAAATTTCACTGTTCTAATTCGAATATTTATTTGAAACGCTACCTGTTTATCTTGAACATAAGTTTGTAAGAAATCGTATGTTTTATCTGATCTTGTTGTTCTTCCTAATCTGTATATCATATTTAAACCTTCGTTGTTCATTTCTATTTATAAGTTTTAAAAGACATCCTTCTTTTCTTTCATTCTTCTTTCCTGCATGCCCAAATGTAAACTCTGATATTTTAAAGTAATGAAAACGGGCGTGACATGAAAAATCCTAATCAACATTTAAAAAATCCTCAAAATGAATAATAAAAATTGAATGAAATCCTCAAAATGAAAAATAAAAATTGAAATATGAATTAAATAACAAAGAGAATAAATTCTCAACAAATCCTTAAAATTGACAAATCATATCCTGAAACTCAATCAAATTCAACAAATCCTCAAAATCAACTAATCATACCATATGAAATATGATTTGTTGATTTTGAGGATTTGTTGAGTTTGAGGATATGATTTGTAGATTTTAATGATTTGTTGAGAATTTATTCTCTTTGTTACTTAATTCATATTTCAATTTTTATTATTCATTTTGAGGATTTCATTCAATTTTTATTATTAATTTTGAAGATTTCTTGAACGTTGAATAGGATTTTTCTTGAGAATTGACTAATTAAATATTTTTCGTTTGTTTCTTTAATTGTGGGCTATAATAGGATTGATCTTGTGGATTTATTGAGGATTTATCATATTTGTTAACGAATTCATATTTTGTAATTTTTAATAAATATGAAATATAAAAAATTAAAAAAAAATCTTAAAGAAGCGAGTCTGATCAAATCTCATAGAATAAATATATATTTCCTAAATTGTAAAAAAAAAAAAAAAAAAATCTTAGAAAACTTGCTATTTCAATTAATGTGACTAAACAGTTCAATAGTTTGGGTTTTTTTTTTTTTTTTTACTCCGACAGATTTTTTGTCAAAGCTTCTAATCATTAGTAGGCCTCTGTCCATTGGATTGGGCCTTAACAAAAATATGGCATGCATGTCTTCTTTAAAGATGTGGCCTATTGAGATATAATAAAATTTTAATAAAAAGGAGCAACTTTAATTTTTTAAATAACTTTGTTTTTCAAACTAACATTAATATCCTAAGCATAAACCTTAGTAAAGAAAGTAGCACCCTAGCTCGGTCCAAATTATTTTTTCTCGAATGTCCCAAATGTAGATCAACTTTCTATATTAAGTAGTATTTATTTAGTTTATTTATTAATATACCTCTATCCAATTTATCTTTATAGTCTTAAAAAAAAATCATTAAAGGGTATATGAGAAAGTATATTACTCACTAAATATAGATATATTAGGAATTTCTCTCCTTAATTGACATTTCCAATAATTTTCTTAATACTTGTGTAAATGTCCAATCTACTTATATACAAGAGACAAATGAAAAGTTTCCTAAAATTATAAGAAAACCTAAATAAATAAATAAAACTCACCTCAACTCACAACCAAAAACTAATTAAGGAGCCTATTAATAGGTAGCTAAGCCAACTCCAAAACATTAGTCAAAATTGAAAGCAAAACCTATGGATTAAATCATAGCCATTTAATAGAATCATGAGACTATCAAAATTTGGAGCAAGTGAATTAAAAATCCCAACTCCATTATGCTTAGCAAAAGAGTCACATTTATAAGATAAATTGTACCATAATTTAATTTGTTGTTGGAACTAGGAATGTGATCAATTGCCCTAACTAATATCAATTGTTCAATGTATATAAAATATATAATATAGATATATTATATGCATAAAATACATTGGTTTGAGCATGGTGCTTATATTTATAGGATCATGCGCACAAGAAATCGCACGCGCACTGACTCAGACTCGACTCATTGCTTTCTATACCGTATGGAGTATATAATATTCCCTTTTATTTTTTATTAATTATTTTACAAGGAAAATTTGTTGTGAAATTTAAGTTTAAATCAAATTAGACGTTATTAACACAAATATATTTTATTTTTTATTTTTATTTTTGCGAGCAGTTGATTTATTTTATATTATTATTGTACGTAGATGGTAGTTTCGAAAATATTGTCTTTCATTTCTTGGGATCTATACATTTTGTCTCATCATATATATTTTTTACTCATTTGTAAGATATAGGCTTCGTGCGTGTTTAAAATAAGGATAAAAACATTCCTTGAGACAGCTTAAGCATGTTCCAAGTTGGTTAATTACTAAATTAAAATATGTGGTAATTGAGGCATGCGTACATATCAAGATTTTAATAATTATGATTTGTACCTGTATTTTAATAATGAGTAAGTCTCTTGTGAGACCGTCTCACGGAATTTTAATGCATTGTGTGAGACAGGTCAATCCACGACCCAATTACCCATCACCCAAACCCTACAATTCACATGTTGTTTATGAGTGATGGGGCTCCGTCTCACGGAAACTATTCGTGAGACCGTCTCACATGAGTTTTTGTGTTTAATAATAGCATCCCCTAGCATTTTTGTGGAATTTTATTTTCATTCAATTAAAAACAAATTTTGACTTTGAGTGAAAATTCTTTGTATAGAACATATATGCCCACATTTGATCAAGCCCACATTCAAGAAAAGTAGTTGGAACACTCTATTTAATTTATAGTATTTCATCGTGAAAAAAAAATCATGTTTGTATAACTAAAATTGAATATTGGAAAAATAGAGACATGATTGGGACTCAATAAATCCTGATTTCCTGTGCATTTGCAATGAAACGAAATGGGGAATTGTCCAAAAGAGTCAAACTGAAGAAAAAAAAACATTTAAGGAAGTGAAAGATATATGTAATAAAGTGTATCCTAATTCCTAATAAAGAGCCAGTCCCCACTTCACAGATCAAACTCTCCTTTTTTGATGTTAATACAGAAAATGACATTTAAAAAGTGCCACTTTAGATGTTTCTGCCAATTCCATTATTTTTTCGTAGCTTAAATATATGTTGAAGTCCTCGTGTTTATATTAATAATTAGCTGAATATTGTTAAAATAATGTTTTGATGTGACAACTTGATTTTAGCATGAGAATAAGGGACTTCAAAACTGCAGTTTTGCAGAGCAGATATATAGTGTGTAAATATATTTATTTATTTGTAGGAAGAGGACCACCTTTTACTGCTCTGTTCATTCATTGTTCTCACAGAACCAAACTCATTCTACCTAGAACTTCTCAAATGTCTCAAATAATGTTTTATTTTGTATTTTTGTTTTTACCTAAAACTTAAAAAGTTATAGAACTTTTGGTTAATCCCATCAAGTCTTAGATTAATTAATGTGGTAATAAATGCGATATATATGAACCATGCACGCGTGAAGCCTATGGTGCAGTATAGTTTATTAAATTTGACAAGTTATGTTTGTGGCACTACATCAAAAGGAAAACCTTGTACCATATATAGTTTGCAAAACTGTCCCATTTTTTAATATTCAACAAAAATATCTTTATTTAAAAAAAAAAAAAAAGGAGAATGCCACTCTCTTCATACAGCAATCCACATTGGCCGCATTTTTGCTGAAAATTGAAAATATTACTATCAAAAAGGTAAATTTGAAATAAAACAAGAAACAACATACAATTTCTTTCCCTTTGTATTTATCAGTCAGAAAAATGTACCCCCACCAAATTAAAAAAAAAAAAACCTTAATTAATCCCCAAAATTGGCCAGCCCAAAAAAAGAAATTAAAAAAAAAAGACAAAATATTTCTCAGAGAGAGAGAGAGAGTTAGGGGGGAAAGTTAAATTTAGAGAAGAAAATAGTGAGAAGAAAAAGAGCTGGAAATAGCTGGAAAACCTACTCCATCAAGAACTGCTTCACAATCTTCACGCTTGGTTTCACCACCTGTTTTTCCCAAATTTCCGCCAACCTCCTCCCACCACCCTCCATCGCCGCCCTCAGCGCCGCCGTCGTCTCCACTCTCTTCATCTCCCACCCTGCGCCTTCTCTCAGCCGTTGGATCTTCCCCACCTGCCTCTTCGCCAGCTGACACGTGTTCTCCTTGATCGCCCTCACTGCTTCCTCGTACTCCTTCACCACTCTCTTCTCCTTGAAATACCTCTCGAACTCCGGAACCCCGATCGCCTTCTTCAGCCCGCTCCGACTCACTGAGTCCGAAGCCGGGTTCCCGAAATACTCACTGAGTTCCTCGAACATCCCCGAGTCAAGCATGTCGTCGACTCGCTTCAGCAGATACCGGTTCAGCACCGGCAATGACACGTCGACCCAGATGAAACACGCGCTGTAGCGAAGCTCTTTGCAGAACGCCGAGTCGTCCACCGAGCCGAACACGTCCGACTCGGGGTCGAACTTCTTTGCCAGCAATGCGTAGATGAACGAGTTGGAGCCGCCGACGACGAAGGGCAGGCGGCGGCGGGAATGAATCTGGGAGATGACGGAGGAGGCGGCGGAGCGGTAGTCGGAGGGGGTGAACTCGGGGTGCGACTCGGACGGGTCGAAATCGCCGAGGAGATGGTGGCGGACATTCCGGCGCTCCGGCAATGGGATTTTGTTGGTGGTGATGTCGAGGCCGCGATAGACCTGGATTTTGTCGGAGTTGATGATCTCCGATGAGGGGAAGAATCTGGAGGCGAGGTCGACGGAGAGCTTGGATTTTCCGCAGCCGGTGGGGCCCATAATGACGACAATTTTGCGGCGGCGGAGAGGGGTGGTGGACATGTAGGCCCACCTGGAGGAAGGGAGGAGGGGGTTGCAAATGTTTTTGTAAGGAAAGTGATGAGTATTTGTAAAGATATTTGATAATCTTCTCATAAGGAAAACAAAACAGACAATGCAGAGAGAGGAGAGAGAGAGAGAGATGGTGCAGAATTATATGACACAGGTTTCTTCTGTGAGAGAGAGAGAGAGAGATGATGAGGGTTTTTGTCTCCACCTCTTTGCCTACATCAATATATATACATATATGTCTCTCTGTGTGTATGTATATATATATATCAGTTGCTGCTGCTGCTTCTTCTTCTTCTTCAAGTCATCATTTTTTCTGCTTATGTATCTTTGAGCGCTGATTCTTGGCTTAAAACTTTTTTTTGCCTCTCTATCTCTCTCTGTCTTAGTAGAGTATGCTAAACTATTGATACATTCATTCTCGTATATTTGTGTCTATAAATACGTATGCAGTTGTGTGTGTTGTCGTGCGACTGTGTCTGTGACTGTGAGTACTATTAACTGAAGGAATTTCACAACATTCCTTTCCTTTTTAAATTAAGAGAACCTTTTAATCTATAATGTTTTTAAATTGTATTATTTCATATGTGTTTGTTGATATATTTATATGCATGATATATCCTTAAAATAATCTTTCTAAATATTTTTTTATTTATTTCATTGATTTTTAGCACGAAATTGTTAATAGCTAGTTTTTTATAGGTGTTTAAACTGTTGTATCCTAAGGTTTTTTAGCACCTGTTTTTTGTTAATGTAATTAGTTTTGCAAGAACATTGTTGTTTACTTTTTTTTTTCAATTTGAAATGTTGGACAAAAACAATTATTTAAGTTTGGAACCAAAGATTTCATGTAGAAAAAGACAATACAACACTAAAAATCTCTTCCAAGCATTTGTATTTCCTAAGCACTTATTTTTTGTAGAGTAGTGGGGGGTGTATTTAATTGGTATTAATTTTTTGATATTTCATAATTAAAATGTCTTTGAGGGAGGACACTTGACAACTCTATATGTCATCATCACTTGAGAGAACTAAACCACACTTTTATATATATATAAAATTCAAAATCTACCTGCTGACGTGGCCTTTTTGAGCTATCATCGTAGCCTCAAGTTTTTCGAACTAATAAATATTAATTATTCGGTTCATAAAATAATAAAAATAAAAATTGTATTTTCTCAGATTAATTATGTTTGTATGTTTATATCTCTTCATTTATTTGTTGATTTTTAACTTATTTAGTTATATTTAATTCGTAAACATTTTATAGAAATGGCAACTAAAAACTAACTTTAATTCATCTTTGATAGGGAAAAAAGAAGAAGAGATACATAGTTTTTTTTTTTTTGGATAGAAAAAGTATATTGCAAATAGACAGATAGACAACAGTACAAGAGTATAAATATATGAATAAACGTACACCAAAAATTATTTAATTTATTCTGAAAATGGTAACTTAATCGGTGTATTCTAATTTTCTTTTACTTGCATATTACTTTATAACTGCAAACATGCATAAAATATGTATTTAGAATTTTCATAACTAAAAACATAAAATAATAATTATTGCTAAATATATATATATATATATATATATATATATATATATATATATATATAAAAGCAGATCATGCATGGGAAAATAGCAAGTAGAGGTTTTCTAAGCCAAAAAAGACATTCTAAAAAAGAAGATATCGCTTTCTATCCTGGTGGGAAGGGAAAGAAGAAATGATAATTATCTTTTTGACTTAATAAATTTGCAAATCAAAATTTTCCTTTAAGACAGTTTATTTTGGAAATTAAATTCGCTTTTGACGCGCCATATCCGTATATTGTCTGTTTCAATGGACATTACTACATAAACCATCCAACATAACCTATCAACATAGCAAAAATAATGCCAAATACCTAATTGATGAATTTTCAATTATCCAAACATATATATATATATATATATATATATATATATATATATATGTGTGTTGTTTCCGCATAGAAATATTCAATTTTCAAGTTTTTATATATAACGTAAGTTTTAGATATAATACATTCGAAATTTATTGATATTATAGATTTACTATTTTATTAGTGTGTGATTCCCAATTTCACATTTTATTTTAGTAGTGTATATGTATGTGTAAACTGTATATTGAGGATATAATCCTAGCTAGACTTGACATAAACCAATGTAATGAACTCAAAATCAGATCATAATATATGAGCTTGTAATAAGACTTTGTCTCATGAGATCATCTTATACGAGTTTTTTTTTTTTTTTTTTTTTTGAAAATTTAAAATATAAACTGCTTAAGTACTATTATTACTTGAATATGATCATAGTTAGGCCTCCAACCCTAATAATATATGTTGTTCAAGAGGAGTTTGCAGGTCATTATCCTTAGTTAGGTTAAGATTGAAATAATACATGTTTGAAATAATAGAAAATGATAATTGAATTCATATTCGATCCTACGAACTTGATAATATACATGAATAACTGAAATTGCGTAAGAAAGAGGTTTATTCAATGGACCGAATTTGTGTCTACCTATTTTTCTTACGTAAAAGCTAAATTAAACAGATGAAATTTTAATTCTTTTTCTAAAATCAGATTGAGACGTGTGGAAAATATTTTTCTTCAACGTGAAACTATTCAGTCATGGGAAAACAATTTCACACTATAAAATAGCAATTTCATACTATATCTATACCAAAACAAAAGGAAAACAACCCAAGTAACTCCCATCTCAAGAAAATAAATTCAATTTAAATATGGAAGCATTTAATAAAATAATTTGACTAGGACATTGTACTCAATTCAATTTTGGTCATATATAATGCGTTCCATTTTTTGACAACCAAATATCTATTTTCAATATTGATTATTTATGTTTTTTCTTTTTCAATTTTAGTTCAATTTTGGTAGAAATTTTCAAAAACATTGACATGGCAGCCGAAATTTAGCTGCCACATGAGAATTTCTAACGGCGTCAGGATTTTGAAAATTTAGACCAAAATTAAACTGAAATTGAAAAAAATTGAAATATAAATGACCAAAATTAAAAAATAGATACATAGTTGTCAAAAAATGAAAAATGTCTACAGATTAATTTTAAAATTAATCCCACGTATAAATCATCCATTAATCTTGATCATATTAATTCATGGATTTGAAGTAGGTGCCATAAAAGGTTGGACCCTCAAACATTCCCAAAGTGGTGCACCGACCCGCGTGGGAGGCTGGGCTCACATTCGATTGGCTACACAACTTGGAATGTTAGTATGTGACAGGGGGCGTGGGGTGGTAACACATGGCCCCATGAATTTTTTCCTATATTTGGCCCATAAATACTTAGGTAAAATTTAAATTAATTTTTTTTGTAAGCATTGCCTGTGGACTGTGGTCGTAATGGGAAACCTCATGCACTATGCTTTCACGCTTGTGTTTCTTGTTTTGGGATTTGGTGGAATGTGGAATGTTTGGTGTCTTTTGGATGAGGGGAAGAAACAATATTTGGATATTATCAATTACTAATATTTATAATTATATGTTTTTCAATTGTATTTAATAGTTTATTTTAATTACAACTAGTTTCAATTTTGGTCCTATTTATAAGATATGTTTTTTCATTCTTTAACAATCAAGTAACATTTTTCAATTTTGATCTTATATATCTTTTTTTTTTTTCAATTTAGTCCAATTTTATTGGGAATTTTCAAATCGCTGACGTTGCCGTGAGAATTTGGTTGTCAAGTTAGATGTTCCGACAACCATGTAAGCAATTTTGAAATTCCAATCAAATTTGGATTGAAATTGAAAATAATTAAACCATAGAGAATCATACCTGAAAAACGTATAATTGATTGTCAAAAAATGGAAAATGTCATATATAAACGATTAAAATTGAAATTAACTATCTTTCTATCTTTTTTTTCAACTTTTATTCCATGTTCGTTTTGTTTTGTCTATGATCCGTGGCAAGAATTGAGGCCACAAAGTAATTAACTATAATTTTATTGGGAATTTTCAAATCACTGACGTTGCCGTCAGAATTTGGTTGTCAAGTTAGATGTTCCGACAACCACGTAAGCAATTTTGAAAATTCCAATCAAATTTGGATTGAAATTGAAAATAATTAAACCATAGAGAATCATAACTGAAAAACGTATAATTGATTGTCAAAAAATGGAAAATGTCATATATAAGCGATTAAAATTGAAATTAACTATCTTTCTTTCTTTTTTTTCAACTTTTATTCCATGTTCGTTTTGTTTTGTCTCTGATCCGTGGCATGAATTGAGGCCACAAAGTAATAACAATTGCTATATAATTCTATACAAAATAAAAAATTGGTTTATCAAGTGATGCTTTTGAGTTGAGCAAAATTGCCGGGACGACACATGATGTTAATTGCATTTTTATTTAAAAAAATATTTTTTGGAATATAAAGTAAAAATTTAACTGAAAAAAAAAAATGTGATGAAAAAGTTAAACAAAACTTAATAACAAATCAAATTAATATGAATTCATACAGACAAAATTCATTTGTTTTCCTTCCTTAGGAACGTTGTCCGTTTTTTGTCTTCTTATTTTCTGATCATCAATTTTAGTCCTCCTATCACAAAATTTATCCAATTTTAGTCCGATTTTCGCCGAAATCTCGATTTTCCGGCTAATTTCACGCGAGTGCACAACACTCTCCCCCAATTTCATAATTTCAAATAAATGACGCTTATATGGCATATTTTTTCTTACGTGGTATTTTTTTTTTGTAATATTTTCCTACCTAAAATGCCACGTCATCACCCAAGTCATTTAATTGCATTAAAAAACAAAATTGATAAATATATCAAATAAAAAGGGGAACAAAATGAAAGAAAATTTGAAAAATAAAAACACAAAAATTTAATGAATTAAAAAATAATAAATAATAAAGAGAATAAAAAAAAACAGAATTAATCAAAAAAATTGACCCGAAAATTAAAGAAAATTTGAAAAAACAAACACAAAAAAAAAAAAAAAAAAAACAGTATTAATCCAAAAACCCAATTTCGGGCCAATTTTTTGGATTAATTCTGTTTTTTTTTTCAATTTTTCTTTAATTTTTTGGATTAATTATTTTTTAAAAAATATTTTGGATTAATTCTGTTTTTTTTTTTTAAATTCTGTTTATTATTTTTTGTTTTTTAATTCATTAAATTTTTGTGTTTTTTATTCAATTTTTCTTTAAGTTTTTGGATTAATTTTTTTTAAATTTTGTTTATTATTATTTTTAATTCATTAAATTTTTATGTTTTTATTTTTCAAATTTTCTAATTTTCGGGTCAATTTTTTGGATTAATTCTTTTTTTTTTAATTTCTATTTATTATTTTTTGTTTTTTAATTCATTAAATTTTTGTGTTTTTATTTTTCAATTTTTCTTTAATTTTCGGGCCAATTTTTTGGATTAATTCTTTTATTTTAATTCTGTTTATTATTTTTTATTTTTTTAATTCATTAAACTTTTGTGTTTTTATTTTTCAATTTTTTGTATTAATTCTTTTTTTATTCTATTTATTATTATTTTTTATTCATTAAATTTTTGTGTTTTTATTTTTCAATTTTTATTTCATTTTGTTCCCCTTTTTTATTTGATATATTTATCAATTATGTTTTTTAATGCAATTAAATGACTTGGGTGATGACGTGATATTTTAGGTATGAAAATAATACAAAAAAAAATACATATATCATGTAAGAAAAAATATGTCATATAAGCGTCAGTTATTTGAAATCATGAAATTGGGGGCGAGGGTTGTGCACTCGCACGAAATTGGCCGGAAAATCAGATTAAAATTGGACAAATTTTGTGATAGGAGAACTAAAATTGATGATCGGAAAATAAGAGGACAAAAAATGAATGTCGTCTCTAGGGAAAGACGAAGAATGAATTTTGTCCGAATTCATACTATTTCAGCAATATTAAATTGCATTCTTGAATGTGTATGCCAACCGTGCAAGGTGACCGGTATATGCCTATATCTACTATAAACTTTAAGAAGTTCGAAAACTGTATTTCCTAATTTAGAACTGAATTATAGTATAGTATATCTTTAATTGAGATGAGAATGAATTCTCCATAACTCATAATTCAATAATTGCCAAATGTATGCAAACAAATGTGAACTATTGACCCCAAAGACCAGAAAATTTACACTTAAAAGTTGAAGATAAAAAAGAGCATGAAAAAGTTCTTGAACTATTAAACTAAAGATTCATTGAGATTTAGAACAATGATATAACTAGTCCAAATAATTATATTATAAAATTAAAAAATTCTAGCTACCTAATATTTCGACTTATATAACATGCCCGAGACGATTAAATAAATTGTAATAAAGATGATCTCTCTCTCCTAAAAACACATAATCAATGCTTGTACTCAATTAATGTAGGAAAAAAATTAATGAAAAAAACGTATCCCAGATTAAATTATAGAAAATAAAATGTAGGAGTAAAAGTAATTTCAATGTGATCGAAAAATCAAAATCTTCCAACTAAAGTAGCTGGTCGGAATTTAATTTATAAAACTTGATCAACGATTATTTATGTATGTATGAAAAAAGAGGAATATGATCCACTTCCAATTTCCACCAACTCTATCGTAATTGACATTTTATGTATGTAGATCAAAAAAGAAGTGAGAACTACAAACTTATGATGACTTCTAAAGCATCACACTCATCGATTTAGATATCTAATTCAACCATTCAATTTAGCCTTTTCTAAGTGGCATTAAAAGATGGTTTCACAATTGTGTGAACTCTAAGTAGTCCACAACTTTCAATTTGGTCATAGTTCTGGAATTGATCTAACATGATCATAGTCTTATTGATGCAATTATGGCCCATACATTGAAATAAAGTAAAGGTTTGGCTTCAAAAGTAATGCAATTATGCTCATCACTTCATGATCAAACTAATCATTATCGTGAGTTCTTTTCTCATTTCTAACTGCTTAAATTCAATGTTCAAAGATACTAAACATCTTAAAGATATGGACACATCATATGCATGCATGTAGATTTATCAACCAATATTGACAAGGAATTATAATATGTAGATTACTGTACGCATCTGGACATAGTATGATGGCTAAGAAAGTGATTGTTAATCATGTTGGAGGCCAATAATGTGATATCAGTGGATCGAATCTCAAAATTGATTCAAACATGCATATCTTGCAATTTAATTAATTATGACAAGAACTTAAAGAGGTCGTGTTGTTATCATTAAATTAATCAAATGTAAGTTTGAAATGAGTTCTTAGAAAAAAATGTAACTAGCTACTATTTGAGTTTGATAGATTAAAATGAGAAAATATGGATAACGTGAAAATGTAACTGCATGCAACAGTGAAAAGTTATAGTTTTAGAAAAATGTCAACAAAAAAGAATATGTTATTCTAATCATGAACAAGAAAAACCGCAAAAGTATTATCATAGTACTAATTTTTCAAATCATGATAAGAAGCAAACCTCCATTGATGACTTCTTGGACGTAGCTATTTATTGTTGTCTTAATTATCTAATAGTTTTACGAAAATATAGTCTTGAATGTCATTTGTACATTGTCAAACGAGTACTATGTAATAGATAGTATCATTGAAGACGACTCGGGAATTAACACTTTGGATGAGTTTATTGAATAATGGCTTCAAAAACCATTACAAAAACAATCATTGTAAGTATATCAAAACATAAATATTCTTCCATTTCAACGCGATAAATAATTAGCTCTCTTTGTTCACGAACTTCTTAGTTCTTTTTTTCCTCAATTAATCTATATATATATATATATATATATATATATATATATATATATAATAACAATTACCCCCTCAAAATAAAAATGACAAATATTTTCCCGCCCATTTTCACTTTCTAATATTAGAAATATGATTAATAAATTTTTTTATTTTTTGGTCATATTAATTGATTTTTTTGAAAATTTCCAAAAATATTGATTTTGTATATGAATATATATGGTATGAATGATAGATCCTATTATAAGAGATGAAGTGTGTATATATATATATATATATATATATATATATATATATATATTAAATCACATCAAATTGAGTAAAATTAAAAATTCAATTTGGATATTTTAGTAAGTTATATTACCAAGTACAACAGTTAAAAAATATTAATTAACCTCTTAATTTGTATAAAAAATCGATCCATTAAATAATATGATCATTATATAAATATTATATTTCAATCAAATATTATCTCCAATTTGTGAAAAATCTTAAAGAATATACGTATACCCCCAAAAATCGAATCTCATTATCTTGATTATGTATTATGCATAAAAAAAAATAAAAATAAAAACGAATTTGAAAATTTGATTTTTACCCACAGTAGATCTCTAATAATTTGAAAATATGTTTAAATATTTATTTTTTATCTATAAATCATTTTGATATTACATGATTTGTTCAAACTATTAATCTATTAAATACTATATAAATAGACACACATATATTATATTTATTTATTAAAATTTTGTCATCTCAATTAAATCTATGTGTGTCAGCCTGAAATGAGTTTAAAAAAAATATCTTATCATTTACAGTTCATATTCCAATATTTGGTAATTTCAATTTCATAAAATTAATTAAATCACCATGAAACATTTTTTTTATATATTTATATTTACAAAAGTAATGAAATTGCATTGTTTTGATAATGAGAAAATAAAAAACGAAGAAAGTTATGGTTCAAGCTAAATATTCTCTCTCTTTTGTTTCTTAAATTAAATTACGTTGGAATATGGAAAATGTTCCATGAAAACTATTGATTTGAATTTATATGAAGAAAAATTCTTCAAATTCGATTTTGTTACTATAAATCAAGAGATTTCTTACCTTGATGAATCGAAAATTTAAGTACAATTTAGCGATCAAAATCCAAATATTTTATTTCCTTGACAAATGGGAGTTAAAGGCAATTATTTATCATATAAATTAAATAAACAAATTTTAATCGTTTGTCATAAGCAATTTGGTATAATTGACAAATTATTCTTTTGGTCATTTTCAATGACCTCAATAAACTTACCCTAATTAAATCATGGCGTCAATTTTTTTTCATTTCAATATATTAATTAAGTTTTATTGGTTGCTCAATAAAGTTGAGATATTTAAATTTATTTTGGAATAATTGATTAAAAGAATATTATAGTAAAGAGTATTATATATGGCATAAATTTCAATTCGTTTTTTAAAATATATTTCATGGTTCCTAAAATTGCAAAGATCATTGACAAGATTAGTTTTTTCATATATTATAAATAGGTATCATTTTAGGAATCTTCAATACGTACTCATCCAAAACTCACTCACGTACAGTAGCAAAAGATTTTGAAAAATTATCATGGCTTCCGTATTCAATGTGGTTAATGACATCAATCTCTCGAAGACATTATGGGCTTTGAAACTTCGTTTGGTGAGAGCTTATAATATACCTGCTTATGGAAATAATAGAGCTGTATACAGTTATGAGTGTGTTTTCAAGGACAAAGAGGTAATGCACAAAACTTTATTTGATTATATATCTTGATGTATGATCTATTCTCTATTATATTTAAAAAAATTTGTTATAATGTTTTTTTCAGGGTTCTACGATACATGGTTCAGTTCGTAAACCATACTTGGTTCGTTACAAACCTCTACTGAATGAGGGAGATTTATATATAATCTTTGATTTCATTGTTGTTGAAAACTCTTTGAAATATCGCACAACGGATTTCAAGTACAAATTTAACTTTTATGGAAAAACTGTTGTGAAAAGGATAACTGATCTGAAGTTTCCAAATAGCATTTTTTCTTTCAGATGATTTCAAGATATATTGTCAGAAATATATACTGATGAATATAGACTCTATGGTGATAGCATTTAACAAACAAATAATTTATTCATTTTGTTATTCGTATTTTCCACACTAATCTAACATGTATTGTAATTTATTTTCTTAGATGTGATTGGATGGATAACAAGAATGGATGCACCATAATAAAGGATTTGACCAACGGTTCCAAGAAGATGATTGAAATTGTTTAGGAAGATATAGAGTATGTACAGATTTGAACGGTTTTTTAAATTATAATGATTGTTTTTCTCATTGAATTATTTATTAAATTGTGAATTTCTTGATATAGGAAACAAAGGCTGAAATGCACATTGTGGGAAGAATATGCCGAATATTTGATTCCATATTTGAATAAGCATACTAAGGAACCTGTGATTGTCATAATTCAGATTTGTCGTTCATGCAAATTCAATAGTATGATTTTGATTGAACTTTTATTATATCCATATTCAATATTTATTTTGAAACAATTTTTTTCTTATTTACATGTAATTTCTTTTTATAGAAACCATTTATGCTTCCAATACATACCATGTTACAAAAGTGATTGTTAATGGAGACAATAAAGTTGTCACTGATTTTCAAACGAGGTAAAATTAAGTAAATATTTTCATATATTGTGTGATATGTTTTTCAAATTAATTTATTTAATAATATTTTTTAGGTTAAATGTCATTTATGATCAACCTAAATGTATCGGGTCTGTAAGAGAGATTTATGGATGTTCAATATATGATGAGTTGGAGGAAGGAAATGGTTTAGTGAAGAATTTGGGATAACTTAGTGATGATGGATGTGAGGTACCTAAAATTATAATTTTATATGATTTTGTTTTTAATTTAGATAAACATTCTTTATTTCTATATTGTAATATAATTTATTTTTTTCAGCCTGGAAGATATTGGGTGTTCTGCAAAATTGCTGAAGTAGACAACTTGACAAGTTGTTGGTATCTTGGTTGTAGGAAGTGCTCAATGAAATTAAAAATGTTTTTATTTTATTTGATTTATTTTCCTTTTATACACACACACATATATATATATATACATACACCATATAATTGGATCTAATTTTTGAGAGTTTTAACTTGATCTGTTTGCTTATCGAACAAATAGTATGTCAAATCTTGGCATCTCCTTTCCAATTGAAATGTTAAGTATCACCTCACCTAATATGCATTGCTAATTTTTTAACTATTATATTATGGTAAAACATAATCTCTTAAAGTAAAAAACTCGAATAATTGACTTTTGTTGGGAAATAAAATTATTTTGGTTTTTTTTTCTTATATTCATTGGTTTATACTTTTCATACTACTATGCATCAGTAATGTTTGTACCTTAATAGAGTATTTTCCAGCATTCACTTTGAATATTTTTAAAACTTAATACATGTCTTCCTTTACTTTGAATATTTTCCAGCATTCACACTCACATAGTTTGTCTGATATAATTATTTCATCCAGTAATGTTGGTGAGGAATATAGACCATTCTATGGGATTATGCAATGGAACTAGATTTATTGTTACGAGGCTTGCTAATCATGTGATCGAAGCGAAGTTTATATCAGGAAATAATTCTGGTGACAAGGTTTTGATCCCCAGAATGTCATTAATTCCTTCCGATAAGAGATTGCCCTTCAGGTTTCAACGTAGACAGTTCCCTTTGATTGTCTTATATGCCATGACTATTAACAAAAGTCAAGGTCAATCTTTATCTCATGTAGGTCTCTTTTTAAAGAAACCGGTTTTTTGTCACGGTCAACTTTACATTGCAGTTTTCAGAGTCACAAATCGAGAGGGGTTGAAGATCCTAATTTGCGACGATAATGGTGTAGGAATGAGCTCAACAACTAATGTTATGTATAAAAAAGTTTTTCAGAATTTGTAGTTTATATTTACTATGAAATATGAACATTTTTTATTAAACTCCAATAACATTTTTAGTTAATATTTTTTATATTATGTCAATTATACGTATAATTCATGATATAAATATTATTGTTTATATATTTTTAATACAAAAATATACTTATTCTTTCATAAAAATATGAAATTTATTTGTCCGTGCAACGCACGGGTCATACACTAATTATAATATATATCATTTGCATTAATTAATTATTTTACTTGTAGATCATCACGTGTAAAAGAGAGACAAAGATATCTTGATTGACCAATTTAAGATTCTTGATTTGAATTGAAATATTGTACTTCAATAAAGTTTATCTTTAACTGATTATTTTATATGCTACTTGAGTAAATTGAAGTCATACAATATAATGTGTTTTGAGATGTGATCTACGCGTGGTAAATGAATATTGATATAGAAAATCTGATTTGTACAATGTCAGGTAATTAATGGGCAATAAACTCTTTACTTCAAGCCTTAACCCAAAAGGAAAATGGGCCGAGCAGTCTTGTTAAAATCTTAATGGGCTAGGCCGTGAACACTTTCAATACATTTGGGATCTACGTGTGATCTTGATTGCTTACACAACCCAACACAAAGCCTAAGTCCTTGAATATCATTATCTTAAACCAGGTAAAACCATCATTTGAAAATTTCCCACACAATCTTCCATTCAAAACCAAAGAAGAAACATTAAAGTGGATTGCATAATATTTTCTTTTAACATCTCCACCAAATCATGATATAACAAGTTATAACATATAAAGCTTGTCTAGTTCTCAAGATCAAGCTCCATTAAATCTGCTCTAAATTCAGATAACCTTAGCAGCATTGTCAATCCTCTAAGGGCATGATATATCTCTTCTGTTCTTGAGTGCCTCTCATCAAAAGCATAGAACTCAACACTCACATTATCGATCTGAATCGAGCTATATCCAGGCACCTTTCTTGATCCGGTATCCCTCATCGCGACTTTTAGTCGTGCCCTTTCTTCCCACTTCCTAGCTTCACCATATACATTAGACAGCATCACATAGTTTGCAGGGTTTTTAGGATCAAGTTCAATGAGCTTTTGAAGAGATAACTCAGCAAATTCGATCTTCTTATGAACCCTTGAAGCTGCAAGCAATGAAGTCCATATGACACTATCTGGTTTTATTGGCATATTGTGTACAAACTTCACAGCTTGCTCCACGAGCCCACCTCGAGCCAAGAGGTCAACTACGCAACCATAATGCTCAATTCTAGGTTCAATCGAGTATTCATTTGTCATTGAGTGATAATGATCCAATCCCTCATCAACCAACCCCATGTGTGAACAAGCACACAATATGCCAATAAAAGTGATCCCATCTGGTTTTTCTCCACCATCTTTCATGGTGCTGAAAAGGCTCAACGCGTTAGCTCCATGACCATGAACTGCTAAGGCATTGATTATTGTGTTCCATGATATCAGATCCTTAGTATCCATGCTCTTGAACACATCAATTGCACACTCTACCAATCCACACTTTGCATACATGTCGATTAAACCATTACAAACATAAACATTCCCACTGTAGCCCTTGTCCTGAGCATATTTATGCACAAATTTGCCAAAGTCGAGAGCTCCTAATTTCGAACAAGCAGCTATGACACAAACCAGTGTTGCATCATTAGGCTGCACATCAGTCTCTTTCAGCATCCTCTTGAAGGCACCAAGAACCTCGTTGTAACGTCCACTATGAGCATATCCTCCAATCAAACCATTCCAAGAGAAAATATTCCTATCTGGCATAGCCTCAAACAGTCTCTCACAGCCCTCCAAATCCCCATTGTTCGCATATCCATTCAACAATGTATTGAAACACATCAAATCTTTAGCAGGCATCACATCAAAAAGCCTCTTAGCCTCAACCATATCTCCACATTCAATATGCGCGGTGATCATCCTATTCCACATCACAATGTCCCTTTCCGGTGCCAAATCAAAAAGCCTTTTTGCTGAGACCAAATCACCGTTTGCCACGTACCCGTTTATCATTGCAGTCCAAGAAACCACATTCCTGAGTACCATCTCAGTGAACACCCTATAAGCTAGGCCCACATGCCCCCCAACTGAGTACAAATCAATCAAATTGGTACCAACATAAGTGTTCGTCTTGAAACCATTTTTGACCGCGACGCAATGCACTTCATCGCCTTCTTTCAGAGCCAATAACTTGCAACACGATTTTAGCACCACTGGTAAAGTGTAACAATTAGGCTTCACATTCTTCCTCAACATATCACTAAACAATGCCACCACTTCATTGTACACGTCGTTTTGGAGATACCCTTTTGACATTACATTCCAAAGCGACGTATACCTTCTGTCAGGCAATTGGTCGAACACCTCCCGGGCATAATTTATTTGCTTGAGTTCAGAGCATTTTGAGAGGAAATAAGAGCTTATGAGGTGATTTTTGTAATCAGTGGCATTGATTATAATCTGGGATTGGATTTGTCGGAGTTGTTTCGAGGTCCTACATGATTGTATGAGTGTGATGAGTTTGTGTTCGAAGGAACGAGCAATCTCTGATCCCGGGTTTAGGCCCACTTTTGCAATCTTGACAACGAAGGGATTTGACAAAGTCTTTGATGACCGAAAAAGAGTTATAATTATAAGGAAAAATGTTTTTTTTTAACCTTCTGTAATTACCTTTTGTAGTTAACAATGAAAAAATGCAATTGAAAAAAAAAAAAAAAAGACAATTAAATGGCAATGGATAAAAATATAAAATAATATAACAATTGAAAGTATCAGGAATATAAACGTTTGCTTTTTTAGAATTATAATGCATATTGACACTTAAAAAATGTATTATTGACAAAAATAAATATATATTTTCGACATCATAATAAATGGTTATTAAATTTAAAAAATTGAGAAGGTAGGAATCAGGAGAGAGAGTATATATATAGGGGAAATTTACCCTTTCTACCATGAAATTTATCATAAAAAATATAATATATTACACTTTATATTTTTTGTGGTATTCTGGGTTGCTACCCCCAATATATATAAGTAATAATCAATTTTTATCATATAAAATAATTCAAGAAAGCAAGAAAGAGAAGAAAAGGTTTAAAAAGAGTTAAGAATGTCGGGCCCGAAGGTACAATGCTTAACCTACGGCCCGTAAATTGTGAATTTTCTAATCATCAGCCCATAAAGACAACTCCCAGAATCAAAGTTTGTACCAGAAATCTCAAATTTCACATCAATATTCATCATATACAACCAAAGTTCAAATAATTTTGACCGTTTACAATTATCAGAAGCTGAATTTAGGTTTCTTGAAAGGGGGCCCGAATCAAAATGTCTATGCTGAATCAACTCTTCAACAGGGGACTTCTTGGAGCAAAATGGTTAGTTAAATCAATTCATTCTCAAGTTTCTTAGAAGCCCGCCGCTATGAATTCTGCTCTTCGTATGGTTATTGTCCTTTTTGGGATCAATTCAATTTTCATGATTGTGCCTATCAGCTTCATGTGTTCATATGCGCGATCTAATACAGAAAGTTCATTATTTTCTGTCTATGATGTTTGTGTTAGAAAATCCGATGTTAAGTTTGTATATAATTGAATTGTTGAATTGATGTTATACTGAATGCAATAATAGTGCAGTTCAAAGATCTAAACTTTGGTCATTATCAGTTTAGGTTATCTGACTGGAGGAATTAATTCAGCTAATAGTATCGAAAGCCTTTTGATTTTATAAATCTTGGAAGCTTGGTTTTGAAATTTATGGTATATGGAATTGAGCGATGCTTGATGGTATTTTATAGATGTTAATGATTTGTTTGTAGTAAAACATGCTTAACTTTGGCAATATCGCGCATCAAATTGTTGCAAAACAAGCGAGACGTGCAGCTAAAGCTTATGAGGAAGGAGATAGCAGAGTTTCTCCAGACGGGCCAAGAAGCCATTGCTCGTATTAGAGTAATGCTTTGATCTTCTTGAAGTCTCGATTCTTTTGCTATATGATCATACTTTTCTGTTTCATAAGTTATCATGTCTTTTGTTTAGGTGGAGCATGTTATAAGAGAACAAAACACATGGGAAGCGTACGAGATACTCGAATTGTTCTGTGAATTCGTCCTTGCCCGTGTGCCTGTTCTTGAAAGCCAAAGGTAATACCTTTGTACACTGCCATTGGATTTAATATATAAATGTGCAATTTTTCTGATTTCAATCTCTAGTGAATGTTATCTGCTTGCTCGAATATGAAGTTTATATTTGGCAACACAGTTTTCTTATGCAGTTTATCTTGTTATAAGGTTTATTAGCAACAAATAAGATTACTAAAGCATTTCCTAATGTTAAAACAATATCATTATGTTGCAAGTTAGAGCAATGCAGAGTGACTTTAATTCTTTCTTTACGTTTATGAATCTATTGCTTTCCTTACATGCAGCATGCTATAAATAAAACTAGTATTTTCAATGATAGTGCAATATATGTTTTATGTTAGATTACTAGGGGAAGAGAAAGACCTAAATACACTATAAAAAGGATTTGTTATACTTAAGTATAACTAAGAACATGTGCTAAGAACATGTGTCTCGACTGAGCATGATGGCGATATTTGACCCATATAGCCGACCCATTATTAATGTGAAGCTGAAAATCTTAAATCTTGATTCTTGAATAATAACTCTATAATCTATTGTTTTGCTTAAAACAGAGAATGCCCTACAGAGTTACGTGAAGCAGTGGCGAGCATAATATTTTCAGCACCGAGATGTTCAGATTTGCCCGATCTATTGCAAGTCAGAAATTTATTTGCTGCAAAATACGGAAAAGAATTTATAGCAGCTGCATCTGAGCTTCGCCCTGATACCAGTGTCAACCGTACAGTTAATTCACTCAAGTTATTCTTCTTGCATCGACTATTTCATGCTTAATTTAAATCTGATATACCATGTATTTAATTTTCAGATAATTGAAAAACTCTCTGTGAGTGCTCCACCTGCAGACATAAAGCTCAAGGTACTCAAGGCAATTGCAGTTGAATATAACCTCAACTGGGATTCAACCAATACTGAAACAGAATTCAGCAAAAAACCCGAGGATCTTTTGGTAATTAACCCTTTCAGACTCCATTATCTGGTATTCTTAGTACTGTGCTTAAGGTATTGATGACGTTTCGTGTAAGTTTTAGAATGGACCAAAGCAAATTGCTGTAAAGCCTCGGACTCGATCAGTATCAAAGCCTGAAGTTCGGAAAGATTCATCTACTGTGGACTTGCTATCTCCTACTTCTCATCCAAGCACTTCTTTTGTGGGTCCCAATAGAATCGAATCATCAAGCAGAGAACAAAGAGTGGAGCCAATCTCTGAGATCAAGAATGGAAGTACAGAACCATGTGATGTATTGCAAAGGGCTCGTGCTGCGATCACCGCAGCAGAACGTGCATCAGCTGCTGCTCGTGCGGCTGCTGAGCTGGCAAATGCCAGGTTCCCGCCTCTTAAATTAGACGAACGGAAAATTTAGCCTCGTTTCTTGAGCAATAAGTAGATGATGAAAACTGTGAGCTGAGAAAGTTGTTATACCGATCTAATTAATTTTAGTCCAGATTCTTGAACTCTGCTTGATGAAGTTCATACATTATGTATATGATTGAATCAAATAGTTTACTGAATTACTGGTATAAGGCATTGTTTGGCACTATCTGAGCTATGAGATTCTTTATTTTGTTTTTGTAAATTCTTTTTGGATTTTTGGTATGATACATTTCAAATGTTCCAGAATATTTAGCCATCCAGAAAGTCTTATCAGTTTAAAAAATGTTAGAAAACAAAATACAATTAATAATTGAGAGTTTATGCTCACTGTTTGTTTAATCTCTCATTTTCTACATGGATTGATAAGGGAAAAGGATGGACTAAAATAATCATACATTTACAGTTTAGATGGTTACAAAATAAAGATAAAAATGACATGATAAAAGTGTAAATAATTATAAAACAGGAATTGACAAGGATGGATGGATATAGAGATATGTGTTGGTGTAGTTTGGAAGGAGAGAGAGAGAGTGGAGAGAGAGTATGAAAGAAAGAGAAAGAGGAGATGATGAGATGGTACAATCAGTTTCCTGATAAAGAGAAAGACAAATTTATTTGTGAATGCTTCGCCCACTTTTACTATTATTTTTTTTAAAATTATTTAATTGAAAAGAAAAAAATATTCAGAGTAATGTGAAAAATGGTGCAGCATGATTGGTGATGAGACAAGCTGACTTCTGATCCCCTACCTATCTCTGATTTCATATTTCATCTCATTCATCATCACTAACACCAACTCTAAATATTCTCTCTCTCTCTCTCTCTCTCTCTCTCTCTCTCTCTCTCTCTCTCTCTCTCTCTCTCTCTCATATTCTATACTTGATATTTATATCTAACAACAATGTTATCTTGGATGTTATTCACAAAAGTATAATTTAGATAATTATTGTGTGTATGTTTTTATGTGTGTATTTTTGAGGTGTTTCTATATGTGTTTTAAATTAAAACCTCCTCCAATGTGTGTGAAAAAAGGGAAAGATAGAAGAGAGAAAATATTTATTTTTGATGTTAAATTGATACAACGATGTGTTCTCAAAATAAAGTTGTTTTTAAATTAATGATGTGTCAAATTTGACCCACAACAATGGTATGTGATTCACACCCATTGTGGTAGATGCTCAATGACAAGAAATGTAAAATGTTTTCAACCACAATGAGAAAATATATATTTATATTCATTTTGGTCAATAATCCTTTTGAAGCTTCAAGATGAGTTGGATTTGGAGATTGAATTTATCACGAAGTTCTTAAAAGTTGATATTAGTTACAAACATGTTATTTTGTGAGATGGATTAAATTTCTTTTATATAAAGTGGTGATTTTTGTTTCCATTGGAAACTTAGTTTCGTTTACTAACTTTAGTAATGTCCTTAATTACGATTGAGAGGGTAATTAAGTGCAACTTAACCTTTTGATAATTAATTGTTGATAATTAGTGCTCGCATCTAGAGGGTTGTTTGGCTGGCAAAGTTAAGTGTTGATAATAAGGCATAAAAACTTTTTAAAGATGTTAGGAATTGATCACAAGTTGTTTTCTGAAAAGCAAAGAGGTTTTGTCTTTATTTTTTAAATAAGTTTTTATTTGAATTTTTTTTTTTTAGTTTGATATCTATAAGTATGAAAGTTTAAAATTTTCACCTTTTCAATAATAAGCCCATCATTTATATATATATATATATATATAGTCATGCATTACCTTATTTATTTATTAATGCTTGTAGATTTGTATTTTTGAAATGAATAATATAATTAAATTTACGAAAATTTGTGGTTATGTTATATATCCATAGTTGTCTTACTTTTATATAGATAAAAAATTAATAAGATTAAAAACTCTAAAAATTTACTCTCCGGAAAGATGAAGATCGAAATCAATTTGTGAGCATATCTATTTATGTAAGGGAACATTTGGATGGGAAATATGTGAAATTGGAGGAATCCTGGATTTTATATAGTAAATGTGAATAAATGTCAAATTAATATTGTAAGATGATATTGTATAAATGTCAAATTAATATTGGGAAAAGTGGGTAGATGTGATATTTTATTATAAGAAAATATATTTGACAATGATTAAATGATTGTGATCAAATTTTGTGATCCAAATTTAAGTACAATTAAACATATCCTAAATGACCACTTATCAATCATTTAAAAGGCGCATAATGAATGTATTCCATAAATAAAAATCAGATATATAAAACAAAACGTGAGCAAAATTTTAACAGAAACGCTAATTCTTGGTAATAAAAATGTGATAGAAAAATTGAATGTAGGGAGTAATTAAATGACCTCCGACAAGCATCCTCTTATAAGTGAAGTCTCTTTCATACATAAATTTTAATTTCAAAATGAATTAGGACCATTGCATTAAAGTCTTAGTGCGTATAAATTTGGACACATATTTAAAAAACAAAACTTGATCTAGTACTTGGTTGTATCACATAATGAACCAAACTAGGGCCAAATTAAATCGACCAATTACCATCTCTAGTTAAAATAGTGGTAGCACATATATAACTGTGTGTTTCCTCTAGGTTATATGTATGATATGTCACATTTCACTAGAAAAGAATTGGTATACAGATATCTTTGCATACACAAATCCATATAAATTTAACTCTCCATAGATGCCTTTTTGTGCAACTCAAAGCCCAAGTCTTGTTCAAAAAGGACACTTCATTTGATGAAACTATCTGCAACAAATTTACCAGCATACACAGAGCTCTGTGCAGTGAGGGGGGCCAAATGAAGAGAGATATCAACTTCATACATATATAGATTTTTTGAATTTTATTTTATTTAATAGGTATTGAGAATATATTATGTACTATTGAATTTTATTTTTTATATGTATATTGATAAGACTTCCTAAATAGTTGTCGGCTTTCACAATTTTAGGTAAAGGTACTTGTTTTTTTTTTTTTTATCATAACGTTTTGTGCTTTACATTTTCTATACTTTGATATTTTGATGGACTGGTTGTGTTTGTGAGCTGCTTTGAGGAAAGTTGGGATTAAATTAGGCTGAAATTGATTGTGACCACTTAAAATTTAAATATTGATTATTGGATTTACTATATATTTGTGATTATGTGATCTATGGTGATAATAAATAGAGGAATTATTTTGATATGATTTGAAATATTTCTTGGCATGATTAAAATTGAATAATCTTGTCCTTTTTTCTCATCCAAATTTATTTGCACATGACAGAAATCCTCCAATGTAAATCACTTTTCACTACAAATTTTAATACTATTAATATGATATTATTTTACATATGTAAAAAGCATGTATTGAGAGCAATTGAAGTGTCTCTAAGAGAAACTAAGAATTGGATTCTAATTATTATTTAAAAAAAAAAAAAACAGAGACAATTTACTTGATCTTGATAAAATTAGCGAAAAGAAAAAAGTTGAAGTTGTTGCTTCAAATTGCAATAGTGAATTAAAGTTGCAAATTTTTATTTTCTAAATTCAAGAAATCCGGATTAAATTGAAATTTTGAAAAATGTGATTTTTTTTTTTTTTGTGGCTATATTCAAAAAAATTGGGATTTGATTGTAATTTTGGAAAATGTGGTGATTTTTTTTTTTCAATTAAGCCTTTAATCTAGGACATCAATCACATGATCATTTGGGTCCTTAGGTGATGTTTGGATTAGTGTTGGCTGGTCGGGATTTGAGATTTGAATTCAACCAAATTCCTGTTTGTTTTGATGTTAGAAGAGGATTATATAGTATACCAAAACCCTACTTTATTTAAATAAAAACACAATTATTAACCCTATACTATAACCTATTAATACACAAATTTCAATACACACCTAAATTTCTACTTTTACAATCATCCAATCATTATCATTACATCAACTAACAATATAATATTACATAATAACATTTTTTCCAGCATTGATTTGACATCTACAGTATTAATCCTACCCTACAAAATCTCTAAACAAACACAGATTTTAACTATTCACCTTTATTTCAAAAACTCAGGATTTCAAAGTCGGATTTTTCCAATCCTACATAACACCAATCCAAACATCACCTTAGGTTTTCGAGGAAAACTTCTCATTTTTGCACAATTTGAAGACAAATTTCACCAAACCCTATACTAAAAATTTACATGTAACCCATTACCCATCACATGATTCGAGTAAAACTGTAACTCATTTCTTACTATATTGCCAACCCTATGAACATGGTGGATCAAAAACGTCACTCTTAATTCCATCATGATGAGTTTCAATGGAAATGGACAAATGATAAAAGGGTTTTGATATATTACACAAGTCATTGATTTATTTGATGGGATGATGAAGAATCGTTTTCGTCTTCAATGTCGGCTGCACACGCCCACGTTTCCACTGGACAATCTTTTTTCTTTTTTCATTTTTCATTTCAATCTACAATATTTTGTCTACTCTTTTAATTTATATCATGTGTTTATCGACCACAAGTTAAAGTTTTTGGCAGTGGTGTAATATATATACATAAGTTCTTTAGACCAGAAGATAAAAGCCTATAATTATTGGCAAATGCCTGCTTTCTAATTACTATTCTTAAAATTATTTAATTGAGACCCTCACTCATGAATCAAGTAATCATCATAAATTAATTTAGACACTGAATAAATGTAATTATTCACACGAGAGTAATTAATTAACATCAACAATAATATATTCATAAAGTATAACACAGAGAAAAATCTTTAAATAAAGTTTTGGTGAGGTTGTAGTTTGTTTTTCCGACAAAGAACTGAAAATTTTAATTTCTGCTACTGCTAGTGATCTAGCTAGATTAAACCTAAAAAGAAAATGTGAGAGAGATTAGATTATACAAATTTGTAAACACGAGAATCATTCATGGGCAATCAAATGTCTTGTCTTTCTTTGTCCAAATTTTAAACTTCAGTCCTACTTTTTACACTAGCCCTGCACACACATATATATGCACAACTAATTATTATATATATGTTTTGATTTTACTTTGTCAATTTGAAACTGAAACTGGGGACCAATTGTAGTACTCTTCCATTTTATAGCTCTACTAGAGCTCTATTGGCATCTTCTACAAGTTAAAGAAAAAATATATATTTAATTAAGAAAAAGAAGAAAAAAAGCTTTGAAAAGACTTTTGCTTTTATTAATCAATTGAACCCCTTCTTCTATATATATGTTCACTTTTATCTTAGTCTATTTCAAAGTCATTTGTGATAATCTAGTATTAGTAAGATTTTCATGCCACACGTTTAAATAACGTAACTATTTCATATAATAGTGATCTTTACACATTAACAGTGCACATATTAAAACATGCCTACAGTAGGTATTGAATCATTATTTTTTCAATATAATAAATTTTTTGACACGGTATACAAATTTCTATTTAAAAAAACATAGAAATTAGAGTCTTGTGTACATATAGAACACTATTTAGGGTGCCAAAATTAGATATTATAGCAATACTTTGTTTGGTACCTATATAAAGTCCTGCGCATGAGCACACAGAGGCATGCATGTGATCAGAATACGAATGAAAGCAAATTCTGAACATACTTAAATTAACAGTACTGATCTGCAATTAAGGTAAAGTAGTTTGAGTTTTTACTTTAAATCAATTAATAAATAGGACTAAGGTGGTGAATATTTTAGCAGCTTTAAACGTCTCTAAATTTGTGGTTGCAATTAAGCTGACTCTAGTAAAATTAAATGTAGCTAGGGGTCATCGACTTTTGCTGTTTTTTTGCACTTTCTTTTTTTTTTTTTGTTTAAGATTTTAATATGCAGATAGACAGCAGTTAGATGGCAATTATGCAACTTTTAGTGTAGTTTTTTTTTTTTTCTGGAAAAGATGAATATCATATCGACCACCCTAGCCTTCTAAACAAACCCTCTCTCTTATTACAAGTCTTGTTCCTTTCACCAATCAGGTCTCGGGATTTCAGCTCATCTCAACTCAGCTCGAGAGAGAGAGAGAGAGAGAGAGAGAGAGAGTTCAGTGGTTCTGTTGTAGTGTAACAGTGGACTGGTTCTTTACTCAATGGAATAATGGGAAATTGTTATAAGATCATACTAGTCTTTAATAATGTGACATTATATGTGGACAATTTGGATTACTTACTTTTTTTGACCTGTAATATATGTGAAGTAGTAATTGATATTTCTGTCTTCTTTTTTGAGAAGTAGAAAGAATGCAATGCATTGATTTTATTTCATTATAACTTGTGGTGTTTAATGCAAGTGATAGATTGGAAAATGAATGTATACTTTCAAGAAGGATGTAAAAAGAAGCGATAATGCAAAGGCTAATTAACAACTTATAATGTGCTATCTTGATCATGCAATTGTGGTTGTCAAAAGTGAAGATATTAAAATGTAATCAAACATGGATGTTGGAAATTTGGAACAACACAATTTAAGTAATGAAATGTGCATATACTTGTAGGTATAATTATGGAATTATTGTGTTGTACGTGCTTGAATACCAAATAATTTTTTTTTTAATTTGTCGAGTTATGTTAAAATTCAAGAAAATGAATAATATTTCGATTCAAAATTTCAAACTGTTATCAAAATCATATTCATGAAACCAAATAAATTCTAATGTTCGCTTCCGCTTGAGACTTTATGTTTGTTTTTCTCGATAAATAAGTTATGGAGTTAAATATAAAAATTAGGTCTTAAATTATAGCTTGGATCACTGGAAATTTTGTTAAAATAAGTTAATAATATTTATTTTATAAACAAAAGGGGGGGAATTGATGTAGGGGTGATTATCAATTTCATTTGCTATGATTAGGGCACTGAAATATGGACAAAAAACAAGATCTTGGATAATAAAAAAAAAATCCATTCTTGATTGACCTAGTAATTGAGATTGGTTCAGACAAGGGCGGTGTAGGTTAATTAAATAGACCTTAGTAGCCCTCATCCTGTGTCTGTTTGTTGCCCCATAGCTAGATGGAGTTGACCTGCCAATTAGAGTCCACATTTTTGATCACTCATATCCTATTTTTGCATTTCTACCTCTGCCTCTATTTTCATCTGCAGCTTTTATGCCCCTAATATATATATATATATATATATATATATATATATATATATATTCTCAACCTATCTTTTCTTGTCTCTGCACCCTCTAAATTCGACTAAAGTAATTAATCGCTTGTGTATTTGCTAATTAGTCCTCCAAGAGTACATATATTATCTCACACAACACATCTATAGATGGAACCCTAGTTTTAATTGAAATTCATTCAAATACTAGTTACATATTGAAATGATCAGATATTTGCTAGTTGGGATGGAGTGGGTTGGTCTCAATCTAGCTTAATGAACTCACACTTGAACAAAATTGAATTCAAGCATTGAAGACTTATATGAGGTCAACTATTTAGAAAAATCAAAGCTCAAATTGGTTGATATATAGGAAATTCCAACTTGTAGCCAATTTTGAGATGCAAAATACCTTAAAAAGATCTAAATAATCCAATATGGGGGCATTAAATTAGATAATTAGGCCTTAATTATATATATATATATATCCCAACACTTAATCCGATGATACTTTCAAGAGGTCCTATGCGTAAATATTCCTTTGGTTAATTTGTTTTTACTATCCAATTTTATAACTAAAATCCTTTCTTTAGTAACGAACACTAATTTTTCATTCTCTTATTTGTAATTTCTTTTCTTTTAAAAGCACTTACAAGACCACTAAATAATTAGAAAAAACCTGTAATTTATGATACACTAACTAAACTGGTGGCGCTTTTGGTCCACTGTATTGATCATATGGTAATTTAATGCCAGCAAGTTTTGGTTTTGTAATTGAACCCTAAATTCTATCAGTGATTGTGTCGGAATCCAATATATGATAAGTCACATACAAATTCCCAACAAATTTAGGGTTCCATAGTAAAATATGTTCTTAAATTGCACAAATTTAAAAGTTGCTTTTATAAAATTGCACCATATATATATATGATGGACAAAAAGGGCGACACACCTTTAGTTGCAAAACCCCTTCTTTTACAATTCTCCCAAATAATTATATCCATATTATAGATCAAATTAACAAAACAATAACATTAACCAATACGATGGATCAAGATATATATCTCATCTTAAAACCCAACATTAAAAGTGATAGATTAGATAACTAATATAATATCGATAAGTAAGCACCGACCAAATTAACAATATTTATTTAAAAAAGAAATTAAATGAAAACCCTCCAATCCCTGCTTGAAGACAAACTGAGCAAGCCCAGATGTGAATGTGAGAGCTCAAAAGTGTGTAGAAAACCCCAAAATTTTTACTAGTTCGCAAAATCCATAACATTTGTCAGTTTCTTTGTTGTGATTCTTTCTCTTTCAGTGACACCGCCCTGTCACCCCTTCCACTCTCACTCACTCATCAACAACAAAACAAACGCCAACAAATATACATATCACTAACACATTTTACACCAAAAATACAAATTTATAGAATCCACCTTGACATTGATTGATCATCATCCCCATCCAAATCCTTCAATCTTGTCCCTGTCTATCTCCGGCCCCAGTTAAGGCCCTCCTCTTGATTCTGCAGCGACACGTCTCTACCACCTCCACCACCGCCCGGAAACCCCTGCCCCACCGGCGCTCCGATGCACGTGTAATTCCCCTCCGTCGCCGCCCCCGCCCCGAACCCCCCATTCGACAGCACATGCCCCACCAAGTAGTCGTTCGCCGGGTATTGCGAGTGGAACGAGAGTATGCGCGGAGGTGACGCGTACATGTAAGGTGGCGCCGCCGCCGCCGCCGCTGCCGCCTGCGGCGGCGGCGGCGGCGGAATGAGCGGTGAAGTGGTGGAGAACAATCTTGTGGGGTACATTGATCTGAAGGGCAAACCTGGCTCCGCTCCTTGATGATAACCTGATCCGTGTTGAATGGGTTGACCAGTGCTGAACACAGAAAAAACACATAAAAACACACACTAATTAAGCAAAATTGAAAGAATGAAGACATACATACATACCCTGATACGTAGCCTATGTGGCCAGGGGCTAAATCATTGGTGAAGACCAGTTGGCGGGCCTTGTTCAATGTTTCAGTTTCTCTTTCTGAGGAAATGAAGCATGAAATAGTGTGAGGAGAGAGAAAGGGAGGAGGAGAGAGAAAGAGAGAGAGAGAGAGGTTGTAATTGCCTTGGCGATGGCGATTCATGTGGCCTCCAAGGGCTTGAGATTTGCAGAACTTGAGGGAACAAAATCTGCACTCATAAACCTTACCAGCTTCATCTTTGCCATCCTTAGCGCCGCTTTTCTTTTTCCTGTAGCTGCCTGCAACTATGCCAATTAAAGCAACTTTGATGAGACTAATCCTATACCTAATTGTATTTCCCCTCTTCAATCGATATATGGATATTTATTGGATATTATTCTTTATTTTTACTATTGGTGTTGTTTGTTTATCCTCTTGTCTTGTCATTACTTTCTAGGGTTTCGTTCTCATGCTCCAAAAGCCAAGAAATACAAAAGTTGGAAATTCCCCAAAAAAATAAAACAAAAAAAGGAAGCTGGAGGGAATAATTAGACTGTTGTTTGAGTCTCTCTGAGTGGATGGAAAGAAAGAACATCAAATTTTGTTCTGTAACTGAAACCACCTTAAAAAAAATGGACAAGGGATAGATCATGTATTTTCATCTATTAATTAATTATTTCGAAATGAAATTGATGATAATAATAATAACACAAAAGACAAAGAAATGTACCAGCAGATGAAGAGCTGTCTTCAGAGGTCAGTTTACCCTCTCTTGCATAATCCTCAGGTAAGTTGTTGAGGTCTAATGGATTCCCCTCTGATCTCCTGTAAATATATATTTCAAAAAAATTTAGAAATTAAAAAAAAGTGGTAATTGAAGAAGAAGAAGAAGAAGAAGGGTGAGGCCTACATACATGAGAAACGACAGAGAAAGACAGAAAAAGAAAAGAGAGAGAGAGTGAGTGATGAATGAATGTTATAAGAGAGAAAGATAGAAGAGAAGTAAAACTTGGGAAAATTAGAAGACTTGAGTTAGGGACTGAGGCTAGTTGAGTGATGGTGAAGAAAGGAGGGTTGAAAGTTGTCTATCAGTTGTTTCTGCCAGCCCCTGTGGAGACATATTTCTCTCTCCTCACACACACTCTCTCTAGAATTGAAAGTATATGAGAGAGAGAGAGAGAGAGAGAGAGAGAGGAGGTGGTCTCGTGACTTTAAAAAGGAGAAGATGAAGAAAGGGTTGGATTGTGAGAGTGAGAGAGACATTGCCTTATAATTTCTTGGCTCTCTATGCTACCTAGGTTTATTGCCCTACTTCTACTAGCCTGCATATATAAAAACACACAACATACACACTAAATATTGTTAACACATTTTCATCTTTTCTTTCATGCTTTTACTTACTCACCATTTTACATGCTTCTTATTGGTGCAGATAGCATCAAACCCTTCTCATTCAATTTTTTCTCTGGTTTACCACTATACAATATCTATGAGAGAGAGAGAGAGAGAGAAATATATATATATATATATATATACCTTAAGAGCATTGAAGACAAAGGCTTTGCCTTTTAGACATGACTGTGCAGTTATGATCGATTTTCATGTAAAGAAGAGCATGCTGGAGATTATGTTTTAATGCATAAGGAACCTAATGCCTCGTGGATGTTATAGTACTCATGTACCATTGAAGTGTTTCTATCAGTCTAGTACATGCAATCCTACTTATTTTATTTATTTTAATCTTAATTTTAACTAATTAAATCAACCACTTCTTTTAGTAATTATTACTAATATCAGAGAGAGAGATTTTGGAAGCACACACGAGTCCTTTTCTTTTCTAATTTATCTCAAAGATTAGTCTCTACCTTTGGATTCATTGTCCATTGCTGTCAATGATGAACTGATTAATTAACCATGCAGTTTAATTAATTACTTTTATTGTTATAAATTTGGTGTATTAATCGAGTTGAACAACTTTGAGTTTTCCTAGAGTCGATCCCGAGTAACTTACGAGGCCGAATCAACTCATTCACACACCTTCAATGTTGCCTCGTTTAATATAGTTAAGCCTTGAATAATTTGTTGTTCTTTTATTGTCTTATGATCCTACAAGATCTTAAAAGGACTAGACATGATGAAAAGCAAATGTGGTCCACATTTTTGTAAACAAGTACTTCCCTTTTAAATGAAGTCTGGATTTTTCCATCTAATTATTCTGGCAGTTATCTCTTTCTTTGTTTTGTAGATATTCCAATTCAAGCTATTATTTTAACTTCACCTCTGTAACTCACACCTGAAATCGATGCTATTAAACCATTCATCAACTCTTCTTTATATTATTTCACAGATATCGTTATCCAATCTTAATAAAACGAAAATTAAATATTTGAGATATTAGGGAGTTACTGTGACATAGTCTCACATGCGACGAGATTCAAGTATATGTTTTTGAAGTATAAGAATGTGTTTTTCAGCTATAAGTATGTGTTTTTTAAGTATGTTTTTTACAGTAAAAACATGAGTTATTCAAATATGTCTTTTATAGTCATAAGTATGTATTTTTCTGCTATAAGTATGGGTCGTCGCATGTGCGACGGTCTCACATGAGTTTTTGTGATTTTTAAATATGTAACCATGTTCTTTTCTTTTTAATATAGTAAATATGCATGTGTTAAGTGGTTTTTCAATGTGTTTTATTAGTGTATATCATATGACATCATTAATAATAATAGATAAGAATGAAACAATAATAGATAGATCATATATGTACTCATTATAAAATGAAACAAGAAGGTGGATAATCTCCTCAGCAATCTTATTGGTCTTCGAGTATATATATAATTAAAATTCAACTATAAAAGAGATCCAGGCATTAATTAACTAGCCAAAAAAGATTATTTTTATTTATTTTTCTTGTTAATTTTGAATAAAGTAATTTTTATTTTAGACCTTGTGTTTTCTTTCTAATTTTCCTATTTCAATTATAAAAATTATAAAATATATCTTCACACACACAATATAAAAATTACAAAGGCTTTCTCAATTTCGCATGAAATTTATTTAACTGAAACTGGGATCTCTTTACTTTCTAAATCTTTTGGGTTAGACATTCCTCAAGTTGAATAGAGAGCCCAATACTTCATATCCTTTTCTTCTAGATGGGCCTGATCGAATTCAATCAAAGTCAGGCCCACTGTCTAATCTGCTACGCCCTAATAATTGAAGTTCAGACATTTCAGGCCCATTTACATTAAATAAATAAAACCAAAAGGACTAAAAAGGTCAAAAGTAAAATATTTTATAAAATATCTAATGGTATATTTTTGTTGTAATGTTTGTATTGCGCAGTGGGATTGTAGATGAGTTATTTAAATATGATTTTTTTTTTAAAGGAAGAAGGTATATCTTCTAATTAATATTATTTAAAAAAATGAAAAATATAGTAAGAAAAAAGACACGTCACAGTCAGCCATGATTCCTGTTGTTTATGGCATGGGCCTGAAATTTGTGTCCACATGATACGATGTCGTCACAAAAGGTTATTTGGCAACTGTTTTTTTGTTCGACCAGAAAATCATTTTTTTCATTTAATCCAATTGGGTATGTTTTGTTGAGCCATTCAAATTGGAATTATGTGGTCCAATTGTTAGGTATTCACATATTGCAACCTTTCGCCACATTAAAAGTCATGCATAAATTCTAGACAATATCATGTTTTCCTCCAACCTAATTCAGTTTAATACATGAAGATTATTGAATTATATTTATCATTTAATTAGGTACACTAAAATTAGTTAGGACTGAACTGAGCAAGAGTGTTGCATGTCAAAGCTTTATTGTTACTATCTTCGTTGCAATATATTAGATTATTATATTATTAGTTATGCTCAAGGATCCCAATATATATTTTTTTTAATTACTATATTAAACTTTCTATAATTCTTCAATTTTAGAAATGTTTTCAAACAAGCAAATATCTACGAGACTATATTTGCATGTGTGTCTTGTTCTTCTTATATAATTTGAACACCAGCTGTTACTTGGCCATTTTAGGTGGCAGCATGTGCAATTTTACTTGCTTTGTTGAAATGATACAAAGCCAATAAATGGGGAGAAAATAGTCTCTGAAAATTGAGTAATGGGATACGAAATGGGCATGTAATTTTTTGACTTTTTTTGTTGCTTTTAGCTTTGTATTCTATTTAAAGAACACAGTTACACTTACACCCCATTGAAAGTGAGATGATATGCACACTCTTTTTTTTTCTTGCTTATTCATTTTTTTCATTTTTCTTTATTTTAGAAAATCGAGTGAGGAGCTGGTTTTTATTCATCAAAAACTGATTATGATGGGAAAACATATATGCATGTCAATGGTCATTTAATTTGTATTTTGTATTACCATATTAGTTCAAAAGAACTTAATTTGTTTGTGTGTTCAAAATATCAATAACATATATTTTGTATGAATCATCAATCATTTGCATGATTCTATTAGATTCATCAATGGTGTTATCAATATTATGGATTTTAGGCATATATCATAAAAGAAACGTGGGTCCACTCATGGAAGTGGTAAGCAAAATAAGATATTTGAAGTTCATTAATTGAATCAACGGTGAATAATAATCTTAAATGTTTTTTTTAGTTTATAATTCTCTTCGATCTTTATTTCATACTTTAACTCTAACTTGATTTAGACATTGAAAAAATGAATAGTTACAAAGTCATCCTAACAATATTAAATATTATACAGTCTGCAATCTTCAAATATTTGACTGAAAGACAAATTTATATCGATATCACCAAATTAAGAAACCATGACTCAGATATAATCATCTCACTCGGATAATTAAATTAAATAAATCACAATCTCTAAAGCTCTCCTTTTATTTTATTTTTTAAACTTTCTGATAAACAACAACTAATATCATAGGAATTTTCATTATTATATATATTAATTCAAAGTTGTCAACTAAAACGCAAACTTTTCCTATACAAAGATCCCTTTGGATTTACGACATGAAAACGATAGATATCTTTGGTAGAATCGAAAGATTAACACAAAAAAAATTGATTATTACAATTGCTTTGAAGATGCAATTTCAAAAGGAAAAATGATTCTCTGACTTTTCTAACAATGTGCGCTCCAGCTAAAGTGTAAACTGTCCCCAATCTAATTGATTTTCTATTAATCATGATTAATTTATTTACCAAATAATTTAAATATTTATAATTTTGAGTTCCATTCTATTAAGTTTCTTCTTATATTCTACCATCTGTATAAATATAAGATATGTGCTATTTAATAATGTCATTTATATACGTTAGAATATATATATGAAAAAAATATAGGACGAAATAAATCATCACATTTGTTTAGATAGAGGGCCACATGGGGTTAGGTATGTATTTCGTACGTGTATGTATATATATGCCGTACATAGTATTATTTTAAATAATTAAGCAGACATGTATAATGATCCACCATACATTCTAAATTATAGATGAGATTTCAAATCAAATGAACATGATCTTGTCCACATTTCCAAGGACATCTTTGTAATAAAAATAAAGGAATCTTGCCCAACTTTGCTCTGCATAATTGCAGTTTATTTATGGAACCCCAGTTTTTTTATCTTAATTAATCTCCAATTTTTATAAACGAGGAAATTTATTCGTAAAAGAGTTCCAGTTTTCAAACGGACATAAATTTATCAATTAAAGATTTATCTATTCAATTTGAAACTTTAATTATATCAAGAAAATTAATTTTTGTTTTTCTAAAATTGGGTGAATATATATATATATATATGGAAAAAAGCATATAATTATATTTTCTTTAAATTGAGTTTTTGTATTATTATTTGTATAAGAATCTAAGTTGAAAAATAAGAAACATAAAGATCCAAATATAAATTTTTCTATTAAATATTAATTGAATCTAAGTTGAAAAATAAGAAACATAAAGATCCAAATATAAATTTTTCTATTAAATATTAATTGAGAAAACCTAATTAATTATAGTTGAATTAACAAAAAAAAAAAAAATGTGGTGGCTTATAAATAATTGATAAGGACATGATAAGTTGAAATCGTGGACGAATAAAATACATAAGTCCAACAAGTCCAAAAACAAGCAAGTACCAAACACGAACTGATTAAAAGGGTTTTGTGGGCATTATGTAATTTATTTGTAGAAAAATTGACCATGAAAAGGCAAAAAATTGGGTCAGTCATAATGGACTAATGGCTATTCGAACTACGTGATCTAATAATTTATTTCATTCTAAATATTTTTGCAATACTCGAATTTATCTCTAACTTGTTAATTCACTTTTATTTATTTAAATAGTATTTTCGTTATGGAGTTTGGGTCAGTTTGAAAATTTTATGTTTCCGTGGATGAAAAAAATTTATAAAAGCCCGTGCTCTCATCTAAAGAAACATTAAGAAAAAAAAACATAAATAAACAACTCTAAATAACCAAAACTATTTCGCACTAATCTTTACAGAATCTTAAACATTCAGTTTATATTAAAAAGAATATATGAAGGAATCAAATGAATAAAAATAAAATAAAATAAAAATAGAATCACTTGATTATCTATTATAGTGATCAGATAAAACAAAAATCAAAATTTAAGACAATAAGCAAGATGAAAATTTCTGGTTTCGATGAAAATACAGGTATCTTAATTTCACGGAAATAGCGGTACATATATTTACCAATATTTTTTCGTTTTACCGATATTTCACCGATATTTACTGATATTTCTATGTTATTTCATCGATTTTCCTGTATCATGAAACCACAATGTCGAAATCATTACTGGTATTTAACGATATTTCGTTGATATTTATAATTATTTCCCCGATATTTCACCTATTTTCCTACAATTTGTACCATGAAGACACCAATATTGAAATCGATACTGCCGGTATTTTGACCAAATTTTTCATTTCATTACCGATTATGTGAAAAAATGAAAATATCAGAGATATGCATCCATTTTTATATCGATCAGTTGAAGAAATAAAAATATCGAAAAAATATCAAAAACATTTCCGAATATTTTCATCCTTGACGATAAGTACATAAATACATATAGTAGACGGAAAGAAAAAAAATGAGTATAGATTTTAATTAAACAAATAGCTCAATTACATATAGTAGACGGAAAGAAAAAAAAAATCAGTATAGATTTTAATTAAACAAATAGCTCAATCAGTATAGATTTTAATTAAACAAATAGCTCAATATGAATCATGTGTTAACAAAAGCATACTCCATCGTCAATTTTAGGTGTGTCGCAAGAGGGCAACTCAATTTTGTTATATACAATTCATTTTAAAGTAGATTAATAAATATTAGCTAGATCACTTTAATTTCATATAGTCATCAATTAAACTCCACAAACAAAAATAATTATAATTTTGTTAGGTAGTTTTTAACTATATTGTTTATTATTTGCTAAAGATGCATATTTAGAATGATTATAAGTCAAAAAGTGGGTCCCACTTCACCAATTTAACAAAATCAACATGGATGAATGCTTTTATTAATACATAATTCATATGAAGTCAGTTTTAAGATATTGAGATCCAATTAACATAAAAAAAAATTATAACATAAAAACAAAAAAAAAGTTACATTTTAAATTCAAATTACATCTTTCGGTTTTTCACTTGTATGTAAATATATATATATATATATATGTGATTTTTGTGAGACCGACTACGTATTAATCAATTTTTATTGAGGCGAAAGTCAGCCAATTATTAATAATTCATACAAGAAATTTATTTATGAAATTAGTTTGGATTAAATAAATCTTTGAAAAAAAATAAAATCTTTTACGTTTAGAAAAATAAGGAGTGTAAGACAGTGGTACTGGACGCTAAATCCAAATTACAACTACTGGCACTGCCTAGAAGACGTCTATTCCCACCACTAATGGTCGGTCACACCTTCCCACGTGTCAAACAATTGCAGGTATTAAACAATATTTTATAAATTTGTGATTTATTTATGAAATTAGTTTGGATTAAATAAATCTTTGAAAAAAAATAAAATCTTTTACGTTTAGAAAAATAAGGAGTGTAAGACAGTGGTACTGGACGCTAAATCCAAATTACAACTACTGGCATTGCCTAGAGGACGTCTATTTCCACCACTAATGGTCGGTCACACCTTCCCACGTGTCAAACAATTGCAGGTATTAAACAATATTTTTATAAATTTGTGATATTTTAACAGATTTTTATTATTTTATTACTGTGAACAATAGCATATATACAAAAGAAAAAGAAATGAGTGCATATATCCAAGGATGAAAATATTAGAAATATCTTCCATATTTTTTTCGATATTTCCATTTTTTTATATAATTGATATAAAAATGGGATGCAATCGATATATTTTTGGTATTTTCATTTTCTCACATGAAAACGAGAAATTTTGTCAAAATATCAGTAAATATCGATATCGATTTCGATATCAATGGCTTAATGAAACAAAGTATAGGAAAATAGGTGAAATATTGGGAAATATCGATAAATATCTGTGAAATATCAATAAATATCAGTAGTATTGATTTCGATATCGATGGTTTCATAATACAAATTATAGAAAAATAAGTGAAATATCATGAAAATATCGATAAATATCGAGGAAATATCGGTGGAATATCGGTAAATATCGGAAAAATATTTATAAATATTTGTACCGATATTTCCATCGATACCGATATTTCCAAAATATTTCCGTGAAATTCAGTTACCGATATTTCCATTGAAACCCAAATTTTCATCCTTGTGATCACAATATATATATATATATATATATATATATATATATATATATATTTGAAATGAGGTAAAAGAAATCAAATGAAACTTACCTTTACATATTTTTATTTTACAAAAGTTTATATAAGACAGTTAATAAATATTTTATATGAAGTTATAAATAACTTAAATTCATTTTGACAAGTTAAATTTTGGAAAACTTTGGAAATAATCTAATTGACTAATCCTATATAACTATATTTAGGACTACTGGCACTTCTTAATTCTTATACATGGCTATATCTAAAAAAAGTCAGATCTTTTTTATTTAAAAGTAAGGATCATGTTTGAAAACTCAAAATTAATAACAGAACTGTACATTTTCAATTCAATTGCAACAAAAAGAATACTTGAATCCTATGATAAAAAATGCTTTTAAGAAGACCAAATATCAATTCTTCAAACTAAATAATGTTAAATGTTGCAATAATGATATAGAACTAGCACAACATAGGGAAGACCAAATATCAATTCTTCAAACTAAATAATGTTAAATGTTGCAATAATGATATAGAACTAGCACAACATAGGGTATGGTAGAAATTAAGATAGCTCACAAGTCTTTAAAGTTGGTTTGAATAATGCTAAGCTTCAATTAGATTGCATTACTTTGTCATATTAAAGTTAGTGTTCTATAATTTTTGCAATTTATTTCCCAATTTTTTGAAATATTCTAAAACAATATTGCATAGAACCTTTTTATTAGTCTTTCAATAGAAAATTTTGATTTCTTTAACTAAATATTACTCTACCCTCTCTAAAAAAATCGTATTCAAGATTTTTTTATTTTTTTAAATAAAAGTCATGTTTCATGAAAAGACAGTACTTTAGTTTTATAGCCCCCATCATAACAAATGTATAATTAATTATAAAAAAACTTTAGGTGATGATTATTCGATGAATAAACAGAAGGGCTTAAATGAGATTTGATCACTCATAAAAAGCTTACCAAAAAACTACAAATAACAAAAAAGTTTTATATTTAAAAAAAAACATGATTCTCTTTATAGTAAAGTGGAAATATTGAAATGAATTGTTAGTAAAAATCTAACATAAAGATATTAAAACTCCAAAATATAAATAAGTGGAGATAACTCCATTATTATTATTATTTGCTCTCAATTCGAATATTAGCTAAAGTATTTCCACCCTCCCTCCTCTCTCACACACATAAAGGTGTTTTTGATATAAAATACACATAAAAATATTTAAAAAATACACATAACATAATAATTAACTGATTTATGTTTTAGTGAATAACACCCACGGGACTTGAATTATTTATTACATACATTCATATGCTAATATAAAATATATGAATTGATGAAGATGCTAGTAGCCTAGGTTTTGGCACCCTATAATAAAAAAAGTAATTAAAAAGAAACAAAATTCACACCATAACCTTACCACTCTTCCATGTATTGAGCCACTTGCATGACATGAATAAAGACTCAAGATCTACTTTTGGAATATTATTTTTAACAATACATTCTTGTCATTTCCAAACGCTCCCTACTCTTCATTTCAATAACATTATCATTTCAAAACAATTATATATAAACTATTAAACTTTATTTTATTGCAGCCTTAAATCAGTTGTTGTCCCCCACGCACTCGAATTAATACCACCCCTATAAGCTTTTGGTCTCAATTCTTTGTAATATAAATATTAATAAAAATTAAATATCTATCTCATCTTAACCAAACTATCTGATGTGTGTATAAATTCCGCAGACCCAAACCTCATCAACCTTCCTTCCCCCCTGCCCGAGACTGACCGTTTTATCTGCCCCTATTCCCTCTCTATCCTTTTTTTTTCTCTTTCTTCTTTATTTCTTCCTTTCTCTCACTTCTTTTCTTTTTCTTCTTCTTTCTTTTTAGAAATCCTTCTCTTTGGAGGTGCCTCTCAATTTTGTACAGCTCTTTCAGGTAATCTTACCTCCTTAATTTCTCCTCTCTTCTTCCATGTCTTCTTTTTAGTTGCCAAGTAGGTTTGCTACTTTTTTTTTTGTTTTTTTTGGTAAAATTTTCTAATGATTATTTAGCCAAGTTTTGATTATGAAGTTTTTGGGAGTTTTGTTTGTGTAGATCTGCATGTATGTTAATCTTCAGTAGTAGATTTTATTTTTCTGAAATTACAAGGAGAAAGATCTGTTATGTCTGAACTCTGAAGCACATGTGTAAGAATTCAAAACTGTAAAAAAACAAAAGTTTTGATTTTTCCGATGGATCTGTATAGTTTTCTTCTCAAATTATTAAACAAACATTTTTCTTTTAAATATTACTCTGTGTCTGTAAGAACAAGTCAAAAATTTCAGCCGGCTCTTCTCACCACCGCTCCTCGTTGACCGGATCTTACAATAAAACATTAGTAAACAAACAAAACTACTTTTTAACCTCTTTGTTAGTTCAACTTGTTTTCATCCATGTTTTCTCAGATCTACTAATCTAATTTCCCCTAACCCACAATTCCTCCTTTGTTGATTCAAGCAGGTGTTTTTGTAATCCGAGATCTGAAGAGATAAGAATGAATTACTGTGCGATTCAGCAGAACAGTTACGCTGCCTGCGAAGAGATTTGGGCCAGCGCCGCCGCGGCAGCCGCCGCCGCCGGTAGATCGGCGGACAAGAGAGAGACGGTGGTTTGCCCTAAGCCGCGGCGGCTCGGCCTAATCCACACCACCCTTGACCCGCCTTATGCTAGACCCTTGAGGTGGCATGTTAGGTAAATTTTTATGCTTTTATTCCTTTTTTATAATTAATTTTTTTGTTTATAGGTTTCAAGTTCTGATTTTTTTTTTTTTTTTTTGGCAATAATAGCCACCAGCAAGAGGATTGTGATGCAAAAGCTGGAAATGAACTACTGGACATAATCCTTGCAAAGGTTTGTTTTTTTTTTTTGTTTTAATTTCATGTTTTATTTACTTGATTGATTTTGATTTAATTTTTCTCCCAACTTTTTAGATGTGTGGGTCAGATGAACCATATACTTTGTATGATTTTTGTGGACATTGTTCGGTACGGAAACAAAGCACATAAGAAAAATATCTGATTTATTTAGCTATAAGCCCATAACCAAAGATGCTTTAACTAAATCAAAATCTAGTTGATCTGTTTATCCTTGCACTCATTAGATCTGACATATTAAGCCTTATGTTTAAAAAACACAGGGTGGTTCGGGTTCAGGTTCAGGTTCAGGTTCGGATCAATCAGTTACACAAGTAGCCTCGTCGCCCCCATTTTTTTCAGGGTCACCGCCGAGTAGAGTATCTAACCCACTAATTCAAGATGCCCGTTTCAGGGACGAGAAAGTCACCCCCGTTTCACCACGATCATCCACCCCAATCCTGATCCCATCTGGGTTGGCCCCGTCCCCATCCTCCACCCGTAAGGGCGGTTGCGTTAGGGTTAATTTTGGCAACAATCCGGCCGTGAGGATCGAGGGTTTTGATTGCCTTGACAGGGATCGACGCAACTGCAGCATCCCGGCCCTGGCTTAAAGAGAGTAAATACATAGAGTGAGAGAGAATTCAAGAATCAGGATCAAATTCAACTTTTGTTCGATCTAGAGGGAGAAACAACAGCCAACATTTTGATCAAGTGAGAGCTAAGTAATAGGTGGATCTTTGATCATTTTGGTCTTTCTAGTGTATATATTGTGTCTGTAATTAAAAGGAATGTATGATCATGAGTTGTAAGTATATGAGCATCATCAAGTTATTGACCAAGAAATAATTAGGGAAATGTCGAGGGTGCCCCTCTTTGTAATTGTGTAAGTAAGAGATGAGAGGAGTGGGTGCCCCTTTTTCTTGTATCATTTGTTGTGTTCGTTCAGGGTCAGTTTTGACATTTCAGGCGGCTACGAATGTGTATAAAACTTTTATGTAATTTCTACAATACTTAAATTGTTTATTGAGTGAACACATCTTGCATAGTAGTTCTACTTTCACTAATCGTCTAATTCTTTCTCTCCTTTTATTTCCTTATTTGTTTCCCTCGTGTAAAGATAGAAAATCGGCATGGAAAATCCCATTAGAATTGATGGGAGATAAAGAAAAAAATAAAATAAAATAAAATAAAATCAGACATCTTAATCGTATATATAAAGATCATGACACGAACTAATTGTGACTTTTCAACTTAGTTGTCATCTAATTTCCAGAGGCGCTTTAATAAATATCCGATAATAATGACTAATTTATGTTGACTTATTTTAGACCGTTGATTGGATTAGTTTGATTTGAAATGTTTTGGACATGAAACTTCCACGTTGAAGAAGTCAAATATAATAACATATCATGTTATATTCCTCTAGATTATATATTACCATAATTGAGCTATTGAGAAAAATCCAATCAAAATTCTTTTAGTGAAAGAATTTTCAAGAGAATTTTGGGTCAGGTCAGTTGAACAAAACAGAATGGCATACAATTCAATTTGGTCAAATTACAACATATGTAATATTTATGGTTTGTTTACATTAAATCATACACATATGACCTATCAATATGTTTATAAATTATACTATATATTATTTCAAGTGTAAGGAGTGTAGTATTTAAAAGAGATTTTTCTGTTGTCCTAACAAAATTTCCTAACGTTTAGTTTTAAGTTGGTTTCATTTAATGCAAATTGAATGGCGATAAAAACAGGGGCTTGTAATTGGTGAAAAGCTTAACGGTTCATTTAAGAAACTATAAAGTTCACTACATGGCCCTCAAAGTTCATAGAGAATTCATGCTCCGATTATAATAATGTTTCTTTGAACAATATTGAGTCCCATGACCAATCTTATAAAATTAATATATATATATATATATATATATATATATAGTATGTAATATTACATATATCCACTTTTCAATAATTTTAGAAGATAATATTTAAACTTTAACTTAGTATTAATTAATTTAAATGTAAAATGAAAATGCCTCGACTACCCATTTTTATAAGAGGATTTACTTTTCTATTCGTAATAATAAACAACCTTTCTATTCATTTGTATGTTAAATGTTTAAATTACCCTAAGTGTATAGTGATATTCCCTAAAATGGGTCAAAAGTAAAATTTTATAAGGTTTTTTGGAGAAGTGAATAGTGAAAATTTAGCCAAAGACATGGGTAGAAAATTTATTTTTTATAACTACGTTAGAAAAATAAATTGTCTTATGAAAATTGGGAAAAGAAACTTGACCCAATTATAAAATTTGTAATGAGTGTCTTGCAACCAAATTGTTTTTTTTTCATGTCTTTATCACCACTCGCTTTAATGTCGTTTTTATATGAAATATAGGTACATAATTTTATAAAAAGTTCTATAAACTATATATATAATAGAAAACAAAATTGATATATGACAAGTTAGATTGATTTTCTGTGTACTATACGCTGGCTAGTTTTTACAACCAAGAAAAAGTATAGAAAAGTTGACAAATTTCTTGGGAAAAAGGGAATATACCAAACTAAGAAATATTAATAAAATATATCATATGATATGTGAAAATAAGATGAATGATTTTGTTGGATTTTTTGAGAGGTACCATAGATTTCTGACAAGTTGAGAAAAGGAGATATATGGGCCCACTGTAGGGGCTATAGGCTTTAGCCCCAAGATCTGAGCCTTATAATGTTCTTGGGCTTCGCATGGGTTCCAAAGGCCAGGCCTACCCACTTGACAAATCCCTTTCAATCCAGTCACCTCCACGTACTCAATACCTTAAAAATAAATTTAAAGATAAGTCCAATTATATTTTCATTATTTCCAGGTATTTAATTTCAGCTATGTTCTAAAAGAATTTCCATTATGTTGGATGTATTGCATTAATTGGATATTATTGTTCTTACATGCATTCTTATCTTTAACAAGTCTAGTTTTATAATCTGGTTTTATGGACTTCAAACTTATTAATTAGGTCAAACTCATTTTTCTCAATTATTAAAGTTTGGTTTTTGTCCCATCGACTAAATTTGCATTAATTAGGTGGTTCCATAATTTTTTTTTGAGTTTTAACAAAAATTACAAAGATAATTAGTTTTGATCAATAATGAATCTATCGTCTAAAGTACACAACATTATTAAATTACATATTTGAGATTTGGGTGAAGAATTTTTTCTCTTTTTCCCCCTTTTTTTTTAAAAACAATAAATATGTTTCTGTGATTGATAATGTACGTACATACGTATGTTGAAAATTATTCTTATTACAATAAAAAATATTTGAGTGGTCAATTGAAAAAGAAAACTAATGAAACAATGCCCTTTAGGTTGCAGTTGGGCTGTAGACTTAAATTTGAGGATAGATTGTGACAAAATGATCTTAAATATGTCAAAATTATATAGAAAAATAAATATAAAACAATTTTTTAAAAGAAATTTGTTGTTTTAATTTGCATAAACTTATTTCAGTATAAATTTGAAAGATTACAAATTAATTAATCATAAATGTAATTTAGCAAGTGGCCGCCGAATGACACCAAAAGTTGATATTCTTAGAAGTTGACCACATTCACAATCCAATATCCATAATATTTCCAAAAATAGTATATTATCACTTTGAATACACTGCAACATTCTGAAGCAAATACATTTGCATTTTCTTTAATACTTTTTATTTATGATAAATAACAGAAACAATTGAGTTTCAATGATTCAATGAATATCCTTCACAAAGTTGTGACTTTTGCTCCAAAAAGATGGTATATGTACATATCCCTTTTCTCATTCAGACCAAGTTCAAGAAAGCAAAACCACCCATCCTCTAATTATATTGTATATTTACGTAGCAAAATTGCAAAGTTTGTATAGCTCGATCGACAATGGATTCTAGAACATTGAAGAGAGGAAGAGGTGATCATCCAAGGAACGAGGACACGGTGGGGCCGACCAAGAAAAAGGCGGTGGAGGTGGCGGAGGAGGAGGCGGCGGCCGCGGAGGCGGTTATGTGGAGTGGGGTGGATGAGGAAATGTCATGGGCTACTTGTTGGTTTCCATTTTGGGAAATAATGGAGGCTAATATTGAGGATGCTTATGATGCCTTTTATGGGGATGTTTTGTGGGATTTTGATATTTGGGGATTCAAATCTATTGGTAATGATGATCATCCTAATTCATGAGAGAGAGAAATAGAATATACTCTTTCAAGCATGCAACATCTCTCTCTCTCTTCATTTCTTTGTTGCTTTGATCATTGAATTGATCATCTAATCTTGAATTTTTGTTTAAATGCATTTTGTTACTTGTTTTAGTTCAGTTGTTACCTATGAAGAAATGTTAGAACTTTTGTTTTCATTGGCTACAAGTTTTGTTTTACTAACTATAACTTAATAAAAACATGACATAATGGCTTTGGTTTGTTTCATCTCATTCATTTCCCAAGTAGTGGACATATCAAGCATCAAAACTGAAAAAAATTAGATATTTGTGTGCTGAAAAAAAAATGGCATTCAGGTATTCAAAATATTAATTTTAAAATTTGTAAAAAATTAAAAATCATTACTAGCTACGTGAGAAATAAGATTTAGATTCAAGAATTCTAAAAATTGTCCAATAAAAATAATAGAATTACAATTATGAGTGTAGAATAAAACTTGGCCCACTGCAGTTTTAATGGGCTAAACTTTGGTCACAGCTGCTGGATATTTTTAAAGCTGCAACTTTCCTTTAATGGACCATTAATAAGATGATATTGGGCTTACTGTGTTGGTTCGTAAATGCGGCCTGGCCCAGTATACTATCTCAAACCTTTCCTTTTCCATGGGCTATGAAATGGGTTACAATTAAAAAGAAAAAAGAAAAAAATAAGATGATGCAATAAAGGAAAAAAAAAAAGGCAATATGTAAATAATGTGTGTACATTTTCGTGTATGAGCAAAATTGTGTGAAAAAAATCTAGGAGACACAAGGAGTGAAAGTTTTAAGGGAAAACAATTATTTATTGTTTACACTTACAATTTAATCCTTAATCCTATATGTGGTTTACATAAGGTCCAAAGTTTACTATACATGAAAGTATAGTTACTCAATAACTTATAAAAATACAAATACCTAATTAAAAATACATGAAATTATAGGGACCTAATCAAAATTTTATTTTGTGAAACCTAATTTAATCTTGATTTAGGAACCTCAAATGGGGTCTATTCTTTCAATCATTTTCACATTGCTATCATCTTCTTCTCTGCCACTCCGAAACCAGCTAATTAAGCCTGAAGTTTGGTACCCCATATTGTTTTCGCTTTTACATTATAAGAATATGTATATATTTACCATTTGCCCCACAAAACTTGCATCATATAATTTGATCTTATGCTGGATATATATTGGGCTACAAAAATATCTAATTATATAATAAACCTCCTATTATATCCCCAATTTGATTGAAACTAACAAATTAAATGAAAAAATATTGTCTGAAAATTAATTTATCCTATACATATTCTGCAAAATTCTGCAAATGTTTAGCCCAATTGGGAAATTGAGGTCAGAAAATTGCAGGATTTGTCTTTTCACCAAATCAAGCAATTTGTTGCAGTATAGTTAAATTTATGGACAGAGAAATGAATGTGGGCAAGAAGAAAATGGCAAAATAGGGAATAAGGCTAAGAGGTAGAGTGTAAAATAGAGCCAAGTAAAAGACATTCTTGAGATTTAATGTGCTGTAAAAAAAATGGCAACAACCTCAATAAAAGACATAAATCCAAGGTACAATCTCAACTTTATTAATATGTCCACATGAACTTCAGATAGATATATATATATATATATATATATATATATATATATATATATAAGTTTTTTTCTTTTCAAGAAAAAAGAAGAGAGAGAGAAAGAGGTACCCCTCCCCCACCCACCTTTTTTGAGTCAGAACAAACAATCCCCAACTTATTAAAAAAAAAAAACTTTTAAATCCCTTTTTGGAAGAAATTCGACAAATCCACCATCTTGGTCTGGGTTTTTTTTTTTCCCAACTTTTTTTAATGCTGTTCATAGTTCAAACTCTGATGAAAATTTTGGTTCTTTCTATAAGTTAGCACGTGAATTTTACACGTTAAATGATTATGCATGTTTTTTATTCCTTAATCACGTAATTTACTTACGTGCTAATAACGTTAAATCCTACACTAAAATTATCCGAATCTTAGATTCCAAATATTTGTAGTGTAATTATTTTGAACTCGCATGTTCTTTATCATTTTGGATGAATGTACAGAAAAAAGAAAAAGAAAACATAAATAAACATATATTGTTATAAATTGCTGTCCTGAAAGTGATATCAATCATTTTTAAAAATTATTTTGGTAGCTAAATAATTAAATACATATTTAAGAATAATAAATACCCAACTACTTGTTTTTGAATGCCATAGGAATTTTGTCGAGAGTTATATTGTTGATTGTTCGTGATGACATTAATTTTCTCAGAAGCATCACGGTCGCAATAAATTTTGGAATGGGTATATCTGTAACATCTGGCAGTAACAAATTTAGTTTCATGAACATTTTTTTTTTGGGTTTAAAAACAAAAAAACAAAACAGTATTTTGATATTTTCAAGATTTAAAGATCAGGAATAATTTTTGTTAGTCTCAATATATTCCACATAGGTTCATTAATAAATATTTTTTATACTAAATATTTATTTTAAAAAGTGAAAATACATATAAGTATTAATTATTTTTATACAAAGGATTATTTTATTATATGGTAAGACTAAAACAGTACTTAGCTACCTAGACATCATTCTTTTCCTGGTTATATATTTTATTATTTATTCTAAAGTTGATCATTATATAGTACACTTTAAGTACTGCACCAAATTTGTCTATGGCTTGAGAGTAACCAAATTGGTACAATTCTACACTGTTAACAATCATGAAATACTCAAAAAAATCACGGTTTAGAAACTAGTACAAACTTATGAATATATAAAACAATATTTTGAAAAAATTATTCGTCACTGTAGTGAGATTCCTTGTCGTCAACCTATTAGGGTCGAACCACTCATGCTTTTCTAAATCAATGTCTCGTTGCTAATTTGAAAATATCTTGTCCTTAATTAATTACTACAAGGTTAATATTGGAATTTTAACGTGTGAGTGGATATTTTATTGGCTTAATGCAATGTTAACATAATCATTTAATAATACTTTCTTAACCAAAAAAAAAAAAAAATTAAAAACTTGTGGTCACAATTCTTTCTAAAAATTATTCTATAAAAAGAAAAACAGAAAAAAAAAAATCATTTCCGTTCTAAAAAGTGTAATAAAAAACTATATGTTTTTCACTCTTCTATCATTATTTTTAAAGTTTTTAATCTTTAATTTGGAGATGGTGGTGACTCATTTTTAATAAGTGGGACTTAACCTGTATGTTTAGCTGAGAAATTTTATATTACGACACAATTTAAAATTTTAAATATCTATTTTAAATAGTTGTATATATATCTTGATAAAACATTAAATTTCTACGCAAATATGATCATATTCAAATTGGTAAAGATGCAGGTCACTATTCAATAGGAGAATTTTAGAATTAATGACCTTTAAAGCTCATGAGATCAAACGCTTCTTATGGATCGACAACTACGATCCTATCAATGTGCAAATTGTGTGGTTAAAATGGAGACTTTTCTTTTCTATTACAAAATTTTATGAAATTGGATTTCTTTGGCTGACTAATAAAACTGTAGTGCTCGTTTTGTGTAAAAATAAACAAATATATTAAACTAATGTTTTTAGACTCAAAAACTTATTTAGGATTAGGGAATGGCCTGACTAAAAGTAATAATTATTTATAATGTCATTAATTAATCATCAAAATTACGTATATATAAAATAATTTAGTAATCTTAGTAACGTGGAATTGTTGTACAGTGTCTACTTACTCGGTTAGTCGTCCTTACATTTTTAATAGACCAGATCCTTTGTACCAAAATCCCGATCTCATTTATGTGCCATATTAAATGACGTAGTTTTGATTTAAAAAAAAACTTATAATTTGTAACCGCTTTTAATTTGAAAATTAATATAACGTATTTTGGGATGTGACACACACGTAGTAAATGGATATTTAGTACAGAATATCTGATTTGCATTTTTAATTATTCAAACCCAGCTTTTTTATAATTGGACAAAAATTGTTTTAGAAAATGTGGTCAAACCTCAAATCCGATAGGCCTGCCCTTTTCTCATTTTTATTTCTCTTCTAAATCTGAACTCGATAATAAAAGTATAAAACCACCCAACATAGTAAAATATCTGACACCGTAGAAATTAATTTCCAATGATTATGTTAAATATAAAAAATATTCCAAAAAACGTTCCCTTTTTCCCAAGAAAAGAAAAAATGAAAAAGAGAAAAGAATAATGAATAACTAATTGCCATCTTGAACGACAAATACTGCTTGATTTGACATCTGTTCATATCAGCGGGTCCCTCTCTTGCATGTACAATACAACCCCTCTCTCTCTCTCTCTCTCTCTGTCTAACATGTTGTATGTAAAGCACAAAACCGTCAGTTCATACTTCATACTCAAATACTTGAGCTGGGTGTGTGTGTGTGTGCCATCTCTGTCTGTGTATGCGTGTGACTACTCGAAGAGAGAGAGAGAGAGAGAGAGAGAGAGAGAGAGAGAGAGAGAGAGAGAGGGAGAGAGAGCTTTTCAACGCAAAAAAAGCTCAAACTCAAAGACACCAAGAATTTCACAAAAAGGGATAGGAGTTAAAAGATTCTCTTCTAAACCCTTTATGTGGGTTCACCGGCGATGTCATTTTCCGGCGCTAAAAGACCATTCTACCCCTCGTCTCTCGCTCTGCTTCTTCTCATCATCTCACTTCTGCATATTTCTATTCCCAGCCAAAGCATGGTAGGGGCAATCAGGACATTTCCACAACCCTTGGCCGCGGCGGCGGAGGACGACCGCCGGCCGATGGCTCCACCGCCCAAAACCCAAACTGAAATATTCAGAGATTATTTCAACACCAGACTTTCCGATCTCAACAGTACCACAAATGGCACATATGCTGATTACAAAAGGAGAATACCAAGCTGCCCAGATCCTCTGCATAATTAGTAGAGTTAGTTTTAATCATCTTTTCATTTTTAGTCAATTAATTTTCAGCCCATATTGCTTTTTTTTTTTTTTTTAAGTTTCGGTTTCTGTCCAAAATACCCACGTTTTTCCCATGATAGTTGTCATGATTCTCTGATACATGGTTCTAACTAGTAATAAAATTGAAGGGTAAACCGTGGATATTTTGGTTATTCAAGAAATTGAAAGATTATGGTATATATAAGAGCTTAATTATCAGTTCTTGAATTTACGTTCATCAATAAACAGTTTCATATTTGGAGCAATTTCTTACTTATAGATTAATGTTTAATTCTTGCTATGTTTTTATTTATTTCAGCATTGATGCAAAAGCCAATCTCTTTCACAATTAGGGTAAAAACAAATTCTTGCTTTACCAGATTAACTTCTTGGAAGATTACAAATCTTATATATATAATATCGATTCTAGGAAACAAATAATATATGCCTTTCTGGAGAAACTCAGACACAGTTTGCAATTCTGGTATTGCTTGAAGATTTTTTTTTTTTTTGACATTGAGGAGTAAAAATTCTAAAAGAAATTAAGTGGATTAATGTACTTAAATGTAATTACCTCATTTTTCCAAAACAGGTAATTAATTAGTTGAGAATCTGTGCACTTGTCATTTAGTTCTCTCAGAGGTTGAAAGTTGAAACCTCATAGTTTTAGTGCAGGTGACATGAGGGCAACCTTTTCAGCATCAAAACATAGGATTCATAGCCTTTTTGATCATATGTCTGCCTTTGACTAATGCATGTAAATTATTTATTTTTAATCCATTTTTTTCATTCCTTGCATTGTCATTATCTTACTGTCAAAGCCTTTGCCGGAAAAGGTAACATTTTCTAATTTTTTTTGACCTTTAGACATGCAAGTAGCTTGCCTGTCGTGTGGTTTGAAAAAAATTAATTTTAGTTATTATTTTAAACATTTGTAAAAAGTCAAAGATAAAGGTTAAATAATCTAAATCCTTTTTAGCAATTAATTTTTGAAAATAAAAGAAAAATGTAATTCCTCATTTTAAAAAAAGAGTCGTACGTTTTATAATTATTTAGTTTTATATAAATAGGTCGATGCATGAATGTATGTATAAAATCTGAATACTAGCTAGTATGTAAGTGGGACTTTGACATGAAATTTCACACGATGAATGAGAGGTAGATTGTGAATTGATTACATGGTTGTACTAGTTGTCGGAGATTGCTACGTGACAAGATGTATTCTCAAGATCATTTCTATGAACATAAAGGTTATTTAACATCGAATTTCTATGAATTGATTACTTACTTAAGGTTATCTTCATGTTTTTTTTTTCCATGAACATGTTTAAGAGGGGTTTTCAAGAAAATAAAAATTCTTGTAAATAGGAAGAAAAATCAAAGTCTAATTTTCTTTTTAAGTGATTTTGGTAAAATGCTTTTATAACATTCTTAGAATGCTGGATCATGTGATGTATAAATAGGAAAGGGTATATGATAAGTACCGCTGGCTTACAAAATATTGCAATCTTAAGATAGATGCTTTTTTTTTTTTTTTAATTGCAAGAAGAAAATTCGAACAACAATGTTTAATATAGCCAAACAGAAATTAAAAATAATCAATTTATTTACCTACCAGCAAATGTATTAAAATTGAAAAAAAAAAAAAAAAGGTAAGATCAACTAATTAACCCACAAACCAATATTTTTTTAGCAACTAAAATATAAATAATACTAACCATAGAGGCGGCTCTTCCAGATTTGTTGGAAGATGAGTCCAGTCAGCACATTTTCTGCTTATGAAACTATAATTAAGGTCTTAAAACTTATTAAATATATATTCTTTGTTTTATCTTTTGTTTTAAAGTTAATTTGAGACATGAACTCGTGACCTCATAGTGAAATCTTATTATTTTCCTAGTAAATATTAATCGAAGAGGCTATAATTAATTAATTAGGATACAATTTAAGTATACAGTTGAAGGGGAAAGAGTACTAGTACGTGAGGAGGGGAAAGTGGAAGCATTTAAGATTTGATGACAAGACATAACTATTCCACACACATGTTAAAATTGGTCCACTTTGATCATCAACCTCAGATACGATCCAAACCTTGTCTATCATCTATTTTCTCTTTCAGTAATAAAAAAAAAAAAAAAGAATATCAGTGAATTAAAACAGGTTAAAATGTCAGGGCTATTGTGGGTACTTCAATTCTCTATAAAGAGTGGCCTTTTTCTCTAGCAAAAAATGACTATTTTTGGCAATCCGTAGATAAATGAATTATGGCAGGTGTATATTTGATAATTTATAAAATATTAAATAGGATTTCCTGTTATAGTTAAATTATAGGCCTCTTGACTTGGTTTAAAATGCAGTGAGTCCTATCCATGGAACATTGAAACTGTGACTTTGTGAACATTTAGAGAGAGAGAGAGAGAGAGAGAGAGAGAGAGGAAATCGAGGTTAGAAAAAGTCACGTATTGTGCGGCGGATGAAAGTTGAAAAAGCTGAAAGAGTTTAATTAGTTATCAGAAAAGGGTTTGTTTGGTAGTAGTTTGGAATGGAATCCAATTGACTCAACTTCTGTCCCATTCTCTGCTTATCTTCCATTGGATTTTATTTAATTTCCTTAATTCGACAACATCTTATTGCATGCAAGTGCTCTATTTGTCTTTTTAATAATTACTTAAATTATTAGTTTTCTAATCGTTTGAACTTAGCAAATTTTTGGGGGTGGGGGGTGATTGAGTTTTGCTAAATTCAAGATCCAACTAATCATGAATTAGTTTGACAACAATGTCTTTGAATCCTTAATGCTTGTATACTATGTTTTTGGTCATAAAAATTTGTATCTTCATCTTCTGAAACAACTTTTACATACCTTTTCATTTTAGGTAATTTGTGCTAAAATCAGCACTAACCAGTAAAAAATTATTACTTGTAACAAGTTGGGGACCCAAAAATAGTTTTTTTAAACGTAGTGAGTGTAAAAGTGTTTTGTTAACAAAACCAAACTAGCTTCTAACTTGTTTGAACTAGCAACTCTTTTAGAATTAAAATATTCATCAACCATTTAGATTGAGAAATTCTTCTTTCCAATAACATTTCTTAAAGAGAGATTTCAAATATACAGTGGTTTATAATGAGCTACAAAAATAAGTAGATTCATGTTAATGTCAAAGTAGAACACTCAAAACCATTATATAGAATACAAATAATAAAAGCCCACCCTGGAATAGTAGCAGAATAATTCATTTTGAATTACAATATGGGCTCCAGCTGAAATCATAGGCCCATTTTGGACTAGTAAAATTCTGGGTCTACGTTCTACAGAATTAAAATAAATAAATAAGTAATATGGGAAATATATTAATTATCACTTTTTAATGGGCTGATTTATTGGGCCAACCCAATAGACTTACTTTCCGATTCTAGTTGGATGCTTTTCTCCAAAAATACCCTTGCAATTAACCACTTATTTTCAAAAACAAATTTAGCTGGATTTTTTTTTTTTAAATGTGATTTTATTATTTAATATATGATTTATACCTAAAAAAATAACTTGTATAAGTCCCAGTTAATTTTATTTAAAAAAAAAAAACAATTTTTTTTTTTCAATTTGGATGCATTTTAACACTGTACTAATTAATGATAATATATACATTAAATGAAAAAAATTAATTACGTCAAATGACAGAGCACCACGAATCTCATGACGAACTACTCTCTCATTCTCTGTGTCTCTACCCACAATGCAAAAAATAAATATTTCCTAACACTATTTAATACACACCATATGTTAATTAATGATAACATTTAATATATATAGTGATAGTTAATTGAAAATAAAAGATATAACATAAATATATATAATAAAACATATAAAGGTAAGGAGCTTTAAAATGTTAAAATTAAATATAGGAAGCAAATGAGCCAAATTCCCACCTCATAGAATGTGCCGTTCCAACATCACCGAACATGTATATACAATGTACCATTACTCTCATTCATTAGTAACGTACTAAAGTATTACTAAATATAGACATATATACACGTCACTGTGATGCAACTATTTTTATTGCAAAAAATTCCAAAACCATTATAATAATTAATTAAAAATAAATTTCCTCTATCTACTTGAACATATTTTAATATACCACAGTTGATGCGTAAAGATCTCATCTCTTTAAATATTGTGATTTAAAATTAATAATTGTGTTGGATTTGTAACAAATCTATGGTGGTTTGGTGGAAATATTAAGCATGTGTTCACAATTAGGGGTGGAAATCGGAACAAATATTTTTAATCCGAAATTCCGAAATTCCGATTTTCGATTTTTCCGAAAAATTTCGGATCAGAATTGGAATTAGTTTTAAAATTTTCAAAATTTCGAAATCCGATCCGAAATATTTCCGAATTTTAATTTTCGAAAATTCCGATCTGAAACTATAAAACTATAGTTTTATAATTTTATTTTACACTATATACTATATACTATATACTATAATATGACTCAAAAATTTTCATATAAATTTTATAGTTTTATTTTATACTATATACCATAGTGTATATTAAATATATTATATACTATAACCCTCATCTTTAAATCAATGTGAACTATGAGAATTAGAATCTGTTTAATGTTTGCAATCTATTTTATTGCTCTATAAATGATTTTCAAAATTTTCGAAATCTCCAAAATTTCCGAATTTCCAAAATTTCTGAAAATTTCAGAAATTTCAGAAATTTCCGAAAAATTCCAAAATTTTGGAATTCTGAAATTTCCGAAAAATCGGAATCAAAATGGATTTTACAATTCCAAAAATTTTTGGAACGAAATTGGAATTGATTTTTCAATTTCGAAATTTTTTGGAATTTTTCCGAAATATTTCCACCACTATTCACAATTGATAGAATAAGAGTTGTGTAATTAATTATTATTGGAAGCAAGATAGAGAAGGTGGAAATCTCAACGCATGTTGGAGAAAAACCGCTTTAGCTCAACTCAACGGGCGCCCACAGTCCATGCAAATTGCAAAGAAACAGCAAGGAAAAACCTTAAATCCAGCCCCTTTTTTGCAAATAAAATAAAACAATTTGGGCGAAAATGGAAATTAAATAAAGTTGATGGATTCCCGGAGTTAAAGACTCCCGGAAAGCGGGAGGTGGCAGCAGTGGTGGTGCTTCTTTTCGTGGTGCCGCACGGCGGTGCTGCATTTGTTCACATGTCTCATATTTTCACATCCGCTTAAATATTTTTTTTCTAAATTAAATATAACGACATGATTGGTACGATGGAATGATGGTGAGAACTGAATGGTATAAAATACTTATTTCTATGATTAGTATCATAAAAGAATAGGAAATGAATGAAATAATCATTATCATTATATTTTATGATTAATTACTATAAATAAAATCCATAAATATTAAATCAATCTTTATTTGATCAAATTACTTTCCACTGTGATCTCATTTTAAAATTTTTGTTCCATATAATACTCAAATTTTATTATTTAGTATATTTAAATTTAAAAACAAATCTTTTTACGGAAAATTAATCACTGCACTAATATTAAAGTACATTATATTTAAATATTTTATTATTAATTTACTAATTTTGTATTATTTAAATATTCTTAAAAAATAATTAAATTATTTTATATTTATCATAATTTTTATTAATTATTTTATATTATCTAAAAATATTTTAATTAGTTACAATTTATTTATATATTATATATAAATCATTATTTATTCTAATATTCATATATCTTATTTGTATATATTTACAAAAAAAAAAAATTTAGAAAAATCTTATACTAGAACTAAAATTATTTGTATTATTAATATTATACTCATACTATCTTTATGTTTTTAAGAATTTTACATTCATTCATCACTTTTATACTAGTTATGTATTTAATTGTATTATTTTTTGATATTTTTATTTTATATTTTTATAAATAATTTAATATTATTTAAAAAAATTATATAATAATATAACTTTGGGAAGTTAATTTGTAAAAAAATAAAATAAATAATAATGAAATTGTCAAAATTAATAAATTAAAAAACCTCATTCCTTAGAAGCCAGGAATACATAATGTCATGGGTGTAGAAAGAAATGACTAATCCAATGTCTATGAAATACCAATTCCTATGGGAATGGTGATTCTCACAGTTTAAAGTATACTAATCAGAAGAATAAGAATGAAGGTATGAATGATGATTTCATTCCCACCTCATTCCATCATACCAATTATGTCGTAAATACTTCAATTTAAATTGATTAATAAAAAAATTCTAACATGTTTTAGCAATCAAACTTAAAAATTAATGTCTCATTTTGATATCATATTTTATGTTTATTGAGTTCAAATTTTGACTATATATTTATTTTGTAGCAAACAAATTGTGGTGTGTCATGAAGTAATTACGTAATTAAAGTTAGTGTGTGTCCTATGAGCTTGTAAATCTGATCTTCGCTATGTTGTTGGGTTGGAGTTAGACCGTCTCACAAATAGTGGTCAATAATATTGTACACATCGAAATTTGGATCTAACATTTCAAATATTTCATTCGTGATCTTAATTATTTAGTTTTAGACTTGATGTGTATATTCGATACTGAAGAAAATGTGGTGTAAAGTAATATCGTAGCTGAAGTTATTGTCTTACACTATGTGATGAAATGAGTTTCTAAACTTGAACTCCGCAATGTTGTCGTGTTCGAGATTAACTCAGAGATAGCGACCAATGATTTCAATATTCTTCGAGAGGATCTCTAAAAAATTGGATCTAGCATTTAAAATATTTCATATTTGATATTTATTAAGTTCCAAATTTGACTCATTTATTCGGTAGTGAACAAATTGTGGTGCGTAAATAATTATGTATCTGAAGTTGTTGGATCAATTAATCTATGCGACGAAATGAGTTAGTGAATATGATCTTTCGCAATATTGTTGTATTTGATACCGATTCATAGATAGTGGCCAATAATATCAATATTTATCAGTAGACCTCTCAAAAATCTATTAATTTAACATATATAAATTTCAATTACAATGAACCCTCATTCAACGTTTATCCAAAAAAAAAAAAACTCTCATTGTCACTCTTGTGATAAAATTAATTGGTGAAGCTAATTAATTGGGATAAACATTTCTTCCTAAGTGAGTCATAGGTTAAAGGGAAGACATACGTATTTTTTGTTTTTTATCATCATATTTTTTATTTCGTTGGTTTAATTTATTGTATATCAGTACTGTCCAATAATATTACCTTAAATTTAATACATTAAAAAAGTGCAAAACTGAGAAAAAAAAAATAGTATATATGATGTGCATATCCACCGTAACATGCATATAGTACACTTTGGCTTGTGGCTGCCGAGTTGTACTACATTATTAAAAAGAACAAAGATGTTCTAGAATAGTACTATTTTAATTGACTTGGTTTTTTTTTACATCAAGTATTTAACTTAATTACAGACTTGGTTCTTTTAATTTTCTAAGTTGACATTTGGCCAGTTTCGTATGTGTTCATTATAGTAGAATAATAATTAAACTTAAAATAAAACCTACAGCCTAATTAAAAGATCTCTAAAATATAAATACTTCTTATGACCACATAAATATACTTTTATATTTCTTCGAAGAAGAGATTCGATCTTAAAAATTTCTTGCAATAAACTAAGGAAAGGGGACAAAAGCACATCATCGTCAGCAGCTTTATTGCAATTGTTAATTTCTAGTTGTTAAATAATATACAATATATAAAATAATAATAGTAAAAAATTGATATACGTTTTCCTCCCAATCCTCCAACATAGAGATAAACTGCTTTTCCACACGACATCACATCCTTTTCTCTGCAAATAAATATCCTTCTCATCCCCCTCTTCCCCATCCCATATCTCTTCTCTCTCTCTCTCTCTCTAGAAATTCTGCAACTAGAATGAGCTGCAATGGCTGCAGAGTTCTCCGCAAAGGCTGCGCTGAAGACTGCACTCTCAGACCCTGTCTCGATTGGATCATATCCCCTGAATCTCAAGGCAACGCCACCCTCTTTCTGGCCAAGTTCTACGGCCGGGCCGGGCTCATCAACCTCATCATGTCGGGCCCAGCCCATCTCCGCCCTGGTATGTGGAATCATAGAGCTTCAACATTTGCATGCAGATAGATGTGGAATTCAATCTCCTGATCCTGTTTGTTGTAATTTTCTTGAACAGAAATCTTCAGGTCATTGTTGTATGAAGCCTGTGGGAGGATCATCAACCCGGTGTACGGCTCCGTCGGCCTGTTTTCCTCCGGCGACTGGTCGAAATGCCAGGCGGCGGTGGAAGCGGTGCTGCAAGGGGCCCCACTCATGATGCAGCTCTCCGGCGATCAAGATTCCGCCGAACCCATCATGCCTTTCCAGGGCGGCGACATTCGCCATCTCTCCAGGGACTCCGCCACCTCGCTCCGCCGCGTCAGGGCGCGGCGCTCGGCCGGTCGCGTCAATCGCCAGGTTGACTCGGTGGCTACCGAGTTAATTAGCGAGTCGGATGCGAAGTTTACTCTCATAGGATGGGAAAACGGCGAGGATCAGAAGAATTTCCGCTGCGAGGAACTGAACCGAGCTCCGAGTCACGACTCGTTCTCAGTTGAAACGGTGGAGCCCGCGTTGGCATACCAGAACCACGGAGTCAAACCGGAGCCTCAACTCGGTGAAATGGGCCTGGAGTTGACCTTGGGCCCGAGCCCAATGCTCCGAGACTTCATGAACTCTTCAGTGATAGAGATTTCCGACAGCGAAACCTGAGATGATTAATCGAAGAAAACCAGTTTTGGAGCTTGGAAGAGTCGCCAACTCTTTAGTTAGGTTTATCGTTGTTTTATTTTCTATAGTTTTAAATTTCACATATAGTATTAATTAAAGAGCATAGTTAGTATTTGCAATTATTTGCATAATTGCAAATTTGTAGTCTCAGATTTCTCCATTTCCTCTTTTTTGGCTAATGAGATGGTTTCTATGGTTGGGGCTTTCATGAATTGTATATTTTATGAGAAACTATTTGCATAAAGAAATTAATAAATAAAGTTATCATTTAATCATGTTGACAACTAGTTATTTAATATTTGAACACTTCTCTAAAACCAGTCAACCAATCCAAACTCCAATTTCTATGGCGGTATTATAATTTTTTAATTGCTAACCAATCCGAACTCCAATTTGTATGGTGGATTGGTGGTATTATATATTTTTTTAATTCCTCTCCCAATACTATGGTACTCTCTTTTCTGCTACTTGAACAGGTACGTCTTGATGTTTAATTTTTTTTTAAAAGAAAGTTAATAAACAACTGCAATTATTGTATGGATAATTCAAATGAATACAGATTGGATCTATAGATACAAAAAGGAAAACATAAAAATTCATGAGTGCGTTTGGTGGAAATATAGGTGAAAGAAACTTAGTTAACTTTTGCAGTTTCTTTTGGACAGATGCCATTCATGCAAGTGTGTGTTTGATTTCAGTTTCGACATCGATTATATGTGTGTGTGTGTGTGTTCATAATTAAGTTAAAAGTGTCTTTTGATTAAAAATAAGGTAATTAACAAGTCAATTAGGAAAGTCTAAAATAACTAATTTATTGTGTGTAAATATAAATCTGAGATATAGATATAAAAGATTTGAGTTAAATTTATCCATACCACAGCAATGATTACTATAGGGTTAAATATAAAGTAGTTGACAATTTGTTTGTGTTATAAATAATCATGTAATTGTAAAATTAATTTATGGTTAGTCGACATAATTATTAGTTTTTACGAAAAAAAAAAGTCACAAGCATCGTTTGTTCGTCGCGTACGCAACTTATCATTTCCTGAGGGAATATAAATTGAAGTATAGTAATTATAAATGACATTTGACTTTGACTAAATATTATTATGACAATATTAATATATTCAGGTTTCTTAAATACCACTACTTGACGAAGTTTAGTAGATTTTAAAGAGATTTCTAGAATCTTTTCATTATTAAAAATACGTGGATGACGACATGAATGACGAATTTTCACTAGCAAGTGATTAGTGCTATTATTTATTTAGTTAAATAATAAAGATTCTACTTGATTAGTTGAATTTAAATAATCCAAATGAATCTTGATTCATTAATCCAACACCCTTAACGTTGTGAGGTCCATACATGTGGCCCATAAGCACATTATAAGTTTAATTGCTATCAAGACAGATTACTTAATGCTTAGCTCTTTCACGTCACCATGTTGCCACATATTTTCCCTATTAAAAAAGTAATTAAATCTTGGTCTTAATGTTGCTGATTTAAGAAAAATGATTCATATTAATATTAACCCACAGTGATTAATTTTTTTAATGAGTTAGAGAAGTGGAAAAGAGAGAATAAATATTAGCAAACTTGCTTATTCAGATTCAAATCCGAATCGTTACAAATTGACTTCAATTTCATTTCTAGTGTTTAAAATAAACTGAATTTAATTTTTTTTTTTTGTCATCTTTTAGCTACTTTAAACTTTTTGTTATCTATAATGATTATTATCGCGATTATCCAATATAATATGTGTTTCTAAAACATTGGCTGATAATTGGTGGATCAAGATCTATATTTTATAATTGTTGTTGTGGCTTTTGAAATCATTATTGGAGAAACGTTGGCTGATTGCCGCGAAGGGTTGCACATTAAATAATATAAGTCTACGTGTAAATCTGGATTTTATGTAAGCTTTTTCAACCAACTTGATTTATAATATATAATTTCTCATGTCTTTTACATATGCCAAAGCTGAACTCTTCATTTCATCACATTATTTTATCAACTGCCAAATCATACCTGGTTAAAAGCTTATTTGTAAAACAATATAAAATTTCAAAAATAACTTTTTTTAGTTGATGAAATGTTGTCACATCATCCAAGTTGTTGAAGTTTTTCAATATTAATGAGTTGCATCACACAAATAATTTTCTTGTAATAATGTTGTTGTCGCTAATGTATCAACGACAATAGCAAATAAGTTTGGCAAATTTATTTTTGTGATAATTTATTGACAATTTTTATTGTCGCAAAATATCTCATTGTAAATACTCATTTTTGTTGTAGCAGTGATATCAAATTTAGTCTTATAGCTCCAAGAATTGTCCAACTTATTTCATTTTCACTGAAATATATGAAATTGGCCGGAAATTAACCTGTGGATAAAATATTGTCACAAATTTGTGATTAACAGTGACTAATAAGCTTTTTGTTGTAGTGTATTTTAAATTAATGGGACTATTTTCGGACAGTATCTCCAAATTAATCCAATCAAATCAATGTAAAAATATGGAGTCAAAAATTATTTTAAGAATTAATACATATTGTAGTGTCAGCTTCCACACTTGGAATTAATAAAAAATTAAGATACACTGCTTCGAGACTACTTGACAAACTGGTTATACTAATTATTAATTATTTCATTTTTTAATAGAAAGCTAAAACCGGACGTGGTTTGCCGCATAGGGGCTTGATTCTTTGAATATTCACTTTCATTTTTTATTGTTTTTTAATAGAATATAATCGTCAAAGTATAGAATATCTTAGAGTGAATTTACTTGTTCAAAATTTGCTATATATTACTTCTAAAACAAGCTTGCAATTGCAAACCCAGTGAAATTATTCTTAAAATATAATACGAGATTTGTATGTAATTGTATATATATATATGTGAGGAATCACTATCTTAAAGAAAAATATCAAAAGTATTATTTTGGAAAATATAAATATAAAGTAGTGTTATATTATATAACTAGTATTTTTCCCGTGTTGTCATATTTATTATTGGATTTTAATAATAATAATTTGTACTAAATAAAGTTTGTGTATAATATTTTTCTCAAAACATTATATCTCTCTAAAGACGAAGATATGAGACAATATGAATTTAGAAGAAATTTTCAACCTTTAAATGTTTAGCAAAATCTTATATTTTTTCATTGCTTAGTTTCATTATATCTAATGTTTATATATTATGTTTCTTTCTTCATTCTCTATGTATCTTTATTTTGTTGAAAAATCATTATTTTTTCTTCATTTCTTAGTTTTACATTGATTTGAGAAATCAATGTATCTTCTCTTCATTTGTTAGTTTTATATAGATTATATAATAACTTCTAAAGTAAGATTGATCTTATAAATAAATATATATATATATAATTATATAGTAGCTTACCAAGTAAGATTTACTATTTTATTTTATTTATTTTATTGACATGACACTTTTAGGCGGAAAAGTGACACTCTTGTAATTTTGGCCAACTTTCCTGCTTTAATATAAGTATACATGATATAATACGATATTGATACTGTACAATAAAAAAATTTGAAGTGCATGCCAAAAATTTGAAAACATTGAAATAAGATATCAAGTCATTTATAAGCAATCAAGATTCAAGTTATACTTCATTCAAATAATAATAACGATAATAATAATAGTTATAATTTCTTTTTTTTTTTGTATTTTTTTAGTAATCTAGTTTATGTTAATGTTTGACTAATTTGAAAATAATAATTCGGATTCCAAACCTCTATAAATTGGTATTATGTATATCGTGGGACGTGTTTGAATAATATATAATTATTAATCAATCAAAAGGAAAACCAAACAATGTTTTGCTTGAGCAGTTTTCCACATGTTTGCACAAATAAAAATTAAATCACTATCTAAGTATTGCACAACTTTGGAAATGATGTCAACAAAATTTATTTTAATAGTGGGTGGGTGACACTTTTTCTTCAAGCTAGGTTATTGGTCTGTATAATGATTTAATTAACCTGTCCACGACTCTTCAACATGTTCAGAGACATACAATTTCATGTTGTAAGAAGCCACAAATTGTCTGATTTGTGCATATAATGGTTCAATAATGCACAATATTATAGAGTTGAGAGGCTTTTCACTCACCATACATGTCAACATCGAGTGACGATTCTTATAGTTGCTACTAATATTGCAGGTAAGTGTTGGGCTATTGGCCCAACTTGAAGCCCATTTGGCAGCCCTCCTAACCTAAGCCCAAGCCCATTATGGTTGACTTATATATATATATGTTCATTTGTTGGACTTAAAAAGTATAGCAAAAGGCCTAAACATTATTAGTTGGGTATTTTAGCCTGTTGGAGTTCACCTTAGTCCATCATATGAGTGGGCCCAAAGTCGAGTCCATTGATGCGCTCTCTTCTTATTCTTTTAATTTAAGTTTTAATTTTTTTTTTATATTTCTAATCAATATAATGTCTTTTTCTGTATTATTCTATTTATGTTTTTATTTTTAAAATTTTATTGATAAAATTATCAGTTAATTTAAGTTTTAAATTTTAATTTATATTTTTAATATCATTGAATAATGGCCTTTTCTGTATTTATCTATGTATGTTTCGATTTTAAAATTCTAATGATAATATAATTCTTGGTTTGTTAGTTTAACTTTCCAACTTAATTTAATTTATATTTTTATTATCATTATATAATGTCTCCCAGTATGAGACCTCTTATTAGAAAGAAAAAAAAAGTCAAGAATAGAGAAATTAGTTTAAAGTCAGACTAGGTTTAAGTAATTATTTTAATGATAATATTAATATCTTGAATATTATAAATATTTCATATTTTTGTATTTTATGCTAACTTTGTACGATTAATATTAGGGGCTTTTTTAAAATTCAATTCAGGCCAAAATATTGATAGATACGGTCTTACGGGTAGAGAGTGAGTTTTCTTCTTTCTGTTTCTCCTCCATTCAACGATTCATTCAAAGAGTTTGGTGCTTGTGAGTTTCGTGGTGGGTAAGACGAGGTGCTTCTAATAGTTCGGTGAGTCGGATACCTTTATGGCTCCACCTCCGCTTTTGTGTGATGAGAGAAGAATCGAACAAGAAGTTATCTAAGATGAGTTATTTGAGCTCGAATGCGGATAGAACCATACCCAACAATGAGATTATTATGAGTCGCAAACAAAAAGTTATAGATGGTCAGGTTGGATTTGTCTAAGTCTAGATCATTATTCGATGCTCAAATTAGTGGAATTGTAATGAAAAAACTCGTGTGCATAAATAGCTCAATAAAACTGATCCAGCTCACCATGACTAATTGACATATATCAATAGAGCTTATTAATATCGGATTTCTATTATAGGTTGGGCTCGTGGGCTTGATTCAGTGAAATGACTTGGGTCAATGAATAATGATATTAAGTTTGTAACATTATATATATACGCTCTCTCAAAATTCAACTCCATGGGCCGCATACTAAGCCCTGAAAAATAATATGGGCCTTCAACAGATGTCCATGAGCCCAAATTTACTTGTAACTTGGTTTATTTAATTAAATCCCAATTAAATTCCATTCCTCTTCGAAAAAAATATTCATCTCATTCTGTCACGATCAGGTTCGCATTATTACAAGAACTATCTATATATGGTCTTCTATATATACTGAAAAACAAGGTTAATGATTCCATACATATTCGCATTCTTATTGTTTCAAATTGATATTTTAGTTACACAAAAAAAAAAAAAAAAAAGTCATTTTCGTCAGTGAAAAGGATGACTGGGTTGGGGGGGGGGGGGGGGGGTAGGTGTGGTCGGGGGGGTATACTTCTGCATTATCTGTAAATCGAAAGGGACCATTCATGGATGTCAACTTTTCCCAGTGAGAAAAATCCAAGATTCCAATTAATTATATAATTTCGATTTTTTTTTTTTGGTCTTCCCATGACACCCTACTTGCAAACACACAATTAATCTGATGATCGACTAATTATAGTGTAATACAATATATCATTGTATTGTAAATCCATAAGATACAATTTCTTAATCATTCACGTAAATTATGCTACATGACTCAAATTAAAACTACAAAAAAATTAAACATCAAGTGAAAAAAATTTGGTGAATTTTATACATAGAATGTCATCTCAGACACCATAACTACTCAGGACAGTCAACATGAAACCGTTAAGGCAGGCAGTTGACAGTTACATAATGTTGTTACACATTTATTTATTTATTAAGCAAAGTAGTAAAAGCAGGTGCTACAAAATTAGCTCTTTTAACGAACCTCCCTTTCATTCGAGGCCTTTTCTCCGCATTCAATTTCCGAACCTCGTACCGGATTTTCTTCGAAAACAGCCTCGTTCGCCGCTTCTCTCTGTACCTCAACACCCTCGCCTCCCTCCCCCCATTCCCCGCCACCACCCCCACCCCGTTCCCGATCACCATTCCCATCTCTCCATACACATGCATTCTTTGGCATGTATCCTGAAATTAACCAATCCAAGTTCATTAATTAATTTATGAAAATGCCCTTATAGGGAAATTTTAATTCAAGGGTGTCTTTTTTTAAAATAAAGTAGACAATTATATACAGTACCATGCAATCGGGCCAGCAATCGTCGGAGTTCAAATCGGGCCTGTCTCCTGTCATCCACGGCGATTTGTGGTCGTCCCAAGCGGAGATGATGCCTTGGTAATCGAGCCTCAGGAAAATCTTCTTGCTAGAATCGTCTACATTGGTCGCCATGATTGGGTTGACCTCTTTGTAATCTTCTTGATCATCTTCTTCATGTATAATCGGAGAATCGTAATCGAAGTTCAGCTCGAAGCATTCTCTTCCGACCCCGATGAACTCGGCATCGCCTTCAATGTTCTCCTCATCTTCAACTTTCACTCTCTCACTCCCAAAAGAATACTCCATTGATTCTCTCTCCTTCTCACAGTCAAGAATCCCCAGCCCTTCCATGTCGAACGATTCATCGTCGAGCCCTTTGCCCAGCAAGCTCTCGACATCGGCTGCAAACTCAGCGAGATCCATTTCCGATGGGAGAAACCCGTGCAGATGACCCGTTTCCGGGCCGAACCCATTGGAAACGTGTTTGGATTCGTACCCGAATCCCGGCGTGTTCGCCGAATTCACCGACGTGCATAGCTCGGCGTCAAACGGGTCGAATATCGGGACCCGGTAAAGAAGCTGCTCCTCGTTCTCCTCATTCGAGTGCTCCTCGCCGGAGATCTCGGGGACGAGGCGGAGAGGGTGGCTGACTCCGGCGACGGGCTCGTCGGAGCTGAACCTGGCGAGCTTCTTCTGCCGCGGCGTTCGGGCTTTTCTGGTGAAGCCCTGATGCCACGACGGCGAAGAGGATTTGATCGGAGAAACTTTCAGGCGAACTCTCTCGTGTCTCCGAGCAAGAGGATTCGCTGAATGAACAGAAGAATCGCAGAATTGACACAAGAAAGCATCATCGGCGGCGCAATACCAGCGAGCTCGTTTTCTTACACAGTTGTCGCAGGCTCTTGCAGATTTTGCTCCGACAGCGTTGGCAAGTTTTCTGTCTGAAGAAACCATTGATTTCAGCTTTTTTTTTTTGTGTGTGTGTATATATTTGTGTTATTTGAGGAAAATTGGAAAAAGAGTAAACATTAAACAGCAATCAAATCAAAGTGTAAAGGTTTGCAGGGCGAGAGGAAAAGTAAGCTGGGGTTGCTGTTTATGTACAGAGTTTACATGAATTTAGTGCAATTATTTTTGGATCCGAGTGGGGCCCACAACATGCACTTTTTCCACTATATTTGTATTTAATAATTAATGCACTTTTTGTTCACTTTTTGTGGGCTTTTCAAAAGGGAATGGGGTTTGCACTTTTGGGGCCTACAAGCGGCCTTATCTCTTTTCTTATTGGCTCATGATTAAAACTTGATCCTAATCTCTGATTGCTGATTGGATGGATGTTGATTATGGGATTTCAGTGGGGCCCTCCCGTTGGCTTTGGTCCAATCTTAATTTCATGCTGCCTATTTTCTCTTGAATTTCATGCTCTTTTAAATTTGGAGTTTCTTTATTTTTTGAATAATAATAATAATAGGAGTTGGAAAGAGACCTTATCATGGAGAATTGTCTCTTTCTAATAATACTTTTATTGAAGTTAAGAAGTCATGATTTTGGTCCCCTCTTTCTTCATTCTTCCAGAAACGAATAGCGACTGTAAAAGAAATATTGATATATATGACACTTGATGTATGGAGGTAAATTACAAATTCTATTTGTTTTATAAGTGTCAATTACTAAATTTCAATATATCGGGTGTTGTTTAATTTAGACTTACTTGATTAATTTCAAAATAAATATGAGTACAATTTGATAAAACAGATATGTATTAATTGCTTATGATCAACTTACAATGTATGCCAAGTTTATGTCTCTTTCTGAATGCTTGTGAGATTAATGCTTCCCACACTTTTTGTCAATAGTTGATGGATGATTTTAAGCGTTTTTATTGAATTTTCATATTTTCCTAAAAAAATTAATTCAGTTCAAATTCAAAGAGTCTAAATTTAGTCTTGTAGATTAAGAACAAGTTTCAAGCCATGATGAATTTTCAATTTAGTTTCATTAAATGCCCGGATTTTTTAATTTGGTATTAGTTCCATTTTACCAAATTACTCAAAGTAAAACAATACTAAGAATATTAGAAGGGCTTGGTAAAACAAAATTTTCAAAGTTCAAGGGCTTAGTAAACAAAATAAATGTTGAAGAATTTATTTAAACAAATTTTGAAAGTCCATGTGCTTAATAATCCCAGTAGATGTAGAAATGAAATTAAATGAAAATGATATCATGTGGTGAGTGCCATTTTTGAAAGAGCATCTTCCGTAATGCTTGTGAAAGAAATATCTAGCATTTCATGAAAGTGGTCCACTTTTGTTTGAAAAGACCTCATTTTATTTCTAATTATTATTCTTCCCACAAGTATATGGGTAATTGCTGATTCGGTTAAAAAAGTGTGTATTAGTGTATATAATGAGTTTACATAGAGAGTTACATTGGCTCTGTCAACATATTAATAAATCTACTATTAATAGAAATTCCATTATTTTCTTCTGTGGACGAAAATAGAAAGACAATTATATATTTATTATGAGGTGTAGTGGATAAATATGACGTGGAGACCTCATCCATTTTTATAATCTTACCTATTTTTGTTCATGGAACTGTTAAGAAATCGGCAGAAAATCTGTGAAGGTATGATATGGTCCATGGAGCTGACAATGACCCACTGGTTTTTACTTAATATAATATAAATAAATAAATATTTATTTATTTATATTGCCTTTAAGAAGGGAAGGCCAAATTGTGTATGGGTGCAATCTGTCTTCTTTTGAGTTTTAGCTGATATATTAGATATTTTCAAAAGCAAAAGTTTAGACTTTGTGTTTTGATTGAGTATAATATCTATTTTATGAAAATCTAATATGGGTTATGACGCACTTGATGAAATATCTACATGAATTAATTTTATGGTAATGTAAGGAGTTGGTGCGTGTGATTGAACTCTAAACACTGCATTAGCTAACGATATTTCGTTATAATATCCCTCTATATATATATAGTAATGAAAAGTAACCCACCGTTGAGTTCCTTATGGAGCCAATCTGGCTTATGTGTTTTCCTTTTTCTTTCTTTTCTTACATTTCTATTACTGTGTAACATTTTTTTGAGTAAGTCTCTTGTGAGACCGTCTCACAAAATTTTAATGCATTGCGTGAGACGGATCAACCCACAACCCAATTACCCACCACCCAAACCCTACAATTCACATGTTATTTGTGGTGATGGGGCTCCGTCTCACAGAAACTATCCGTGAGACCGTCTCACATGAGTTTTTGTGCATTCTTTTTTATTTTATTGCATTTTTAAATAAATCTTTTTTTCTTATTCATCTAAAATTCTATCTCCATACATCTTTTTCAAACTCATCTCATTTTATCTCCAAATTTTTTTCTCTATTTAACATTAATATTAATTTTTAATTTTTTTTTTCTTTCTCCCTTAGTTCCATTATTATCAATAGTACTTGGAAAAATATTTTAAGAGTACTTGGAAAAATATTCTAGGAGTTATTTAATTTATATATATGTTTAGAAATTGTCGTAGTTTCCATTAATATCAATGGTACTTGGGAAAATATTTTAATTTTTTTTAATTGTACATAAGTATCAATAGTACTCGAAAAAATATTTTAAGATATTTTTTTAATTGTACATAAGTTTAAATTTTTAATTTTTTTCTTTCTTTCTTAGTTTCCATTATTGTCGATAGTACTTGGAAAAATATTTTAAGAGTACTTGGAAAAATATTTTAGTTATATATATGTTTAGAAATTGTCATAGTTTTAATTGTACATAAGTATCAATAGTATTTCAAAAAATATTTTAAGATTTTTTTTTAATTGTACATAAGTTTAGAATTGTCTAAAAATTTCATATACTTGTAGATCTTATGGAGTAATCTTAACCATCTATTTTGGATTTTTATGGAGTAATCTCAATCATCTTATAAACCATTCAAATTATCTTCCCAATGTATAAGGAGGTGACAAGAAGTGATGTGAATTATGTTTCTATATTTTGAATTATGTGGATTAATTTGAATGATTTATAAATATTATTGTCACAACTCTTAAAATATTTTTCCAAATAATATTGATAATAATGGAAACTAAGAGAGAAGGAAAGAAATTGAAAATTAGTTTTAATGTTAAATAGAAAAAAAAGGGATAAAATGAGATGAGTTTGAAAAATAAAATATGGAAACTAAGAGAGTAGAAAAGAAATTGAAAATTAGTATTAATGTTAAATAGGGAAAAATAAAAGGGATAAAATGAGATGAGTTTGAAAAATAAATAATGAAAACTAAGAGAGAAAAAAAAGAAATTGAGGTGATAAGAAGTGATGTGAATTATGTTTCTAAATTTTGATAAGAATGTTTGGATTAATTTGAATGATTTATAAATATTCTATTCACAACTCTTAGAATATTTTTCAAGTACTCTTAAAATATTTTTTCAAATAATATTGATAATAATGGAAACTAAGAGAGAAGAAAAGAAGTTGAAAATTAATTTTAATGTTAAATAGAAAAAAGGGATACAATGAGATAAGTTTTGAAAAATAAAATATGGAAACTAAGAGAGAAGAAAAGAAATTGAAAATTACTATTAATGTTAAATACGGAAAAAAAGGGATAAAATCAGATGAGTTTGAAAAATAAATAATGGAAACTAAGAGAGAAAAAAAGAAATTGAAAATTAGTATCAATGTTAAATAGAGAAAAAAAGGGATAAAATGAGATGAGTTTGAAAAATAAATAATGGAAATAAGAGAGAAGAAAAGAAATTGAAAACAGTTAAATAGGGAGAAAAAAAAGGGATAAAATGAGATGAGTTTGAAAAAGATGTGTGTAGATAGAATTTTAGATGAATAACAAAAAAAAAAGATTTATTTAAAAATGCAATAAAATGAAAAAAATGATACGCGGTAATTGAAACATAAAAAAAAAAACAAGACGTAGATTGTCATATAAGCTAGATTGGCTCCATATATATATATCGCAATCTCGATAAAATCAATATATAAATCATTGTTGTTGCTACATTTGACTACATCACCGCCTAATCTTGTTTTTTTCATTCGTCACTACCACTTATCTTTCACTTTTAGCATATTTAATCCTCTTTCTTTAATTTTTTGAGCATATTGCATGATTTTTCTTTTCTTTTGTTTTTATTTTTTTGGGGAATTTTCAAAAGAATCAAATCCATTTCTTCAAATTTTTTCTATTGATGCTTTTTTAATCTTAATTTGACTATTGAGATATAAAATAATAAAAACAAAATAAATCATTCTAAACCAAAAACATCATGTTATTGTCGATTATAATCTCGTTTTCATTTATGGAGCATCTCGGTTGAGCATAAGATAATTTAAGGCATAATAAATCAACAATAATAATGAAAAAAAGATAAAACAAACAAATAATATAAATAGAACATTTTACCTTGAAATTTTATGAAGAAGCAATTGAGAAAAATGAAATTAGGGTTTTTGTGTGTGAGAGAAAGAGGGGAAATTTAGGGGTGAAAGATGGAGGAGAAAATAAAATTCTGGAAGACTGCTGAGTGCTTAGGTCCACTGCCTGCTTCATAATAATTTCTTTTTTTTTTTAATAAAAATTGTAAAATGACAAAAATACCCCTAGTAATTTTCAAAAATCTCAGGGGGGCCCAATGCCCCCCGGCTTGTGTGTGCGTCCGTCACTGTATATAAGTATGAATAATTTAAGTTTCGTCCATTTTTCATAATGCCTATTTTAACCTTATTAAATTAATTTGGAGTCTTACTTTAATAAAACTCTATATAATTGACGTCTTCCCTTCTTTGTTGCTTAATTACTTCTTAAAATTTTAGTTAATTTATTTAATTTAGAGTCTCTTTGTTTAGAGTCCCTAATTAAAACAAACTCTATTTCTAATTTAGAATCCTAATTAATTGAGAGATTCATTGTATCTCTCTATATATATAAGATTTGTTCACGTTGATTCTTCAAATCACAACACCAATATATTCAAAAAAAAAACTCTATTTCTAATTTAGAGTCCTAATTAATTTAGAGATTCTTTATATCTCTCTATATAAGATTTGTTCACGTTGATTCATCAAATCACAACATTAGATCAATTCAAAAAAAGTAGTGTGCTCAAATCTTTATCTCCCTTGAGAGTCAAGGCATCCAACTCCCAGAGTATGATAGTTAAATTTCCAGTAATCGTTCATTAATGAGATGCTAATACTCTAATAAAATATGATGTCGCCTTTAGTCACAACGTCAGATCAATTCAAAAGAAGTGTTCATCTCCCTTGAGAGTCAAGACATCCAACTCCCAGAATATGATAGTTAAACTTCCAGTAAATCGTTTATTAATGAGATGCTAATATTCTGATAAAATTTGATGTCGCCTTTAGAAATGATTTTATCATTATTTTGTCATTATTAAATTGTTGAAACTTTACTTTCTATTCAATAATTTATGGCTTTCGTTTCCAGCAGGCTTGACGTTTTCTTGAGAGTGACAATGTCTTCTCCTAAGAAACGTGAAAAACTCATGATTGATACAGATTATAACATAGGTGATAGCTTAAGCTCTATTTTGATTCTTTGCTTCAATTGAGTTTTTAGGTCAAATAATTGTATTTTTAACAGCCGACGCCAAATATAAATGGCGTGAAAGGAAGCTTGCTGGACAAAAAAGAAAATATGCAAATCTTAGTCCTACTAAGAAAACAAATTATATAGACCATGTTTTGCACAATCGTGAAAAGAAGCAAGTAACATGTGATTCAAAAACTCACTCGAATCCAACTAATTCTAAAGGTAATACATTTTTTTTCCCAAATATTAAAAGTTAAAAACTTTATATTTTGTTGTTACATTTTATAATGTTTGATATGTTTTAACTTTTATTATATTAATGTTGAAGATGGTTATCATCAAAGGAAGGTTGTTAGCCGGAAAAGGAAATATTCAAATCTAAGTACGGGTCAAACTACGGAATATAAGGACAGTGCATTAATTTTAGGAGGTGTTTTTTAAAACTTCTTTTAGTTTTTTATTAAAGTAAATTTTCTTCTAAAATTGAATATTGTATTTCTTAATTTCAATATCAGAAGAACATAAATTGAGTAAAATGCCGAGTTGCATTCATTGTGAAGCAACAAGATTGCAGCATGAGCCACCCACCTTTTGTTGTGATAATGGGAAAGTTAAACTTGCATCTTCAAAAGTTCCAGAGAAATCATATGAACTATATACTTCTCAGTCAGAAGTGGCTATTGATTTTCGAAAAAATATATGTTCATACAATTCAATATTCTCATTCACTTCATTTGGAGTAAAATTGGATAAAGAGCTTGTTTCGGCACGATGAGGAGTTTTCACTTTTCGAGTATAAGGAATGATTTATCACAATCTTCCAAGTTTGAGCCTTAATAAAGACAAACCAGCTTACTTTCAGTTATATTTTCATAATACTGAAAATGAGATTGAAAATAGAATGAACCTTAATTCATATGTATCAGAAGGAATGGTACGAAAACTCTCTGAATTACTTAAGGAGAATCCATATGCCAAAATCTTTAGAAGATTAACAGAGTATTCTTCTTTAAATGATGTACAACTTTGTATCATAAAAGATGTGAGATTAGATCAAAGAGTTTATAATACTCCAACATCAGATCAGGTTGCAGCTGTTTGGATTGAGGGAAATAGTGAGAATGTAGGATTTGAACGAGATATAATTGTTAATGCTCATTTTGGGAATCAATATAGAATAATGCATTATTTTGGTTGTTATTATCCTTTACAATACCCTCTTCTATTTGCAAGAGGTGAATCAGGTTGGCACCAAAACATTCCTAAAGTTATCACACAAAAACATGTGCATGAAAAGAAGCAAGGTACATATGTTTTAATATTTTGATAACATACATATTTTTAGATATAAGTAACTTCTTTAAGGATTTAACTTTATTGTTAATTTTTTAAATATATACAATTGCAACAAATGAACCAAATATATTGGATGCTTCTAGACTTACATCAAGTTCTACTCCAGGGGAAATTATCTCCCAAGAGTTAGAAGGTATTAAGAATTTTTTTTTTTTTGTATTATATTCTATGATTTTGAATTTCATAAGAGATACTTGGTGCTAGAGAAGATATACAATTTAACAGAAGAAACCAACACTGAAAATGAACAAATAACACGCATGAGTCCACTTGAATTCAAGTCCTCTTATTTATTGGAGAGTTGCCTCAACCTTACGACCCCCAGTTGATTAATCATCAACTCTCTTATCATTCATAGATCATAAAACTTAATTAGTCAAAACTTTCTACACAGGAACCTAAGAATGATGGCATTCAGAGCAACTATCTAAAATAATATTACAATACTCTTCCACGTATTAGTGCAGAATGTATATGCTTTGAGTGGTTACCTTTAAGTGGTCCCTCCGTTCACTATACTTAGAAAGAATGAAGACCCCTGTTGCAAGATGTTAAATAAATTAAAAAGAAAAGGTTTGTATATATTGCAACAATATTACTTAAATGTATGTATATGTAGTCAAAAGTCAAAAGAAAATTAAAAAGTGCAACAACTAACAAATAAACTATGCTATAATCAGAACCATGAGCATGCATAGAGTAAATGTGGATTGTCTGAATAAGAGTGACAGTATAATCTAATATTAAAAATGTGTTCGTATGCAAAATCTAGATAAAAACACCTCAGATCCACAATTGCTTTATAGAAAATTAATAGTTTATGTTCATTCTAATGATTTCAACTATTGTTTCTCATAATCAGTTGCTGTAAAAGGAAATGCAAAAAGAGTCTCTTGCAGAGAATACATTTGTTATAAACTGCAAATTAGAAATCCAAGAAACTCGACACTATTGTTTGCAGGAAGATTGTTGCAGCAATATGTAGTTGATAATTATATAAAATTGGAGACAACAAGATTACACTTTTTTCGTCTGAACCAAGCAAATTTAAGAACTGAATTATACCAAGAGATCATTGATAGTGTTGTTAGAGGTGAACTCCGCGGTAGTGAAATTGGGATAAGAATTTTACTTCCAACATCATTTATTGGTGGCCTAAGAGATATACGACGAAGATATCTAGATGCATTGACGTTAGTGCAAAGATATGGAAAACCAGATCTATTTATTACCATGACATATAATCCTGATTGGATAGCAATACAAGAAAATCTATATGAAGGTCAAAAAGCTCAAGATCGTTCGGATTTAGCTGTGAGGGTTTTTCAAGCAAAATTGCATGATTTGAAAGATCAATTATTTAAGAAAGAAATATTAGGAAAAGTTGTTGCACATGTTCATGTAGTCGAATTTCAGAAAAGGGGATTACCACATGCTCATTTACTTATAATTCTAAAGGCCGAATATAAGATTCATACAGCTGACCAGTTTGATAAGTTTGTATGTGTTGAAATTCCTGATGAAGAAGAGAATCCTAGGCTACATGAATTAGTGAAGAAACATATGCTACATGGACCCTATGGTAAAAAAAATCCAAAAAATTCATGTATGATGAGAGATAAATGCAAAAGTCACTATCCAAGACCATTTTGCGAAAGCACTATACAAGGTAAAGATAGTTATCCAATCTACAGAAGACGGAAAAATGGGGTTGTTGTTCAAGTTCGCAATGCTGAATTGAGTAATCAATGGGTGGTTCCTTACAATCCATATTTGTTATCCACATATTACTGTCATATCAATGTTGAAATATGCTTGGGGGTGATGGCTGTGAAGTACCTTTACAAGTATATTTACAAAGGTCACGATAGAGTGTCAGTTAATCTAACCCAAATTGATGGTGATAATGTGATCGATGAAATCAAACAATTCCAAGACGCAAGATGGGTGTCGGCTCATGAGACATTATGGAGAATTTTTGAATTCAATTTAAATGAGATATACCCTGTAGTTTTCAACTTACAACTTCATCTGCCAAACAAACAATCTGTCACATATTGGAATAATCAAAATTTGGAAAAATTACTGGCAAATGATTATACTTCAAAGACGATGCTCACAGAATATTTTTCAACATGCGCTCAATGTGATAATGCCAAAAAATTGTTACCCTACCCATCGCAAACATATTAATGTGTGTCAACCACTGATATATCAGATATCTAATATGTATATTAATTTCACTTTCCATTTAATTAGGGGATGAGATCATTACACGTCATCGATGGACATATTAAAAATTGTTGTCCATATATAGGCTTATTTTTTATTTTCGGATATCTCAAATATAATATTCTAAAATTATATGGATTATTTAGCTAATATAATAATAAAATAATTCCTATTCAATTTCTCTTTTTAGTCTTGAAAATATAACAAACAGTAAACATTAATTAAATAGTATTTAGAGAGTGTAATAATTTTTACATATGGGTATAAAAGGGATAGGCATGGACATAATATAGATTAGTATGGACATATATGATAGGGAATTGACTGATTTAATCGATATTTCCAATAACTTTTTAAATTCTTGTGAAAAGTTCAATTAACTCATATATATATATATGTGTGAGAGAGAGAAGAGATAGTACCATTTAAATATGTTTGGTGGTTTTATATTTTCAAGACAAAAAAAAAATAGATAAATTAATATGATAGTAGTGGATGAGTTAAATAATTAATCTTTTGATAGAAATTGGACTACATATTTTAAGACATTCAAAAAAATAATAATAATAATAACAAGCTTTTATATATATATATATATATATATATATATATATCCATGCAAACCAAAGAGTAAAAATACTAAATTATGGAATTGATGGCAGATAGATTTTGGATCAACCAAAGAGGACTTTTCAGCTACGTACCACGAGCACAAATTATTGGATGACATATCTTTCTATAACGACATGTTTAATTAGGTAAGAGAAGTTTGATTTTAGTTTCTTAGTTTTGATGTTGATTTCTATACGTTTCGTATGGACATGTATTTTTTTTAGTGACACTCCTGTGCACAAGGTGCACAAATCCAGATTTGTGCACAACAATACTGTTATATTATATGAAGTAATACTGTTATATTATACGAGTAATACTGTTAAAACTATATATAATATAACAATATCACTCATATAATATAACAGTATTACTTCATATAATATAATAGTATTGTTGTACACAGATTTGGATCCGTGCATCTTGTGCACAAAAGTTTTTGCCTTTTTTTTTTTATTCAGTTTTAGCTAGTTTTACATTTGATTAATTTAGATATAACAACTCAATTTCTCTACGTTTCAATCATGTAAATCATGATATATATATATATATGTGTGTGTTTGATTAATTGATTCATTTATAAACATGAAACTAATCAGGTTTTTATATGTATACAGTACATACATATTGTATTCTTGGATTTGTCAAAAGATAAAAATATCTTTAGCCATGCATATATATCTATATCTAATCTTCCAAACTAATATACTGTCCTTTAATAATTAGCAATAGAACTAATGATTTTGCGATCATTTATGTGATATAAGAACTAGAAAACTATAATGCAGTAATTTTCTCATCCACACCACTCTATATAAGAATCCTTGTTAAATCCAATATCTAATATTATCTATCGCAAAAACTTGTGTGTCCCCAACCCGACCCGCGCCCAACGCGCTCCCCACGCGCGTGCGTGGGCACCTGCCGAGCCCCTCCATGCACGCACCTGATAGGTATCCATGGGATACTTGATAGGTATCCCATGGATATCTTGATAGTATTTATGAGCAAGGTATCCACATGTATACTTGATGGTTTCCACGTGTATACTTGAAGGTATCCATGGAACCTACGCGCATCTTACCACGCTGCCTCGCACGCGCATCGCGCGCCCATACACCGACGCCGCGCGCAACTCACAAATCGTGCACCCACGCCGCCCGCGCACAGGTATCCCATGTATATCTTGAAGGTATCTCATGTATACCTTAAAGGTATATATGTGATGTCTGTAAAATGATATTTCATGGATAATTGAAAGGTATTCCATGGATATCTTGAAGATATCCCATGTATACTTAAAGGTATACATGTGATGTTTGTAAAATGATATTCCATGGATAACTGAAAGGTATTTCATGGATATCTTGAAGGTATCCATGGAATACCTTTCAGGTATCCATGTGCATACTTGCGCGCACGTCACAAACAGCGCGCCCATGCGCTCACGCCGCGCGCACCTCACAAACCGCGCACCCACGCCGCCCGCGCACCTTTAATGTATACATGTGATACCTTCAAGACATTCCATGGATACTTTGAAGGTATACATGTGATACCTATACATGAAAATAAATAAAAAACCTGAGCGCAAAAAAAAAAAAAAATTAAAATTCATGTGGGGCCCACAGGATGGGTTGGGGACAAAGATCTAGATCCGTGTCCCCGGGACACAGGAGACACACCCATTATTTATAGGTGGCCTTGTGGAAGGAGATATTACATTTTGAGTTCTCTAAATACGGTTATATTCGTTTTTATTCATTAAGTTCGATATAAAATGCAAAAATAGTATTCTAACTTTGAATTTTGTGTATATGCTAGAATTTTTTTATTAGAAAATGTTGACTTGGCATCCAAAATGTGATGGTTAAGTTAGAAATTTTCACGATCTTTTCGAAAAAAAAAAAAAAAAATCAAATGAGGTTAAAAGTTATAAGTGTATTGCTTTTGCAATTCCTAACTTATTTCTAGTGTGCAATCAATCATTCGAAGAATATCTCATGGTTGCAACTTATATATCATGGTAGAAAAACAATAGCCTCAAATCATTGAAGGTGTTTAGGCATTTGGAAAAAGTGAAAAACCAACAATATTGTTGGTTGCAAGACCCACATCAACTTTTATATATATATATAATATTAGGGGGGGGGGGGGGGCGGTAGGTTTAGAAATAAAGATGCACAATTACTTGAATTAACTATTAATCCAAGGTAGTGAGTAGATGTCTATATTCATATATAAAACACTAACTTGAACTTTGCTTCAAAAAAAAAAAAAAAAAAAAAAAAATATATATATATATATATATATTAATAATTTGAACTTCAAATAATCAGATTTTGAATATAAAACATGGGTGATAAAATGATAGAAATTTTTTATCAACTTTTTAAATTCATCAACATGGATATTGGTGTTAATATTAGAAGTGTACGTCAATAATGAACAAAAAATAATACTGTATAGCAAAAGTTTAATTAGAATATCCTTTAAGTTAAGTAGATCATCTATTTTTTATTGTGTTTTGATCTCATATTTTAATTTATATATCAACACATATTTCATATAAAATATTTGTACACATCATATATATATATTGATAAAATAAAACATAAAATTAAAATATAATAGAGAATATAGGATTTTATGTATATATATTATGTTATCTAAAATATGAACTTTCTTGTATCTTTGATCGAAGTTCACGTATAAAAGGTTGTTTATATTTTAAATTTATTTGCTTATATCTGAATTGAATCAATTGAAGGTTTGTCTCACATATGCAAATTGAGATTATCAATTAATATTTTTATAAATTAAATGTCTTTCTTAGAGGACATGGTTTGTATAAAGATTGGCAATTCTTGAATTAACTTTACACTCATAAGATGAACTAATTTTATATGCAACAATATATGATCATAAGCAACAATTAGTTTGGAGGATCAACCATTCACAGCTAACAATTAGCAAGATATTTGGTGTAAATGATGACCTCACCAAAAAAAATTAAATATTCCATCTAATAATTAAGTAATTTGAAATTATATATTAGATAATTGCTTCATATCCATTACCATAATCTATCGCATAAAAAATTGGATTGAATATAAAACATTTTTTCTTATACATAACAAATATAATTTTAACTACCCAATATTGTTTTATGTTTCACGATATCAACATCCTATCAGTGACAATAAATATATATTGCTAAAAAAAAAGAATAAACAAGAAAACACATTTGCAAGTAGTACAAACCACCAATTGAGAATTCCAACCAAAACAACATAAACCTTTCTATATATACATCACTTCCATTTACCCTAATTATCATCCACACTTAGCTAAATATATAAGGATATATATAAAACACACATACTACACACACTAACTATATCATGACCTCCATAGAGACTGCACCACCAGCTCCGGAGGCGGTGGAAACCCCGGAACCGACCGAGCCAGAGAAGGTGGAGGAGGAAGCGCCGCCCTCGGAGGTAGCGGCGGAACCACCACCGGAGGTGATAACACCGGTGGATGCGCCGCCTACCGACTACTTTGCGGTGGCGGAGGTGGTGTTGAGATTTTTGTTGTTTGCTTCAGCCTTGGTGGCTGTTGTGGTCATTGTTACTAGCAAACAAACACAGAAAACTTCAGCCAAATTCAATCACTCACCAGCTTTCTTGTGAGTTTCTATGCACACACACACTACAATTCATGCATGTTTAAAAATAAGAGACAGATCTTCTATTTCACAATTATGTCTTCTATACATATATTAATGTTAAAACCACATAGTCTTGACGTTAATTTTAATTTATAGTTTAAATTAACATCAAAACTATGTCGTTGTAACAGTGGTACATAAATGAGACACAAGAATAATTTGCGACAAAGGATCCAAGCTGGAAAATAATACCAGTTCCTATTAGAGCTTTTATATAATATAAATCATAAGAATGAATACTTTATCTTGCAAGCTTAATTGTTTAATTTTATTAGTATTTAGTAATTGTATTGGCTCCCTCTTGCTACTTATCCCTTTGGTAATATTTAAGAATTATTATTACTGAAAATAAATCGAGTTAATTAATTCTAACACACACACACATATATATATATAGTTATTTAATTTTTAATTTGGATTTTTTTTATCAAATTTAGAAGTAATTATGTTTATATCCATCGGTCGTATTATCATATATATTATCACTCTATGTACATGTTGTGTATGCTCTTAAAGTAATCAATCTAATTGAAATAAAATTGAAAATGATAGGTAAAATTATATTATAATAACTATTATTGTGTGTGTGTATATATATATTTATTAAATTTGTGAATTAGCATTTATAACACGTTATTTACCTAATCACAAATTAAATTATTTTACATATATATTTTAATATAAAAATTGTGGGAAGCTACAAAAGAGAGCAAAAGGTCTTAGAAAAATCAATGTCATCACTTCATTTTCAGGGTAAACTGCTAGCTAATTAAAACTACTAGTATTGAATCTATGATGTTTTCGCGGTGTCATAAATAAAATATATGATTTTGGGACACAGCATTTTGTTGGATTTTCAGGGCAGATATGCTATCATCATATATAAATTTTGCATTGATTCCAAAATTTTCTGGTTAATTTGCCAGAATTCATGAGCATATATCTTATTTTATTTTAATTTATAATTTTTTTTTTTTTGTCTGTTCCTTAAGGATCCTTAAAAATTCATCTAATCACTACAACAACAAAAACTTATTAGGAACATTATGTCGCTGAATTATTATCTCAAAAGCTTTCTTGCAAGTAATCTTTCTGTAACAATGTTGATGTCACTAATACAATAGGGGCAACATGTTGTTTTAGCAAATAAATTTTTTAATTGTTTTTTGTGTCAATTAATTGTCAATTTATATGAGCAATCTGTGTGACGATATGTTGTGGCAAAAGATAGATTTTTCGCAACAACTTTTATCATCGCAAATAATCATTTTTGTTGTAGTGAAATAATCGCACATTATATTCGGTCTAATTTATCAATTTTGAAAATGATGCAGATACTTTGTAGCAGCACTCTCAGTTGCAGGGTTGTACGGCATCATCACCACCCTCTTATCATTCTATGCCCTCCTCAAACCTACCTTCTCTCCAAAAGTGTTATCACATTTTGTTATCCTTGATGTTGTAAGTAATTCTTACAAATCCAAATTAATTACTAATCCTCACAAATTTTGCAAGAAACAAAATAAATTAATATTGCACTTTGTTCAGCTACTGCTAGGAATTGTAGCAGCAGCAACAGGATCAGCAGGTGCAGTTGCTTACACAGGTTTGAAGGGCAATTCTCATCTTGGTTGGGGAAAAATTTGCGACGTTTACGACAAGTTCTGCAGGCACATCGGAGCCTCCATTGCCGTTTCCCTGTTCGCCTCCATCGTCCTCGCCTTCTTGGTTTTGCTCTCCGTTTACTCCATCTCTAAGAAGATCCCAAAGTAGACTATTTATTTGCAAGAAATTAGTTCAAGTGTGCTTTAAGGATTAATTGCTTTGTGCATGTTGTGTGAATATTATTAGGGTTTGTTTTCTTGTTCATATGACAAGAAAGTCAGTTTAGATCTTCTATTTCATTTGGTGTTTTGTATGTATATATTTCATTATTTGTAATGGTTGTTTGAATTTGTGGTGAAACGTCAAATAGAAATGCTAATTTCACGTGCAAGAAAAGTGGGTTTTGTTACTTTAGTTATGGTGTAATTATTTTAAATTTTTTGAGTTTTTTTTTTTTTCTTCTTTTATCCATCCATTTTAGTAATAGGGCCTCCAATTGGCCCACATGTGATTTTGGATTTTATAAAAACGAATTGTTATGCTTTAGAAGATTAATTGGGCTCATTTGGGCTTTTTAGTGAGTGTTAGACTTGGACCCACAATCAGCCCAGTCATTTAAGATCGATATTTCTGAAAACAAAAAATTGAATATATATTAGATATATTTTTGGTAGTTGATTAAGGAACTCAGAAAAGTTAAACCTTGTATAAGATAGATTAGGTTTGTTATGATTAGCTTGAAAGTTATGGTTTTATTGAGTTTACGCTAAGTATTATTTAGGGATTCTGGTAAGAAAATCAAATTTCATCATTTAATATCCAATGGGACATATATATCAATGTCCACAATGAATAGAGACATATACCAATAAAAATACACAAAAACTTGTGTGAGAAGGTTTCATGGATAGTTTTCGTAAGACGGATCCTTTTTACCCACAACCCTAATTCATTTTCATTAATTTATATGTGAATTGTATAATGTGGGTTGTAAGTCAACTCGTCTCACGTAACATGATTCGTGAGACGGTCCCACAAAAAACTTACTCATAAAAATATCATATATCCAAGTGTTGCATAATTGCATTTCACACACACTTTACCTAGCTTAGCAGCTCAGTTTGCTATGATTTTACAGCCTTTATATAATTTGTGGTTGAAAAGAGGGATTAGGACAACCTTGAATAGAAATATTCACTTTGTCATCAACAATTAGGAGTGACCTATTGTGTCAGTGTCAATGTTAGCCCACCAATAGCTATATTATAACATGGTGTTAATTGGTAGCCATCACCATATCTTATATTAAATATGTATACATGTATATAGATATATATATATATTAAATATGTATACGTATATATGTAGAGAGAGAGTGAGAGATGCAGTTCAACAAAGATACCATGCAACAAAGGACTGAATTAATTCAACAAAGAAACTATGCAACAAAAATTTTAAAAAAAATTAAATACTAGCTGAAATTGGTGAAATTGTAGTTCTTTAATGGAACTATGCAAAAATAAAAATAAAATTAAATAGTAGCTGAAATTAGAGAACTGGCAGTTCAATAATGAAACTATGCAAATAGATGAGAGTATATGCAAGCTTTGGTATGTGATTTTCAGAAGCATACAGATGAGAGTATATATGCATGCTTAATTTTGTGATGTTACTAATGATACTCCAAATTTGCAAAATTGTGTAGAGATTATTAATATCTTCTAAGGCAAAAAACACAGATGAGATTGTTTTATAAATCACATTTTGTGAGAAAATGGCTCCATCCAATTTTATCACAATATTATTAAGTTAAAACGGATCATCTATATTTGATTCTTTTAATTGGACTTCAAATCATATATCAGAAATATCCGTGAAATGACTTTACAAAAAAATGTTTTTTTGGTTTTCCCATAAAAACTTATATGAGACTAAACTCCACTACCAACAAACTCGAATCCATTTTCATAAATCAATTTCTATGATGTAGTTTATGAGTTATAAATTAACCTACAAGTCTCACATAATTAATGTTGATAAATGGTATATTTCCAGTTTAGGGTGCTCATGCACAATGCCAAACCAAAAGAAATAGAAAAGAAAAGTGACTTATAACTTTCTTAGACTACTGCAATAATCCAGAAAACTTTCGTATGGAGCCGAAAGGAATTAAATTTGCAATTCAATATTACAAGAGTTTTTTTTTTTTTAAATGTCATTTCTTTGCTTAGGAGTGGGTAAAAAGAAATAGAATGAAGTGATCAAAACAAATGTGAAGAATCTTGACATTATTTAGTCAGAATCAAAAGTATACGGATAGATATCGAATTTTAAAAGTATCATAGATTGTTAAGTTGTTTGAAATTGTGGAGTGAATGTAACATTGTGTATTCATTTCTTTACTTTTGGGCACATCTTGTATTCAAGAGCTATTTCCTTTTGAAATAAAATATTTTGTCAATGAAAAAAAAACTCAAAATTATACGTAAATAATGAATAAAAAAAAATATAAATAATACTTATAATACTTGCATTATGATTTTATTATTGAGCATTTCAAAAGATTATTAATAGAGATCAAACTTTGATAATGAGGTTGAAATATGTACATTAAAATATTTCACAAAAATCTATATGAAACAATATTACTGATATAACTATGTTACTGATATAAACTATACATTTATGCTAATTAAGAAAAAAAGTTAAGAAGTTCCCAAAAACAACTAGAAATAAATATAAGCATGAAAACACGAGAAAAAAATAAATAAATAAAACTAATTAAGAAAAGAAGTTAAGAAATTCCTTTGACTTGCAACAGTACACTATTTTATCAGTCAAAATCTACACACTCTCACTTTCTCTCTCTGGAGATTTTCTCTCTCCAACCAATTTATTTTATTTGCAGAAAAATAAGAGCAAATCGAACACTCACAAGCGCAGATCTGCTGTTCGATCATTTGCCCCACTCACATTTTCATTCTAACACGAAGCAGCATTTTTTTTTTTAAATATTTTTTCACCGAAGTCGAAAGTGGGAATTCAACTTTGCGAACTTTAGTTTAACTTGTCTGATCTTTTCTTTAATCCCACAAGAAAAGTAAGCAGAAAAGAGGAAGGAGCAATAAAATCTAGTAGTAACAGTTTGAACTGTTTATATTATTGTCTTTGCTTTTTGTAGGTATGTTGTCTTAGCTTGTGTTTTTTGACTTCCTTAAATTGTGGTCTTTCAATTATTGCTACTTCTACTTCTTCGGGCAGTAAACCTAGGGTTTATTTTTTAATTTTTTTTTTTTTTTAAATTGTGCTGCAAGACGCTATTTTTCTTGATAATTTGTTGTGGAATGCATATATGAATGTCTTTTTTGGATGATTAATTGCGGCCCATTTGCTTTATTTGCTCAAGTTTGAAGTCTTGGATGATCTGCTTTTGAAGTTCAATGTTTTGTAATTATGCTGCAGAGCTTTGATTGAATTTTGTTAAATTCTTATTTGGTGGTGGGTTGTGAATGTGGTGCAAGTGTGTAGTATGTGTTGAGAAATGAGGTTTTGGGTTGTTGAGAAATGGGGTGTGTTTTTGGGAAAGAGATTCAGTCAACTGGGCCACCTAGTGGCGATTTTGTAGTTAGAAGGGAGGGAGATAAGGTTGGAGAGAAAGATTTATCAGGGAGGAGAGAGAAAGTAGTGGTTGGTTCAGTGAATAAATCAGAGGAGAGTAATGGTGGTGGTGAAGTTCAGAATGGTGGAGAAAAGAAGGACGAGGGGCGAAAGAACGAGAATGCAAGGCGACCAAGAGGCGAACGAAGGAGGCCTCGTCCAAATCCGAGGCTAAGTAATCCTCCCAAGAACATCCATGGCGAGCAAGTGGCGGCTGGGTGGCCATCTTGGCTCTCTGCTGTGGCTGGAGAGGCCATCAGTGGATGGACGCCTCGTCGAGCTGATTCATTTGAAAAAATTGATAAGGCAAGAAGAGGTTATTGCTTTATTTTCCCTTTTCAATATGTTTGTTTTATTGCCAAGTTCTTATTCATGCTTTTTGGTTCTGTGGTTGTGTTTAGATTGGGCAAGGTACTTATAGTAATGTGTATAAAGCTAGAGACGCCATAACGGGAAAGATAGTTGCGTTAAAGAAGGTTAGATTCGACAATTTGGAACCTGAGAGCGTGAGATTTATGGCAAGAGAGATATTGATTTTACGCCGCTTGGATCATCCAAACGTTGTGAAGTTGCAAGGATTGGTGACATCAAGAATGTCATGCAGTTTATACCTCGTATTTGATTATATGGAGCATGATTTGGCTGGCCTTGCTTCGAGCCCTGAAATCAAGTTTACTGAGCCTCAGGTGGGATGATGTTTAGTTATTCAAACTTTTTCTTGTACGGATTTGCGACTTTTCTTCATGCTTGTGTTATCTGATTGGTATGATAGGTCAAATGCTATATGCATCAACTGTTGTCTGGCCTTGAACACTGCCATAACCGCCATGTTTTGCACCGTGATATTAAGGGGTCGAATCTCCTTATTGATGATGGAGGGGTTCTTAAGATTGCGGATTTTGGATTGGCTTCGACCTTTGACCCTAATAACAAGCAGCCGATGACTAGCCGTGTAGTTACTCTTTGGTATAGGCCACCTGAGCTGCTTCTAGGTGCCACCGAGTATAGTGTGGGTGTGGACTTGTGGAGTGCCGGGTGCATTTTAGCCGAGCTGTTTGCTGGAAAGCCCATCATGACTGGGAGAACTGAGGTAAGAACTTGTAGTTCCGAACTTTAGGTTGTGTTTGGATGGAGGGATAGTGAATCCATTGGTGGTGTTTGGATTGATGTGAATTTGAAATATGAGTGGATTTGCATTCATTTCAAATCTTGTATTTCGAATACTTCAATCTAAGCACAACCTTAGACCCTTCATGACCATCTAACAGTAATATCTGATGCAGAATTGTTCAATATTTGCTCGTATTTATACTTTCCGTACTTTTTCATTTGAATCACCTTCATCAAGGACTTTGTTCGCTGGTACATGATTAACCTTGTGGTATGTTGAATATAGACTATATATAGCTAAGAACTATCATCTAAGCTATGAAAATGATGATCTGATGAAGTTGTGCTTTTTATGTAACTGCATAAGTGTAAAAAAAGAAAATTGGAAATTACTTAATGATTTGAGCCAATAATCTAACATTGTGTTTGGTTCCTTAGAATTAATGACACAGTCGAATAGGCTTGTGTAGCGACCATAGAGGGTTTTTATTTGGTTTGTTTACTCTCATGTTACTTCATCATGGTGCAATGGCTTAGCCTCACGTGTAGATTTAGGTTACGTTTGGCATGGGATTCACCCATCCGGATTCGGGATTTTAACATCCCGATCCTCATATGCTTCATGACTCAAAACGATGTACTTAAAATTCTTCTACAATCCAAACCTACACTTAACCCTACAGACAACAGACTAACTTTTCAAAAAATATTGTTACTCTTAAGTTCACTTCTCCAACATTGATGTGACATCTAGACTGAAATTTCATCCTATTCATTACGATTTTCAATTCATTGGAATTCAAAGTGTGTGTTTCCTCCCCCTTAATAACATCTGTTCCAAACATATCCTGAAATTTCTGGTTTGTCGTAAATGGTGGTTAGGTGGAACAGCTGCACAGGATATTCAAGCTATGTGGTTCTCCATCAGAAGAATATTGGAAAAAGGCAAAGCTTCCTCATGCAACCATATTCAAACCCCAACAATCATATAAAAGGTGCATAAAGGACACATTCAAAGATTTTCCTCCATCTTCGTTGCCTTTAATCGATTCTCTTCTTGCAATTGATCCAAGTGAGCGTCTAACTGCTACAGCTGCATTGAACAGTGAAGTAAGCTCTCTCTCTCTCTCTCTCTCTCTCTAGCTTGAATCGAGAAGGCTGTTTTCTTTGCGAAATTTCTGTGCATAATTTTTGGAGCACTTTACAGAACCCTTCATAATTTTATATACGTTTCCTATTATATGCTGAAGGTTTTCGGTTATATATTTTTTCCTACGACAGTTCTTCACTACCAAGCCATATGCTTGTGAACCTTCTAGCCTTCCAAAGTATCCACCAAGTAAGGAGATGGATGCTAAGCGTCGTGATGAAGAAGCTCGCAGGTCTGTGCAAAACACTGTTTTAAATGTCCTTGTACACCTCCATGGTTTAATTCTATTAGGTTGTGTTTGATTTGAAATACAAGATTTGAAATGGATGGATTTCAAAAATTAATTCAAAATGAAAGTGATGAATTTCAAATTCTTACCAACAAATTTACTCCTAGGAATTTCAAATTCTTCCTCAAATCCCTCCATCCAAACACAACCTTAAAGACATGATGTGCATTTACATGCTATGCTTTTGCTAAATTAGCACGCTTTTACGATTTCTGTTAATATTTGACACGATTTATATGGTTGTAGGTTAAGAGCTGCCGGTAAAGCTCAAGGTGATGCTGTCAAGAAAACACGCCCACGGGATCGGGGAATGCGGGCCATGCCTGCTCCCGAAGCCAATGCCGAGCTCCAAGCCAATATCGATGTATGTCTTTCCATATCCTTAGCTATTTCAACATATTTACATTATTTATCCCCCTTCGTATCCTACAAAACACTGCTATATCTTTCTGTATCATACTTTGAACAACGTAATTAATATATTGATCTATGAAACAGAGACGACGTCTAATTAGTCATGCAAATGCAAAGAGCAAAAGTGAAAAGTTTCCACCTCCACATCAGGATGGAGGCATCGGTTTTCCATTGGGGTCGTCTCATCATATCGACCCAACCTTCGATCCTCGTGATGTACCATTTACTTCTATGAATTTTTCATACGCCAAAGAACCAATTCAAACATGGTCGGGCCCATTGGTCGATCCTTCCGCTCCAAGAAGAAAATCAAAGCCATCAAAGAAGGATCATCGTAAAGATTAAGGAATAACGAGAAAGACAACATGTAATATAGCTTCGTCGCCCTATACTTGCTGCCAGATCAACACATGGAGGTGCAAACACTGCAATTTTGTGTGTCATGTCTGAGCCGGGAATCATCAAACTATACGAGAGAGGTAAAAACATCCATCTTCCATTCTGCATTTCCGTGTTTCTACTATTTTTTGAATTATGAGAACATTTTTCTCCTTTTTTTTTCCTCCTTTCTTTCAATGACTGTAATATCACTAATGAAGCATTACATTTAAAAGTCACACGCAATCTTTGTCTCGTAAAATCTTTTTTCTCTAATGGATTCTTGGATGAGAAATCCAGTTTTTCTATGTAGTTAGACCTTCTTATTCGTCTTAGTACTTGTTTTTTCTGTGATTTTAGAGCTTGATGCTGATAAACTGTGTAGCGAAGCTAATGTCAGGCTGCATGTGGATTTATTAATGCATTTAGTTGGCTCTTCTTTGTTTGAAATTTCCATAATTTACTCAAACTTGTCTGAAATCCATATAACATTTAGTGAAGTAGCAACATCTATACTTCATTTGTGTGTTTTTTTGCCATGACTTTCCGATTAATTTTGGTGGATAATTGATTTGTCTAGCTTAACATTCTTAATTTTGCTTTATAATGTTTGTTGCTATTTTTTTTTAATATTTGTGAGATTTTGCTATTTTGGATAAATTCTTGTATAACTATCATTCAGCAATAATTTTGTCAATGTGGTGCAACTTTAGCTAATTTGTTTTTTTTTTTTTTTTAAGTGCAAAATTAGGTGACATGAAATGAAATACACATATATAGTGCTTTTTTTTTTTTTGGATAGTGTGTAGCTGAACCTTTAAAAACTAATATGTTGTTACCAAGTCCTTCATTCACCTTACAAAATGATCAAAATTGCACTCAATTAACAAAATAGTTTTGTTAACTTATCCATTTTAGATATATTATCTACTAATATATGTTCACTGTTGATGTGTTAGATATCTAAGAATTGCCCACTTGATGTGTTAGATATCTAAGAATTGCCCACTGTTGGTATTTTAACAATTTCAACTAATAAAAATATGGTCAAATTTACAATTTTAAAACTAATTAGCCAAAATGGTGAAGTCTCACAAAAGTTGGGATTTTAATCTAGCAATTTGACCAAATTGTTTATATCATAGATTTTGATCATTAGAAAATGTTCTACATAGTCAACATATTAACTATTATTAATGGATACACACCAATAATCAACATATTAATTGCATCATATTAACATGTAGTTACGAATTCATCACTGGATGTAACCAATCGATTCAAACCACTAGTCAACATATTAAGTACAATCATATGAACATGTAGTTAAAAAGAAGCAATTTACTAGTGGTTGGAATTGATCTGATTAATGTTCATCCCTAATCATGGTGGACCATTTGGCAATTGGCTCATGGAAAGATAAATCTCAAAATTTAAATTTATTTTTTATAAATATCAACACAAAAATTATATAAGAACGTCTTATATAATTATAATTGCATGAGACAGTAATTATAATTGCATGAGACAGTCTCTTTATTGACAATTCAAATCTATCTATACTAGTGAATTACATAAAATCGGATTAGTGAGACTATTTTATATAAAAATTACAGAAAAATGAATCATGGGTGTGTATAGATTTTATTTGTTGGTAGATTGCAAATCAATTAATGTGCTTAGTTGGAACCATTCTGCACCAGATAACACATCTGTCAATCAGTTTGTGGCTCTCTCTATCTTTCCAAAGTGAGACAATTTTTGATTGGATTTGGGCAATAAACCAATGGTTATGAATTATGTGGAAGTACTAAATTAGATATAGGTCATAGTCACAACCTAAACACTTTGGGTGGAACTTTCCACACCTCAATATCCTCTCAACACACCCCAATTTTTGGATTTTCATTTAAAAAAAAATAAAAAATAATAAAAGTCCAATTTTATCCTTATGAATTAAAAAAAAAAAAAAACTCTCCCATCCTTCGCTCTCTCTCCTGTTTTCTTTTTTCTTTCATTTTTCTCACTTAGATTTTCTAAGTAATAACACAACAATTAATAAAAATCATATCATGGGTTAATTAAATATGTAAAAATATTCTTAAAATCATGTAAAAATTGTGTAAAAACGTAAAAAAATGTATCAAATTTGATGACTTCATTCAATTCTGATTGGTCGAACACACAAAGGTGTGTTCGACTACCAGATGTTGAACTGCTATAGCGTATTTGACTTCTAATGACCCAACACACCTCTGTGTGTTTGACCAACCAGGGTTGAACGGAACCATTAGAACTAATACATTTGTGTTCTGCCACCAAGCGTCGAACACGCTAAGGCACGTTCAACGTCTGGTGGTCGAACACACCTCTGTGTGTTATTTGTGTTCGACCGACCAAGATCGAACGGAGTCATCAAATTCGATACATTTTTTTACGTTTTTACATAATTTTTATATGATTTTAAGAGTATTTTTATATATTTAATTAATCCATGATATGATTTTTATTAATTGTTGTCTTATTACTTAAAAAATCTAAGTGAGAAAAATGAATGAAAAAAAAAGGACGCGCAAGAGGGAGGGAAGAATGGGAGAGCTTTCAAATTTTTATATTTTTTTTAAATTTATAAGGACAAAATTGGATTTTTATTATTTTTTAATTTATTTAATTGAAAAATAAAAAAATTGGGGTGATGAATAGTCTCACCCAAACACTTTTTAGGTGGCACTAATATTCTTTCATCATTTACACACCGTACAAAATAATAAATTAATGATTTTGATTGAGAATGATCTAATTTCTCAATTTTCAGATTATAATCTAGTAGAATAATTACTCAATCTGATCTTTTGTAATATATATTACATAAATTAAGAAATATTAAAATTAGATGAAAAAATGCCCTTAAGAAATCTTATAATTTGGAATAAATTAAGGAACACTGTATAATCATATAATTTTATGATGTGGAATATGAATATTTTAAATACTGTGAGATGAAATAAGAAATATTTTTGAGATGATGATTTGGAGTAAATTTCGAAGAAAAAATGAGATTATAACTAAAAAGACAAATAATTGAATATAAAATTGAGTTTTTTTTTTTTGAGATAAAAAAAAAGACGGAGTATTAATACTTTTATATAGTTTCTAAACCACGTTTAAATGGAATTAGAAAGTTTGAGCCCATGTGCAAAAATATAGCTTTCAAACCATTTCTATTTTTTTAAATAATTATTTTATATGTCACAAATTTATTGATCTTTTTAGTGGACTGAATTATTTTCTTTTTCAAACACCTTCAAATAAGAGTTTATGTACTAAAATGGATTATATTTTCAAAATCATCTTCATTATTTTTTAGAACTATAGTTTCATATGGGGATTTTTCAAAATTGAAAAACTATAATCTAAAATATAAAATTATATCTATTTAAGTGTAATATAATTATATACATATTGAAGTGTACTTTATAAATCAATAAATAAAACTCTTATAAAACCGCTGGACAAATCTAATTTGATGACAGAAGTCAACTCAAAATTCAAAATCTATCAAATAGAGTTTAGTTGTAAAATCCGGTTAAGGTAGGGATAAATATTCATAGATTTAAATTTATAAAACGATTTCATGTATATATATATATTGTGTTATTTTAATTTTTATGCACACTTTAATTATTCTAAGCAATGACATGTATAAAATCTTATCCTCATTCATTTAAATAAATAAATAAATATATATATATATATATATTTTGTGTTATTTTAATTTTTATGTACACTTTAATTATTCTAAGCAATGACATGTATAAAATCTTATCCTCATTCATTTGCACATATTTTGAGGTTTATAATTTTCGTTTCTACATGTTAAATAGGGATAATACACTTTTCCATGTTTCCAGTCAACTTAATAGTGTGAAAGTGAGTCAGCAATTAGTCATCTGCAACTGGGTTCCTGCCACGTGTCAGGTCTGTATTAGAGTTCGCAATAAATAAATAATAAATTTGCTTAGAGAACCAATATTTTAATATTATCTTTCCAGGTCAGCATGTTTCCTCCACGTTTTATTATCCACAAATATATCCCCCGATCCAAATTTCACGGTTTCCATTTTGTCAAAAAAAAAAAAAAAGAATTGTTTTTTCTTTCTTTTTTGCTTCGTAAATACACATAATCAATTAGAAGAAATTAGTGAAAATTAATACAAATAAGTCTCACTTTTTTTTTTAATAAAAAATTAATAGTCCAACAAAATAATTTAAATTTAGATAATTTATTCCATTTTTTGGTGTTTTATTGATCTTCTTTGTCGATTGTCAATTATGCAATTTTGATACCTATTTAAATTAATAATAAATTTCTATTGCGATAAAATTATTCTGCTTTCCATTTCTATAAATATGTACACAACATTTCCTAATATTTCTTCATTTCATCCAATTTTTGACACAATTCTCATCCCAAATCCCAACCCCTTTTCACTGTTCTTCACTTCAATTAATCAGAAATCTCTGCAACAATCCCACCCATTTTCTTGAACCTAAAGATTCAATTTTTTTCTCTATCTTGAAATATTTGGACGAAGTAATTATCTCATCTAATTCAAGAAAGTAAAGTTTCTCATCTGGGTTTCTGTAAAAATGGAGGTTTCAGTTATTGGAAGCTCCCAATTGAATTTAGGGAGAAATGGTTATGTTGGGCTCTTCAATTTATGCAAGAATGTGAGTACTAAGATGTGTAATTTGAAGAACAGTAATTCAAACAGATGCAGTTTTCTTCATGGCCAAAGCTTCAAAGGCCGTTTAAAATCTGGGTTTAGTTTCACTCTCAAAGCCTCTGCTCAATCTGATGCTACAGTAATTTCTGGCAAAGCTTCTAATTTTACAAGAACCAAGCCTGTAAGCTCTCTCTCTCTCTCTCTCTCTCTCTCTCAAAAAGATGTTAAAATTTTGCATTTTGGGGATCTTTAGGTTGCATTCAAAGTGGAGAAATGGAATATTTACTTTTTCTTCTTATGTGTATTATGAAGTATGAGTGCTTTACTTTTCCATGATTTTTTCCCGTTAATGGTATATTTATGATTGACTCATTCTTGAAACTGTTACATTATTTTGGATCCAATATACAGTTTAAAAGAATTAGCTAAAACAAAAGACCTTAAATTTTGGAATATATTCTTTAGAAAAGGAGGTGGCTTTCATTCATCTTCATATCTGAATGATAAAATGCTGAATTTGCTCTATTTGATTATATTTCTCCTTATTGCACATAAGAAAGTTTCTAAGTATACTTGATATAAATGCTAAATTCTTAGATTGCTTTCAGTGTCTTCAAATTCATGAAAGGCAAATATGAAATAGTCTTTGCCTTCCATTGCAGGTTAATGGGGTCGAACTATTCGTTGGTCTCCCTCTTGATACTGTCTCCACCTCTAATAGGATAAACCATAGACGAGCAATAGCTGCAGGGCTAAAGGCATTGAAGTTATTGGGAGTAGATGGGGTGGAGCTCCCAGTGTGGTGGGGTGTGGTTGAAAAGGAAGCCATGGGAGAATACCGGTGGACGAGCTATCTTGCTGTTGTCGAAATGGTCAAGAAGTTAGGCCTTAAACTTCATGTTTCACTCTGTTTTCATGCATCTGATGAATGCGGAATCCCCCTCCCTGAATGGGTTTCTCGAGTTGGAGAAGAACAGCCCGGTATTTACTTTGCTGATCGGTCAGGACATCTTTACAAAGATTGTCTATCATTCGGAGTTGATAATGTTCCTGTTTTACATGGAAAGACTCCAATTGAAGTGTACAAAGAGTTTTGTGACAATTTCAAATCTGCATTCTCACCTTTCTTTGGCTCTACAATCACCGTAAGTGGAAATGCGTCTTTCTAACCAATAGTTAGCTAGCTTCGAGATCTAACCTAGGTTATCTATTTCACCTTCGTGATCTATGAACAAAAAGAACAACTTAAGTTTAAGGGTATTTATGTAATTTGATATAAAATTTGGATAGAAAACGTGTGTTCTTACTAAGAGGGTATTTTTTCATAGCTTAACCTTACATGCCCTTTTAGCTTCATGATCTTAACCATCATGATCTATTTGAGCTGTGTGATCTATGTCTGGTTATGAATAAAAAGACATCTTAAGTTTAAGGGTAGTTATGAAATTTGATCTCAAATTTGGGTAGAAAACATGTGTTTTTACTAAGTGTGTATTTCTGTTATGTATAATGGATAGAAAAGTTATTTGGATCGATCGACTACTATAGTGCTAGATAACATGATGTTACTCTAATTGATTGCTGATTTTAGTTGCCTATATATTTTATATTCCACAGGGCGTATTGATTGGTCTTGGACCGGATGGCGAGCTTCAATATCCGTCTCACCCTTGTGGGGCCAAGAGCAATGGTGGAGCTCGAGAATTCCAGTGTTATGACAAATATACCCTCACCAATCTGAAGCAGTATGCTGAGAAACAGGGGAATCCTCTGTGGGGACTAGGTGGCCCTCACGATGCCCCAAGCCACGACAATTCTCCGTTTTCTGGTAGATTTTTCACAGAAAACGGGGGATCTTGGGAAACCCCGTATGGCGATTTTTTCCTTTCTTGGTATTCATATCACCTAATATCACATGGCGATCATATGCTATCCCTCGCCACGTCAACCTTCAAGAGTACATGTGTTGATGTGTCTGGCAAAGTCCCTTTAAAGCACACGTGGTATCAGACCCTGTCCCACCTGGCTGAGTTAACCGCAGGGTTCTACAACACGGCTAATCGAGATGGTTACGAGCCCATTGCTGAAATGTTCTCAAGAAATTCTTGCAAAATGGTCCTACCTGGGCTGGACCTATCGGGACCGAGCCCAGAATCACTACTCGCTCAGATTACATCTTCTTGCAGAAAGCATGGAGTTGAGTTGTCTGGCCAGAACTCATTAGCCTCAGGTGGCTTTGATCAGATCAAGAACTTGCTTGGCAAAGACTCAGTGGTGGGCTCGTTTACGTACCAAAGAATGGGAGCTCATTTCTTTTCTCATGAGCATTTTGCCATGTTTGCACAGTTGGTCCGGGGGCTAAACCTAAATCGGGTCCCGATCAGAAGGTCAGGCGATGTATCGATGGAAGAGGGGCCGACATTGGATCACTCTCTGACTCAAGTCTCCATATGCTAACTGCTTAGAGTAAGGTTGTTGCTTATCGTTCTTGTATATATGTCGTTTAGTCCTAGTGTATTCGTATAGCTCGAGAACGATGTTATATTCGAGCTTATAAATCGTGGTATGGTTGGAGCTATTGCTTCTCATTTTCATTCTTGAAGATGTGGTATTTTATGATTGCTTGTGCTTTCATTCTACCAGTATGTAGATTTAGTGAGAATATTAAGGAAAAAGAAAATGAAATTTTAGTGTGTTTAGATGTGATGAGTTGATAATATTCATAAGGATTTTGGTGCAATTTCTTGATCTGTGAGACGTGCCCCATTAATTATAATGTTTTGGTCTCATATTGTATTTCATATTTAAGGTATATTATATGTATGCGATATAGTTTGATCAGATAAAACAAAAAATAAAATATAGTGGGGAATAAAGAGTGATCAGATAAAACAAAATATAAAATATGGTGGGGAATAAAGAGCCTGGTCAACGAGTTGCTCTCTATATAAGACTGTATCCTTTTATATAAGGGGTCTGTATCCTTTTATATAAGGGGTTTGTTTTAGGGTGGGACTAAATGCACCACACCATGTTCTAAGGGCACCACATCATCATTATGAGGCCCCATCAATGCATTATGGGGTGTGGTGCTCTTAGAACATGGTGTGGTGCCTTTAGTCCCACTCTAGTTTTATTGAGTGTAATATGTTGGAAATACGTTTCATGCACAAACGAAAACAAATCGACTAGAAAACTTGTTCGTAGAAACGTAGAAAAGTGGGTGTGGTGCTTGTAGCAATAAATTTTGTGTCTGCAAATATATAAATATAAAAATATGATATAATTTAAATAATTTTTGAATTAAAATTAAAGTGGATATAAATCTCTATGAATTCATTTGATTCTTCTTTTTGAATGGATATGACTTTGAAGTTGAATTTTTGATTTGATCTTCAAAGATAATTTTGGAAACCTCCACGAAGAACGCTTTGAATGCGCGAAGAACGCCTTGAACTTTGATATGAAAAACGCCGACAAGAGGGGTTTAACACCTTGATCTCTGATTGAGTGCCGATTGTGGTGACTTTCTATGAAGAAAGAACGCTTTGAATCTTGGAGAGAAAATCAAACGTCGTTGTGGTGACTTTCTATGAAGAACGTCTTGAATCTTGGAGAGAAAATTCCTTGAGTCTTGAAATCTTTATTTGTCTTCTTTAAATCTTGAAGTCTTGAACTCTTGATTTGTCTTTCTTGAATCTTGAAGTCTTGAATTGTTTTGTGTCTTAAATTATGAAAAGAGACCTCTATTTATAGGTGTAGGATATGATCTCTTTTCATGTATAATTGATGAAAAATGCAATTTGATTGGTCATTGATTGGAAATATATTTTTCCTTAATTGATGAAAGATGCAATTTGATTGGTCATCTATGATTTGAAAATATTTTTTCCTTAATCAAAAGATGTGATTTTATTACCAAATTTATTGGTATATCACTTCCATATTTGCAAGATTTAATCTTGATTGCCAAGTAATATGATTTGGACACTTGTCACCATTTGATTGGTCAAAAATATATACTAAAATATTAATATTTATTTGTTTACTTTAGAAATAAATTTAATTCAAAATCCCAAAATATAAATAGAAATATAAAATTGATTTATTAATATATCATTTTACACATGACATCTTTTGATTGACTAGCAAAATTTGACTATCTACAAATGCCCCCTCGAGACTTGTTCACGGACGACGTGTCTTAGAATGGACGAGTCTCGAAATCCTTTCTTGAAACTTTTGAATTGTTTATATTTATTACATGCAACTCCTTCAACTTGAACTTGAATTTGATAGATAATTTATATTCATACCAATGAGTTTTTGAATTTGAATTTGATAGATAGTTTAAACTCATACCAAGGAGTTCTACAATTTAAATTTGAGTTTGATAGATAGTTTCTACTCATATTTAGGAGTTCTACAATTTGAATTTGGGTTTGATAGATAGTTTCTACTCATATCTAGGAGTTCTTCGATTTGAATTTAGATTTGATAGGTAGTTTCTACTCATATCTAGGAGTTCTTCAATTTGAATTTGGATTTGATAGATAGTTTCCACTCATATTTAGGAGCAGCAAGAAATTTAAGCTCGTGCATCATGGAGCTTCACTTGATTTGATTTGTAGACTTTTTATACTCGTGTTAATGAGTTGTGATTTGACATTTCATTTGAGAGCTTTAGATAGTTTTTGCTTGTATCTAGCATTGGAGAAAGTTTACGCTCTTGTCAATGAGCTTTCTTTCTTTCTTTAGGGTCGTCATTTTTTTTTTTGCCCCCACACTTGAGAGAAATTTCTTTGACAAGTTTCAACATTTATCTTTCATTGAAACTTAAAGACTGTTGTAGTTATGAAGTGTTAGGATAAGTGTTGCCCCCATTTCCAACTTCTTCTTCTTCTTCTTCTTCTTCTTCTTCTTCTTCTTCTTCTTCTTCTTCTTCTTCTTCTTCTTCTTCTTCTTCTTCTTCTTCTTCTTCTTCTTCTTCTTCTTCTTCTTCTTCATTATTATCTTCATCTTTATAGTTATAAGGCTCTTGCATTGGTGATTTTTCAACTTCATTTGTAGTCATGCTAAGCTCAAGTCATGAGCTTTAGTAGCTAATTCTTCGAAGGTCTTTGACTGAATTGCTTGAAGGATGTAGCGAATGCTCCAATGCATGCCTTTAGTGCATATCTTAATAGCTAAGGTTTCAGAAAATCGTTCTTTACAGTTGAGACTCAAATTTCTCCAACAATTGATGTAGTCAACGACCGACTCTTCGTCATGTTGGTATGAGTTTGCAAGTTCAAGCATACTGATTGTTGAGTGCTGTAAAAACGATAGTGGAATTCATGTTCCAAATGTTCCAATTGTCAATTGAATTTGGTTCCAAGTCAGTGTACCAGTCAAATGCACTTCCTTTAAGGGAACAAATGAATTGTCTCACCAAGTGACCTTCATATGTCCCAGCATCATTGCATGTTTCAATGAAGTGAGTGATATATTGTTTTGAATTACCATTACCATCAAATTGTTGTAATTTTGGAGGTTGATAACCGGTCGACATCTTTAGATTGTCAATTCTTGTAGTGTATGGTTTGGTATACATCGAAGACAACTTGGAGTTACCATCGTAGTCGTTGATAGTTCCCATGATGAAGTTCTTTAGTTGAACTGCAGGAATCACTCCATTCAATGAGACTTGCAACTTTTCAAGTGATGATCTTTTTCCCTTGAGTTGGAAACAATTTTGTTGAGTTATTTGATGCCTCAATTTCCTCATGATTCTTGATTTGTTTGTCCATCGTGCAATTTGAATTAACATTGTCCATCATTTTTGTAAGTAGCACATCTCATGCTTGAACATGTGTAGTGAGCCCTTCAACAACTTTTGTTAGATTTGCAGTTTGCTTTTCAAGGGTCATTGTGGTTTGCACCATAGACATTTTTTATACTTTGGAACTTGACGAAGAGAAGAGATGAAAGGTAGAGACTATCCCACTGGGTGTGTCAAAAATTTATAGCAATAAATTTTGTGTCTGCAATATATAAACTAAAAAATATGATATAATTTAAATAATTTTTGAATTAAAATCAAAGTGGATACAAATGTAACACCCTACCCCCATATGACGTATAAATAACAATAAAATATCTATCTTGTGAATAGATCATACTGACATTTCATTGATCCATATAGGTATAAAAATATTATTTAAAGACTAATATCGTATAAGATTAAAACACACAACTTATATCTCAGCATAAGTAATATCAAATACAAATTATGATACATGCGTTCCAAAATGTAAAATGAGGAGGAGAAAAAGGTTGCATGAGGCATCAACCGGCCGACTTGGTATAGCGTGACGTCTATATATATAACCCACGTCAAAAGAGCTATTGACCTAAATATATATATATATATATATATATATATATATACGATTTTTATGAGTCGCAACTCAGTGGATATAGACCATTAACTTAATTAGAATATAGACCATTAACTTAATTAAATAATAAGCAGATAACAATCATTAACATTAATAAAAAATATAATCAAACATATGCAAATGCCATTATGTCCGGTTTATTATTCTGTGAACTGTTCAAGTTTGGATCTGTCTCGAAATTTTCAATATGCCACTGTGTATATAGACTCGTGGGTCTCCAATATGATTATGACCCGAAGGTCTCCACTGTGTATATAGACCCGTAGGTCTCCAATATGAATTTGACCCGAAGGTCTCCACTTTGTATACAGCTCCATAGCAAGACAGTCACAGGTCTTTTAATGTCATGCAAATTGTACTACAACATATCAATCATCTGAACATATGATCACTTATACATTTACCAATGTATCATTTAATCCAATGACAATTTCATACAAATGCATATTTCTTATATAACACATATAACAAACGTTGCATATAAATCACATCACATTGCGTATAAATCATATATACGGTTTACACTCACCAGATTATGATAAGTAATCCGTTCGTCGTTCTGGTTCCTCCTCCCGTTCTACAGTCCGTGCCCCTATATGATTCAATGCAATTTAGCCTAATGATCCCCTTAGTATTTATTTCTATTATGCAATGAAATGCAATGCATGTATGCTTAATTTCATTTATTTCATATATAATACTAAATTATAGCAACTTTTATTCTTTTGACATTATCTCACTCAATACTTAACCGAGTCATCCACGGTTTTCTTCTGAGTTTAGCTAAGAGATAGGGCTATAAGTTTCATATTTTAAGTTTTCCCCAATTCAGCCTCTAAAGTTACCAAAACATCCAACAAATTACGATAATTTGAGATATAGTTAATTCACTAATTTCTTTGTACCTTTTTGGGATAATCTTTGAGAATTCACTCCAATCAAATCGAAGAGCATGTCACCACGAGCTCCCCCTCAAAATCTGAAGCAAAACGATGAAGAAACGAACCCAAAATTCACAAACCTTTTTTTTTTCTTTTCTAATTCTCCGTCTCCCCCGGTTTTTCTTCTCTGTATCGTTCCTTTTCTCTCCTTTTTATTTTAACACTCTAATTATTATTATATTATTATTTGTGTATCAAATGGTGGCAAGTTTCTACGATAACGCGTATCACATACCTATACTAACATTGATATTATAATATGCAATTAACTATACATAAACTAATGACTCATATATATAATATATATAAATATTCATATATGTACACACCAATATATATATTGCTACTTATCTATATATATATTATAATAATATTAGTCAACTTTATAAAATATGCACACACACTTACGTGTGTATATATATAATATTACCCACATTTATTTGTATGTATAATTAAAATAAAATTATGTAATTAATTATTAATACTATTAATTTAACAATTTACATTATGAACTTGAACATCATTAGAGTCTCAATCAATTATGATCAAGGACTAAAATATCGGTATCCATGGATATATCGGTACTTTAATTTTACGGATATATCGATATCGGTGGATATATCGGTTTTTACGCAAAAAATTTAAAAAATTTGTAAAAAAAATTGAAAAATATCTCTAGTACTTTAAGTAACATTAATACATATATTGAACATTTATCCAGTGGAGATATAATACATATATTCACATTTTATAAGTAACATTAATACATAATATTGAACATTAATACATATATCCAATGGAGAAGATATAATTGTATGACATTTATCCACATATTCACTTTTGAAAAATATATATTCACATATCCAATAATTGTATGACATTTGACATGAAATTTATAATTCATATCCTCTAAATATGAAACATAAGTTAGATTTGAAAAAACCCAAATTGAGCCACGTGCTACCCCACTGTCCCCACCTACCTCCTCCTCTCACCAAACCCACCATCCTCCCACATATTCATCTTCTTCATCAACACGACAACAGTCCAGTGTCTGAAAAATCGGTAGAGCCAAGGATTTAAAAAATAAAATTTTTTTTGCAGAAAATATAAATTTTCCACCGACAGATTAACCAGTGATATACTGGCAAGAATTATCACCGATTTCTCACGAAATATTTACAAGCTTAGCTACCCAGAACTCGATATGAATATATCGGCAATTTATCGCCGATATATCGGCGATAAATCGCCGAAATGCAGATGAAATTGTATGTATGTTGATTTCAGTATCGGTCATGCCAATCCAGCGATTTTTCGCCGACAAATCGGCGATAAATCCCGATTTTTCAGACCTTGATTATGATAGAGTTTTCTCAACATCAATTATGTAAAAACATATAAATAATTCGAAATGCATATGATGCATGAAATGAATGCCCAATGATGTGTAGGTTTTGGTCGAGGATGTTACAACAAATTTCTATTAATTCCTCTGATTCTTTTCTTTGAATGGATATGACTTTGAAGTTGAATTTTTGAATTGATCTTCAAAAATAATTTTGGAAACTGTTCACTAATTTCTTTTAGCTACTTCCGCAAGTGTACGGTGTAGGGTGTAGAAGTGGTGAGCAAGGTCGATCCCACAGAGACTAATTATCTAGGCACTAACTAATTACTCAAATTCAGTTTCCAGTTTTATCTAGGGAAAACAAATCACACCGATCGTAGATTAATTTAATAGAAACTAACTACGCAGATAAATTCACTCAAGAATCACAGATAATCTAAGACAGGTTCTAGGATATGCTTTCATCTAATTCTCATCAAAACATCACTTTAACCAATTCAAGTTCATTAATCAATCATCCTATATGAGCAATCACATATGTTGAACTAACAGCTCTCCTGAGTCAGTTAACCGGTTGATTATTATGCCACCAGAGATATCCCTACTCAATCCGATAGAAACATAACAACTCCCAAAAGCACCTAAGATTAATTTCACATCACATAAATTCCTTAATCTCCCGATCTAAGTCTTTTTATGTGTCATGTGTTTATTCTTCCATAATTAAATCTCATCTCCCGAATTTTGATCTAATTATTAAAACATGCTCAATTACTGGCCACATAACCAAACAAGCAATCAACTCATAAACACACAAATAGGATAAACGATCATGAACATTGAATTGAAATTAAAGATCCATCAAGATTTGAATCAGATTACTAACAAGCCCTAGAAACCCTAGGAAATTAGATAGACATGATGATAAACAAACTCATAGACAAGATTAGAAATATCATATCAACTAAAATCTAACAAAGGAAGAAAAGATTAAAAACTCTAGTAACGATGATCTCGCGATTCCTCGATCTCTTGATTCATTCTTCAATTCCTCTCGTTGCGTCTCCGACTCTCGTGTTTTCTCTATGAATTTCTCCGTATGAATCTATCTCTCTATCATGTTGAGTATTTATATGGCTTTGGGAATCTTCCAAGTGAAGTAAGAGGTGAAAACAATCCAAGAAAACTAATTTTCTCCGCGTTCCTGTTCTCTCGGGCACGGTCGACCGTGCCCTCCCAAGAGGTCACTGGCGTTTTCTCGGAATCAACCGTGTCCCATCATCGTGCACTTCTCTGCATAGTGGCGCACGATCGTGCTGCATGGCACAACCAGACCGTGCGCCATCAAATCTTCCACGCGATCTCGTATTTCTATTCTTCCTTCCTTGGTCACCAATTACACTCGAAACTTGCACTTTTCTCATCAAAATCATGAAACTAAGCACAAACACGTCAAATACAACTTATATAATATAATATCATAAATCACCATAAAAACGTATCTAAACATATTCGAATGAATACATAAACATACGCAAAAATACGTGAAAAATGACACTTATCAGAAACCTCCACGAAGAATGCCTTGAATACGCAAAGAATGCCTTGAACTTTGACTTGAAAAATACCGACAAGAGTGTTTTAGCACATTGATCTCTGATTGAACGCCATTTGTGGCGACTTTCTATGAAGAACGTGAAGAATGCCTTGAATCTTGAAGAGAAAATTCCTTGAGTCTTGAAATCTTTGTTTGTCTTCCTTGAATCTTGAAGTCTTGAACTCTTGATTTGTCTTTCTTGAATCTTGAAGTCTTGAATTGTCTTGTTTCTTGAATTATGAAAAGAGACTTCTATTTATAGGTGTATGATATGATCTCTTTCCATATATAATTGATGAAAGATGAAATTTGACTGGTCATCCATGATTTAGAAATATATTTTTTCTTAATCAAAAGATGTGATTTTATTACCAAATTTATTGGTATATTACTTCCATATTTGCAAGATTTAATCTTGATTGTCAATTAATATGATTTGGACACTTGTCACCATTTGATTGGTCAAAAATATATATTAAAATACCAATTATTTATTTATTTACGTTAGAAATTAATTTAATTCAAAATCCCAAAATATAAATAGAAAATATAAATTTGATTTATTTAATATATCATTTTACACATGTCATCTTTTGATTGGCTAGCAAAATTTGACTATCTACAAATCTCTCTCCTTAAAACAATTCATGTTAAGGTAGTGTTTATTGAATCGACGATGTGTTACCTTAAAAACTAAAAGGATTTCTAGTCGCAAGTGGTGCACCATGAACTTGCAAGCTCCTTCGAACTTTAGGGCAATTAAGATTGAACTATTGTTGATGCAAGATGGAAAACAATGAGCAGAGAATTTTTGAGTTTGCCTTGTGAATTTTGCACACCTTTATATAAGGTGATCCATCTAGGGATGACAATTCTGTGAGTGAAAGTGGATATCCATCTGCCCAAAACCTAATCACAGAAACTCATGTGAGACGATCTCACGAATAATTTTCATGAGACGGAGCCCAATCACCCACAAACAATATGTGAATTGTAAGGTTTGGGTGGTGGATAATTGAGTTGTAGGTTGACCTGTCTCACATAAGGTATTAAAATTCCGTGAGACGGTCTCATAAGAGATTTACTCAAACCTAATAGGACAATTATAGATAGTTTTACATGAGTTTGAGACGGGTTTCAAAAGGGGAAAAAAATCTTATAGGGTTCAAGTTTATATCCTAGAGTACCCACTACCCGTACGTGTTTATAATATTTTTTATTGATTAAATATTAATTAGTGGATTTAAGAAATTCTTGATTGCATTTATTTTTTTATTGTTGTTGTTTGTTTTCACTCAATTTCAAAATGAGTAAGGTATTTGTTTAAAATAGATGTTTAGATTCACATAAAACAATTATGTGCAGTATTCGGGTATTGAGAATGATAATATATTTCAGACGGATTCTTATAATATAAATAAATCTTAAAGGTGAATGAGTATATTATTTAAAGGGTTAGGATATGGGTACCCTTAAGTGAGAGAGTACCCTACCCAATTGCCAAGAACCAATGCCCAAGGCCTAGGTCCACGGAAAGGTGCGATCAAACCAAGTGTGTGTGTGAGATTCATATGCCACCACTCCAAAAGTAGATTATTTAATAAGTCCATATAATTAAGTTATATTTATATTTGCACTTAAAGTTTTAAACTTACAATATGGGAAATGTGACTTAATATTCTCACATTTATTATCTTAATTCTCTCATTCAAATGACTATCTTCAACAATTAATTTATCACTTGTTGAAATTCGATTTTGACAAATTGTACATACCTTGATTATCTATTTTCTTTCAAACGTAAATTAATATTTTCACATTTAATTCCTCAAGAATAAAAAATATAGCCACCAAAATATTGGTTAAAATCACATGATCACTACTTCAAAACCAAAATTTCTAACATAGTGTTCACCACCTATTTTACATATAGCGTAATTACATGTAAATAGACCGTGAACATTATGCAGTCGATCAAGTATCGTATGTATGAGACCCCATATATAAAAAAACTAAATTAAGTTCTTACAAAGTAAAAAAGATTGTACACAAATCATCATGTAGTTTGTTTGATAAATTATTAATTGATAATGTATATCCAACATTATAATTACTATGCCTACTTAAATGTAATGGGACCATTAATTGATTTAAAAGGGCACCCAAGATTCCTTGAAGATACCCTAACATGGCAGGTGAATCCAATCATATGATCAATTAGGATCCTCATGACTCCCTTAAAAACAAATCTAACCATTGCTTATACTTATTTTCTTATGCAAAGCATAAATCATGACCTTTGCTTGCCACAAGCATGTGTTTTAATAAACAAAATTTTTATTATTCTCTTAGGTTGTGTTTGGATAAAGTGAATGAAATTAAAATCCATTCAAGTTAATGATGAATTTGGAATTCACTCATATTAATCAAATATTAATTTAAAATAAAAATGACGGATTTCAAATACACATATATCCAAACACCATTAATGGATTTACTACCATAAATTTTAAATATCTTCAAATTTCTTCATCCAAACACAACATAAGATTTTATTTTGTATTTCAATTTATCAATACATATTACATAAATGCATAATGATAATGTCCTATAAATTGCATAATTTATTTTGAGATGACGAGAAAAGAAAAAGACATTATTGCCCGAAATTACTAAAACGTGTTTTACTTTCCCGTGGTACAAATGATAGTACCATGTCAAATTTTACTTATACATGTAAGCGGGAAGCCATTAGCAAACATTAATGTTAATGTTTGCCTTCATTTTGAGGGTACTTTTAGTCCCATTTGATTGTTTTTCACTAGGGAGCTACTTGAACATTTTGGCCCCATTTTTATTATTTTGTATGTATGGGGAGTTATTTTGAGTATCTTTCAATAAAGATGCAAAAATTTCGAATTTTATGTTTTTCTTCTTCAATAATGCCGTAAAAAATTGCGCCAATAATTATCAATTATTATATTTGCACTAGGTTAATGCAGACTTAAAACTTGCAGCATTCTATTTTTCTTTTTTTTTTCTTTTTTTTAAATTCATTTTATTTTCCCTATTTTATAATAGTGAAGAATATTATGAAATATTCTTTTTTTAATGCAATAAATAATACAAACTGTTATAGATTAATGACAAATTTTACATTAGAATAGTGTAAAATTTACAATAAAAAGACGTATAGTGATGATGGAGATGTCCTAATGAGTCTCTAGTATTAAAGAATTTTAATCTTAGAAGTGGGATACTTCCATTTGTTTTTTACAAGAGAAATTGTATAATTTTTGCACCTTAAAATATTTTCTATAAAAAGTATGTTTTTAAAGCTTTTTAGGCATTTTGGTTTATTAGTGAAAATTATATTTTGATTTATATGATTATGTTGAAAGACTTTTTTTTTTCTTTAATACTCAATTAATATACTAAAAAACTAAAATAGAACGACTTTGTTCGGATTGTCACAATTTTAGTAATGAATGAGTTTTCTTTCATCAAAAGAAAAAAAAAAAAGATTTTAGGACTTCTGGCTCTTTCTTAATAGGCAAAGATGATTTATTCAAAGAGAAATGGGGTATTCTATACACAATTAAGCGAAATCTAAATATTTAGATTGAGTCTCTTGTGAGACGATCTCTCACATCTTATTACGTGAGACGGGTTAATCTACAATTCAAAATTTATAATTCACATATTGTTTGTGGTGATGAGGTTTCGTCTCACGATAACTATCTATGAGGACGTCTCACATAAGTTTTTTTGAAATATTTATGTTATCGTAAATATAAAAACTTGTGTGCATAAGTTAAATGAATTTATAATTCGTACAAAACATCAGACCAAATAAAAAGTAACACATTTTTAACATGCCAAGCATTATTTTTTAGCAGGTAAATTAATATTTTTACATAAAAATCTAAATATCTAGGGTACATTTTAAAAAATGTAATATATTATAGAATTCAAAATAATATTTTTCATAAAAAAAGTTGCAACGGAAAAATAACATTTTTTTTCAAAAAAGCAATATGTTTTAGCCCGTAAAATATTTTCCAGCATGCCAATTACAAATGGATGGGTTGGGTTGTTGGTTGCATGGTGCAAATTGTGCACAGGATACCTACTCTATTATTTGAAAAAAAAAAAAAGTAAACAATTAGATTAAAATTAAAATAAATATTTAATTACACTTTGTTGTTCGAATTATGTTGTTTCTACACTTATCATATAAACATTGAAACATTCTACTTACTCTATTATTTGAAAAAAAAAAAAAAGTAAACAATTAGATTAAAATTAAAATAAATATCTAATTACACTTTGTTGTTCGAATTATGTTGTTTCTACACTTATCATATAAACATTGAAACATTCTACTTTTCTGTATGAACTTTAAATTTGATATATTTTATCATATTAAATAACTCATAGCCATTGAAGTTGTGTAATAATATAAAATACACCAAACTTAAAATTCATACAATAAAACAGAATAATTAAAAAATCATGTAAATAAATATTGAATAATAAAAGTCACATCACTTAATTTGTGGACCAAGTATAGGAGAAGAGATACATGAAAGTTGAAGCAACTTGAAAGGTACAATTTGGTTGGGTCCTTTTCTCTAATATTGTGTGTAGTAAAAACAGAAGTGGAAATACGACAAAATAACCTTCAAATGTCATCTGACTATCAGAAAGGCGGGGAATGGGGAAATCTTTATCCTCGATACACAAGTGTAAATGGGGACGGGGATTGTCCCCCATCCCCACCTCGCCTCGTTGTCATCCCTAATTTCATGTGAGATCGTATGTTAGATGAAGTTTATATTGGATCAATAAAAACGGGTCAGTTCATTCAACGTGGAATGTCAGTCTCACATGAGATCATATAAAGACGTCATCTCATGTAATGTTTTATATGAGATAGTGTCATATAAATTTTTACATTTATTATTAAACTTCTTCTTTTTTATTTGTTTGTTTTAGATCTGATATCGACTCAATTGTAGATTTAATCTGGTAAGAAAAATACTTTGAAAGTTAATCTTTTATATTTATTGAATTAGATTAAATTAACTTTTAATGATCGGTCTAGAATTAAAGGGAAACTCTCGAATTTAGTCATATTAATTAGAGAGTAAGTTTTATGTGAGACCGTCTCACGGACCATGTTATGTGAGAAGGGTCAACCCACAATCCATATTATACAATTCATATGTAAATTAATGAAAATGGATCAGGATTTTGGGTAAAAAGGATTTGTCTCACCGAAATTATCCGTGAGACCGTCTCACGTAAGTTTTTGTATTAATTAGATGATGTGTGAATAAAATATTAATTTTAGTTAAGTAAGGTTGAGGTTAACAAGGGTATTGCCGTGAAGAAATTCAAATCCCAAGCTCGAGGACGGAGTTATGTGATAAAAAAGTTACCTGTCATGTAACTATTATAGTGAAAAACATATCAAGAGTTTTTATTCAACGAATCTATTTCTATATAAAACTAGAACATTAATTTAAAAAATTATACAATCTTATATTTTATCACTACACCATTTCTAGATTTATGCACGTCATTCTTGCGCGGGGCCATGCTAATCTTCTTTGTATCGTTCAAATTTGATCACTACACGATTTGTTGTAGCATATATAATATTATTATTTTACAATATGAGATAGTTAAAAAAGAATTACATTGTTATCTTATATTATTATTATTATTATTATTATATAAAAGGAAGACAAATAGAAACATGTGGCAAACCCACATTTATCTCACATTTAATGATATTTTATTTTTATATTTTAAATATAAAAGTAAAAATAGAATGTTTAGAAAACGCAATGATTATGAAATGTGTACTATTAAATGACTGTCAATATAAGAAATACAAGATAAATAGTAGGTTTTGAATATAAAATATTTCAAAATCTTAGATAAGTTTGAAAAATATTTACTAATAAAAATATAAGATTAAAAAAAAATAGTTATTTTTTCTCTAAATATTAACAATAAAATATACAACTTAATTAGTAATAATAATTTATTATTAAGGTTACAATAATAAATCTAATATTTTAAAATCAACAAATAAAATTCAAAAAATATTTTAATATGTATAAAATATTATTTATTAACACATTAGAAATTGTTTATTATAATAGTTAAATAATATATTAATCGAAAATCTATAATACTTAATACTAACTTATATGATAGCTATAACTTAAAATCATTAAAAAAAATTCAATATAAATAATATTTAAAGTATTTTTGTTTTACTAATTCTATTCAATTTATTTAAGCCCGTACAAACACATGATTTATGCTGGTTAATAATAGAAGGAGAACCTTGCGTTATAACTAAATTCATACCAAATTAAACTTACAATCTAAAATTGTATTAAAGAGTTGAAAAAAAAACATAAATTGACAAGAATCTTAAATTTCAAAAGTTAATGCCAAAATAACCATAAAAAAAAAATAATAATAATAAAACATTTGATGGGAGTGGGACTATTGGTTTACATCTTTTTCAACATTGCATCCAAAAAAAGCACTCCTAAACATTTGCTTTTCATTTGCTAAAATAACTAATTACTTTTTCATGATTAACCACAACCACAAATTCTCTTCTTTTAAATAGTCAATATTTTAAATTAATAAATTGCTCAATTCATGTAGATTGTTCTAAATCGTTTATCGATACTATTTTTTTATAACAAAAATTTATATGAATTTATTTCACATGATACAATTTCTTGAGATGAAATAGTTATTCATAGTTCAATCTATAATTTATAGTTATAAGTTACGAATTGACTCTTTTTCGCAATCAAAATTATGAAACTGACTCATAAGAGTTCTACGCACTTTTGATTAGTTGTTTTGATGCGGTTTTTTTTTTCTTGGTACGGACACTCTTTATCTATAATAGTTATTTGTGTCCAAAATTAAAACTCATCAATTTATGGTATAGATTAGTCATTTCAAAATAACCTAGAGAGAAGGTGTTAGTATCACAAGCCAAAATTCTGTATTTCTTTTTATTTTTTAATACAAAAAAAGTGTCAGGTTTATTAAAATTAGTATTAGAATAATTTTAATTTCCAACATTCTAAATTTTCAAATTTCTTAACAAGCTCCTCCTACTAAAATAAAAAATCACAAACTTTAACATACACTAAAAAAATATTAAATTTAATTAAAATTGTAAGCCTTTCCTACATTTTTTATTTTATTCTTACACTAAATAAATATAAAAAATTGAAACTACCATATTGAAACATAGTTATAATTTGATACATAAGGAAATGGAAAACTAACTGTTAAGCTCATCCATCATTTCAATGTGTTCTTTATTTATAACTGAAATGATCAACTATCCATCATAAATACATATAAATGTTTGATAAATTAATTATCTAATCCAAAAATTGTGGATTTGTGGTAAATGATGGACACATGAATATGTATCTAGTTAATAATTATTTTTGTTTATTAATTTTTATTAAAAATATTAAACTTTTTGATATGATGAATACATTAATACGTACATATGGTAAATATGCATCGAGTAAGTAATTATCATTTTTTATAATATTTTATTAAAAAAATACATAAATATGCTGAATATGTATGGAGTAAGTAATTATTATTTTTATAATATTTTATTAAAAAAATAATTTTTTTGACACGATGAATACATGAATACCTACACGTGCATGTAGATGATCATTGCCCATGTTTATTAAATTTATTAAAAAATTTCAGTCTCAGGACCTGTGCGTATATGTGTGTGTATATATATCCGAAACATTATTGTTTCCATGGGCGGACTCTCCGTTTGTATGTCGATTTTCCCTCTCTTTCACACACTACACACACCTCCATGTTTTTCTGCGTAGATTTTCTCTCTCTTCTTAAGCGTTACCATTGAAGATCTTATTAGGAAACTTTTTACAGAGCTGCGTTAAAATCCCTCATTTTTTTGCAATGCTCCTCTGGATTCAATTTCCTCTCGTTATTATTTATTGAAAAGGCTAATCACGTAGCTTGATTTTTCGTAATTCTGTTTGTTTTTGTTGCATAAGTAGAAGAAAGAGCACGGATTCAAATCCGTGTCGGGTGCAGCGCCATTTATCTGCGTTTTTCTGCTGGATTCCATTGCATTCGATGAATTTTGGGTGGGAAATGTGTTTGTAGGAGGAACGATTTCTGATGATTATTTGATTTGCATTTGGAATTTGAAAACTGAGATCGTGTGCGGAGTTCAGAGTTGGATTAAATGTGATTTTCTTTCTCGGACTCCGCAGGTAATTTTGGCTGCTTTTGCATTCGTATATGCAATCATGTTGCCGTATTCGCCTGGTTTTGGATTGAATGGCGTAAATATGCGTAAAGTTTTATGTAATGTAACGATGTTTCAAATATAATTGATAATGCTTCGGTTATTCTATCTATAATTTAAAAATGTTGCTGAATAAATAAATAGCATGAATATGTCTTAGTATAGGAAAGGAAACAAGACACAATGTGGATGGACATAGTGTCTTCTATAAATGTTGACATACTTGTGTGTTACATTCAGAAATTTTAGATTTTGGTTGGTTTGTTCACTTAATAAATGCATGTACGCAAAATTGGTTGTGGTTTTGTTGAATCGAGCTGGCGATATTTGTTTAAAACCGCACATGTCGTGTGTTTAACACATATCTGGCTTTGAATGTTCTCATGCTTATCTCTTCAAGGATATGCGTACTGTTAATTGTGTATCAATGAAGTAACTATGCAGAAAGCTTTAATCCTTTGATATATATTAGTGTGGTTTCTTGATGGAAATGTATGCTCGTGAAATTCGGAGTGTCCATTGCTTACCATACTTACTAATTACAAGAGACATACTTGTTATTAATTTGTCACATTTTATCTGATTTAAGTTATTGCTTTTATCCTTGTTTCCCGAATTCTCAGTTAAAAATAAAATCTGCAGGGCATCTTGACATTGTCTGGAAAATTTCGATATTGGACACGATGGGATTTGACTTGGGATCTATGATGGAGTCTGTAACTAGGTTGTCAACTTCCGACCATACTTCAGTGGTCTCGATTACCATATTTGTCACACTCCTTTGCGCATGTATTGTGCTCGGTCATCTATTGGAGGAACATCGTTGGATAAATGAATCGATCACTGCCCTTATAATTGTAAGTAACCGATGTTTGATGTGTTATCGATGTGCCATTTCTGGTACCGTAGGTGATCTGGATTATTTTTTTTCCTTTTTTTAAGGTGTTTTTGGGTGTCTTCAAGCCTTTATGCAATTATTACTGTCTTTAACGACAGGGTATAGGCACCGGAGTTCTGATTCTAGCCATAAGTGGCGGGAAAAGCTCACATCTTTTGGTGTTCAGTGAGGATCTTTTCTTCATTTATCTGCTTCCTCCAATCATTTTTAATGCTGGGTAAGATTATTATCCATTATACATTGAACACTCTTGTTTTGGGGACAAAAGCTTGCTTAATATCTTTTGGCTGCAACATGTGGATGTAATCACTCTTACATTACGCGCCTCCATGGCTTTGATGGCCGATTGCGATGAGGATATAATTTCAATATGACTTTTTGATAAATTATGCAGAGTTGTATTAACAGATATTGACTCACTTGCAGTGTTGGATTCGGTGATTTATTAATATCAAGTGAAACAAATTTAGCAGGAGATGACTGAGAACATGGAACCAGGATTATAATGTCATTTTGATTTCTGATATAAAAATAGTTGTTAGGTTCTCCGAGGATTCCAAGTATGCTAATACCAGCACCTGCCCATTCTCTCTCTTATACTTGTTGTGCACTATTATGCATTTTTGAAATCCTATCACACTTGAGATTAAAAAGTTGCCTCCCTGATTACCTCTATTTAGTGGCAGAGCTGCACCATCCAAAATGTAACCATAAGTGGTCTGTTTCCCAATACTATACCTGATTAGGTTGTTGACTATTCCCTGCTCGAGCATTTTTCCTTTGGTTGATATTCAGAAACTGCGAGGTTTATCTAAGAGTATATTAAAGCATTTATTACCAAATCCTGATTTACACCTTTTTCCTGAATGAGACTTTTACCTGTCTGCATTTCCATCTTCGTTGTGTTTTTATCAAGAGTGTAACTCAGTTGTTCTACCCTTAAATGCTAGCCCTATTGGCGCCATATAACTCATAAATTGCAAATTACCTTTATTCTATCAATGTTAGGTTTCTTTTACTTTGTTTTAGTGACCTGTATGGTTATGCTATATGATGATTTTGAGTTAGCTTCTCATGTCTCCGTCTATTAATCAGGTTCCAGGTTAAAAAGAAACAATTTTTCCGCAATTTCATGACAATAATGCTGTTTGGAGCAATTGGTACATTGATATCCTTCACAATTATATCACTGGGTATGACACTCTACTTTGTTTACTTCATGTAATGATGGTTATCCATTGCTGCAAAGAAGGAAATCTTGCCTGTTGACACACTCTGATATCATTCTTCACTCCTGTATTTTGCACTTGCACCTTTGACTCACTTTGATTTGAACTGAACTCCTCCGATGTGGAAAAAGAAAACTCTCTAATAGCTGTTTCATTCATGCTCTTCCTTGTGAAGTAGAGTCTACAATGTCCACATAATATTATGGTTGAGGCTGTTGAGTTCATTATCAACCCTTCTCCTAAACTGGAAGAGAAGTTGGTTAAGAGAAATAGCATGCTGGAAAACTCAGGATATTTAATTTATTGTATAGTTTGCAATTACAGTTGATCCCCATCCTTTTGTATCATCAGAGTAGTATTTTAAAACCATGTTGCATACCCTAAAAAAGGCAGAATAAAATTAGTTTTTGCGGAAATCTGGAATATTTTTTTTTTCCCCTCTTATTTTTTTTGGTCTGTATAAATGTAAATGACTACTTGTTCCTCAAAAATGTTGTGCCAGGTGCTATTGCCATCTTCGAGGAAATGGGTCTTGATCTTGCAATTGGAGATTATCTTGGTAAAACTCTCCCCCCTCTCACACACATATGCCCCTGCACATTTACCAATGTCCATCATGTCTGCTTCTAACCACACTTGTGTTTTTCCAGCAATTGGAGCTATTTTTGCTGCAACAGATTCTGTTTGCACATTGCAGGTGCGTCTGTGCAGTTGTTGAAATCCTCACTGATTTTTTTTTTCTGGGCTGATGCAATACTTGTGCACTACTGCAGGTTCTAAATCAGGATGAGACGCCATTACTGTACAGTCTAGTGTTTGGAGAAGGTGTTGTGAATGATGCAACATCAGTGGTGCTTTTCAATGCAATCCAGGATTTTGACCTTTCTCGTATCAATACCGCGGTAGCTTTTCAGCTGATTGGAAATTTTACATATTTGTTTATCTCAAGTACTGTGTTGGGAATTGTTGTGAGTCTTATCTTCCTCTTTCTTCTTTTGTGGAGAATAACTTTCGAAATATCATTTACGACATACTACTGAACATCTTTCTTCTACTGCAGACTGGATTGTTGAGCGCATATGTCATAAAGAAGCTCTATTTTGGAAGGTTGGTGTTAATAGTAATAATTTAGTATTTTTCCTCATATGGTTATATATAAAATTGAAAATTTTACTTTTTCGCAAGAGATTATGCATTTTACCAAAGACCTTGAAGAGATTGTTCCTGCAGTATATCTTTTAGATGAACCACTTGACACATAATGAAATTGTTGGGCTATTTCCATTTACTTGGTGGTGTGGTAATATAAAGAATATTACATGTTAAGTTCTCTGATCAATTCAGGCACTCCACTGATCGTGAGGTTGCAATCATGATGCTCATGGCTTACTTATCATACATGTTGGCGGAAGTAAGTTTTTGACAGCCTATGAGTCTTTTTTTATCTTGGCTCTCTTTAATGACTAATAATATTGAGTTCCATATCCTTGCACCATGGGATTGAATTTTCTTTCTAAACCTGAGAGGTATCTTGCAGTTATTTTATTTAAGCGGTATCCTCACCGTTTTCTTCTGTGGGATTGTGATGTCACACTACACCTGGCATAATGTGACAGAGAACTCAAGAGTTACAACTAAGTATGATACTATCTTAACTTTAAGATGATTCAATCAAGTAGTTTCTTTTGCTGCTTCCCTTTCCCTTGGTACTCGTTTACTTCTTCTTGAAGTATATCTTCAACCATAATGCAGGCATTCCTTTGCAGCCTTGTCCTTTGTTGCTGAGACATTTATATTTCTTTATGTTGGCATGGATGCTCTGGACATTGAGAAGTGGAGAGTTGTAAGTGACAGGTACAGAGTGTCCGTGTGTGTGTGCGCTGACAGATGAATGTTACTCATCATACTACTTCCCAGAATTATGCAGTTATTTTGGGTTTTATATATTATGTGCTTGGGGATTTTTCTTAGTTTATGACTCATTTCATTTTTCAGCCCCAAAACCTCCATTTCAGTCAGTGCAATACTGCTTGGACTGGTTTTGGTTGGAAGAGCAGCTTTTGTTTTCCCCTTGTCATTTTTGTCTAACTTGACCAAGACTTCTCCGTATGAGAAAATTGACTTTCCACAGCAAGTACGAGCTCTATAATCTTTATTTAAAGTGTGCAAGACCAATATCTGCTCTCGTATATCTAACTTTACCAATCGAGATTTGCAGGTTACTATATGGTGGGCAGGTCTTATGCGAGGCGCTGTATCTATGGCCCTTGCTTACAACCAGGTAAATTTCTCAGTTCTCAATGTTACTACTTCAGATACGGCAGTTGTGCTGTTTTTCGGAAAAAAGGAAAATGAAACAAAATTGACAGCATACAGCCTTTCTGACGATTATAGATTCCATAATGCCGTTATGGTAGTAATAAATATTAATCCAACTCGTTTCTTCTCCCAACACAGTTTACTAGGGCAGGTCACACCCAGTTACGTGGGAATGCCTTTTTGATTACCAGCACCATAACAGTTGTGCTCTTCAGCACTATGGTAAGACTTACCACCTTAGATCCTGTGCATGTGCATTTTTCAAGGATGAAAATATCCATATCGCGTATTGTATCGCAACCTTGATTTTACGGATATATCGATGGATATATCGATATCGCAAAAAAATTAAAAAAATGATGGAAACTCTATTAAAAATTGAAAATTTTACATAAAATTTTACAGACTATTATAACATAAAAAAAAAAACATATATTTAATTTGAAATCTCAACAAAATGATTGATAAATAATACATACAAAAACATACATACAACCAAAAGTGTTACGAAAATTGAGATTTATTCAAAACTGATTGATACAATCAAATCACTAGAACCAAAATGATGAACTATAAGGTTCAAAAATAACATGTGCAATGTTATTTTTGTCCAAACAATATTGGTGCCAACACATCACATTTGAGATGAGTAATTATGAATATAATTATGCACATGTTGTTGATACGTTACTCTATCTCTTCCAATGGTTTCACCATAAATTGGATAGTGTGAATTGTGTCAATCATCATTTTGTTGGTACATGCTTCCATAGGGTATTTGAGGGAGTGAATAATTAATTTTCTTGTATTTTCATAATTCAAGAAAAATTTGGCTTTTACGATAATCGACAATGTTTAAATAATAAATCAAATTAATCATTTTTATTCTAATAATTTTTTTAAAATATTTCCTAATAAAAGAACTATTGTTGCTACAAAATATTTTTCAAATTTTAATCAATTTTATTTTTGGTCTAAAAATACATATTTTGTAAAAAAATCTCGATTTTTTTTGATATTTTGCGATATATACGTGAATTATCCGCGATATTTCCCGATTTTTTTCCAATTTTATACTGAGATGGACGGATATGGATATGGATACGAATATGGATATTTGCGATATATCCGTGATATATCCAGGATATCCCGGAAAAAAAAATTTACCCCCCATATCCATATCGCAACCTTCAAAATACGAATATATCGCACGTGTATCGGGATATTTTCATCCTTGGCATTTTTACTGCTGGCTAGCACAACGACTAGGTGTTCCAAGAGATAAAATCTTGTAAAAATAGAAGATTATTAAATTTATCTTCAAAAGATAAACACACCAAGTCTTTGTGTCCATGCAGGTTTTTGGCTTGATGACGAAACCTTTGGTGAGGTTCTTGATGCCCTCATCAAAACATTTACACAGATCAATCTCCTCAGAGCCAATCACACCTAAGTCCGTCACTGTCCCACTTCTTGGCGATAGCCATGATTCTGATTCCGAGCTTTTCTTTGCAAACAGCACATCAGAAGCTCACGAGAATGGCCACTATATAATCCGTCCACACAATATACGGATGCTTTTTCGAACCCCTACCCGTACTGTTCACTCCTATTGGAGAAAATTCGATGACTCTTTCATGCGTCCCGTTTTTGGTGGTCGTGGCTTCGTTCCATTTGTACCGGCCTCTCCAACTGAACAAAGCATGCATCATCAATGGGAAGATGATGCCAAAAACTGAAGGTATTGCGCTAATTTCACAATCAGTTATCAGTTTTTTTCTATTTCTGAGTAAAGTTTCCATCGTGTGGGATGATGGGCGAGTCTAAATTATAGTATAGATATACATACTGATATCAACTCTCGAGCATTATATGCTGAGCTGACGTCATCCCAGAAAGAGTAAATACTTGGGAGGTCTGATCTAGAAAGATTCTCCCTTTGTCTAAGTTTTGCAGAAACACCAAGTTGGTGTGTTTTTTTTTAGCAACGCAAGCCTCTACTTCTCACAATTTACATGTCATGTATACTCATAATGTGATTACTATTTATTAATTTGGTTGGTATGTTCTGATATTTACAATAGAATTTTATTTCCTATCTCGATATGCTATAAGACAAATATAAGATGAAACATTATTTAGAATTGTCAGCTGACATGTCAGTGTGCCATTTTGTGATGCTTATACATTACATGTGCTATTATTATATCAGTGATATTTTAACATAGCAAGTGGCCATTTATGCTAAATGAATTAGGCCTTGGTTGAGCTCAGAATTTAGGTGGCAACAATTATGAGGGCATGACCTTGTGTGAATATTGACACCTCAGACTGTTTTGTTTCTTGCATTCATTCTCTTTAGGGAATATTTATGTTAAGATATTTATGTTGTATTTTTGTGAATTGTGAGTAGGATTTGTTTGAGATATTTTATAAGATGAGTCAACCTACAACTCACGTCTTCAATTCGTGAGTTCATCTCATATAATTTTTTGTGAATTTTTATTTATAGATATTTCGTCTTTATATGTTCATTCATCTTAGAATAGGGCCTTTGTGCATGCGATTTTTTACAAAATAAAAAAATATATGAATCTAATTCTATCTAATTAAAAGCATATGGTCTAATTTTTACAAATTAAAGTATAGGTATTCATTTTTTTAAAGAGAAAAATATAGTGAGGATATGAGCCCTTTTTCTTTTCCCTTCTTTACATCACTAAAAGGTTTAGGCCATACATGGATGGGGTATGGTATTTATTATCTATTAGCAAATGTACATGTAGATGTATATAATATTGTGTAAATATATGACTATGCTATATAGTTCATTGAACTGAATTCGAACGACTATGCTATATAGTTCATTGAACTGAGTTCGAACAAGTATTTTAACCAATAATCTGGAACTAAATATTGAATTTGTATGCTTTAATTGGCAGCCCTATCATATACATATCTTAAATAGAGAACACAGCAGAGCATGAGATGCGTGCATATTGATAATTCAATCTGGCTTCTATAGGTGCAGGCCAGTAGTATAGGGTTTGAATTTACCAAAAAATAAATAACTATATTTTCAGAAACTACAATTTAATCCTAACATTTGAGCTTGGGAAAAAAAAACATCATTTAACATGTTATTGCAATTTGAATCACAATTGTATTTTTCAACAACATATTTGAGTTCATATTTCCAGAAAAATAGCCCGTTAAATATCACTCAAGCAACATAATTAGATTTTTAAAAAAATTGATTTAGATCAAAACTACATTGTTTTATTTGAATTTAAATTAAATCTTTTAATTTTAATTTTGATTTACTTAAAACAACATCATGACATAAAAGTATTATTTTATTTACTAAAATTATGTTGCTTATGATGTGGTGTATGGTTTGGTTGTTTTATTTGACAACTGGATTTGGATTATCAAAATAATATAACTGTCATTCAAATTGGACCCATGTTTTAAAATCTTGAAAAATAATTTCTAAGTTGAAAAGTTTAGGATTATTATTGGAATTTTTTTAAATGTGTTGTTTTATTTTCGCTAAATTTAAAATGAAGATTAAAATGTTTATTATTATTTATTATTATTATTATTTATTTATTTATTTGATTGCAATTAGGTTCTAAATATACATTGCAAAAGTACAAAAAATAAAAAAAAAACAAAGAAAAAAAAGATAATCGTTGTAAATATTCTGTAGGAAAATTTTAATGTGCTCGAAATATTATACATGCATGTATGTATGTATGTCTATATATATATATTTATTTATTTATATATATTGTTCCAGAAAAATTGGATTATAATGTAAAAAGCAAATTAAAGAATATCAAATTATAGTTTAGGTTCTAACCTGATTTACCTGTCTAACCTAATAGTGACATTTACGAAGAAAAATAATTATTATAATTCCTCTCAAAATAATTACTTTCACTTACTATTTAATTGGGTAAGATTGTGACTGTAATTAATTTCATTTATTATAAAGTTTGGTCAAATTAGATTTTGCCTAAATCCCATTGTGAGTCTTAAAATTTAGGTAACCAACCTTTAGTGTCATAATGGTGTGGATCTAACTAACAACCATTTAACATTAGTTTAAGCTTTCAGTTAATAATATTAAAAATTATTCAAAATTTCACTGATATAATTATGTGAAACAAAATCCACCGCTACAACACAAACTCATTTTTACAAATGAATATAAATCTCTATTTGATGGGATATACATTACGAATTGATTTGTCTCACATAAATCATAATTAGATTTATAATATGTTATTATTTTTATAATAAATAGGATTGTGCTATTTTTCTTGATGTCACACAAATGAATTAATATCATATACTTCATTTATCCCAAAATAAATGTCGTTTTAGGTTCGTATTGTTAGGAATATAAGCAAGGGAGCCCTAACTTAACCCAAAACCATGGTCAAAGGTAAAGGATTGACTCCCTCTTATATACCCTTCCACACTTTCATGTGGAACCGATGTGGGATATCGTAACAATACATCCCTCTTCAAACCGGACGTCCACGGACGGCACACTCCGGGTGGCAACCCACATAACAAAGCCCACTTCCCGGGTGGCAACCCCCCTTGGGCCCACATCCGGGGTGGCAACCCCTGGGCCCACCATCGGGTAGCCCCTTTCCGCAGCCCGCTCGAATCCGGCAGGTCGGACCAAATTGTTAGGAATATAAGCAAGGGAGCCCTAACTTAACCCAAAACCATGGTCAAAGGTAAAGGATTGACTCCCTCTTATATACCCTTCCACACTTTCATGTGGAACCGACAGATTGAGAAAGGTGTTAAAAAGTCTGATCTATCTCTATTCAAGTCTAATTATTGCGCGAATTTTTTTCTCTTTCCTCTTAACAATCTTTTTTAACACATTTAATTTGATAAAAGTAAATGAAGGTATTTTTTATAGATTATAAATAAATTTGTCTTGAAATTTTGTAGTGACATTTATTTTGAGACTTTTTTTTTTTTGTTTTGCTAAATTTAAATTTATTTTTAAAATGAGGGGACTCAAAACGTTTTTTTTTTTATTGAAATTGAACAACATTAAAAATCGTGTTCAACTGTAAAATTGATCAAGGTATTTTTCTCGATATCACACTCACTTAATAAGCATCATATCCATTATTCACGATTTTTGAACAATCACATTCATTATTTATAAACAACACGTGCACATAAATGATACACACTTATTTCGTGATTAAATAGTTTTTTTCAAACATTCTAATTCTTAGATTGGCAAAGTATTAAATACTATTATGAAAAAACCTAAACAAGAATAAATCCGTAATTTCAAATTGTTTAACTGTTTTACACTTCATTGAAAATTCATCAAATTGTTTAACCAAAAAAAGAAGAAAAATGGAAATTTCAAATTTTGGATTATGTAATTTATTTTTCACTCAAATTATCTATTCTTTGTGCTAGCATATCAATAATCACATAGAATTTATTTTCCTTTCTTCTTTTCAAATAAATTAGAGCAATTAAAAATAAAAAAAACAGAATATGACTATCATAACAATACATCACAAATCTATTTACTTGAGATAGATGAATTCATAACTCAAAAAAAAAAAAAAAACTTATGAATTAAAATTTGATTGTAGATAATGAGGCTTTGTCTCATGCAATCATATACATAACACAATTTTATATTAATTTATATGATAAAAATATAAATTTTCTCAACCAAATATTTATTGGTGGTAAACTGGTAATATATTCCTACTAAACCCACATCCAAACAGCTCAATTTCGATACAAGCAAAGAAAATATAGAAAGAAGAAAACAAAATTCCAAGAAAAAAGCGCCTTTAAAACCGCAGAAACTCTTCCTTGCTTTCTCACTCATCTCTTTCTCTCTCTTCCTTTACTTGTTTCTGCTACCATACAAACGCTTCACACTCTTCGTGCTTTCCGCCACCCTCTCTTCTTTTCCTTTCCTTCTCAATTTTTCAGATCCATTCCTTTTTCATCCCTTCACAAATGGCTTCTTACGCTGCTGTCACTCTTCTCCCCTCTGTTTTCTGCTCATTCAACAACAATCAGGTTTGATTCTTTGCTAATCATAAATTTTCCGCTTCTGTTTCTGTTTTTGCTTTGTTGGAGAATTGGGTTCGTTTTGTTTTTGAATTTTATTGTAATGCATTATGCTGCGTATAAATTAATCGTTGTAATATAATTTTGATATCTTGTACAAAAAATTCTGGGTGGGGCGATTTTCAGCTTAATTTCTGGTTTTCTGTAGTGGGTTTCCATTTCTGCAAAGGATATGCATGGGATTGTGAGGATTTTTGGTTTTTGTTTTAGAACTGAATTTCTTGTTGAAAATTTGATGTTTTCAATGGATCCTGAGTTATTAAGTTTTTCTTATCCATTTTAATAATTTAATTCTTAATTTTGTTTTTTCAATTTTTGATGATCTAATTTTTAAATGTTTCCATTTCGATTATTATATTGATCTGCTGATTCTATTTAAATGGATTTCTGCTAATTAGAAACAAATTTAATGTTTGAAATTTGATTGTTATAATATTTTCATTGTGGATCTTCAATTTAGGTTATGTTGTATATAGATTCAAGCTCCTGAAGTGGCTTATATGTTTGCATGTGATTATCTATACATGATTCATGATTACTATGCACAGTTAATTCTTTTGTGAATTTGCAGAAGATTCTGTAGCTTTGTTCTCTTTGTAGATTCCTAAGTATAACCTTAATAAGCTGTTAAAATTGTTAAAAATTACGTCTGAAGAGACACGAGTTTCCTTCCAATTTCAAGATATTTTTGTTTTGATAATTCTGAATATTTGGTGTTATATTGTTCAATGTAAGCAGGTTTCTAATTTGAAGAAGACTTCACTTTCCTTCAGTGGAAAGGGCGTCCCTTCTCATAGGCTTCCGGCCCTTCGTTTCCGAGTTTCCTGCGCGGTACAATAATTATAGCCATCATCCATTTCTCTGAATTCATTAAACTTATTGTGTTTTGCCTTGTTTTATTACATATATGCTCTTAGTTGAGTTTCAAGTCGTTCAGACTAGGTCTCGCTGATCAAAAAGAGAAAATGAAATGTCTTGTCATTTAGTTATAGCATCATCGAATGGTGTTAATAACAATTGTATATGAGCAGGCCAAACCAGAGACGGTGAAGAAAGTGGTTGAGATTGTGAAAAAGCAATTGGCTCTTCCTGATGATCGAGCTGTCAGTGGAGAGTCCAAGTTTGCAACCCTTGGTGCTGATTCTCTTGACACGGTATTCTTCTTCGCTTATGACTATGTTTAATGGTTCTCTATTTCATAATTGCGTAGATCATGGCATGTATGAATATAACACTGTATATCTCTCATATTTACTTTTCCAATATGTGATTGCATGTATTCTTTTATCTTGAATACATGGAGTATAATCGGTGAATATCATCATATTACATTGCCTGGTGTGCATATACGTTATAATCAATTAGTCATCTAATCCCATTTGTGAACTGTTTTCTTATACCAATGTTATGATCTTGCAATATCTATCAAGAACAATTTGAAAGCATAGATCATTGTAGTGTTCATTTCAACTTCAACAAAACCACTACATAAATCATTATTAAGTTCATCAAAAATATTCACAGCCTATTAGGTTTTCTTTGGCAATGTAACTATTCTGGTTCTTTATTTATTCCCCTCACCCTAAGAAGAATCAACGATCGTCTCGTTTTGCCTACTTTTCATACACTTAATCTTAATTATTATCCATATAGGTTGAGATTGTGATGGGACTCGAAGAGGAGTTTGGAATAAGTGTTGAGGAAGAAAGCGCTCAGAGCATCACCACCGTTCAAGATGCAGCAGATCTCATCGAGAAGCTCTTGGCCAAGTGATGAGAGAAAAAATATTTCAGCTCAATAGCTTTCTTTGTTAGGACAAGTTCATCTCTTGCAACATAAAGGGTCCTTCTCGTTTTGTTTCGTTGAAGGAATTAGTAGCATGTGTTTTTTTTGAGTTTTTCGTGTTACGGTTCAGACGAGGTTTATGTCTCGTGTTCGGCTTATGTCTGATGGAATAATTTGTATTGTCATCTGAACATTGTTTACTGGTTAGATTCACATTGCTTTGGAGCTTTTCTTTGGTTTTGCAATCATTGGAAACTATTTATAGCATTTACAATTTGCAAAGTAACTACTTCACTGATATTGATATTAAGTAATCCTTTCGTTGCAAAATAAACGTCACCTTAGAATTATATATACAGATTAAGAAACCTGATAAAAAGATCCACAACTTGTAATTTTTATCAGTCATTATTAAATTTCGAAATTTCCCGCGCAATATATAGACTTATATTAATATATTGGACTTGTGATTTTGAGGAGATTGATTTTCCAGTCTTCTGAATAATGTCCAGCAACTAAATAAAAATAGTAAGTTATAATTAGGATAAAAAAATTAGTAAATAAGTAAATATATAATTGATGTCTAAATATTTATTGAATTGCTAACAATATGAAAATTATTTAAAAATAATAATTTTTATCTCCATAAAAAAGACGTCGTTTTTAGGTGAATTTAAATTGAAAGATTTTTTTTTTTTTAAATCACCTAAAATGGCATTGTTTTGGATAAAAAAAATCATTTTAATTTATGTGACTTATGTTTTGATGTATAACATGGCTATTTAGTCGGACACGTAAACTTAAATAGCTAGAAAAATACAGTTATGATTCGAATCGTAATATCAAATTAAAGAAAAAAAAATCTTGTTAAAATTCGAAATATTAGGATTAAATAGCTATTTTTAAAAGGTGGTTATTATGTTTGCAATTAGGCCGCTTTTTCTTTTTACTGTTGTCATATTTCAATATTAGCTCTGTAAGGTCATCTCCAACAATACTCTAAAATGGAGGATTCCAAAAAAAATGAAGGATTATGCCTCTCCAACAATACTCTTAATGGAGGATGGAGGATGGGTTGTGATCCTTCAAATTTGAAGAATATGGATGGAGGATGGAGGATGGGTTATGGGTTTTAATTTATTTTTAATTGTTAAATCATATATTTCATTTATAAAAATACCAAAGTGAAGGATATAATTTCATTTTATTAGTTAATTTTGTTCATCTTTTTTTTTTTTTTTTGCAATTTTATTTTATTAGTTAATTTTGAATGCCTTTTTTTTCATGTTGGCTTTAATTTATTTTTTTAATTAGTATTTAGACCTTAAATTATGAGATAATAACTCACACAAAATAAATATTACATAATTTGAAAATGAAAGATTACAATAAAACCAAACATCCAACACATTAGAACATAAATGAAAACATAAATAACATACCCCCTACAATTAAAACAAGTTAACTGAAATTAAGTAAAACGAGAAATATAAATTGACAATTGAAACATGTTAGTACGGAGGAAAGTCGGAGTCCATTCTTTAATTTCACAAAAATAATTAAAAATAGATATTTTAATGATATATAGTATTTATTGTTGGAGAAGATTTATGATATAGAGTACTCCATACTCTATAATGGAGGATAGAGTACTCTATAATAAAGAATGTTGTTGGAGATGGTCTAAAGTGTACAATGATGATACATAGAATACAGTAATGTATAATATAACTGAAGCATCTTAACAGACTAATAGACTTGAACCTTGTACAGTTGTACTTGAAAAAAATTCACAGTTTTTAATAAAATAGACATATTGGGTGCAAAATAATTAAATAAGAAATTAAAAATGGAATCTTGTAGTGGGAATAGGGAGTGATGAATAAGAATGATGTGAAGTTTGAAATATGAAAATAGATGGAAGGTGGCCCTCTTATGAATCCACTTGATGAAGACATTGGGTCTACTGCTTCCAGCTACACTATCTAAACAATACACTATTTTACTTAACTGGAAAGGAGACAACCCTTTTCTCTCTTTTGTCTTTGCATTTCAACTACTTCATTACTATTCTAAAATTTTTTTTAAGTGGAATCTCAATTTTGCTTCCATGACTAATCTTGTCCACCTTTTTTTTTTACTATTAATTTTATATATTTTAATTTTAATTCTTTAACTGTCTTTTTTTTTTCCACAATTTTAGTCTGATTTTGCTCAAAATCAGATTCTACTCATGTGGACATTGCAATTGGAGAGTAAACATCAGCAGTTTTATGTCAACAAAGACAAAAATTGGAAAAACAAATTGATAGTTAGAAAATCAAATTTGGAATACTTACAATGAAAAAAATGAAAAATTTAAGTTACATGACTAAAATTATCATAAAACCTTAGGTGATGTTTGGACTAGTGTTGGCTGGTCGGGATTTGAGATTTTAAAATCTCAAATCCTTGATGTAAATCCTTAAACAAACAAGGATTATGAAATCTATCAAAATCCTACTCTATTTAATCATTACATCAACTAATAATATAATATTACATTTACTAACTTTTCCAGCATTGATTTGACATCTACAGTAATAATCCTACCCTATAAAATCTCATAACAAACACAAATTTTAACTATTCACCTTTATTTACAAATCCCAGGATTTCAAGATTCGGATTTCCCCAATCCTACATAAACCCGAAACAAACATGTAATATTGGTTCCCATGGAACAGTCACCCTGATTTAGTACGAGTAAGATATGTACAATGAACCTACTATACAAGAAGCACATAATCGAAGGTACTACCCGATCTCATTTAAATATCAATAAATTTTGCTAATAAATAGACGTATCTAGAAAATTCTAATGTTCGTTTTACAAGTCCTATTAATTCCTTGAACTATTGGGTCGACCCGGCTATCGAAATCAACCCGAGCAAGATCATAATTAAAATGCTAGCATTCAAACCAACTCAAATCCAAGTACTACTATTATTCATAACTAAATGAGAGGCATTATTCAAACCAACTCAAACCCAAGTACTAGTATTATTCATAAGAAAATGCGAGGCATAATCATATACACTATAAAGAATAAAATACTATCAACTTTAAAGCTGGAAAAAGGCAAAGTGCAGTCTTCATCAACCTCACACAATGAAAGCCAACACTAACCAAAAAGCCAAGAAGCCCGGAAAAAAGGCATGATCAAATCCTAACACTTGAGCCAGTACTGCAGATGAATCTTGCAACGGGTCGGAAGGCCCGAAGGCAGTATCCAGGCCCGTTACATCGGGGTTGGGCGGGCTTCGGGTGGAGGGAATCGTTGGCATGATTGCTCCGGTGGGAGGATAGGCGGCGCCGCCGGTGGAAGGGAAGAGAGGAGCAACATCAGGTGGCAACTCTGAGTATGGAGGATTTGGAGACAATGCTAAAGTGAATGAGAATACAAAGGTTGTAGTAATGGCTAATGCAAGAAAGTTTATGGAAGCCATTGTAATAATGACAGATTGGAGTGATCAAACTTGTATTTGATGATTTTTTTTTTATTGGGTTAAATGATTGAGGAGTTGATGAGTATATGTAATGAGTGAAATTGCATGTGGTGGACAGGTGGGGTGGAGGTTAAGGTTGTTTGGTAGTGAATTAGAAATAATTTGCAAAATTGTTTGGTTTGAAATGCTTGATTGGTGCATGATTTGTTTGGACCCGTGATCCAGGAAATTTAGATGCTACACTGAATTAATGTCTTGTTAAAACTCTTAACAATGACTTATTACAACATAGGTACAATAAAATTATGATTGGTACATTATTGATTGGATTCGACTAATTTTTTTATTAGTAAATTTCAGCAGGAGTTAATGATTAGTATTATGATTTTCCATGGATTCCCTCTTGAAATATTGTTTAATTTTGAGATGATCAATGCTTTTAGTCATACCCTTTTAAGCTATATGGGGTAGGTTGTAACAACTCTATGGAAAAATGAGGAAAGGAAAGCATATTGTTTTGTCACTAGAATAAATTTAAATTAAAAAAATATATATATATATATGTAGATATAATAGACGGAGGAGCCCGTACTATTCATAAACAAAACCTCATTTTCACAAATTCAAATTTGGATTGTAAATTATGAATGGTGAATGACCCGTCTGACAAATCTCACATAATCAAATTCTTATAAAGAGACAAGAGTTCCTACCCTTCAAATTAACCTAACTTAATCAATTCTTGTTCTTTTTTCTTTTTTTTTTCTTTTCTTTTTAAATTCTTTACTTATTTTCTGCTTCCCTGTTAATTCAATTCTAGTTTTAAATAAAATGATTGGATGTATTCTTATTTTCCAGGTTTCCATATGAATTCCCTTACATGGAAAACTAATTTTTTTCATCAGAATCAGATATGTGACAAAAAATGGATGGAAGTAGTAAGGGTGTTGAATTCAACACAAAGTATTATGATATAAATATATAACATAGATATTGTAATACCAAAAAAAAAAAATTCATGAAAAGAACAGTCACCATTGTGCAACACAACTGATGCACCTCCAGGATTATCAATCCTGCTTGTTTTAGCAACCATTTGGTTCCCCTACAATATTAAAAATCTATGATCAGTCCAAGGTAAAAAATATGGAATTCTTTGCAACACAATGAGCAAGATAACGACATGAAACAATACGAACCTCTGAAACTAGAAGCTAGCGTGGTACCCTCTGCAACTCCAGAGATACCTGAATGGAGGCATCAGCAACACTTTTATTGCTAGAACCTTTGAGATTTAGAACAATTGCCTCGATTTTTACCAAATCCGATGTACAAATGGATAGTATCATTGAATGTGACAGATATTGTCGACAAGAGAAGCCAAGAGCGTTGAGAATTCGCTCCACCACCAAGTGGGATATGCTACCATTGAGGCCAAAATCAAGGATCACAGAGACCTTGTAGAGATTCATGAGAAAGTTCATGGTTGCTTCTCTTGGAGCTGCTTTGAACAACAAAACCAAACATTCAGAGGCCAAATCTGCAATGCTGGCTTCACCGGACTTGCTTAATTCAAGCAAGGCTCCAACATTGCTAGCAAAGTCAGTTATATCTTTTATGCACTGTTGTGCAGAACTTTCACTTGAACCATCATGTAAGAGTGCGGGTTGCTTTGAATAGACAAAGCCTGTCCTGGAGCTTACGGATCGTACGAGGATTGCCTTGCATAAACCAAGTGTTGGCTCAATAAAATCTTCCATCTCCTTGGCATATACGAATTCCAAAAGATTTCCAATCCTTCTCACAACCTTTAACTGAGAGATGATCTTGGTTTCTAGTTCTGGGGCTGATGCTAGAGCCAGACAAAGCATTACGTTGCTCACGTTTATAGTTGAGAAATCACCCAGCAGAAACTCAAAGCACTGTGAGACAGCTTTCATGTGAAGAATGTCAGAAATTTTTATGTAATTGGACTCAATGAGCATCACAAGAAGCTTCTGAGCATACATAGGAATGGGGTCTTCATCCTCAATCAAAGATGGGTAGAGAGGGAGAAAGTGAATATTAGATACAGATTTCAGGTCTCCTGCCCTTTGTTCATCGTCTAATGTTTCATTCAGGAAAAGGACCATCACGTCAAAGAAAATTTTCAAGCATAAAAACCGAGCATCTCCGTCTTTGTTGCCCTTGTATAGAACAGCCAGACTGGGAAGAACCTGGCGGATGAAGATGATGGGGTTATTGTTGATTGCTGTTGGCTCCTCTGAAATTGATTCCAAAACCCGCAGAAGAGTTATCTGAAAGTCATCCCTTCCCTGAAATCAATAATGAAATGGATATTATAGAACATAGTAAATCCAAGTTTGTACAGAAAGGAATGCATAATATTACTGCCAGTATCATGGCATGTGTTCTGTGTTTGATAAGCATATCTCAATAAATCCAAAAAGTTATCACTACATAGAGCTGAAAATGTTTAAACAAAATGTAATGGCATTAGAAGATGATTCAGGTAAATAATTTTGTGACTGTTTGTCATTATTATTATTTTGAAGAGATGTAAACACAAGCCTGGGTGGCTCGTGCAAGGAAGAGAATGCTGAAATAAAGTGGAGGAACAAAACTAAATGTAAATAATGTAATGGTAGGGGAACCCCTTTTAATTATGCCACAATTCATTTCCTATTACAACAGAAGGTGGTGAATGACTAAGAAGAATACATAGTAAGAAGGTGGCGAGTGACAACAGAAGGTAGTGAATGACTAAGAAGAATATATTCTGATAACATATAAGAAATTTGAAATTCTATACTGAGATTAATGGGGCATGTATGCAATTTACATTTAAAATATATATGATATTGTAGAAAATCATCCTGTCTATGATTACAAGCATGCCAAGCAAAAAATGAAGTTCAAACTGCAAAATAAAACATGATTTTTAAGCAGCCAACTTGTAGATTCTACTGGTGTGAAAGTATCAAGTTATACTTTCAAAAAAACATTTAATATAATAGAATTCTACTGCATGTTATCATTGATCTTAATAAAGTCTGACCATAATTTCTTCATGTGATATCATATCCAACAATAAATAACAATTTAAACATGATGTGAAACATGGCAAAAGCACCAGTAGTTAACATGACTTGGGAGAACTGAGAAGTAGATAGGCAGAAAAATAACAGCTTCAGATTTCAATTTTCTACCTGGAAAGGCAATTCTGTCAATTTCAGTAGATTTGCCACCAGCTGTAGAACCTGTGGAGTGACAACTGAATTCTTGAATGAAGTGCTCCCTAAAAGATGGAGAACCACAGGAAAAAAATGAATACTATTTTTTGCTGAACTTCGACTGCTGAGACCAGAAAGCAGCCCTTGACGTCTTCCTCCCATAAGTTGCTGAATATCTCCAGTTATAGTTTCCAGCAAACCTGGTATAGTTGACACCACAGCATGCACAAATCCCACTAGACAATGTTGCACATATTTATCTTTCTCTTTTGCAAGTCTATCCACAGCTGATAGTAATCTTGCATTGCAAAAAAAGAGTGAGAGACATCTCTTCCCATGCTTACAAAGTAAAGCAACAAAGAGGAGTGCCTTTCCTCTCAGTACTTCACTTCCCTGCTCTATAAGGGACACCAGATTTGAAACAAGATTCTTGTCTTCCATTACTGGAAGAAGGAGGCGGCCCACATTTGTCAGAAAATTACTTCCAAGCATTGCCAAATTTAGAAGGTTTAAGCAGATTTGCTGCTCACGTTGATTGCCCTTGAAAAGACTGGAAATGATGTCCTTGAGTGAGATTTTCTCAAGAACCTGTTGAATGCTAGGTGGGCTGAAGCGAACCAAACGTACCAAACATGATCCAGCAGTAAGTTTCATGGTTTCTTGTTTTCCTGGGGCCCTAAATATATAACAAAGGTTGCTAATTACATCTTGGCTGGTGAAACGAGTGGCCCAATATCCTCCATGACTAGAGACATTCTCTATTGTTCTTAAAGCATAAAGCTGTGTAAGATCATCCTCTCCTTTCCGTAAGACAGATGAGATCAAAGAGATCATTGAATTTGGTACCTGACAAAATATATAGAAAATTACATTGAAAAATCAGATCAAGGCATAAATCAAATCAAATTAATATGTTCCGTAATTTGGCATACTGAAGAAGCTGACTTACCTGCCAACTAGAAGTGGGTCGGTTGTCTTTGGATGGAGATTCCTGGGAATTATCCCTAGCAGGATCACTTAGAGTAGATATGTAAAAGAGCAACTCACCCATAGCAGCCATAGAAAACCTTCTCACCTTTTCCTGCCTGTCTCTGAGGCCATCAGTTAGAGCACCTAAAATTCCAGAATTTGCCAAATCATCTCCAATGAATGTGGAATGGCGAATCAATAGGCCAATAAGTGATGACAGTTGTACACGCAATGCTAAAGCCTTGGACTGCCTCAGCATTTTGACAAGAACTAGCATTATTGGTCCATTGGTCAAAATATTGGCAGCCTCAGCATTAATGCTTAACATCTCAAGGTATCTAAGAACATTTTGCTTCTCACTGGTAACATTTCCATTCATAATACTTACAATCCTATTATACAAAACATCCAGTTTATCCTTGGGCATCTTTGTAAAATCAGGTGGGGGGATTGCATGGAATGGAAAGGAAGGCATTGCATCTGATCCTTTCTCAAATTTTCTGCTAGGCATTACTGGCCTAACAGAGAGATCAGTTGGATGCCATAGCACTTCTGACAGGTCTGAGGATGATTTCGGTGCATCAAAGTCAAGGGCACGCCCAGAAACATCTTTTGTCCTTGGGGTCTTAAGGTGAGGACTAACACTGGGTGGTGTGGCAGCTGGGCTCACTTCATTGGGTTCTGAAGATGATTCATGTTCTTGTGCTCTTGAGTCGTCAAGTAAGGGTGTGTCCACCACATTCGATGTCTCTGACTGGCTTATTATGCTGTCAATCTCTTCAACTTTTCCCTCATGCTTGACTGGAGTTGACAAATTATTCTCAGTAGAGGAGGATGCATTATCAGACCCTTCAGTTTCATCATGTCCTTCATCTTCTGTGTTCTCATTAAAATCAAGTTCCATGTCATTGTTTTCAATTTTGACTTCTTCCTCATTCTTAGAGCTATTAGGTAATGGCCTTCGGTAATTTTCTTTCTCATTTTCCCTCTGCAGGTTAGATTTTGCAATTCTTGAAAGACGCAGGAGATTCATATTATTTGAAGCATCTTTGTGTTTTCCATCATGTAATCTGCCAGAAGGTTTGGCTTGAGCTTTACGACCACTATACACATTCTTGTTTGGAGTTTCTTCTCCTCTCACTGCAGCATTAATATTCTCATCGTGTTTATTAGGCACTCTTGAATCTTTTCCACAACTGTTGGGTGCAGTCTTGTTTCGAAGAGGTCTATCTCCATTGCGCTCTGTAAGACGTGGTTCAGAAGACAGCTCAAGCATGTCAGCAAAAGCAGGCTGAGGAGGTAACGCCAATGGAACAAGTTTTGTTCTCCAGAAAGCATGATTGCAAAGTTCAGGCCATTGTATCCTTTCAGCAGGATCTTTGATCAAGAGAGAATTTATCAAATTTACAAATGGACGGGATGGGTTTCCAAGGAGGGGAGGATGTGCATCACAAAGAATTGATTTTGCCAAATGAGTGAATTCCTTCTCTATAAATGGAGGCCTGCCAGTATAACACTCGTACAGCACACAACCAAGAGCCCAAAAATCAGAAGCGTATGAATGAACCCCTCCGTCTTGGAATAATTCAGGAGCCATGTAACAAGGAGTTCCACGTTTTGCTTGAGGTAACTAGGCATATCCAAGTAAGATCATAAACAGAATATTCAAGAGAACATGACAAAGTAATATTTAGAAAAGCAAACGGCAATTTCATTCAAAAAAAACAAGTTAACCATGTCAGCTAGTGGTACTTGCTGACGCAAGAAGATATTTAACTTGAAACCCACCTGGGAAGAAGCTGACATGGATATGTCACTCAGTTTTCTCGCCAATCCAAAGTCACATAGCTGTAGCACATAACATTAAGTTGAGATCTTGTCAGAATTAACTATACACTCAAAATGATCCATGTTAAGTGGAGATCTCATCAGAATTATCCAGTCACAGTGATCTATATAGGGGAGGGAACATATACCTTTGTATGTCCATTTTCATCCAGTAGAATGTTTGATGGTTTCAAGTCACAGTAAATAATTCCCTTTGAATGCAAGTACCTGTTTGTCAGGCCGTTAATAATTGAAGAAACGATCTAGTTGCGATTATGAACAAGAAAGTCTGAGGCAAAACTCTGATTCTTACTGCAAAGCTTCAGCAATGCCATGAGCCAAATCATGTATAGAATCTTCAGGAAGTTTACTATCCTGCCATTCAGCCATTAATCATTGTCAAGTGGATGAGGATAAGTCAAAAGGTTTGATGGGAATATATACAGTAGGAGAAAGCTCCAAGCCATAACATGTAACACCAAGCACAAAAGGCAGTTGATTAACAATCATAATTTAAAGTGAGGAGAAGCACTAAAAGTTTTCAGTTCTAACTTTGTTTGGTTCTTGTTCAACACAGATATAATATAATGGGTTTACGCTTATCAAGTCCAACAAGCTGAGGTGAGATCATTTCCAAAATAAAACACAAAAGTCATGCTTGAGTGTCAGCTTGTAGCATAAAAAGAACACATTTAATAAGCCATAGTGTTTTTAAACAACACACAACTTTAGACTAAATCAATAATCACTCAAGTACGTAAACTATTTGATTAAGTTCCCTGCATGTTTGAGCTATTACTACAGAGCAGAAGAACAACTCATTGATTGTTTGAACCTACTTCAACCAAAATTCTCAAGAAAGTGAGCTTGGAATGCATTCATCATATACCTCCTTCTTTTACACTTTCCAGAGGACAGTCTTTGTGTTAATTTATTGTAAAAGGATCAGGATCAATAAACAAGATTATAAAGAAACACAGATCTAATCAATACTCTGGAGAGCTCACACATGTACTCCTAATAAAACAACCACATGTCATCTTTAACTTGATGCATTCACACAACTTGGTAATACATGACCAGTTAAACAATCACCTGTTGTAATAAAGTCATTAGATCTCCTCCAACACAGTACTCCAAAACTAACCACAAATGAGCTGACGTTTCATACCTACAATGTTAGTTGACAAGAAAAAGCCATAAGGATAAAGATTGAAGTTAATACAGAAGGCCTCTTCAATGTGTAGCAATACAACAATTAATGAAAGCCTAACTTGTATTTTGATATGCCAAATAAAAGAATAGTTTACATCCTCATGGCGCCAAATCTTACCATGTGTAGAACTTTAGCACATTAGAATGATCGAGAGTATGAAGAGTTCTCACCTGTAATGACAATATTACATAAGGATTTAGTGAAACAGGAATCAAGTATTAAAATAAAAATAAAAAGAGAATGGCATGCACATTCATCAATGAGCATCTCAAAATGTCAACTATCTTTATTACTGGAATCCTCTACAAAAACATCATCAGGAAATCATTTTTCAAACACTTGCATGCATACTTCCTTTAGTTTCTAAGGTGCTCCACTAATTGAGCAGTGGACTTGGATGCTTGCAAAATGAAGATGTAAAAGGAGCCATGTACTTGTAGATTAACATGTCAGTGATGTCACTATGCACCACATTAAAAGCTTTCTTAAAAACATATAGAATGACAATAAGTGCAGCCTGCATTCTCAGCTCTGCAAGTGCCATGAAGACACAATCTGTGACTTTCTTAGCTGGAAACTGTGGCTGGGTAAAATTGATTTTACAAATTTGAATAACAGAACATGAATTGACAATCATGTAACGACATATAAATAACATCACTTATGATGCATAGCATTAAACGAACTGTATATTTGTTCTAGTGTGTTTAGGGATATAAAAGTACTAAAGACCCTTTACTTGCACAGTTGCACCAAAAAATATGATATATTGTTACTCACCTTCATTTGAAACTAAAAATCCATAGCTTCATAAGTGCCAGCTAATAACACAAAAGTACTGCAAAAGAATTCTTAGAACTACCATTTTCACTGCGGAGATCCTAGCCTGTATGGCAATCGATTGGAACGAAGGGGAAACAGTTGAGCTACCAATCTATTTTATGCTATAAGGGGACCCATTTCAAGCCCGATGAATTTGATCTTATAGAAATCAGCAAGTTAACAAAATACAGTTCAGCAGCAACCCACTAGAAGCTGAATTTACTGAAAAACAGAGATTTAGCAGACACTTGTTTCAGAATTATCAACTAATTTGAGTTTGAGAAGAAGAACAAAAATCAAAATCCATGACTATTTGTGCGGTGAACATGTAAATCAGGCCATAAAAACACTTCCAAATACCCCAAAAACTGAAATTAAACAGGGAAATACTGTTGGTACGAATGCTTACTTCTTGATGAACCTTACTCCTCTGAGATTTATCCACGCTCTTAATCGCATAGTACTCTATGGTCTTCTTTTTCCTTCCTTTGTACACAGTCTGCGCAAAATTACAGAAATAAGGTTCAGAAATGAAAAACACATCAAATCACTGGGATTTTCTCGCCAGCTGAAGTAACGATTGGATTACAGTTACCGAATATTTTCCCCGGCCGACGGCTTCATAAATGTGGTACTGGTTCATGCTTCTTCTGCAAATCAGACTAGAGAGAGAGAGAGAGAGAGAGAGAGAGAGAGAGAGAGAGAGAGAGGAGCGGGGGAGAAAAGGATTTGATGAAATTCAAAATTGGGAGAAACGGAAAAGAGCAAATATAGTGTAAGCTGTGTAGCCAAACACTACCTCATGAATTTAAATATTTTTGTTTATTTTTTTATTTATTCTTTTCATCATCTATTTTCTTTTTTGATACTGTTAATTTGAAAATTAAGTAGAAAAATGAGATCAATATATGAGTTGGATAATATACAAAATAGTTAATATAAATTTAATATTAATGTTAATTTCTTATATCTTGCATGTCGTGAAATGAATTGAACAATATTTCATTCTTCTTACATTATCATCCCATTAATGATAATCTAAAATACATAATAAGAACTTAATCAAATTACTTACATGATTTAACTGCAATTTTTGTTGGAAATTTTTTAATTTATTATCACATAATAGAAATTTTGGATCAATAGAAATCATGTGAGTAAGGCAATCTCACATTTCTAATTTCGTGAGAAGTCTCAATCTAATCCATAAATAAATTTGTAAAAATAAATTTATATTTTGATTTATAAATATTAAGGTTTTATTTTACAAAATTATGTTTGTAAGACTATTTTCATATATAATAAATATCATATATTAAATCAAATTTCAGGAAAAAATGGTAGGTCGTGAATTTGATAGAATTCAGTTCATATGAATGTTTGACATAAAAGTTAATATGTAGAAGTTCATAAATTTGCAACAACTATATATATATATATATAATCTTCAATATGTTGTAATCAATAATTTTACCAGTTAATTTTGATTGAGAGAAAATTATTTAATATGTCAAATCAACATCAATTAATTTATACTGAATTAGGTAATAATGGTGTTAGTACATATTTTCTCATTTCAAACAATTCAAGTCACGAGATTTACCTGTTAATTTTAATTGAGAGAAAATTATATGACCGATCAACATCAATTAATTTATACTGAATTAGGTAATAATGGTGTTTAGTACATATATTCCCATTTCAAGCAATTTAGGCCACGATATTTGTAGTTCAAGTGATAATTAATTGGAACAAGTTGAAGGAAAAAAAATGTAAATATAATGATTGTAAAAGTATTTTTCTAAATCTTGCTAACAAACAAACTCAACATGACAAATTGGCAATTTAGACAATTATAAAAAAAATTACAGATATAATCGGTGAAAAATATTTTCTCAAAAGTTGAAAACGAAAAGGAGATTACAGAGTAATATAGAAATTAAAAAAAAAAAACAGTTTATCTTTTTTATTTTTTTAATCTTAAAAAAATAATAAATCCACAGAATCAACATTCAATTCAATAGCCACCAGCCAGTTGTTGAATAAATACAAAAGATAATACAGAAACCTAATTAAAAAAGGAAAAAATAAAAATAAAAATAAAAAAGAAAAAGAGGAAGCATAAAACCCCAACTTCCACCTACCCTTCAATTCATTTTGAAAGCATTTCATCTACCAGAATCTTCTTCACACTCTCTCCATACAAAGCAGGGGTACTCTGAGGTAAACATCGCGATTGATACAAGCAAATCTGCGAATACTTGTTCACTCATTGGCAAGATACTGCTTCTATTCGATTTTTTTTTTTTTTTGTGTGGTTAGATTGGATGAATTGATGTTTTTTCTGCCTTTGACTTTTGTGTTTATACTCCTAGCTTGATTTTCAAGCTCTCTGTTTATCTTAGAATTACTTGATTAAGTTGTCAATTTTTGTATTGAATTTCGTTTTTACCTATTGATTTTTCTGATCATGGGCTGAATTCGTTGGTAGCCTCTTGTAAATCGTAAGTGCGATTTGTTAGATTTGTCCATGGATTTACGTTTGTCTTTTGGAAAGCTCAAATTTCCATGGTGTTGTTTCTAATTCAGTTGTGAGTGGGTTTAGCTTGTGTTAGCTTCTCCAGTTAAAGTTGTCAGAGAAGGATTGAATCATGTTTTGTCGCGGAGATTTTGTTTTAGATCGATGGCTTCAAGATCGTACTTAGTTGTCTACTCCAATTTTCTAAAATATTCTGAATTGAAATGCCATACTTTAGCTATATGTTGTGATCTCTTTCGATGCAATTGGTTCTGGAGCTCATTAATTGTTTGAATAGTTTTTGAATTCAAGCTTTTCTCCGTTTGGCTCTTTGTCGTCAAGTTTTAATTCATTTCTACAAAATGGTTCGATTTGGTTTCTTTATTTGCATCTGACTTGTAAAGTTGTGCAGAACACACAGAACCATGGTGAAGGCAGTTGTAGTGCTCAGCAGAAGCGAGGGTGTCAGTGGCACCGTCAACTTCGCTCAGGAAGGAGATGGTAAATATCATTTTTATCACATCATGTGAGTTGAGACTGTTTGTTAAGTTTCTTCAGATTATTCAACGATTGTTTCTTTCACGTTACAGGCCCTACCACTGTAACTGGAACCATTTCTGGCCTTAAACCTGGGCTCCACGGCTTTCATGTACATGCCCTTGGTGACACGACCAACGGCTGCATGTCAACTGGTAAAACTATTACTGGCTTTATCGTGTGCTAGAAAAGTGTGTTGGCTGCATCTATCTAGGTTTTCTGCTTAAACTTTATCAATATATTCATATTATGGTTATTTCAATCTGTAGGTCCCCACTTCAATCCAAAGAGCCATGAGCATGGTGCTCCTGATGATGAGGTTCGCCATGCTGGTGACCTCGGAAACATCACAGTTGGAGAAGACGGTAATTACCTTCACTTCTATTTGAAAATTTTCTGGACAGTTGTCCTTCTAAGACATCTATGCTTGAAATATCACATTGTCCTTTGGAACTGACTATAAACATGAGAGCTTTAGTTCCTTAGCTTCACTTCAGTGGTGGTTGATGTTGTTGCATCCACTTTTAAGAATAATATTTGCGATTTCTAATCATCAACGAAGTTGTTGCTTTAAGATATTAATATTTTATTTCTTGAGCACTACATTTTTATCTGTTCTGAAGATTCATTTGTCACATATTCTTGGCTCTCAAGTTTCTAATTTCTGTTTGCTGGGGAACCTGTTTTGGGTGACTTTGCTCACTGAACAATATACTCATCTGTTGATTTGTTTTCCCATCTGTTAGATTAATATTTATCTTATCTGCCTTTTGAATGTTTTAGGTACTGCTAATATCAACATTGTTGACAATCAGGTCCCTTTTCTTCACTATAACTTCCTGTAAATATCTAAAGTTGTTCTCCAATGTAATTGTCATTAAGATTTTGGAATGTTCGCAGATACCACTTTCTGGACCACATTCCATCGTCGGAAGAGCTGTGGTTGTCCATGCCGATCCTGATGATCTTGGAAGGGGTGAGCATGCTTTTGATGCGTTAATCATAAACTAGGAACCTGCTAATACTTATTCTTTAAAAGCAATAACTCAAGAAAGTAAGAAAGTAAGCCTTTGGATATGGTGCTGATGACCATTGGATTGACCAACAGAAAAGGATAAGAGAGAGAGAGAGAGATTACACTAATTTTGGTGCCTAATTTATTTTGTTAGCAGTAACTACTAAATTGAAATTCTCTGCGTTATATTGGAAATCACAACACTCATCTCATGCTTCTTTTGTTGCTTCAGGTGGACACGAACTAAGCAAAACTACTGGGAATGCCGGTGGAAGAATTGCTTGTGGTAAGAAAATTTGTTCTTGGCCTTTTAACATCATTGAAATATATTGATTAATGAAGGGTTTAGCTGACGATTTTAAACTCAAACATGATCATGTCACTTCACATAGAAAATTCATGAGATTCACGTATGCAGTTTATGAATGCTATATGAAATCTTTTAGCCATTCTCATTTACATTGAAGGCCCAAGGAAATTTTTATCCATAGCTTTAGCAGAGACTGCTTGAAAACTAAACCACAAACAACAATTTTCGGTCATCTTAAATGTGAAATAGCTTCTACACTTGCACTGGTGAAAATCACCCAAAGACAATAAATGTTCAACCTTGCTTTCTTGAACTACCATCTACTCTTGTGATAGGTTATTATAGCTAAACATCAAGATAATGTGAACAATAAAGTATGAGTTAGCTAGTTGCTACATCAACCCCCTACTTATTGTTATGACAATGTTTTGCAGGTATCATCGGCCTTCAAGGCTGAATAAGCCTGTCGTGGTCTCTGCTTCTATATGGATAATGTTGAGTACTTACTCGTGTGTGGAAACACTCTAGTTTACTTCCTAGAGTGTTCTTAATAAAGGCTTGTAGGAACAGACGAGATTCGTGTGATATTTTAATCTTGAATTCTGCTATCTTTTAAATCCAATGGTTGCGGAGTATCTTTTGTTTTTGAGTGCTTGGTATCATGTCATTTTGTGATTGAGAATCATAGCATATCGCTTGTTTGAATCGAATATAGTCGAAGAGAATCCTCAGTTCATCATTTTGCTCCCACCATGTCACAGAGTTCAAATTTACGTAGAGTTTTCCAGAAAGTGTTAATCTGCTTAAAAAATTATGATTTGCTTTCTACTTTAGTCGAGCAGAATTTGATGAATGAAAACACTTAAAACTGTTAAATACAAGTCAACTATAGTGATTCACTTTTTTTTCTGAGTTTTTGCTAATACAATTATAATTATCTTAAGTTTTGTGATGGCGCATAAGAGAACATGATCCTCATAATTATCTCAAGTTTTTCTGTATTTGATGAATGAAATCACTTCAAACTGTTAAATACAAGTCAACTAAAATGATTCACTTTTTTCTGAGTTTTTGCTAATACAAATATAATTATCTTAAGTTTTGTGATGGCACATTTGAGAACATGATCCTCATTCATCACATTGGTTATATAAATCAGTGTTTGATATGGAGTAGCCATTTCTGATGATGATGTCCACAAAATACGATATTAACATTTCTCTCTTTTTTTTTTTTAAGAATGAAGTAAACTAATAATGTTGGATTTACCAATAAGATACTCATAAATAATATTTTGCAGAAAACAAAGTGTTATATTTTTGTTATGTTGGATAAAATTGATTGTATTTTATCAGTATATTATATAATAGTCATTATATTTATGATAATTTATTTACTCTATCAGAAAAAATTATATGAGACCATTTATAATTCGTCAACATGAAGTCTCACAATCCACGAAGCAGGGGCGGATCCAGGATTTAATAGTATGGTGGGCTGAAAAGTAAATATTTCGGCACATTAATATATACATATAACAAAATATTTCAATGTTCACTTAATTTATGTTTCACAAGACTTCAAAACATAATTTTTTTATCAATCTCAGTTATTTAAAATGTATAATCTATTAATAAATATTTGTATTTCATGAAATTTATATATATATATATATATTTATTTTTAACTACAACATAATTATATTATTCTAAATTTTATGACCGTGCAACGCACGGGGTAATATTGATGTGATTGGACTGGGGCGTAGGTGAATTTTGCAATGTGAATTTAAAATTCAAATGAATTTTGATAATTTTGTGTTTGTTTTGGGAATTTATAAGGTAAGATTAAAGTTCAGATATCATCATCACATTGAAAACCGTAGAAAACGTAATGGTTTTTTTTATTGTAGATATTTTTATTGTGGATTGTAGAAATAATAGAAAAAAGTATGATAAAAAAAAAGGATTTGAGAATCACCCAAGATCCCATAACAAACAAATATTTATATTTTGCCCATCCAAATTTTGATGGGCAAATCTCAATCCAAATATAAGGGTATTAAATTTGGGGTCCGGCTATCCGCACCCCAACAATTACTAAACACACCCCACAAAATTAAATAGAAAATAAATAATTTATTTAAAGACATTTATACCCTTACTATTAATTTTATAAACAATTATCAATAAATTAAAACTATATTATACACACCCATCAATTAAAACACACCCCATTTGAAACACACCCATTTACAACACACCCATTCTTCTTCTTCCTCACTTCTTTTTTCTTGCAAAACCTCAAAAACAAAACCCTAATCTTCCAAACCCTCACCTCACACCTTGTTTGTACTAAAAAAACATCATGTCTCAAAAAAGAACACATGAGATGAACAATGTAAGTTGTTTAAATGCTTTTTACCGTTCATTTTTGTGTATTTTGAGCTAAAAAAATCTGCGAATTTCCCTATCGACCATTACAGGCCGAACAGATTGAAGTGTGTTCGACTTGCAATAGCCGAACATAATGAAATGTGTTCGACCACTACTGGCCGAACAAAATACTTGTTATTCGACTAGTGGTCGAACATAGTCAATTGTGTTCGACTTTCATTGGCCGAACAGTGTGTTATGAGTTCGGCCAATGTTGGTCGAACAGTTCGGTTTTTTTAAGTTGTTTTTTTTTCAATGTATTTACTTGTACATTTCATACATTATAGGAAATCGATTCAAATGAATCTAGAATGAGCATTGTGAACGTAAACATCGTCAATCCAATGTATGAGCAGATTGATTTTTCTGAAGCATTTAGAACGAATGAAGTATTTGATGATCGTGAAACGTTGGTGAATTGGGCAACTAGGGTTGGAATTCATCTGAACATGGTTGTATCGGTTAGATGATCGGATAGTGGAGACAGTGGTAGGCGAGCTCGGGTATTTTTGGGGTGTGAGCGTGGTGGTAAGTATCGTCCATCGAAGATAAAAGTTACAGTAGGGACTTTTGTCGATATTGAGAAGAAGTCGTTAAAAGGACGGAATGCTGGCACTAAGAAGTGTGATTGTTCTTTTATGCTGAAAGGAGTACAGTTGAAAGAGACTGACCAATAGTATTTGCTTGTTGTATGCGGATCGCATAATCACCCAATGAGGGTGAACTTGGTCAGACACTCATTTGCAGGTCGACTAACAAGTGTTGAAGATAAACTTGTTCGTGACTTGTCTATGAACAATACCAAACCGAAGGACATATTGAGTACGGTCAAACTTTCTTTTTCCGATAATGAGTCGACCTTGAAGACCATTTACAATGCTCGACAAAAGCATAAAGTTGTCGAACATGGAGGTCATACTCAATTGTAATTTTTGTTGGGAAAATTGGAGTTGGAGAACTACCACTACTTGGCCAGGAGATATGGTCAAACAGATAGTGTTACCGATCTGTTTTATGCTCATCCGACATCCGTGGAGTTGTTATGTGTATTTTCTTACGTGCTATTGATGGATTGTACCTATAAGACTAAATGGTATAGGATGCCACTGTTGGAAGTAGTTGGTGTCATGTTTACAAACTTAACTTTCTCAGTTGGGTTTGTGTCCCACGAGCGTGAGGACAACTACAAATAGACGCTAACTACAGTGAAATGATTAATGAACGACAGATGTTTACTAAAGGTGATTGTAACCGATCGAGAGCTTACACTCATGAATGCTATCTCGGTTATGTTCTCTGACTCCACGTCGTTGCTATGTCGGTGGCATATCAACAAAAATATTTTGAGCAATTACAAGCCGATTTTCGATCGAAATGAGAAGTGGAAATAATTCAACCATTCATGGAATATGTTGACATTAGCTGAGGATGAACACAGATTCAATGAGTTGGTTAGGAGACTTGAAAATGACTACAGAGAATATCCTAGGGTTGTTACTTATGTCATGAAGAACTAGATCCAACCGTATAAAGAGAAGTTTGTCTCGTGCTAGACTGACAATATCATGCATTTTGATAACACGTCGACTAGCAGGTATGCTCTTACGTAGATGAATAACTACAATTATTGAAGTTTTCTATTATAATTTATGTGACTTAAGTATGTTTGTATTCATATGGCCGAGAGTGCACACGCTAAACTCAAAAAATAATTTGGATCGAGTCAAGGAAATTTTGAGACATCGTGGGAAAGAATTCATCATCTGCTCATCACGTTACACACGAATATGAATGCCTCTTTCGAACAAAGTCTTCATGTGACGTCATATCGTTATGCTTATCTTTTGTTCAAGAACATTCGAGGATTGGTGTCGCATCATGTGCTTGGTAAGATGTTTGACGAGATAAGTGACGTGGATAGTTGCAGTGTAGATCCTCTCATTTGTGGTTGTGTCTTGAGAAGGACGTGTGGCTTGCCTTGTGCACACGAACTGGGGGAGTTGATACGGGATGGTCAAGTTGTCCAACTTGATATGATTGACCACTTTTAGAGAAAGTTGGATTGTGAACCAGCGATGTGTGAAGGTTTAGTGAACGTTGATGTTGGCAACCGTTGGGTAGAAACAGTCGGTGATATTAACTACATGTTTAGAACGGACTCAGAGTCTCAGAAATTGTTGCTTAAAAGACTTCGCGAGATATCTATACCGTCAACAAGTTCGCTACAAGAACCTCAAATGATCACACGTCCGCGTGGTAGGCCTAGCAAAGTGAAGCTGAAGAAAGAGATGTCAACAAAACGTAACCCTAGTAAGTTTGAATACATTGAATTGTTTCACGACAGTTGTTCGTCACCTGTCGATGAAAATACTTACGTAGGTGAATCCGTCAAGGCCACTCTAATGTTCTCAACCTTGAAGAGAAAAATGCTTCCAATAAGGCGACGTTCTGTCCGCAAGGCTGGTGATGAAATCTTCGTTGGTCAACTTCTTCTTATCATGCAAGGACACATCTTAAGTATAAAAAATCCATTGGGAGATGGGCATTGTGGTTTCCGATGCATAGTCCATGGACTAGGATTGGGAGAGAACTCACGGGTACAAGTTCGTAGTGATCTAATCGATGAGATAAATTTTTTTTGAATGGTTATACAAGAATATCATCGGTATGTACGATCGGATTGAACAAATAACTACGAACTTGACTTGCTACGAGAAGTCTGTTTACCAGATCAATTATTGGTGGGCATTCCCCGAAATGACATATTTGGCGGTTAATGCTTACAACATGGTCATTGTCCACTAAACCTGTCAGTCACAGTTCTACCTATGAGGATACAAATACCAACGAAGCCTCGACTTGTATGCATGACCCTGGTTGGCAACGATCATTACGTTTAGGTAATTTGGATATGTTATTTGTTTTGTTATACTTGATGAAGCATTATTAATATGCCTCTTATATTGACTGCATTTTACTTGTTTGTAGGTAAAATTGGATGACGATGCACCATTACCACCTATTATTGATCGGTGGTTTGAAACTCGGCTTCCATGTGCAAACAGGTGGTCTAAATTTTTTAAAAGACGAATCATGAATTATGCTCTTCAAAGTCATAGTGAAAGCTTGTCGATGGGTATTACGTCAATTGACATAGATGATGGTTAGATTTATATGAACATTTGTTGGGATATATGAAACAATATTTTACAATTTTTTTTCTTGTAATGTTGATCGGCTAATGTGAGAACAATTGTTGTTATAGAATTTGTTTTATAATTTTTTTCTATTGGATTGATGTGTTATATAGATGTGAAAATGAGGTGAATTTTCCCCTGTTCGGCCACTATTGGTCGAATGGTGTATCCAATGTTCGGCCACTAGTCGAATGAGCTGCGCCAGGATGAAAACTCAATTTTCCACCTGTTCAGCCAACAGTGGCCGAACACTATGCACGATGTTTGGTCATGCATCGAACAAATTATGAAGTGTTCGACCAGTCTTGGCCGAACAGTCTGTATTGTGCTAGAACACTGTCGGTCGAACAGGTGTAAAATTATCTTATAATTGTTATTCCTATGTTCAATTTAGAGGGTTCGTCTATACACTCGCATATCGTTTGATCACATGAAGACATCGTGCTAATATAACTGAAATGTGTTGAATCACATGAAGAAATCGATCGAATCAATAAAGCACTGTGTTGAACATAATCATTCATCGAATATTAGAACAAATAACAAAGTATCAAAAAAATACAAACCAACAATTATTTTGTCAAATAGTTTAACAAGCCAACTACAATTACGCGATCATGATGTACTATCCTCTACGACCCCGGTGAGACCTACTAGATGAGGCCCATTATGACGACTTAGGTTGATCATTGTTATCGATCTTCAATGCACGATAGGCCCCAATCATATTTGGAATGAAAATATTTACATCGAGCCCCTCCTGGCCGTGTAGCCACTGCTAGTACAACGACTCCAAATGTTCCAACGCATTTCCAATCATCTCCCACGATTACAGCCCCCGAGGTCAAGGAGGTGGAACATGATGTTTGACCACATTATCTGGGTTTTGGATCCTCGGATACGAGATCAAATTGTACCATTCCATGTAGTCCTCCGAGCACTCCCAATCCGGGTACGCACGTCTCTCTCGACTATCCGGTGTGAGAACATGGTTCCTCCAAACTCGGAAATAGGCTCCAAGCACGTCCCATGTAACCTTGTACTGGAGGTCATTCTTTCCCCGTCGAGCAAGCATGAGAATGAGTGGGTTATCAGAAATGCATTGAACGTACCAAAATTGACGAAGCACACGATCAGGATGATACGGCTCCACTGTGTCGAAGGCTCGTATGCACCCTTGATAGAAACTGACTTCATCCAATGGATGGTGATCCCGAACGTCACCATAGGACATCCAATTAACCTACATATACCAACAAATATCATCACTATTTGGCTATTCGTAACTCAATGGTAAAAAAAACTTATGTTCAAACAATTAAGTACTCATATTGGTTATCGACATCGTGTCCAAGACTTCTTGAATAGCCACCAACCGATCAAGAGTTCCATCGAGATAGGATCGGTTAATCCATTTTCTTGCCAGGGGCTCTTGGTGCTTATAGTTCACGTTGTGTGTTGGCCTAAAGACTGGAAAGTACTCATATATCCAAGTCCGACATAATTAAGAGGAAAAATGGTTAAATACATAAATTGAAGGACAAAATGCAAGAAGCTCGTGAAATATTGTACCTCGAGAATGGTCAAGTAACCACTTATTTGTCGAAACCCACTTTGAGAGGTGAGTCTGAGTTGTCGATACAAATACGCCAAAGCAGTCGTTCTCCACGCGTATGTATGGACACGGTCTAAACGCTTTAGAAGTCTGAGGATCTTTGTATCTGCTCTCGTTCCAATCTTATCAGAAAAGATTGTGCATCCCAACACAAACCAGAAATATGCCCGAGCAGAGCAAGCCAATTTATCTGCATCGTCTGAGGATGTATGTCCTTCAAACTTAGACCAGAGCCATTCAAATTTGACACTGCTTCCTCTACCACCAGCAAAAGCTTCAATTGCGACTCTCTCGGAGACTCCTAACAACCTTCTTATCAACAGATGGGCAAGTTCAGGTCTGTCCCCAGTAGTTTGTAACATCACCAAGTGTCCACTCATAGGGAGACTAGTGATACAACGAACATTGTCCAAAGTGATGGTCATCTCACCCCATGGTATGTGAAACGTGTTGGTCTTTGGTTACCAACGCTCCACGAACGCACAAATGAGATTTTTGTTGGGCATCTTATACAACAACCACCTCAGATTTGGAATGCTCGAACACTTTTGAAATAACCTCAAGAAGTCCAGGGACACATTGTTAAAATTCCATATCTCCATCTTCATGGTGTGATACCAACACTTCAAAATCGGCTTCTCCACCCCATGCCAAATCGAATAGGCAATGTGTGTTTTGAAACTTGGAATGAGTAATCAATCAACGAGCCCACCAGGACAGGAATCCTTTAGAAGCTCATCCTTAGCCGATGCATCCCCTTATGCATCCCCCTGTGCCTCCTCTTCTTCCTCGGCTTCTGGTTCAACATACTGAATTATTTCAAGATCGGGCCCAGGTGCAATCGGCTCCTGTTCCGACTCTTTGTTTCGACATCTTCTGTTAGAAACGGTAGTTCTTCTCTTTTGATAAACTCTATCCTGTCCTGCAATATTTATCAAAATTGAGTGAGTGAAAGATATTACACAATAATATAAGACTTGATGTGTATGGAAAGACTATGAACAAGGTCTGTTCGACCAATGTTGGTCGAACAATATAGGTGTTGTTCGACTAGCATTCGAACAAACACAGAGTTGTTTGACCAAATTCGAACACTGAAGAAAGTGTTCGAACATGAGTTGAACAAAATATAAAATATTTGACTACCAGTCGAACACTAAGCAAACCGTTCGATTGGTAGTCGAACACCAACCACACCGTTCGACTGATAATCTAACACTACTCACTCAGTTCGACGAACCAGGGTCAAACCGACCCTGCCCAGAAAATAAAAATTCAACATCGCGATTTCATTTTTCCGGCCAAAATGTACCACAACTACATATGTTTTCAACTACAATACATCCTAAACATGATTCCTAAATAATGTTCCTCAATTTCAAACAATAAAACAACAAATTTCACCCAAATAAATTCAAAAACTTTGGAAAAACAAAAATTGCAAACTTACTTGAAATTTCATCTTCGTTGTAAGGATTCATTGTACGGAGATGCTTTGTTGAATGTGAACTCACAAAAACTTGTTCGAACTTTCGTCGAACAAATTTGGGTTGAGAGAATATGGTTCTTGGATTGAAATGGGTTAGGGTTTCGATTTTGGGGTGAATGAATTGTGTGGTGTGCTTGGGTATGTTGGGGTGTGTTTAGTATATGTATGTAATTTAGGATCAAAGAGTATCATTGTAATGTGTTGGGGTGTGTTTAGAAATTATTTGTCACGTCCCGGTTTCTTCCATACAAATTTTATCAGTGTTTTAATTAAAAATAGAAGCGTGCAAAAGAAGAAGAAGACAAGGGACGATCAGAAGAAGAAGAGGATAGAAGACATCAGAATTTTTCTCATAACATATCGGACACCGCCGACTCCATATCATACAAAACATCGGTCACAACCGATTCTCAAACATCATCACAGCGAAAAATCAAACAGGATCCATCATCATTCGAAATTACAGAATATATATATACATGTCAAAAGATATAGATCATGGTTTTCTTGAAACTTCATAAAAGACATTTTATGAAAATCTCAAAAGTGGCACCATCTCTCTCTCTCTACTGCTCTATGGTTCGTCATCTCCTGTAATGTGAGTACAGATTAAGGGGTTAGTGCATGGAATACACTGGTGGAGATAAACTCTGCATCTTATAACATTCGACAAAGATGTATATATAGTAAATCGAAAGTTCACAACAAAGAGGCACGTTGTCATAGCACGTAAAAACACAGCAGACATTAGAAATGGTAAGGGACGAATAAGTGCGGGTATTCCCCGTCTTATCCTATAAAAATGGTCTCATTACCGTTGGTGCATTTTCAGGACCACCAAACCTTCAAGAGTAGTAGAAAAGGGGTAGGGGACGAATATGCATGTTCAGAGGTGGACCGCAGCCTATGTACAATATAAAGTATGACACAACACTTATAAAACACCGTACTTAGCATTTCTCAATTGAGCATCAAAATAGGGAAAACAGTAAACAGATTAAGAATTAGAAAATACCCTCATCTCGATAAGAGGTTATCACGTGATCTGACAAGATAAAGAGTCAAGCCTAATGCGTACGATCCAACAGATAGCCTACAAAAGTACCGTGATAGCTTAGATCCTCAAAAGATTAAAAGACGGATATAAATAAAGAAAAGAATGATCGAGGAGGTGAGACGGATAAGATGACTCGAAGATTAAGGATATCGAGAAGAGTGTGAAAGGTGAACTTGGTAAAAAGGGTTGACTCGACCGAGATCCCCGACTCCCGACACAAGGACGGAAACAAACGACTCGAAACGACCCACGAAAATGCTCACCGGTGCGCATACAACGCACTCGGCAAAACCCCACACACACACTTCCCTCGCACGGTCGTGCAAAACTGCACACGACCGTGCCCCACAATACTCGACCGTGCGCCATCTTCCAGTGGCCACGCACGGTCGCTCGCTCCTGGCGCACGACCGTGCCCTATCGCACGGTCCTGCGCGGACCAGCCCACACAACAACGCCGCCAACACCGTCTTCTTCCTCTAGCTCCGGCCGGTGACTCCCGTCGCCGGCAACCCTTCTACCACCATAGCCGGCAACCTCCAACAACACACAATACAACAACCCAAGCAAGAACAACACACACACAAACCCAACTCCGGCTACTCCGACCGACGACTCCACCACCCCCAACCCGAGGACAAACACCCCGGAATGGTTATCTACCACGCCAACAAGGAAGATGAGAGAGAGAAAACAAGAAATGAGGAGAGAGAAAAGGTGATGGACTCAAACTTAGGTTTTTCCGGCGGTTGACCGGCGATTTGCCGGCGATCTAACCATCGGAATGGAAAAACAAGACCTTCACTAGTCTCACCTCGACGAGAGCTACAACCTATGTGAAAACCATTCGATTCCGAGAAAGTTAACTTTTTCGGCCACCGGCGGCGGCGGCAACCGGAAAAAGAAAGAAAAGAAGAAGAGAAAACTTACGTGTTTTTCGATTATGAGCTCGTGTGAACTATCGACTTAAAAACGCCCTTTATATACTCCTCCAAAAAGGCTACTATTCACCATAAATATCTCGTATTCTACCCTTCGCATACGTCTCGTATACGTCGTATTCTTCGTTTCACTGTTTTCTTCACTACTCGAGTTATGAAACTCCGATTGACCCCTAGTTCGTTTCTATTCTCTCATTTTTCCATTACGTATCTCATTGTATAAAAATCTTCTAGGTTCCATATCTAAAAATTACGTCCCTCTTAAACCGACATCAAACACATATTTGTAACGCACATAAATAAATTTAAACACCCAAAATTAACACACATAGAATTATTTCAATTAAGGGTTTAATTATTTAATTATCCAATTATGCTTCGTTTTGATCCTAAGCGCTACATTATTTAATGAAGTTGATTTAAATGTGGGTGTGTTTAGAAAATGAGGTGTGTTTAGAAGGTCTTGGGGTGTGGATAGCAGGGCCCTTAAATTTGTGAGTGAGTTTTACCTTTAGTTGGCTCGTGTAGATTTTTGAACTTAGCTCAATTAAAAAATAAACTCTAGACATATATACATATAAGAGGATATTTTGGGCTTGCACTGGGCTAAAGCCCAGTGCTGCCCTAATGAAGATCCGCCCATGTCACGAAGTCAAATCATTTATAAGTAGAGGTGCTCAACTGGTTTGAACCGTCGGTTCCGATCCCGAACTGGTAGTTCAAAAAATCGTGGCACCTCAAACCGACACTGAACCGCGGGGTTCTCGATTTCGATTCCAGTTCCAAAATCGGTGGTTCTGGTTCAACCGCCAATTTGACGATTTTTTTTATTTTTTTTAAATTAAGTTTGCATATAAATATTATAATTATTCATATATCACAAAATAACAATTTGTTTTTACTTAATAATTTGATATAAATTAAAAATTAAAACTTACATTTACAAGTTACAACAACACAACATTACAACTTACAAGTTACAACTTCAAAAATTAGAAATTACAATTTAAATTCAATGATATACAAAGCATATACCTAAAAAATTACAACTTATAATACAAATTAAAATAATAATCAATACAACTTAAAATGAAAGAGTAAAAAACATAAATACATAATAATATTTATATAATATATATATTTTTTAAATAGATAAACCGGTGGTTTAACCGGCAACTTCGGTTTGGAACCGACGGTTATCCAGTTTTGAAAAATCCTTAATCGAAATCGAACCGTCAAACCACGGTTCGCGGTTTCGATTTGGAACTGAAATCGGATCCCAATTCAATTTCCATTTTTCGAACCGGTTGAACACCCCTATTTATAGGTCTATGTATTTCATCATGTCTTAGATTCAAATTCCATTCATTGCGGTCTTTCACTTCCACCAAAAATGTTTTCTAAAAGGGGAAAAAATACGTCAAACATAATATTATAAAAGAAATTTATAAAAAATATCATCCGCGCTCGACAATATAGTAATATAAGTGCTATCATGGGTGACATTTTTTAAAGAAAAAACCAACTATTGAATGATTTTACTATTGGATAAGTAGTTTTGGCAAATGAGGAGCCAAAGTGACACTTACCCATATTTGATTTTAGTAAATGGGGTGCTAGCAAGAAAAGCAAAAAGACACGAACCATACATAAAACATTGTTAAATAACTTAAATTTAGTATTCTATAGCAAAATGACAAATATTTATTCTTGACACGGATTAAAAATCGGATCAAGAATTGACAGAAATGGTATCAAAAATTAAATCATTATGGATACATATATGTTGCTAGATGTAAATCGGAGCTTTAAAAAAGTGAAATAATCACACAAAAAGCTTTAAAAAATGAAAAAAATCACAAAAAAAAAAAATCATGATGTTCAACTTAGACCACGATGCTTAACTTAGATTTCGATGGTCATGAGCATCTTGATCTATAGATCTCGATGCTCAATCTAAGTTGAGCATCGTGATCTAATTTGAACACCTGATATAAGTTGAGAATGTTTTTCAACAAATTAGATTAAATTAAGTATGTGATTAAATTAATTAAAGTATGTGATGAGATTAATTAAATTAAGTTTGGACAAAAACTTCAGTGTACCTGGTTCACAGATATAGGGACCATACACTTGGGTCGACCCCACCCACCATGCACCCATACGAGCCACCAAGTCACACACAAATTCGTCCAAACATACTCCCATGTGTCATATCTTTATGTTATGTTAGTCATACTTTTTAGTAGTGTAGGTCATATCTTCTAGTTATGTTAGTTATACCTTTAGTAATGTTAGTTGTACTTTAACATTTTTTTTAGACTAACATATTAACCTTTCATACATTTTAGTTATGTTAGTCATACTTTTTAATTATATTAAATGTATTTTTTAGTTATGTTAGTTGTACATTTATATATTACATAAAACTATGACTATGTTGATAAAAAGGTATAAGTAATATAACATAAATGTATAAGTAATATCACATAAAAGAATATATGTACACATTGTGGCGAAATTGATTTTTTTTTTAAAGTTAAAATATTAGATAAATATATGTTATGGGTACTTAAAGGTAGAACTAATATAACATAAATGTATGATTAATATAATATAAAGTTATGACTAATATAGTATGAAGGTTAGTGGGTTTTCTTTTAAGTTAAAGTATTACACAAAAGGGTATGAAATTTGTACATAAATATAGGACTAATATAACATAAATGTATGACTAATATAATATAAAGGTCGGGACAAAAAAAATGCACGGGTTCGGGTTAGATCTGGCCCGACCAACCCGAAATCATGGATCTAAGATTCATGCACCAGTTGCACAAAAAACTTACTCTTAAGTTTGAATGTGACTATATTATCTGGAACATTGATATGGTGACATTTGAGTGTGGGTATTTGTATATGATTAGATCATACAAGATCAGACCGATTTAATGTGATTTTCCTACAAATTTCGTTTAGATATGGAAAACCAAATTAAATCATAAGATGACCATATATGGATGAACCTTAATCCTAAGTGATTATAGACTCATATTTATTTTGGTGTCGTTCTTAATTTGTTTGTTTTTATTTGTCAATGGATATTCACAACACTTGCATTTTAGATTCACATAGAATTAAATAGTTGTAAACATAAATTCATAAATATTGAATCCAATATTATACTTAATTAGCCTAAAATTATACAATATATCAAGTAATTATAATGTGTGTGTATATGTGTGTGACTCAAACTAACCAAGTAGGATAATGGAACATATTTTTTAACCAAAAAATTTAATTTACATCTTTATTAGTCAAACATATGATCATTTGACTTACATACCCATGTTAGATTAAATACATTTTCACTTCTCCCCCTTCATGCAATGGCGGACAGATGCGAAGGCAAGGGGTGACACGTGCCACCCTTTTAATTTTCCTACAAATTTACTAATATATCCTAAGATATTTTAATTTCCCACCATATCAATTTGCAATTACATTATCAATTTCAGACTTGCAGACTTGCAGTGGGAAAAATTCCCCATTCTCAAAAGAAAAAAAAAACATAACATAACTCTCATTCACTCTTTAATCTTTCCAACAAATTGAGTCTTCCTTTTTATATTTGTTGTTGCTACAGAGAAAGCCCAACGAAACTAAAATGTATCAATGATCATCGGTGAACGGTGTTTCTCACTACTAGGTAACAAAATAAGAAGAGTCCGATTCATAATGCTTGCACTATTCTTTATTTGTTTATTGTTAAGTAATACCAAATATTCTTAATTTGTATGTTAAAAGATCATTGCTAGCTCAAGAGATTTCAATCTTATTTGTCTTTTTTTTTATGTAGAGCTATGTTGAGGTATTTTCCAAAAGTTGCTAAAAATTCATCTTTGCCTTATGTGAATTCAGAAAAAAGTGTACATGATGAATTGCCTAACATCACAGTAGAAGCTACTCCATTTGAAAATCTTAATGAGCCACCACAAATTGTTGATGCAAACTATGACTTGCCGGAACTTCCTTCAGATCTAGGGAAACGACCTAAAATTACAGATTATCATCCTAATATTCGTGAGAGAATTAGAAGAAAATACTATTCTGAAGGTCCTTGCCAACCTAATCTTGAGAATTTCCCTCAAAGAAAGTTTGATGTTAAAATGAGAAGGTTTAACCGTTCATGGTTCAAAGAATTTGCATGGTTAGAATATAGTGTAAGCATGGATTCGGCCTTTTGTCTTTGGTGTTATCATTTTAAAAATGAATTGAGTTATCAAGGAGGCGGAGATGCTTTTGTAAGGAAGGTTTTCGTGATTGGAAGAACAAAGATAAGTTTCGAAAGCATGAGAGAGGGACTAACAGTGCTCATAGACAAGCTTATAGTAAATGTGTTGATTTACTTAATCAAAAACAACATATTGAAACAGTTTTGTCAAGATGACGACTGAAGCAAAAATGGCTTATAAAATGCAGTTAAATGCTTCAATTGAATGTATTAGATGGCTTTTGAAGCAAGGACTTGCATTTCGTGGCCATGATGAATCCGAGGAGTCAAAAAATCAAGGTAATTTTCTAGAACTTTTGAAACTCCTTGCAAGTCATAATGAGGATATAAGAAGAGTTGCCTTGAAAAATGCACCCGCGAATCTCCAATTAACTTCTCCTCGTATCCAGAAAGATATTGTTATGGCTTGTGCATTTGAAACAACTAGAGCTATCATTGATGAAGTTGGTGATAGTTTTTTTAGTATTCTTCTTGATGATGCTCGTGATGTATCTATAAAGGAGCAAATGGTTGTTGTCTTGAGATTTGTAGATAGAAAAGGCCACGTACTTGAAAGGATTTTGGGGTTTAAACATGTTGAGTGCACAACAGCAATCTCACTTAAAAGTGCACTTGAAGATCTTTTGAATTTACATGGATTAAGCATATCTATGTTGCGGGGACAAGGTTATGATGGAGCAAGTAATATGCAAGGGGAGTTTAATGGTTTGAAGACTCTTATTTTGAAAAAAAATGAAACAACATATTATGTCCATTGTTTTGCACACCAACTTCAACTTGCTCTTGTGGCTATGGCGAAGAAACATATACGTGTTTCTGAAATCTTCCTTCTAATATCAAATGTGGTTAATGTGGTTGGAGGCTCGTGCAAGCGAAAAGATTGTTTGAGAGAAAAACAAGCTGTAAAGATTATTCAGGATTTGGAAAATGAAGAAATTTCAAGTGGACGAGGCTTGAATCAAGAAAGCACTCTCATTCGTCCTTCTGAAACTCGATGGAGTTCAAATTACGGTACTATTTTGAAACTGATTCATTTATTTGATTCTATAATTGGTGTGCTTCGTGTGATTAAAATAGATGAGTCTTTATCTAATCAAAGAGCTGAAGCATCACGGTTGATAAGAGACATGTTATCTTTTGACTTCATATTTGATTTACACTTGATGAAAAAGATACTAGGAATAACAAATGATTTGTCTCAAGCGTTGCAAAGAAAAGATCAAGATATTGTGAATGCTATGAACTTAGTGAATGTTTCTAAGACAAGACTTCAATTAATGAGAGATGGTGGATGGGATGAGTTGGTGGATTTTGTGTCTAATTTTTGCAAAAATCATGAAATTGAAGTGCATGATATGGATGATGTTCATGTGGGTGGAAGTGGAAAAAGATCAAAACGAAAAGTTGAGGAAACGACAAACTTACATCGGTTTCGTGTGGAGGTATTTAATACTGTGCTAGATATACAACTGCTTGAATTAAATGATCGATTCAATGAGGCAAATATGGAATTGTTGCTTTGCGTTGCTTCTTTGAATCCATCTCTCTTTTAAAGCTTTTGACGTAAAAAAGTTACTTCGGTTAGCAAAATTGTATCAAAGTGATTTTGATGATGTCGCTCTTTTGGGAATGGAAGACCAACTCGAAAATTTTGTGTTAGATATGAGATCGAATATTGATACTTCAAATGTAAATGGAATTGATGTTCTAACTCAAAGAATGGTTGAAAGTGGAAGAGATAAGGTATATCCATTGGTTTACAAGCTAATAACATTAGCCTTGGTTTTGCCGGTTGCAACAGCTTCAGTAGAAAGAGCATTCTCTGCAATGAGTATTGTGAAAACACGACCGGATGGACAATGAATGGATGAATGATAATTTAGTGGTTTATTTTGAAAAAGATATATTTGAGCATGTCACTAATGAAGCTATTGTTCATAAGTTTCAAAATATGGCGAACCGTAGGGGTCAATTGTGAACTAGATCTTTTCATTCATTTTTTTGGTTCAAAAGGAATGTATAAAAGAATCTTCAAAATCACTTGTAAGTTACATTTTGTATGTATTTTAAATATTTGTATATTACTTTTACTTGTGCCACCCCTTTGTCAATTTTCTGTGTTCGCCACTGCCCTCATGTAAGTTCACTCTCTCATTCATCTTCCTCTAATTGTCTCTCTTTTTTCTTCCTAATGTCTCAAAATTAGTTTGTATCTTTCATGATATGTATGGAACAATATGCATGAATAATCATTTTTTAAGAAACTACATTTATAATGTCACGAAATATTGATAAAAACACTTACATAAGACTACACTAGCAAATGAGATTCGTGGCTCATGCCACACAAAATTTATACACGATCACACGAGGTACAGTGACTCATGACATACAAAGCACTAGTACACAACAATTGGCTAGTGCCACACAAAATTCACATACACGAATCATGTGGAATACAAGAGCTTACACAAATAAAACATGACTTGTGTTGTTCGGAGCACGCGAAACATACATTTATGAACCTACATATTGAATAATTTATGAGAACACACGAATTATGACCTACACACAAATCTACACGAGTTACAATTTGTGTAGCCACACAAATAATAGAGTTGTAGGAATTTCCAAACCTATAATATATATATATATATATTTAAAATCTCAGTATCCATATATTATATTATTTATTCATTTAATAATTAATATATAGGGAATATCAATAGCAAATGGCCTAAACCTTTACTATTAAATTACATAGTCCTTGAATTAAGTAGAAATAATGTTGGACTGACGTATAATAAGTTTTAAATTATAATGTAGTCGACTATCATAATCGAATCATGAGAAGAAATATATTTATAAACACAATAAAACACAATAATATAATATGTAACCTCAAAGTTACAATAGTAAGAGAAATATATTTTTAAACACAACATGAGAAGAATTTTTTTTGATTGAGATGAAAAAGAAAAAGACATTGCATGCAAAAATAATAAATGAATGAGTAAGTCTTTTGTGCACTTGATGCATCACAATTGGATTTGGGTCTAGATTGATCTGAACTGGTGTTTTTTTTTTTCTTGCTCTAACTTTTATGTTATATTAGTTATACTTTTATGTTATATTAGTTATACTATCCAGATATAATAACCTCAGTGCAAAACTTTGACTTAAAAAAAAATCGATAACCTTTATACTATGTTAGTCATATATTTATACTATGTTAGTCATACTTTTATGTTATATTAATCATACTTTTATGCACAAATATCATACATTTATGTAATACTTCAACTAAAAAAAAACCCTAATTTCGGCACAATTTGTACATATTTACCTTTTATGTGATATTACTCATATCTTTATGTGACATTATTTATATTTTTATATCAACATAATCATATATTTATATAATATATAAAAGTATAACTAACATAACTAAAATGTATGAAAGTTATTAATAGTTGTCCAAAAATATGTTAAGTTATGGCTAAAAATCCTAAAGGATATAACTAACATAACATAAAGGTAGGACTAACATGACATAAAGATACAACATCTAACAGCGAATTTATGTGGGTTTGGGCACTCCCACCCAGGTGCATGGGGGCACGTGGGTGACGCTTGGAGACGCGTTCAGATAGATTTAGGCCGGATCGAATTAAGTGTGGATCTGCAATCCATGCACTTTTATGTAAATAAACGAAGTTCTCAACTTCATGACAACTTTCGTCAACATTTGAAAAAGGTTCAACCAACTGACCAAGAAATCGATTAATGAATTATCAATCAATATCGATAGTTTATTAAATAGGCTTAAATCGTGTCCACTCAATTCTTGAATTATAATAGATACTTTTTTTTTCTTTTTTCTTTTTCAACAAATCCTAGCTAGTTAATTATATATATAAATTTTATGTGCATGCAAACTAATTATGGTTATATAAGTATATAAATAAATAACAATTTATTACCTATCAAATACTCATAAAAATTCATTGCAACTACCACATCGTATGTTGGTTTTACAAAACTCATACATATAATAGAAAAACACATTAAAATGTATACTTATCATAACTAATACCTATAAAACACATACTTATAAAATGTAAAACCCATACTTCAACCCCATTGCATGTAATACGATTTCACAAGAGACCTATTGTCAAATATTTCGGTACAATGTAGATGGAATGTTAGCATTTTTTAAAATGGACGTAATTTAAACAATTATATGTTCTTAATTTGAAAATATATTAATCAGTTATTTAAATGTAGATAGGTAATGCAAAATTTTGAAAGAAAATTTAAATGTGTTTCTCAATTTGATAGGATTTTTATTTTTTAATTGGATATACTTTTGGAAAATCTAATAGGTATAGTTGACTTTCATATTTAATGGATTACAAATTCCATTAATAAATTAAAAAGATAAACATTAAACTGATTTGAAATTTAGAATTTGAGATGAATAAATTTTAAATCTACATATATCAAATATCACTAATAGATTTAAAGCTAAGAATTTCAAATTTCCTCCACAAATCTTTCCATTCAAAAGTAAACTTAAATTTTTCAAAAATGAACTTTAGAATAACCAAATATTAATTTTTAGATTTTTCAAAAATGAACTTAATTAGAATAATCAAATATTAATTTTTAGAATTTTCAAATATGAACTTTAGAATCAATTTTTTTTTTTTTTGTTTTATTTCACACACTTGTATACAAATTCTAGAGATATTATTTACAAGTGGATTCTTTATAAATATAATCCCTGAAATTAAAATACAAATCTCACCTCGTATAAACTTCCTCCTTCAACAAATCTATCTATTCAGATTTCATCACTATCCACATTATATATTCTAAACAAATCCTTTCATATTTGCACACAAACTCTTGAGAATAAATAAACTCTCTCTGCATAGTTGATCGTGTTTTCAATGGAAACCAAGAAGAAGGAGGAGGCGATGAGGGCCAAAGAAATGGCCCTCGAGAACATGGCAAACAAAGATTTCAAGAAAGCCCAGAAATTAGCTCTCAAAGCCCACAAACTGTGTGAAGAACTCGATGACATTGATAGGATCATCATGATCTGCGATGTCCATTGTTCTGTGGGGTCTGAAGAAGATGAGAAGAACTGGTACAAGATCCTCAACGTCGATCCAACGGTGGACGAGGCCTCGATCAAGAGGCAGTACAGCAAGATGGCCCTCAAGCTTCATCCTGATAGGAACAGCTTTTCAGGTGCTGCTGAGGCCTTCAATCTTGTGCTCGAGGCCAAGACTATTCTTGCGAATAATGAGAGACGAAGAATGTACGATAGCAGATGCAATGCTAAGGCCAGTTGGAATCGTTGGAGTACTGAGTCAACTCAGCGTGTGGCGACGAAGAAGACAACAAGAACTCATGCAAAAGAGGGTACTAAAAGGGGTAGAAAGAAATCAGCAAAAAATCTGATCGATTCGAAAAATGTTGAATGTTTAGATGGAGAATTCAATTTTGAGCAAGGAAGAAATAAGGAGAGCGGACAAATATCTGATCATAAAGAGAGTGAAAAGGGGCTAAAGGGTTGTGGAATATTTCAGCCTAATTCGAAGAATCTTGAAAATATAAATGGAGAATTCAATGATTTTGAGCAAGAAATTATAAGCAACAAGTGGAGACAATCTGATCATAGAATTCAGCCTGATTCGAAGAATCTTGAATATTTAGATGGAGAGTTCAATGATTTTGAGCAAGGAAGAATGAAGGAGTGTTTTAGTAGGGGACAAATATGGGCTATATATGATACATTGGATGCAATGCCTCGATTCTACGCACTGATAAACGATGTCGTTTCTCGTGATTTCGAGGTGGAAATAAGGTGGCTAGAGCCTCTCCAAAGAAACATGTTCGAAGACCGGTGGTTGCTTCGAGGGTTGCCGGCCTCGTTCGGGAAGTTCACCTTGGGACAAAGTGAAACGATTCGAGATCATGGGATTTTCTCGCACTTGGTGACGGCCTGGAAAAGGGATTCAGAATCGACCAATGTTTACGAGATTTTTCCGAGGAAGGGGGAAATATGGGCTCTTTTCAAGAAATGGGGTACTAAATCCTTTACCAAGGATGCAGAGAGACATGAATATGAGTTTGAGTTTGTGGAGATTTTGTCGGATTATTACGAGGGATTTGGTGTGAATGTGGCGTTTTTGAGTAAGATGGATGGGTTGTCGTTGAGTTTTTGTCGTAAATCGGGGAAAGGTGTGGATTGGGAGGTGATTCCATCCAAGTATAGATTGAGATTTTCTCACAAGATTCCTAGTTTTCGAGTTCAAAAAGGTGCAAATGGTGTGGAGAATTTCTTTGAGCTTGATGCTGCTTCTCTGCCTAGCAATCTCTGTTGAGATTTTTTTTAAAAAGTTTCACAATGATTAAGTGTATGATTTGATTCTCGAATTATAGTTACACATAGTGCTAGTTTTCATATCTTCGAACTATAATGGTAATTGATATTTCATCTTATATATTTTTTTTTTTTACTACAATGAATATACAAATTTTGTATTGAAACTAATTAGATTAACAAATATGTATACAAATTGTATCAAAATTAATGAAATATAAGATTATATTAGTATTGAAATATGAAATGAAAAATCATTTACGCTAAAAAAAACCAAAATCACTATTTTTGGGATGTTGAGATGTTGCCTCGAACGTTTGGAAATGAAAAACCTATAAATTGTTGGATGTTTGGCGGCTACAATGCCTAAACAGATGTACGACCTATGGATTGCCGGACGTTTGGTCGGTTGCAATGCCTAAACAGATCTATGATGTGCTTATTGGATGTACGACCTATAGATTATCGGACGTTTGGTCGGCTGTAATGCCTAAACATATCTATGATGTGCTTATTGATTATTGAATTGTTGTTATCAATCTTCATGTTTTCTTATGTTTTTGTCGTAGACTTGAGATGGCTTTGACATGTGTGGATAACGGTTACTCCAATTATGATTTGAGCGTGTTGCTCGACAAAGTACTATGCCATCCAAAATGGCTCGTGAAGCGACGACAACTCATGTTTTTATGGCTGAATCATTATTAGAATTGACAAACTTGGTCTAATCCAAGATATAAAATGGGTTGAACTGCCGATATCTTGGTCTGAAGAGGCGTCAGACCCATTTGTTCTAACCCGATGGGCTGATAGCTTGAAGTGATCCATTAATCCGAATTAGCTCGCACTAAAAAAACTAAAATTTTAAATATAGATCGATTTCGATTATGAAATTATCGATCCGAACTAACCCGAAAACACCAATTGGTTCAACCGGCTTATTAGATGTAATGATAATTGGTTCTATTAAGTAGACGGACTCATAGTCACCATCATTGATCATAAAATTTAGGGTTGATATTTTCCCTCCAAAATAGTTAATTGGTATTTCCCTCCATTTAATTCCCCTTTTGCCCCAAACCACAGCGTGCCACTCACGTGACACACACACACACTCTCTCTTCTTCTCTATTCGATCAGTCCTCACTGTTGTGCTTCCACCGATTTCGATAACAACTTCTCTTTCAATTCGTATGTTTTGAGTTAAATTTCCCTTCTATTTATTTTCTGTGATTTTTGGATTTTGTTTCAAAATTTCCGGCCTGATAATTCGTATATTGTGTTTACGAATTTGCAGATGAAGTGAAAATGGGTCCGCTTGAAGATGAAGAAAACCGCAACCAGAGTAATTCAACAAAGAAAAATTTCAATGTGGATTTAAGCGACGTCGCCACGCAGCTAATTGACAGTCAATTTTCTCCGGGTATTTTTTGTTTCCTCTTTATGATTCATTACTTGGTTCAACAAAACATGTACTTTACTGAAGTAAACATTACACGATTGAAAATGCTTGGAATTTATGGGTTCTGATTTTCAATAACTTGACGTTTTATTATGTTTTTTTTAGCAAAGTTAGGATTTTTGACAAATATTCTGTCTAACAACCGAGAAATCAGTGTTTGTTTTCTCAGTATTTTATTTTTGGAATTGATTTGATGCTAACGTGCAATTTGAATTGCGAGAGAAAATAAGAATTGATTAAGTGGCTTAGGGTTTATGGTTGGTGGTTAGTTTTAATCTCAGAGGTTTTTCTATTCTTCCTATCCAGTGTTACAATATGTAATAGGAAATGTATTATGTTGGCATGAACTATCTTGAAGGTAAGGTATTCTCGGTTTCGTGTTCCTCTAAATTGCAGTTTTCTTATAATGTATTGTATTTTTTATTCACTAAGAAATCTTGATCAAGTAAAAACATATTTATTGAAAAAAATGAAAACTTCTCTGGATTTGATTGTTTAATATGTAGCATGGGCCTCTTTATATTCATAACAGGTAGTGGCTTTGGAGCTGATGATTTCCAATATCTCACAGATACAATGCCTGTTGACGATACTTATCTATTGGAAGATGCATTTGAAACTCAATTGATGAATCTCGCCGGGGAAACCCAAGTGGTGGATTTTGCTGAGGAAACCCAGATGGTGGATCTTGCTGAGGAAACCCAAATGGTTGATCTTGCTGGGGAAACACAACCGTTGGATCTTGCTGGAGAAACTCAAGTCTTGTATGATCTTGATTACATGAAAAGTATGTCTTTTGAGTTTTCAAATGAGTTTAATGCTGAAGTTGGTGCTATCAGTGAATGTAAAGAAACTATTAAAACTGACTTCATGTGTGAGACCCAAGAATTGTCGCAGGATGATGTGGTTAAAAATGATGGCAGTGACTCTGTTGGATTAAAGAGCACTGTGGACAAGGATCCTCCCAGAGAAGGTGAATTATTCGAATGATGTCAAAGCTGTCTTTCTTTAATGAGTTGATCATTGTATTTCCCCGATTTATATTCCTATGTTTCTTGCATTATTTGGGAGACCCCTATTGTCAATACCCATATGGTGCCATATTTATCCAATTTTTTATTAAACTCTTTCAACCAACCTTTCCCAGTGGATAAGGGAATCATTAAGAAGAGTTCTTGCTGTCTTACTTACCAAATTGTTTGGAGTATCATAGTATTCTTGCTTAATTTTGTTGATGTGGATACTGCATTTATTTTTTTTCTTTTAAACCTTTGTATGTGCTGGGAGGGGATTTCAGGTCAGTGGAAATAATACAGCTAGCACACACTGCTTGAGTCTTAGCATGTATTTTCTTAATTTGCATTGTTGTGGACCTACAGGAAAATCTTTTTTTAATGTTAGAATGGTTGGTCTATGGCATTTCAAGGTTCATTCTTTTATATCCTTGTTTTGGTTTTAAGACTTCTCGGTTCAGAAAAATTTGTGCATACATTGATTAGTAGCTGTTGCTTTTGTTAATCTGGCTATAATAATGTGTTGTTTCAGGATCCAGCTGTAGAGGATTTACCTCAATCCGTGCTGCATCAATTAGGGCCTCTGGTTTGGCAGCCCGTGCCAGAAGAGCTAACCGCAATTTGTGTACCAATAGTAGTGATAAATCTTCTCTAGAAAAAGAATCATGTCAACAAGATTCATTGAAATCTGGCAGGACAAATGATCGAGAGGGTCTTGAGCATGAGTGCAATGACAACAGTGAGAAATTTAGGAATTCAAACAAATGTAAGGTTGGTAGCACAGCTGTGCGGAAACTTTTCAGAGAGGAAAAAGATGCTGAGGTAGATGACTCAGAAACTGAAATCAAGCAGACAGATGCTGATCTCAACATACCTGAAGAGCATGCTTCTGGAAATTGCTTGGCCAGGTTAAGTTATGCCAATTCTCAGGAACCTGGAGAACTATCACAAGACCATGCACTTGAGGTTGTTGACAGATTTCTTGATCTTAATTTCATGGAATATGATGAAAGCTTTGGGATGAGGGTTCACAATTCAGAAAAATCAAAGGTTGTCTCTGGTGCAAAAGGCTCTCGAGATTTGGCCAAAAGTTCTATCCTCAAAAGCGCAGATGGAGATTGTGGAATTTATGATTGGGATGATGCCCGTGAAGACGATGGTGGGGGAGATTTTTTTCTGAAGAAAAAAGAACTTTTCTTCCCCAAGGGAGGTCCCAAGCAGAGATGCCTCACCGAACCGAGGAAGTCTACTTGTCTTGGAAATGTTAAGACTGTTGGAGATGGTGCAAATGAAAAGGAGAGAAAGTTCCCAAATAATAAAGTAGGGTATCCACTGTACTCGGATTCAGGGTTGATGTTGCATAAATTGAGATCAAAGGAAAAATCACTTGATTGTGGAGAAGCAGTATTGCAGAAGAATCTTATAAAGAATTTGGACGAACAGTTAGACATGGTATCTGGGCCTAAGTTGGCAGAGCATTATACAGACAAGGATGTTCCAGACATGACAAACATAGGTCCTGATACTCAAGTGGCTGCTGAAGCAATGGAAAATTTGTGTTTTGAGATACACTTGACTGACAGCAATTATACTGGGAATAAGAAAGGTGTCTGCAGCACATCAAAAGCTGCTGGAGAAAAGAAGTTGAGAAATGGAACTGCTCAGTTAGAACAAAACTTGGCCTCGGAGATAGCATCTCACGATACTGTTGGAGTAGTCACTAGACAAGCCAAACGAACAAAGAGGTTCAGTATCAACACAAATAATGATTCCTCTCTTTCTCCAAAACAGTCCAAAAAAATTAGTAAGAGATGTGATAAGGTGGTAGGGGAGGCAGAAGATAGGAGGTTGGCAGATGTGAATGTTTCTGCGTATCTTGGATCAGAGTTAACTGGTCAGAGGTCCAAGGAGAAAAATGTACTGGAGGATCAACTTGATTTTTATGTACCTGTGGCTCATCGAACTCGGAAATCCACAGAGGTACATTGTTCAAAAGTGGCTGCTAATTCATCTAATGGTAGGGATGAGAAAAATGGTGTGATAAGTATGTGTGTACATGGGAAAAGGACAGCTGCCAGAGATGCTGAAATGTTTACCGTTAAGAAAGTTAAAAAGGTTGGATCAACTGAGTTTAAGAGGTCAAATAATACATGTGTTAAGACATCTGGTACTTCAAATGATGATGCGGTAGATACTCTGCAAGGAAGAGGTTCTTGTCAGAAAACTTTAGCCGACACTCGACGTAGTAAAAGGTTAAAAAGATCAAGTGAGGTTTTGGCAAGTAGTCCTGTAAATCCAGACAGGGATCATTTGAATCACCTATCTACATGTAATGATACAGCAACAATTTCCTCACCCCAAACTGTGAAGAGAGGAAATTCAAGGAATGCTGCTGCTCAATGTGATTCAGACCACCTTAATGTGAAAGCAGTTCTAAATGATGCTGTTGGCACCAAGGCATCTAAGCAAGGTCATGAGGAAAGAGATGACGAGTCATCACTTGAAGTTGCAGAAAGATCTGGCAGACAAGAAGCATCACCAAGATGCAGAGCTTCTTCTTCAGCTTGTACTACACCTGCTAATTGTACAACACCAATAAACAATGCATCTCCTATCTGCGTGGGGGATGAATATCAGAAACAGTCCTGCAGAACAAACTTGTCTAGATTTTCTCTTCTTAAAGAAATGGATAGCTTAGTAAGTGTCTCACCAGGACCTTATGGTGGAATGAGAGAGTCGAGAAAGAGGAAAGATATCACTACTATTAGAGTCCTGTTTAGCCAGCATCTGGATGAGGATATTGTCAAGCAGCAGAAAAAGGTAGTTTTATATTCATTTGCCAACTCATTTGTGCAACTTAATATGTCAGGTGGTAAGTTATTTAGTTGTTACATTTTATAGATATTGGCTCGGTTGGGGGGTGCAGTTGCGTCCTCTATGTTAGATGCCACTCATTTTGTGGCTGATGAGTTTGTCCGCACAAGGAACATACTAGAAGCAATTGCTTCTGGAAAACCAGTGGTTACTCACTTGTGGATTGAAAGTTGTGGACAAGCCAGTTGTCTTATTGATGAGAAAAATTACATTCTTAGAGATGCCAAAAAGGAAAAGGAGTTTGGCTTCTCCCTGCCAGTTTCTCTCTCAAGAGCGTGTCAACATCCACTTCTAAAGGTAAAATGTCTTGACTGTTGCAACAATGAGATTCTGTAAGTTATCAGTTTTCTCACAATTATCATGCAGGGACAAAAGGTCTTGGTTACTCCAAATACAAAGCCAGGTAAAGACATTCTAGCAAAGTTGATCAAGGCGGTTCAGGGTTTGGTAAGATGCTTTCCCTTTTCCTTGAATGTTGAGTGTAATATTTTTTATTGTATCAATTGATAAATGATCCTCTGGGTTACCCTACAACTCATACGGTTTAGTTTACAGCTCTCCATGTTTGCTGGTGTTAGAAATTAGAATATGTGATAGGTCAATAAAATTGAAAAGGCTGAAGTTAAAATCAAATAATTTCCATTATGACACTGTCTCTTAATCCTTTCTGTCATAATCGATCCCTTTGCTACAAAATGCATCTCCTTGGTTGATGCCAGTAAAGTGAAAATTCGAGGCTTGAATTTGATCCTATGTTGTGTGTTTCAGAACCATTAAAACTGCGAGCTTTTCATTTGAGCATAGGGTGTGCATGCTATGAAACACTATACTAAACTTTATATAAATGAAGCAATGGAACGTTTTGAACATGAAGGTATTAATTATTGTTGCATTGGTCATCAGGTGATTGAGAGACTTGGCAAATCTGTATTGAAGGAGAAAAGCCTTCCGGATGATCTGTTGATTCTATCTTGTGAAGAGGATTACGAGGACTGTGTTCCTTTTCTTGAGAAAGGTTGAAACTTCTCCCTTTACACTATAACAATCACCCAATATACATAGACAAGCTTCTCATCGGAACATTATTGCAGGTGGCGCTATCTATAGTTCAGAGCTGCTGTTGAACGGGATAGTTAGACAGAAGCTAGAGTACAAGAGGTTTGTTTGTATTCCTGATTTGCTTGCACCTCAAACCTGAATTTCAAAAGTTTTCTTCTAATTGGGCTCCATTATTATGCAATTTTACTTATTGCTTGTAAATCGATGCTTTTTGTTCTTTGTTCACAGGCATCGTTTATTCCTTGATCATGTGAAAAGGACGCGATCCACAATATGGGTGAAAAGGAAGAACAAGTTTATTCCAGTAACGTAATAACAAGGCTTCTTTCCACAATGACAAACAGTGTCTAATGTGTTGATTTGTTAATAGTGTCTGTTTACTGATCTATCTGATCTCGTTTTCCTTTTTGTAACTCATTAATTTTATTCCCATATATATTTACATGGAAGTTATACTGTCATTTACTCGCAAGTTATGTTGGTATCTTACACAACCTTATAGCGTATAGAAGAATAAATGTTGTATCAACCAAACTATGTTATCATGAAGGCAAAAGAGAACCTGATGTTGGTATAATAGTTAGCGTTAATGACTGCATACCCCAACAATGATAACATACAGAGAGAGAGAGAGAGAGAGAGAGTTTAAGTACAACTTCAGCCTTTTTTAATCATGAGAACAAGAGACTTAAATATAGCTAATTGTCACAAAATTACATGATATTCCATTATCAACTCCACGACTAATGTTAATTGAAGAATCAGCAGTTTTCATAGCCAAGCATGTCCAGCAACATAGTTTTCGACGCAAAATGTATCCAAAAATCTCTCCAGGCCCAGGGTGCTCGGAATATCACTTTCTGCTGCCAGTGCTAGAAATATGTTCAGTCACTGAGTACTCGAGGAGCCTGCAAATATAAAAAAATAAAATATAAGTTTGACAAAAATTGGGGTATACCGAATACATATTTTATCAGAGATATAGGATTTCACCATTTCAGTGAAACTCAATCAGTTTTGTTGATCTCACTCACAACTATAAGTCTGAATTTGGCTGTCTAACTCATCTACCTTATTTTTGCTTAAATCATATGATAAAACATCAGAACCGATTCTTATGCAAGAAGAAAAGGATCAGATGAATTCTTCAGAGTCCTTTCTTTTACTAGGAAATCTGAATATATATCTCAGGAAAAGGAAAAGATGACCACGTATATGCAAAGCATTCACGGAAAAATATTAGCGGGTGTACCAGTGCTATAAATCAATGACTCGTTTGAGAGGATTGTGGATGAAAAAGGCCTCCAGCAGTTGCAGGGGAAGTACCAGGAGCAGATCCAGTGGGATTAACATTGTACATTTGTGTAGCCCCAGGTAGCATACCAGTAGAGCTAGGGCTTGGGCCGCCTCCTGCAACTGGGGAAGGGCCACCCGTATTTGATGGGGTTGGAGCGCCGCTCGTTTGTAAGGGCAAGGAAGAAGCAGGTGGAGGCTGCATTTGCATCATTGGTACACTTGTATAACCTGGTGATAGTCAACAAAATGCTAAGTTGAGTATTGAAGAATAAGTTTGCTGTTAACTCGTAGTTCATCAGTTTATTCAAAATTTTGTTTCTTGGTCCCCTAATAGAATAGCACGGATATGGAAGAATGAATACTTCCATCTCAATTTAAAGAAGGCATAAATGTTTCCTACTAGCGCTCTTGCCAGAAATGGATACCATAATTTCTGTTAGTTCAATAATCCATATGTTCACAGCTCAAACAAAATAATCTAATAGACTATGAAATAAAAGAAAAAGTAGTGCAAGTAGCTGGTTTACCAGGAGGGAGAGGTAAAGGCAAAACAGGAGGCCTCATACCGGGGGGTAGCTGAGGGGCACCTGCTCCAGGTATCATATGAGGTGGCATCACAGGAAAGCGTGGCCGTGCTCCAGGGAAAGCAGCAAGATGTTGGTTATAGGCTGCACCAATCTGTTGATATACTACTGTTTGCCCAAGGTGCTCTTTGATCTTCTGATCAATCAAAATCTGAGTTTGTTGTTCCTCAAACTTTTGGTAGTAAGCCCTTATATTTGCCTGGATAGAATAATTCATCATCAATCGTTAGTGAAATTACTTTGAATTCAAGACGGTTATATACAGCAATAGTCAAGTATTCATCGTTGAGAGCTTTTACCTTATGCTTGTAGCCAGCATTATGCTGCTTTCTCACAGAAGGCTGGGGAAAAGTTGGAAAACAAATGATTACTAGAAAATACAGCATAAGCGGAGAACAATGCTGACGCATCAGTTATACAAAATTATAGCAATGCACACATACCTTATGATATAACCACAGTATAAGGTATGATGAAATGCAGAATAAACATTTGGATTTTTACTCTTCATAGAACAGATAATTTAACACATTTCCATTTTGATCCATGTAAACTGGGTAGTGACGAGAACTTAGGTATCTCTACCAGATATTGCCAAATATTTATCAATCAAAGTTTAACAGGCTTGTACGACAAAGGGGTTGTGCACCTGTGTAACATCAAAATCCAATAGATATGATCTAAACAAGTTTTTAAGCAAGGCCAGTTACAGGAATACAGATCTGTGTTATTCAAACAAGACTTAAAGTATGTTTTATTGGACCCAGGATATCACATCCAGTTGAATAATTACATGAGCAATAAAGCTTGATTTAGATAGACAGCGTGCTATAAATGAAACAAGTAGGCAAAATCTGCCACAGAAGAACTTCCGAAAAAAAATCACTACGTTATAGTGAGAACACACAAACTATATTGTTACCATAACACAATCCATCACTTTAACAAACAGTTTTTTGCAATGTAGTCGACAGAAAACACACAAGGTGAAATCTTTGTAAAACTTTCCATGATATACTTAACCAAGCTGAGCAAACTTCGATATTTCTTTTACTGTAGTTATAAATTAACTTTTCAAATAGCCAATTTTTTGTTTTTCTAAATTCAAACCTTGATTAATCAGCTCACTAAAATGTGACATGCGAATTCAGACTAAATCAGGGAAATTAAAAGCAATAAAGTCATAAACTACAAATTTGAGCATCAATCATCAGTAATGATGGAAATTAATTAAGGTAAAATAAAAACGAAAAACTTCTCGAAAAAAACTTACAGAATCATGGGTCAAGTAAGTATCGCAATAATCACAGTAGTACCTGCAATAGAAACCCACATTGGAAAACGTCGATAAACTTAGCATACGAAAACACACGCAGAAGAAGATGAGCTGATTACCGTGGCATTAGCGCAGGAAATGACTGACGAGCAAATGAATTCTCAGGTGATTAGAGAAGGTTTTGGGGAAATTCGTAGGGTTTTTTTTAGCTGTTCCAGAGAGAGAGAGGGAGATGAGAGAGAAAAGACAGGTACAAAAAGCTTTGTCGGATTCATGATAGGTCGAGCGACCCGCCCCGCATTACTCGGGTCAGCCAGCCCAATAGTCGTTAAAATGGGTTAAAGGATAAACCAGCCCAATTATTGGGCCCATTTTTCCATTTCTGGTAGCAAAGTGGATAATATAAAATGACAAACAGTCCACTTAAGAATAATATAAAATTAAAAATATACTCATTTCTGATCTTTTTAATTATTATTTTTATTCAGTTTTTTATTCTTAATATATTTTTTTCAATTGTCCACTTAAGAATAAATATAAATTTATATACCTATATTTATTATGTGATATACTCAAGGACAAAAATATCGGTTTCGGTGGAAATATTGGACATTTTTTTTAAAAATGTAGAAACTTTGTAAAAAATATTAGAAAATATATCTAGTTTTTTACAGAATATTATAACTAACATTAATACGTATATTGAATTTAAAATTTCAAATAAAATGATATATTTGCAATAACTACTATATAAACGTTATTTGTTATGATAATATGAGAAATTTTATATAAAGTTAATACATGGACTAGTAATAACTTGAACTCCTATGAGGTTCAAATGAATAAGATGACATGACATTTTGATTCAAACAATATTGATATCAACTTAATCTTATTGATTCACTATTGAAGCACTTGATTCTTAATCTTATACACCAATTATTTGTTCCTCCAATAAAATTCATAATAAAAAAGAAAAAAAACAAAAAAATCAAAATATTTCGAAGTTCTGCCGACATTTAAAAAATACCGATATTTTACCAATATATCGAAGATATTTCGTTGATATAACGCGCTTTTGTACACGAATTTATCGAAATCGAAACGAAATGGATAATTTACTGAAATATAGTCGATATTTTGACGAAAAAAACTGCAGCCCGTTTTTATTTTGAGAAGTCATTTTTCACAATATTTCGGTGATACATTGCCGAAATTGTATAGCGGTATCTGAAAACATATCTTGAGGACGCCCTAAGGCATTCATGGTATCGTTATGAATATCGCGATTTTTTTATCGTTTGCTTGTATATACTATTTGCTAACATTTATTGATTTTGTTTTTCTTAGAATTAGTTTGTATCATTTGCATACCTAATTAACTCTCATTGATGTTAGAGTAATTAAATTAAGGGTGTGGCTATCCGCACCCTTAAATTAAACTACCTAATTCCTTTTGTGGGAACCCCAATTTTTATTTGAATAAGTCTCTTATGAGATCGTCTCATAAAATTTTAATGCATTGTATGAGACGGGTCAACCCACAACCCAATTACCCACCACTCAAACTCTACAATTCATATGTTATTTGTGGGTGATGGGGCTCTGTCTCACGGAAACTATCCGTGAGACCGTCTCACATGAGTTTTTGTGTTTTTATTTTATTAAAAAGAGTCTAACTTGCAATATATATATATATATATATATTCTCTATATATATATATTGTCATATGATTTTTTATTTGAACTAAACCACAACATTCTATGAATCAATCAAATACAATACATGTTAAAGTTTGCATTGTAGCTAATAAAACAGAAAAATAAAAAAAAAGTTATAAAAAACAAATATTGTGCACATATTTACAAATTACTACAATCTAAGTTTGTTTGCAAACCAAAAGGTTAAATTTATATCACATTGTTATATAAATTTGAAAATTTATAACTTAAAAAGTTATATTGTTCAATATTTTATGAAATATATTATAAAGATAATAATGCTAAAAAAAATTAAATTATGTATTTGTATGAGAATATGGTCACAAAAGTATGAGGATTATAACAATAAAAGTCAAATAGTTTTTTTTTTTTTTTTTTCCAACTCAACAAGTATATATCTTCCACCACACTATCGATCTCAATCTCTTGATATTAAATCTTAGTAGATAAAAAAAAAAAAAAAAGAGTTCGATAGTATCTGCTAATGTTAATTGAGTCCGCTTTTAAGATAATTTTAACAATCAATCTTGAATTGAGTATCGAATAGTTGTATTTGGTCCAATAAACAAAGAGGAGTCCTCCAACAAATGCAAGTTTAATTACAAAAAACATAGCAACGGACCACATGTATTTCCATTGTATCGATTACTAGAATTGCATGATGATTGAACAAAAACAAGCATAATACACCACCCGTTTTTGCAGTTACACACTACAATAACAAGCAGAGACGAATCTAGAATTTTTTAACAACGAAAACACTAATAAATGTTGAAAATAAACTACATTAACAACATTTTTTCATTGTAAAGAAGCCTAGCAAAACCACTAGAATCGACAAATCTTTTCATAGTGGCTCTTTATCTCAAAAACTTATTTCTCAATGTACACGATCAAGATAGCATTACCAAACGAATGAAAAGGGAGTTGTATCCCGTCATTGCCAACGAGAAAAAATATATATTGATGATGTCGTTTCATACAGTACTTCTAACATATCTAAGACATAACCTCGAGAGCTTCCCTAGTTTTTCCGAGAATATTGAAAACAGTTGCCGCAATGTGGGAAGACGTCAGCCCGGCTTGCATCATTTGGTTGACCGGAGAACCATGATCTATGTATCGATCAGGAAGAACCAACGGCCTCCACTGCACACGTTTTATTCGAACCAAAGTCAATATATATCATACACTTCTTTTTTGTAATATTCGAGAAAAACTTTTGATATAAAGCCCAACGATTCGCTACTTAAAGAGCCAACCTACTTATTCGGGTGCCAAATACGCATGTTGGCTCATATGCAAGCAAGACTCGTTTGAGTCATCTGTGATCGTATAATGAATTTATATCGAAGAAATTAGTAATATTGTTTGATGTTTCTCACCTTTAACTTTCCGTCAAGGAGCCCATCGAGGGCCATAAACTGAACCACATGAGATCCAAAGCCACCAATTGACCCTTCTTCGACTGTGATCAAGACCTCGTGTGATCTAGCCAGGCTTCGAATAAGTGAATGATCCAACGGTTTGCAAAAACGAGCGTCTGCAACGGTCAACCTTAGGCCATGGGATTCAAGCAAAAGAGCTGCAGCCAAGCAACTTTGAACAGCACTTCCATACCCCAAGAGAGCCACTCTCTCACCTTCAACCAATACTCGGCCCTTACCAACCTACGAAAGTACAAAAACACGGCCCGATTCTAATTAAACGAGAGCCCGTTTGCATATTCAAAGTTTGTGAAGTTCATGAGAAGTTGAGTGTACCTCAAGAGGAATGCCTTTGTTCCTCGGTGGTAGCTCAACGCCTATCCCGTTACCTCTAGGGTAACGGAAACAGCTTGGCCTGTCGTCTATAGCAGCGGCGGTTGCAACCATGTGGAATAGTTCAGCCTCGTCTGAAGGTGCCATCACCACCATGTTAGGAAGGCATGCCATGAAAGTAACATCGAATGCCCCGCAATGTGTCGGCCCGTCTGCTCCGACCAATCCGGCCCGATCCATTGCAAACCTCACAGGCAGTTTCTGCAAATCAACATCATGAACTACCTGTATACAAAGTACAAACCAACAACATTCTGTTAAGAAAATTTATAAATGATGTTTACCAAATTGCCGATAAAATCACAACTTTTTACAAAGTCAGTGATTTTATCGGCAATTAACCCTATTTATTGAGATTTATAAAAGACTTTGCCTGATCATAAGCCCTTTGCATGAAAGATGAGTAGATTGCACAGAAGGGTTTGATGCCTTCACATGCCAAACCAGCCGCGAAAGTTACGGCATGCTGTTCGGCTATCCCAACATCGAAACATCTAGTCGGAAAACGACGTAAGAAGAGGTTCAAGCCGGTCCCACCACCCATTGCAGCATGGATAGCAACAACATCCTTGTCTGCTTCGGCTTCTGCAATAAGAGCCTCTGCAAAGTAGGTTGTGTAAGATTGTGTTGGAGAACTCGACTTAAACTGCTTCCCAGTTGCTGGATCGAACTTGGTCACACCTACAAATAGCAAGCTTATCGAATCAAGACATTCTTTTTAACATAAAAAACAAAAACTCAACATTTTTTAAAGTAACAACTAACCATGATACTTGTCTGTGGCTTTTTCTGCATAAGGATACCCCCTGCCTTTCTCAGTGACAACATGGATCAACACCGGACCCGTTATTTCAGTATTCTTAACCTCTTTGAGAATGGCTGTTAGATCGTCGATATTGTGACCATCAACTGGGCCAATATAGTAAAGCCCAAGCTCTTCAAACAGTGTAGAACCCGAGCCACTAATGAGGCCACGAGCATACTCGTCCACTTTGGCTGCCAGCTCATGCATAGGCCCTCCGATCTGCTTAGTAACTCCCTGCAACAATTCCAATGAAGGGTTCATGAAAAAGTCCTAGAAAATCAAGAATTAGTTTCTGAGTTTGGATTCTTGATTCATGATAATAACCTTGGCAACTTCTCGTAGCTCTCTGAGTGGACGATTGGACTGTAGCCTGCTTAAAGCACTACTCAAGGCTCCAACGGGTGGAATAGGCCCGTCTAAATTAGCAGTGGGTAAAGAGACCTGTTTGTTGTCATTAAGAATCACGATCATATCAGAATCTAAATAACCAGCATTGTTCATTGCTTCGTATGCTTGGCCAGCTGTCATGGCACCATCACCTATCACTGCCACGACATTGTTTTTTCTTCCTTTTAGATCCCTTCCCACGGCCATCCCTATTCAGAAAAGAAATCATCGAAGGATTCAAAACCTAGAAAAGAAACCGTTTCCAAGACTGTGTCTATATTATTATCACTTTCCTTTTGCATGTATGAAAACATACGAGCCATTATTGCCGTTCATTTCTACCACAAGATTTCTCGTTCTTAAGAAGGAAACGAAATAAAAGCTATTCACTTCTCATAATTCTTGTTCTATTACGCGTCATAAGATCGTACCTAAACCAGCAGAGATAGTTGTGGAACTGTGACCAGCGCCAAAGCAATCGTACTCACTCTCAGACCGTTTGGTAAAACCAGAAAGGCCTTCGGTTTGTCTCAATGTCGGCATTCTGTGTCTTCTTCCAGTTAAAATTTTGTGAGGATAAGACTGAAACATACATAAGCATACAATCAATACAAAGACAATAACTAAAGCAATCCACAAAACATCAATTCATAACAAAAACGTTATATAAAAAGACACAAAACCTGGTGGCCAACATCCCAAAGAATTCTATCTTGAGGAGCATTGAAAACATAATGAAGAGCCACAGTGAGCTCAACCACACCGAGGCTCGAACCAAGATGGCCCCCAGTCTTAGAGACATTGAATATAACATCAGATCGAAGTTCATCTGCAAGTTGTTTCAATTCCTGCATAAATACACAGAATCCCTTTTCAGATACAAATAAAAAAAACACAGATTCTTAGTTCAACATGTTACTTAAACTGCATTCTATACCTTAACTGAGAGATTTTTCAAGTGAATTGGATAGTTAATAGTGTCCAAAAGAGGAGTTGGAGGCTTCTTAGAGAAATACTCCTCTCTTTCAGACAATGATGCACAAATTCCAACTGCCCTTTTCTTTGCCTTCAAATTCAAAACCAAAAACAGAACAAAAACAGCCATTCCAATCAACTATATGATGGCTAAATAACAATCTCAAACAACACCTAAAGACAAATGTTAAAGAATGCAAGATATAATAAACAAAGTATTAGCACAAATCCCAAAAGTACTAAAACAATTAAGGAATTAATTCAAGAATTCTTAAATCATATGGGCCAGATTTCAAACCTTATAATTCTTGCAGAAAACATGACAGTGTAGATCCACTCCATGTAGCCACTGAGAGCAAAAAGTGGGACCCCTTTGAGCATCTGCACCCACTCCATTGCTCAAATTTCCAGAAAGTGAAAATGTACTCAGAGCCATATTCATAAATTTACACAAACTATAACAGGAAGCCAATAGATATTAACTACTCCAAAAACTTAAAAAAAAAAAAAAAAATCAAACTTTTTTCTTTTGTAATCTTCTCAGAAAGATTCAAACTTTAATAATAAACTCATACAGGAAAAGTTATTCAATCTTTTTATTTTATATGGCGTGCACTCAATGCTGATTTCTGATTGTGTGTGTAGAGAGAGAAAGCAGAAGACTTTGAAGAGAGAGAAAAAAACTTGAAAGAATCAAACAATTGGAGGGATTATTTCTCTTCTAAATGGCCCTTTTTGCAGAGAGCTCCAAAGTTGATAACGCAGAAATCAGCATTTATAGTAGGGGTTGAAACAATGCAAGAGAAACGGCCACGTCAGCAAAAGGATAGATATATATGTATGATAATGTATCTATATTTTCATTGGAGTGGACATGAGTGTCTGAAACATAATAGCTACTATGTATTTGGACAACGATTGAATTGTTTTTTAGGGGTGTGTTTTTTGCTTTTAGTCAGAGAAAGTGTGATTAATGGTAAACTCTATTTATAAGTGTGTTTCTTGCTTAGCCAATGACATTTATGTTGTTTTCCATGTGAATGCTTTCTCGATTTTTATTTATTTATTTTTGGTGGAAATAGTTTTTGGAAAGTGCTTGTGATCATTCTTGGTAATTTTTAAAATTTGTGAATTAAGTTGAAAGATTTATTTAACATATTCTAGAGAAATATATCTAATCTAAATTAGATATTTTTTTAGCAAATCGGTGTTTGACTCATCTCTTTATAAATTTTGGTAAGCTCATAATTTATTAAGATTGATTTGTGAAAATAAATTTGAATCATATACATTAGTTAAATTATTGTGAATATCTTTTTCATGTAATCTCAAAACCCACTCATTTTACTTTATAAACATACCAAAAATCACGGAAACCCATTTTATGATTTCAATAACCCAATTAGCCAATGAAAAAAATATATAAAAATTGTGTACAAAACTTATACTCAATTATTATTAATCACGACAATAGTTTTATTGATATTATTATATTGTGTGGATGGCGTTATTATGTATAATATTTGTTAATCACACACACATGTGTGTATATATATATATATATAAATAGAAGATAAATATTATGTTTGATGACATTAACCAAATAATATAGTTAATAATTGACAAAAAAATATTGGACCACATAATATCATTGTAAGAAAAAATGGAAAGTGGAAAATGATATATTTATATTAAAAAAAAAAAAAAAAAGTGCAACTTTTCTCACTAGGTAAAGAATAGGCCACTTGGAATTTTCTTTCCCCCATTTATAGCGTTGATAATAAAACCCAAAAAACCTATTATAAATTGTTTTGTCAACTACTCCTAGTCCTAGTCCAAATTGTTAGAGGAAGTCAAATGTCAATTAATTAAATACAGTATTAATGTAGGGTATTTCTACTAAATTATGCTTAATTTTCCAACTAATAAAAATATCATAAGAATTTATAAAAAAAAAAAAATTTAAGCAACGGAAACAATTATTGTTAAGAAACATGCCATTATTTAAAAATGATCTGAATCATCCAAGAAGAGCCAAATCATTTGAGTAAAATTTTCGTCAAAAATCAAATCAAAAGTCTTTTTAACATGTAAATTTATAAAACTCTAAAAATCTTAAACCAACTCCGAGGCCGTCACCACCAATCATGCTCCAGCGCTGCTACCTCCTTGCATCACATCTTACATTTGTCTTTATCTGCAGTATGAGGTAATATATAAACAAAAATGCTTAGCAAGTACGTCACCTATCTCACAAAATATTTTTCTTTGCAACTTAATAGAAAACAAAAACATCACTAATAAAAACAATAATATACTCTTATACTTGAAAATAATATACGATGGGCCCAAACATGGTACCAATGCGCGCAACTCTGAAGAATCTGAGGTAGTTAGCCACTGAATCCAAACGGAGCAACTCAATACTCATAGGGCGGTCTCGGAGCCCTTAACTTCTCTAGTGGGCGGTCTCGGTGTCCGGTACCAGTCTCTTAAAATATAGAAAATAAAACCATACATATATATTCTATCTCAAAATACTTTTCTCACTTTTCGTAAAACAAAATACTTACATCTTGTACCAGATCAAACATATGGAATCACTACACTTAACAAAACATCTATCCACATTCATAGAATGATATAAATAAAACTCACAAAGCATTTAACTTAAAAAATCATTTAAGCATACTCACAGAAAACATAAATAAGCTTTCATGTAAATTTTGCATCAACATTAGGTCTCTCGCCCGTGTTAGCTCTTCTTCTTCTGCTAAGGGTCATCCGTAGCTTCTTTGCTTTGAGCGAATCCCTTTTTACGAATTTTTTGGATTCAATATAACTACTCATACTGCAGGTAAGAGATGTACTTACCTGAAACTTCCAAAATTCACTCTACCTCTAGATTCTTAAACACCTTGTAAACTTTCTCAATTGAATCTAAAATGTAAACAATTTGTAAAGAAAATTAATAAGAATTTAATCATCTAATATATACTAAACTTATAATACTATAACTCCCTGTAACTATAACTTGACATTCATAATCTATCCATTTTCGGTTCCTTTAATTATCAAGTATCGCTAGATTATATGTTTATTCTTAAATCAATAATGCATGTCAGAACCACCCTGATGACTAAACACATAATAAAGATGAGAGATCTTGATATATTAATTTATATTTCTAAAGCTTAACATGCTCAACTAATTAGTTGTCTATCCTAACAATTATAATGACTTCAAATAAAATTACTACTTTATTAATTCCTAAGCAACAGAAACTAGAAACATACACTGTTAATTTTTATTTTTTATTTTTAATTGAACCTAACTTGATTGCTTATAAATATTTCTTATAAATTCATTGCATTCTGTTTTCTCTATCGCCTTAATATGCTGTATAAAACAATAAAATTACACAACTTACAAAATTAATTCTCAGAACCTCTCATTATTCCTTTTATGTTGATAGAATAACACAAGTACTAATCTAAATTGCCTATCTAGTAAACATCCTTATTAATTCCCCTTTTGTTTTCCTTTTATTTTACTTTATGAAATATGTACAACTTCCAATTAAATTATTTGAATTCATCATCATTACTATCCGTAAATAAATATATTATATATAACGAAGAAGAAAGAAATTAATTTTAAACTAAAACTATTCTTAAAAGTTAACTAAAGGAACACTAATAACTAGTTTACATACAATATAATTATAATTCCAATGGCATTAGCTAATTACTGTTACTAGTCTTTCAATTTTCTAAAACTTCATAACTCCAAAACATGCAAAAATATAGATATATAACATGCAAAACCAGAATGGTCAATCCCAAAATTCTAAATTAATTAATGTAAGCTTATGTACAAAACTTCTTCTACTCAATTCCATTTTCTCTTCTCTTTTTCTATTTTTATTCTTAAACAGTAATAAGATGAACCACTAATCATACCATCATATACTCACAAAATTCATCCAACAAAACCTTTGTATACTTCTGCTAACATCAAATCTCATTAATAATTATGCAAGCCTAATTAATCATGCCTCGAACTTCTAATTCCATCTTAATACAATTAATGTTAATAATAATTCACGTTTATATAAAAAAAAACCATCATTAATTACTTGTAATTGTGTGAAACTTAATTGCACAACGTCGATATGAACCTTTTCTTTCTTTCCTAAGAGCAACGCCAACAACGCGATAGTGTAGCGCCCACCACCAGAAATTCACTCCCAACAATGCTCCACATTCTGCACTAGTGTAGAGATTTGTTTATTTGGGCGCTAGATGGGGCATTGAACTGTACTAGCGCTACATTTTTTTTCTTATGTTTGTTAATAATATAATATTTGAGATAAAACAAACGTTAATTTTCCAACATAAATTGTAATATAAAAAATTAATTTAAAGTACACGGGTGGTAATTTGAATGACCTAGATGATAATATAAAAATTTAAAATGTATACAGATGATCATTTCTCAACATGGATAGTAAAAATTAGAGAGAATCAATCCTGAAGACACTTGGCATTCATGCCAGACTTGGATTGAAATTCATCATTCACAAACTCGGATTTTGATGCATGATATTCCTTTTCAAATACTCCCTCCGTTCCTTTTTAAGTGTCCCATTTTATCCATTCACACAAAATAATTTTTCCATTAATTACTTCTACAAGAATTGTAGTATTCCACCATGTTCATTTATTAGGGTAATTGATGAAAAAAAAAAGTAAAAGAGTATCAATAATGACATAGTGACAATTAAAAAGGAACGTCATATTGGATAAAATGAGACTCTTAAAAAGGAACGGAGGGAGTAGTATTTTATCTTTTCCCCTTCATCCTAAAATAATTGTCATTTTAATTTTTAAGATTTGTCCCAAAATATTTGTCATTATCCCCGAAATTGCCACCATTTAGTCTTTCTTATTAAATGTTTTATTATCTCAGATATTGAAAATATAAAAAGGAAGAAAAAAAAAAGGATAAATCGATCATTTTGCAGGTTTTTTAATATGTGTGAAAAATGCTAAAACATAAATTAATTTGAGACAGAGAGAGTAATTCACGATTATTGTTACCCGTTATCTATATTAAATAACGAGGAAATATTGGAATATTGGAAAATATTGTGCACAAAATTTAACATCATCTGATCCAACTTCAATTTTTGAGACAAAGGCAAAGAATATCTTTGACCATATTGTGCACAAAGCAAAATATTTATGGCTGTGTTGATTTAAAAAGAAAAAGGTATAAATAAAACTTTAAGATAACACCAAAACCACTTGCTTCAGACAGACACCGGTATCCTAAATATCGACATCGATACATAGCATAAATCCTACATAATACGATGCCTTGTATTGGTTGATCCAACGATAAACTCAAAATCAATCAACATCACTCCGAATAAACATATTCATAGATAGAAAAATGTATGCAATCTACGCTAAGTGTGAATAAGTTGTGATTGCATTACAAGGACGACCCAGAGAAACATTGTTGCTTAAACAATCAATAAGATAAAGAAGCAACTTTCTTGAGTCAATTTGAAGAAAAGGTGAAGGTCGAGTTGACGCAAGGTGCTCGACTCAACTTGAAGAGATTAACTCCGAGACGAAGATCAAGTTTCACTACTAGTTCAATACTAAAACAAACAACAGAGTAGCACTCTGTTCAAATAAATTGAAAAGAGAACCGGAAAATCGGTTAAAACCTCATCGAACAATCAACATTCAGAATGCACGAGCCAAAAGCTTGAAATATCAGTAAATTTAATAGGCATTGTAAATCATGTTTACCAACTAGACAAACTAAAACATCATAAAAGATATATGAAGAGATGACAATTGAAAACGCATCTGTAGACCATAAACATGATTGTTTGATTCATGCCATCTTCGTTTTCAGAGAACAAAACATGAAATTTGACACGAGGGCCATACTTTCAGACCTGTTCAAATCAGCTACGTATATGGAAAAGCAAGCAAAACGAGAACTAGAAAGTCAGCCAAAACCTCATTCAGAATGCACAAGCTGAAAGCTTCAAATGTTAGTAAATGTAATAAGCATTTAAGATCCTATTTACCAACTCAGACAAACTATAAAGGATTTCTTATACGACGAATGAGAAGATACTTGTAGGCCATAAACATGATTGTTCGACTCATTTCATCTTCTGTTCAGTGAACAAAACGTGGTGCTTGACACAAGGGTCATACTTTCTAACCTCAAGTTTTGCAGTATACCCCTTGCTCTTCTTCTTTGTTACATAGAAGAAACCAGTCCCAGCAGACGAAACGAGCTTGATCAGCTTACGGCGTTCCTTCTTCTTCTTCTTCTTCTCCTCACACATTACGACAACTAAGGAGAACATATACAAGCAGAAATAAACATAGATTATAACTAGTTTTCACATCCCAATTTGATAAAGTGTACAAGAACAAAAGCAGATAACTAACAACAACAACATACTAAACCTTTATCCTACTACATCGGATCGCCTTGTATAGTGTTCGATCATAATACATTTTCTCATTTATATTTCAATGTCATATACTTTTTTAATGTTAATTTTCCAAATCTTTTAAGATCTTCGTCTCCACATTTCCAACTTAACAATAATTAAGCATTAACACAATAAAGGATCAAATCAGAAGGACATTGTTGCCATCAATCTCAAATAACTACGGAAACCAGAAAAGAGGGGTCCAAACACACTGAAAATAATCAAAACTTAGAGAATTTTCTGGTTCTGCCTTTTTTTTTTTTTTTTAAATTGTCGACCAAATTTGAAAAAAAAAAAAACTGAAATTATTGAACAAAACTGGAATAACATAAAAGAGGGTAACATATTAAGAAATCATCAATACTTACAAGAAGGCGGCGGCGGCGGTTTGCTGCGGCAGAATTGGAAGCTTGGAAACAGCGAAGAGAGAGAGGAAATGCAGGCGGAAGAGGAGAGAACCGCCATTGGAGGGAGAGAGGGTAAATGTATGGAGTGCTTTGTTTTTTCTCTTTTAAGATTATAAACCAGTGTGATCAAAATTAAAATAAATTTACAATTTCATAAATTTTAGGGTTACTTGATACTGTTAACTATTGGAGATACGCATATATCAGTACATATTTTGTGTGATTTGTTTTGTATCTTTAGTATATTTTTTTCCATAGTATAGATGGCAAGTTCTTTTTCTTGTTCCTTACTCCAAGGAACCGATCCATAATTATAGGATTTCTTCCTCCTTGTATGATTGTACAAATACTGGGACGATCCCATCTTTTTCCAATACAGAAAACTGAGAATACATTTCTCCACATGCTTTACTCTGTGTCGATTTTATCATGGTATCAGAGCAGGTTAATTAAAAGATCCTGAAAATACACTAAAAGCTTCCGTATTTTTTTCTGGAACACACCATGACGAAAGACGGCGACGGTAGTAAAACTGGAATTGCCATTGATGTAAGTTCCCCCTACTTCATTGGCTCGTCTGATAATCCGAGTCATGTTTTCGTCTCTGATCTTCTTAGTGATGGAAACTATGGAGATTGGTCCGAAGAGATGAGCAATTGTCTCTTTGCAAAAAATAAGTTTGGTTTTGTGGATGGATCCATATCTATGCCACAAGAGGGTTCTTCTGAATTCCTTCCATGGAAACGTTGCAATGCCATGGTCAAAGGATGGTTAATGGTAGCCATGGACAAGGAAATCCGAAGTAGCGTTAAACATGCAAAAACCGCACAAGAGATATGGAGTGATCTCGAAGAGAGGTTTGGGAAAGAAAGTGCACCCAAAGCCTATGAACTCAAGAGAAACCTCACTCTCACTCGTCAAGAAAGGATGTCGGTGTCGGCATATTACACAAAGATAAAAGGGATTTGGGATGAAATCAATTCGGTTTCAGCAGTTCCCAAATGTACGTATGACAAATGCACCTGTCATTTGTCCAAACTTTTTATCGAGAGGAATGAAAAGAAGAGAATCTATGAATTTCTCATGGGTTTGGACGATGCCTTCAACACCATCAAGACACAAATTCTGAGTACGAAACCACTACCAAGCCTTGGGGCGACGTACCACCTAGTTGCAGAGGACGAGCGACAACGGTTGATATCGGGTTCACGAAGGCCGACTGTTGATGGCGCTGCTTTCCAGATACAGCGGAAAGAAACTGCGAACCGACATGGTGGTGATACAAAGTCTCCTCTGAGGTGTGATAATTGTGGAAAACTTTGGCATACCATTGAGAATTGCTACGAGATCATTGGGTACCCGGAGAAAGGCCGAAAGCCGGGGAAGATGAAAGAAAAGGAAGCGGGCAAAAATTCTGAGAGGAAACAGACGCATAGGGCTGCAACTGTTGATGCAGGTTCTACGAGCTTGAGTTCCCTTCCAGGTTTCACCACGAAACAGTTAGCTCAGTTAAGGGACTTCCTTAACAACAGCGACGTTACCTCCTCCACCCCTTTAATAAACATGGCTGGTAAGATCTATTTCGGTACACCGTGGGTAATAGATTTCGGAGCTACGAAACACATTACACATGAAAAGAGTGTTATTAAATCTTTTACAAACACAAGTACGGAAATACCTGTTAAAATTCCTAATGGGGATAGAGTACCGGTTCGATGTGTTGGTACAGTTGATTTGCCTAATGGTTTGAATGTTGAGCGTGTATTGCATGTTCCAGATTTCCAATGCAATCTACTCTCAGTTAGTCGACTCACAAAGGATCTAAACTGCGTGATGACTTTCTTTCCTGATTTTTGTACCATGCAGGACTTAGCTTCGAGGAACCTGATTGGAGTGGGTAGGCAGCGTGATGGTCTATATCTTCTAGAGCCCGTTGATGATAGTCGGAAAGCCTTCTCAGCAATAGTTGATTTGGAAGTATGACATAAAAGACTGGGACACGCCTCCAAAGTAAAACTTCAAAATATTTCTTCCTCTGATAAAGTTTTGAACGATCTTTGTGAGCCTTGCATGAGGGTAAAACAAACTAGAACCTCTTTTCCTTCTAGTTCTATTCAGTCTATTGCTTGTTTTGATTTGATACACTGTGACATTTGAGGTGGATATAGAACTGCTTCCTTTACAGGAGTATATTATTTTCTCACTATTGTTGATGATCACAGTCGGGGTGTTTGGGTTTACTTGATGAAGTTTAAATCTGAGGCTTGCAAATATATCCAATTGTTTTGTAACATGGTGAAAACACAATTTGGGAGATTTGTAAAACGGATTAGAACCGATAATGGGAGTGAATTCCAGTCACATGAAATGATGAACTACTATATGCAGTCTGGGATTGTTCTTGAAACTTCTTGCGTACACACACCACAGCAAAATGGTGTTGTGGAACGTAAACACAGATACATTTTAGAAATTGCTAGGGCATTACGTTTTCAAGCCGAGTTGCCCGTTATGTTTTGGGGTGAATGTGTGTTGACGGCTGTTTATATTATAAATAGACTTCCTTCGAAAATTCTTCAAAATCATACCCCGTATGAGATTTTGTTGAACAAAAAACCCAGTTATGAACACTTGAGAGTCTTTGGCTGTCTTGTTTATGCTAAAGATACAAGGAAAAGAGGGGACAAGTTTGATGAAAGGGGGAGGTCGTGTATATTTGTGGGATATCCACATGGGCAAAAGGGTTACAAAGTGTATGATGTTAAAAGCAAGAAGATATACACTTCTCGTGATGTCAAATTTTATGAAAATATTTTTCCTTTTTCATCGCATGTTGATAAAATTCGAGATAAGAAAAACGGTTCCTGGAATGATGAAACTGATCAGCAGGATCATGATGAATGCACTGAGGCTGAGACACCATGTGGGGGTAGTGAGGGCTCGCTCAATGTTGGTCAGGATACTAGTCACGATATAAATGGGCATACTGGGACAGTAGGTTCACGACAGAGTAGTCAAACGCCAACCTTCTCATCTCCAAGAATATAAGGTCGACTTGCCAAGATCTATAGACCACACACAGCCCACGTCCAACTCGGTTTCCTCGACAGTACATCCTCTTGCTAATTATATTTCTTACGATAAATTTTCCTTTGCTCACAAATGTTTCTTGACTGCCATCAATAAAATTGATGAGCCAAAATTCTACTCACAAGCAGTCAAAATAAAACAATGGCGTGATGCAATGAAAAGGGAGATTGAAGCGTTAGAGGCAAATGGAACATGGAGCCTAGAACACTTGCCCCCGGGAAAACGTGTCATCGACTCAAAATGGGTTTATAAGGTGAAGTATAAGCCGACAGGAGAAGTTGAGCGTTACAAAGCACGACTTGTTGCCAAGGGCTTTACACAAATTGAAGACATCGATTTCCATGAGACGTTCGCTCCAGTGGCAAAGCTGGTTACAGTTCGTGCTTTGTTGGTCGTTGCAGTCAAGAAAAGATGGATAATCCATCAGTTAGACGTGAATAATGTGTTCTTGCATGGCGACTTGGTTGAGCACGTCTACATGAAAGTTCCACAAGGATTTTCCAAACCAGGAGATGCTAGGGTTTGCAGATTACGCAAGTCCCTTTATGGTTTACGACAGGCATCGAGAAATTGGTACAAGTTCACTCATGCGATCCTTGTTGTTGGTTTTAGACAGTTGCATGCGGATCATTCTTTGTTCATTTTCAAACAAGGGTGCGTCTACGTTGCAACATTAATCTATGTGGATGATGTAATGCTTGCAGGGAATGACACCAAGAAAATTCAAGAGATCAAAACCTATCTTGATCGCAGGTTTAGTATAAAGGATTTGGGCCCTTTGAAGTACTTCTTGGGTATTGAAGTAGCATGTTCGGATGAAGGTATTGTGCTAAGCCAACGTAAATATACCCTTGATATATTGAAAGATTGTGGCATGGAGGGCTGCCGTCCCAGCTTGTTCCCTATGGAACAAAATACTAAATACGACCTTGATGAAGATGGAGTTGTCGTGGACATGCTACAGTATCGCCGCCTGGTTGGGAGGCTCCTCTACGTCACGGTAATTCGACCAGACATTCTGTATGCTACGAATGTGCTCAGTCAATTTGTATCATCGCCTCGACAGTCTCACATGGATGCGGCCTTGCGAGTTGTCCGGTACCTCAAGAGAACGCCTGGCCAAGGCATTTTATTCCCTACAGCTGGAAGTCTATCTCTTGATGCATATTGCGATTCAGATTGGGGAGGGTGTCTAATGACACGGTGTTCCAGAACCGGTTATTTTATATCGCTCGGAGGAGTACCCATTTCTTAGCGTACTAAGAAACAGACCGTGGTCTCTCGATCCTCTGCTGAAGCCGAGTATCGTGCCATGGCAGCCACTGTTAGTGAGATCTTATGGCTTCGTTGGTTGATGATCGACTTAGAAGCCCGCCAACCTACACCAACGTCACTTTACTGTGACAATCAAGCCGCGCGACATATTGCCAACAATCCGGTTTATCACGAGAGAACGAAGCATGTTGAAATGAATTGTTATTTTGTCCGTGAACGTGTTGAGTCCAAGAATGTCGAGCCTCAATAGATTACCACATCTGAGCAGCTTGCGGACGTGTTCACCAAGGCTCTCGGTTCAGACCAGTTTCGACGGCTCGTTAGCAAGTTGGGGGTTCACAATCTTCACCTTCCAACTTGAGGGGGAGTATTGGAGATACGCATATATCAGTACATATTTTGTGTGATTTGTTTTGTATCTTTAGTATATTTTTTTCCATAGTATAGATGGCAAGTTCTTTTTCTTGTTCCTTACTCCAAGGAACCGATCCATAATTATAGGATTTTTCCTCCTTGTATGATTGTACAAATACTGGGACGATCCCATCTTTTTCCAATACAGAAAACTGAGAATACATTTCTCCACATGCTTTACTCTGTGTCGATTTTATCATTAACTGAAGATCATTTATTAAAAAATATTTTTAAAATTGTTGGTATATAGTAAAGAGGTGCATTTTAATGTGGATTAATGTAGGATTTTATATTTTATTATGTGATTGAATGCACATATATATTTGTTTTGTGTCTTCAAATATATTGTTTTCTTGATTATTTTAGGAATTTTGGAATATTTTTAAGAGGGGGGAATTTTCGTGGGCTTAAGAAGATGAAGAAATCGGGCATGACAATTAAAGAAGGAATGAAAATAAAGGTCATCTATTTAATTCAAGAGGAGAAAGGCGCAAGTTGAAGTAATTAAAAAAAGCCCACTTTCTTAATTAAAGAAGAGGTGCAGGAGAGAAAGGAGTCAACGAAATTAAATAAGAGATTGGGCCTGGAAAGAATTAATTGGAGACCCATTTCTCAGAGGGATTAAGAAAATGGCATGGTGGAGGAGAATACGTGCCTACATTGAAGATTCACAACCTTTTTCATTAACTTTCTTCTCAAGCCATTTATATATTCAGTTCACGTAGATTGGAGAGAACAATTCTTTTTAGAGAGAGGAACAATATTTCTCTAGGTTAACTTTTGATGGATTCTTCGATTGCTCTTATGGATTCGATTTTGAGAATACTCGGCTAATTTTTTAATTCCGGTTAGCAGGGATGTTTGAACCCGTATATCTACTTATTTTCTAATTAATCCAATATCTCCTTCTCAATGTTTGATTAGAATTGATTATGTTACCTGTGTATAATGTTTTTGATTATTGATGTTTGATTTAATTTTCATAAGTGGTAAATTAGAGGTCGTGCATTTTTAGGGTAGCATAATCCTAGATTACCGAATGTATTCGGAGTCTAGTTCATCATATCGTCTGGGTGATTAATGTGTTTAATGAATTAAATCTAGAGAGTCTATTTTAGCTTATTCAATTAAATAGGGTTAATTAGAGATCTTATCCTAATTTAACTAATTTTAAGAGATGATTCACTTTAACAAAGCTTGTTAGATTAGGGGTGATAATTTCATGATAATCTGAGAGAGTGGTGTTACATTATAGGTTATTAGTTAATTGATATTAGAGATAATTGAACTGTTAACTGGAATATTTGCATCTATTGATTTCTTGATATTCAATTTACTTTCTAGGTTATTAGTTAATAAATCCAATTCTCCTTGAATTGAACATATGTGACATAGTTAATTCATCACTCTTCGTGAGATCGACTCCGACTTGCCCTATCTACTAGTTAGTTAGGTTAGGAAGGAAATTATTAATTTTATCGCATCGCGACAACACAGTCAATTGTTTTTAAGTTATGGACACGGTCCGATTCTGTTTCGGAACCATCAATTTTCGATTCTTATGTAAGGGAATCACAACCGAATCATGTAATATATGGTTTCGATTTTGGAACCATCAGTTCAGTTCTAAAATCGGTGGTTCCACCTCAACATTGTCTTTTTTTTTTTTTTTCAACTGTAGATCTCAAACGGTAGAATGATCTAAGTGATTGGTTTGAAAAATTCCAGAACTATCGGTTCTAATCGAACCACGAAGCCACCAACCGTAACTGTAAAAAAACTCAATTTCGATTCAATTTGATTTCGAAATTAGGTCTACTGTTAAACTAAACCATTGGTAAAGATTTGGATTCATGCCCTCATCTATACCGTGTCCACATTGGCACATATTAATGTGTTCATCGCTAATGTGCCAAAAATCGAACACTAACATTAAATACAAATCATAATATTTAAAGGAATGCAATCTTTACACATAATCAGTGGACATTTTATGACATGCCCGCGGTGGGTAAGAAAATATTATTTTTTATTTGATAGATTTATCGATCTTGTTTCTACATGTAATAATATTTTTTTTATTTTTTATATATAAAATATTATTCGGTTTGATTCGATATATCACATGGAACAATTTGGTTTGATTCGAGTTCTATAACTATATATATATATATATATATATATATATATATAAGTAAAACCACTAGGGACATGTGTCAAACTCACGATTATCTCACATTTAATGTTATTTTCTTTATTTTTATTTTTTATTTTAATTATAAATTGAAAAAAAAAGGGGAAGTTTAGTAGAAAATGCAATGATTATGAAATGGTAAACTATTAAATGACTTTCAATATAAAAAATATAAGAAAAAATATTAGACTTTTAATATAGAATATTTTAAAATCTTAGATAAATTTTGAAAAAAATATACTAATAAAAATATAAACTAAATATATTGTGAAACTATTTAATATAATTTATAGTTATTTTTCTCTAAAAATCAACAATAAAATATACGACTTAATAATAATAATAATAATATTATGATTATTACTATTATTATTTATTATTATTATTAAGCTCGATATTAAATCTAAAATTCTAAAATCAACAAATAAAGTTTAAAAAAAATATATTTTAATATGTATAATATATTATTTACTCACACATATTAGAAATTGTTTATTTCAATAGTTAAATAATGTATTCATAAAAAATACATTGCACTTAATTTTAATTTCGATGATAGCTATAACATAAAATTATCAAAAAATAAATAAAAATTCAATATAAATAATTTAAAGTTTTTTTGATTGTACTAAATTCAATTTATTTACACTCATGTAATACATGTGCCTTGTGCAAGTAAAAAGATAAAAGTATGTCTAAAAATATTAAACTACTTGATTTATGTTCAACTTGTTAAAACTCATTTAAACTTGAAATGATTAGTTATGGTTAATTACATTAAAAACATGAACTTATGGTTTATTTTCACAGACAACATTAATTTTGGATGTTAACACTATATATCATAAATTTACCATTCATATCATTAATTGACACATAATAGGAGCTTTACGAACTCCAATTGTTGACGTGATGACCAGAATGTATGCATACATCTCAATCATCAATCCATGTGTAACTTTATATTCCAATCATCACCCACTATGTTTTTTTTTTTCATGAGAAACTACAACATTGACAAAATACTCATGTGAATATCACATGCGATATTCTATTACACTTGATGTTACATCTTCTTTTTCAAAATAATCACTACACACCATGTGTATCAAATGATATCACTAGTTAACATGTGACATATATTAAATGTAATGAAAAATGAGTTAGTCTCTTATGAGACCATCTCACGGATCCCTTAACGCAAGACGAATCTTATTTGACCCGCACTCATAACCATTGACCCAACTCACCCAAATCCAATCCTAATTTAGCCAAGTCCAATACAAACCTAAGCTACACATTTGCCCGTTCTCGCACCCATAACCCTTGACCCAACTCACTCAAATCCAGTCCTAATTTAGCAAAGTCCAATACAAACCCAAACTACACATTTGCCCATTCTCCAATAAACATCCCAAGCAACAAATTTGCATTCTGACTCCTAGTTTTTTTCCAAACCCCACACCATCTTTTGTCTAACAAGTATATTAATGATTATATATACGCCTAACAAGTATATTAATGAATATCATCTTTTGCACTATATTAATGATTATCCCAATTTTTTGAAAAATATATATTAATTAATTATCTTAATCATCATACAATGGAGAATACAAAAATCAATAGTGCATATTTTTTCTTTCTAAATATTAGATTTGAAAGAATATTAACAGTCAAGTCTTTGGGAAGTTTAATCCATGACGGCGACGATGACGATGAATCAACCGTCATATGAATTTTCATTCTTGATCAATATAAATTTATCATTTTCAATCTTATTTATGTATAAAAATACATGTACTTCGTTATTTAATTTATAAAGTACCTAAGAATTACATACTTATAACTTTAAGATACATACTTATAACTGAAACACATACTTATATAAAACACTTACTTATATAGCAACATAAACAATAAGAATAAAAAACACATAATTCTAGCTTTAAAATTCATACTTGTAGTTGTAAACCACATACTTATATAAAACGCTTATTTATATATAAAGATAACAATACAAATAAAAACACATACTTATAACTTTAAAATGCATACTTATAGCTGCATGCAAAACACATACTTATGTAAAACACTTACTTATATAGCACATAACAATAAGAATAAAAACGCATACTTATAACTTAAAAACGCATACTTATAGCTATAAAATACTTACTTATATAAATCACTTATAAAATTATAAAATTAATGCTTATAGATGTATTACTAATATTACTTTTATTAAAATGCAAATAAGTATCATCTAAACATTCAATTAGCTCGTAGTTATTTAAAAAAATGACAATTCATTGATTTGTAAAGGTCATATCTTTGCGGAAAAAAATTCAATATCACATTATCACAAAATTTCAATTCTCTATACATAACCACAAAAAATACATATATACCCATTATAACAAAATCTTGATTCATTATTAATTAACAAAACATAAGCCATAACTGCATGACATAACAAAATTTTGATTCATTATTTAATTAATAAAAAAAAATCGTAAGCCATAACAGTTTTCCACATACTCACGCCTCATTTCTTTGGGTGCACTAGGTTGGGCCAGTTCTAAGGAATTTTGTTTGGGTTGGGGTGATAATTCACTGGGTTAGCGCCTTTCATGCGGTGCGGATCGGGTCAAAAGGTCTCATATGAGTTTTTTGCGATGAAAAATAAGATGTAATTTTAGATGGAATGAGGATCTGAATCGTACAAATTAGATTGTCAAAATTTTGCTCATACAAAAAAACTCTCATTTGAGGCTGTAGAAAAAAAAAATTCCAGCTAAATCGTACAAATTAGATTGTCAAAATTTTGTTCATACAAAAAACTCTAATTTGATGCTGTAGAAAAAATAAATACCAATATAGTACAGAAAAATTAGGTTTGCTTTTAGTTACATGCTAAATTGCCAAAATATAAAAGTCGTATTTTCACATTTTAGTTTTCTGCAATTTTAGTCTGTTTTTTCAAAATTCATAATTTAAATTTGGAAAAATGATTAGAACATTTTTTGAGTAAATATATGAAAATTAGTTAGATAAATAAAAAGATTATAATCCGAATGTGAATAATTATTTAATAAAAATGAAAATAACTATATTTAAGAATCCAAATTAAAATAGGAAAAAATATTTAATAATTATTTAATAGAAAAATAAAATTTAGAAACCATTGAAATAGAATGAAAATATGTGAAATAACATTTGATAATTATTTAGATAAAAGTAAACACCGTATTTAAAATTTTAAAAAATTTGATATACCTTAAAATATTCTAAAGATTTTTTTAAATTAAAAATCAAGTAAATTTTTCGAATTGAATTGGGTAGGGTATATTATGCATCTCCCACCCCCTAATACTCCATTAGCCCACTATCGCTCCATCAATAGTTTACTATGATTGTTAGGATAAATCAATAAATCGGTGTTTAATATATATTTATAAAATAATTGGAGATGTAATACATGATATAGATTTATTATTGAATTTGTATATATTATATATAGATTTATTTAGATATGAGTAAATTAAGGATAAATTAATATATTGTGGCATTTTAAAAAGCCAAAGGAGTCGTGGCCGAAATCTCCATTGACTTATACATGTATTCGGACCCAAGATTTCAATCTAGGGGGTCCGAGACGACTAATAAAAGAATACAATAATTTTAAATTAAGAATATAAATTTATCAAAATTTGATATAGTTAATATATTATTTTATAAAATTATAATAATATACAAATTAGTAACTTAATTACAACCCAACATGACAATATCAACGTAAAAAAAATTTAATTAAACTAACACATTACAACATTTTTCTTATATTTTTCATATTTTGAAATTGATGCATGATATTTTCATTGTTAACACAATATACATTGGAATTAGATGAAGAATGAATTAAGAGAGAGAGAGAGAGAAAGAGATGAAAAATAATATAAAAGAGATCCTTAAAATTAGATTTGTGTACTCTGTGAAAAAAAAAAGAGAGATGAAGAAGAAGAACACATATCTACATTTTCCAATTTATTCTTAATACTGAAATGCTCACACAATATCAATTGAAAAACATTATTAAACTCAAAGAAATTATCTTAAATTACTAAATTTTTTGATAAAGTAAAATAGAAACTCTCAATACTCAATAGTATATTGTTGACAACAAACGAGATAAATAAATTGATGAAATCTAACGATAAAAAACAAAACAAATTTCAGTTAAATTAAACAAAATAATAAGATAAATTTTGTGCTTAAATTAATTTATAAAGGGGGATTGAATAAGAAAATACTTAACTAATGACAAAAATATCCACAGACAAATACAAATAAAAATTATGAAGAAATAGGTGAATAGATGAAAATATTAAATTAAATCATGAAAATTAATATTTATTTATTTATTTTTTAATTAAAATATGAAATTACTAAAATACCCCTATATTTTTTGGAAAATTTCAGGGGCTCAGTGCCCCTTGCCCCTACATGGGTCCGTCCCTCCATGTATTGTGTATTTGGAAAAAAAAGAATTTGTGCTGAAAACGTGAAAAGACAACACAAATTGAAAATATATGAAGACATGTTATAATGTTGGATGCCACAAACCACATATTAATTGCTTTGTTTGGCACTTGTCCCTTTCACTTTGCATTTCTGAACTTAGATGTCCACATTTTCACTTCATTCAATGCAATATATAATACACACACACACAATTCAATCTATTTATTCTAATTTTTAAGATGTGATACTTTCGTTAAGAATGTGTTTTATATACACACACGCACATGCATGTTAGAGATAAATATTTTCATGTACAACAAAGTGAAAAGTGTGTATGAATGTGTGATTCTTGTAATAGATAAAAGAGTAATTATATGCAAATATATGCAATATTATGAAAATATGAATATTGTTAAAACTTATTGAATTCTTAATAAATCAAGTACAAGTTGATTTTGAATAATTGAGTATCATTTAATTTCCTTAAAAAAACTTATCCTTATATGTTGACATTTAAAAAAAAATGATATGACATCGACAATTATAGGAATATTTATTTTGTACTGATAACAACACAACATAGAATCATCTCACATCATCAATATGTTGTCATTTATTTAATTTATTTAAATCACAAATTATATATTTGAGAGTTTTAAGTCGAAGTTGTCATTCATTTCCAGTTCTTTATGATTGTATTGTTTTATTTGAGGTCATGTCCATTAAAATGGAAACCATAATTTTAAGTATTGAATAAAACAAAAGGTTTAAATCTATTTATTTGTGTTTATAACATCCTTATAATAGAATAGAATTAAATTCATATTCTATTTTTTTAACTATAAATCAGAATTTTTCAAGTAAATTTTTTATTGAAAGTGAGATTGCAACATATAATTTTGTTCTTATTGGAAAATTTATAAACAATGATTAGTATCTAGGAAATAACGATAACTTAAAAGGGTGACTCTCTTGTGCCCCTAGGATCCGTGCTCCCAACCCGGCCTGACCCGAATGACCCGCGTATATATACATTTTTTTTCTTTTTTTTCTTTTCCTTCCTTTCCCTCACCTCGCTCTGCAAATCACTTTCTCAATCCCCTCAACTTCTCAATCCTTCACAAAATCCTTCCCCTCATCACAACCATCTTCCGCCACCGCACCACCGCTGTCGCCGCCGGCTTTGTTGATAAATTTGTCAATGAAGTCCTCAAATCATCAACAAATGAAGCATCATTAAACCTTCTTGTCCCAATTCTCCTCACAGCTCTTTGGGTTCTTTTCTTCCTAAAAGTTAGGAAACCTCGACTTGCCAAAATTGGGATCGGAGAATAGAGGGATTCGGCGATTAAGGGCACGACATTGGCATCGGCGATGAGAGGGCGGCTATCGGGATCGTTTATGGAGAGCAATCGGAGCTCGCAGATGGCTTCGGTGCGGGTGAGCTCGAAGACGGAGGTGAGCTTCGTAACTAGGGTTTTTACGGCTCTCTGCTTGACGACATCCATAGCTGAGATTGTTCAAAGGTTCATGTGATTTGGGGGTTTTGGATTGATCTAAAATTGATGAGAGTTGGTTTGGCGTATATATGAAGATGCTGACTTTGAGAATTATTTAATAATTAATGTGGGAAGAATGGGTTTGGGGTTTGGTCCAAGTTGGTGTATTTTCTTCTTCCTTTTTCACTTTTAATCCTTTTTATGGATCAATTCAACATTTTCCAGATCCTGGTTTGAAGTTTCAAGTTTTAGGATTATTTGTATTGCTGGGTTTTGGGTGGAGATGAAGTGTGGTTTATGAAGGAAGAAATTTTGGGTTGAATTGTAAGTGAAAATGTGAAATGAAGATTCCATCAGATGGGTATTAATGTAATACCTGAGAGTAGCATATACAAATACCTATAAAGTATTTATGTAATACCTGAAAGAAATATGTATGTATGATACTTATAAGTTACTTGTATGATACCTGAAAGTTATTTATATAATACCTGAGAGTAACATATACAAAAACCTATAAGGTATTTATGTAATACCTGAAAGTAATATGTGTGTGTAATACTTAAAAGATACGTGTGTAATACCTAAAAGGTATTTATGTAATACATGAGGGTGATATATACATATACTTATAAGGTATTTATGTAATACCTGAAAGTAATATGTGTGATACTTAAAAGATACTTGTGTAAAACCTGAAAGTAACATATACAAATACTTGTTTATGTAATACTCAAAAGAAATATGTGTGATACTTAAAAGATAATACTTAAAAGATACTTGTGTAAAACCTGAAAGTAACATATACAAATACTTGTTTATGTAATACTCGAAAGAAATATGTGTGATACTTAAAAGATAATACTTAAAAGATACTTGTGTAATACTGAAATGTATTTATGTAATATCCCTGAGAGTAACATATACAAATACCTACAGTAAAACCTCCATAAAATAATACTCGATAAATTAATAACTTCGATAAAACTAATAATTTATCCGGTCCCAACTTGGAACCAGTTTAAATTTGGACACCAATCAATTAAATAATAAGATAATATTTTTTTGGAAATCCTAGTGTATATTTAAGGTCCCGACGAAACTATAAATTAATAATTATTAAAAAATTCTCAAATACAATATATATGTTATCCACTTGAACATTCTAAGACAATTTAGTAAAATATGAATCTACTGTTACTTGCTTTTTGTTGAACTTCAAATCTGCATTGATCTCATCTTTAAATCTCCCAATTGCACCCAAGAGTTGCGGCGTTGTCTTCTCGTATTGCAATCAAAAGTTATGAAGAGTTGTTGTTGCTTGCAATACAATGGATCATTATATATTGATCTACTTCTACACAATATACATATATCCGTAAGTCCATGAACCATTCTTTTACTTTGGCAAAAAACAATGAATGAGACCATTCAAACTTCAAATTAACATGATTATATGAGTATACATTCTTTGAATGGCAATTAAAACTTGTGTTTTAATTTATTTGTCATTAATAACTAATGTACATTGTAAGTGGATTATACAACCCCGAAATTTTGAAGGTCAGTTATGTATATACGTCAAAACCTCTCTAAATTAATAAATTATTAATTTATCGATTATATAATATATCTCTGAATTAATAAAATTCTTCGATCCCAACAATATTAATTTATAGAGATTTTACTGTATTAGATAATTATGTAATACCTTAAATGATTTCATGGTAATTTGAAGAAGAATAAGAACAAAGAGATATACAAGAAGTATAAGAAGAAAGAATATACTAAACAAATAAGAAGAATAACAAATCAATAAGAAAAAAGACTAAGTAGAAGAAAGAGAAAGAATTAAAAAAAAAAAAAAGGAACAAGAAGAAAACAATGTTGTTTCTACATGATACCTTAAGGTAAATATGTGATACCTGAAGAGTAACTGTATTATACCTGAAGAGTAAATCAGGTGTGCGCACAGTGCACACTAACTACAATGTGGACGCGCGTGGGAGTGCGTGGGGGCGGCCCATGCGCCGGGTCGGGTTGGGGGCATATAAACATTTGCGTAACTTAAATATTTAATCAAATTTTTTTTTTGTGAAGATATATGAATTACACAGTAACAATGACTAGTATCTAGAAACTCTATAATTTTTTACAATAACTCAAACATTTAAACTTCTAGGGCTCGTTTGGTTTGGGGGTTTAGGTTGGTTTCGAATTATTAATCAACCTAAACCCCCGTTTGGTTTGGGGGTTTGATGGGGGCCCCGGTTTGGACCTGGTTCAAAACTTGGGATTATGTGTGATTAAAGAAGAGTTTGTAAACCCACCAATTTGGTGGGTTTATTCCAATCTCAATAGTAACTTTTATGAATTGCCAAAAATACCCTCACTTTTATGAATTTAAATTTTCGGATATTAAATTAATTTTTAATCTTTTAAATTACTAAATTATTAAATTTTTGGATATTAAATTGTATATATTAAATTATTTTTTAATCATTTAATAGATTAAATTATTAAATTTTGGGATATTAATTTATATATATTAAATTATTTTTTAATCTTTTAAATGACTAAATTATTAAAATTTTGGATATTAATTATATATATATATATATTAAATTATTTTTTAATCTTTTAAATTACTAAATTATTAAATTTTCGGATATTAATTATATATATATTAAATTATTTTTTAATCTTTTAAATTATTAAATTTTAGAATATTAAATTCTTTTTTAATCTTTTAAATTACTAAATTATTAACTTTTGGGATATTAAATTATATATATTAAATTATTTTTTATTCTTTTAATATATTAAATTATTAAATTTTGGGATATTAAATTATATATATTAAATTATTTTTTAATCTTTTAATATATTAAATTATTAAATTTTGGGATATTAACTTATAAATATATTAAATTATTTTTTAATCTTTTAAATTACTAAATTATTAATTTTTTGGATATTAATTATATGTATTAAATTATTTTTTAATCTTTTAAATTATTAAATTATTAAATTTTTGAATATTAAATTATTTTTTAATCTTTTAAATTACTAAATTATTAACTTTTGGGATATTAAATTATATATATTAAATTATTTTTTAATTTTTTAATATATTAAATTATTAAATTTTTGGATATTAACTTATATATATATTAAATTATTTTTTAATCTTTTAAATTACTAAATTATTAAATTTTCGGATATTAATTATATATATTAAATTATTTTTTAATCTTTTAAATTATTAAATTATTAAATTATTTTTTAATCTTTTAAATTACTTAATTATTAAATTTTGGGATATTAAATTATATATATTAAATTCATTTTTAATCTTTTAATATATTAAATTATTAAATTTTGGGATATTAAATTATATATTTATTAAATTATTTTTTTATCTTTTAAATTATTAAATTATTAAATTTTTGAATATTAAATTATATTTTATTAAATTATATTTTAATCTTTTAATATATATATATATAATTAAATTTTGGGATATTAAATTATATAATTTTGCCATTAAAGAAATTAATATTAAAACTAGTCTTGTTGCATAATTCATTTAATGAGGGGTATTTTGGGCACTGCACATTTTTTTCTTAACTAACCTACAAACCAAAGAAAGGATTATAAGCTAACCCAATCTAAAAAATATCTAACCATTCAAACCAAACACAAAATTTATAAATAACCTAACCTAAACCAACATACCAAACACCTAAATAACACCTATTTTATCTTTGATGAACAGTAAATTATCACATTTTTAGCCAATATGCTATAAACCCATCCTCCAAACCAAACTTGCCCCTATTGTCTAAAATTTAATGATTGTGAAGACATTGATTAATTCTTAACATATTTTATATTGTTTTCCCTAGATTTCTAATCAATATGTCAGCAAATACGCAATCATCAAAGGTCTCATTTAGCATTTGTGATTATTTTTTTTTTCTTTAATTTTTTATTTTGCATTTCCACATTCTTTAACAATGTTCCATTTGAAAGTAAAAAAAAAAAAACATGAAATACATTTTTGCACATTTCATTTACTAACATCACGAAATGCATATAAGGTCTCATGAATAATTATCGTAAAACAAATCCTTATTATTTACAATAAAACTCATTTTTATAAATTTATATATGAATTGTGAACGAAACTAGCTCACAAGACTCATCTAGTAACATGTATGGATTGAATTGTGGATTTAACCATCCAACAAGTTGGTAGGTTGTCTAGTTGTAGTGTAGAAATTTTCAGCAGCTTAAACCAAAATCATCATATTTTATGATGAAAGAAAAAGAAATTGGGAGCAAAACGAAACGAAAATGAAAGAACATGAAAGAATTAAGCAGAATTTGATTCTTGTTCAATCATTTATTCTTGTTCAAGCAGACTTCTCCACACCCACCCACCCCAACTCCCCGAGTCGACTCTTGCATCTCCCAAAACACATTGAGAGAGAGAGAGAGAGAGAGAGAGAGAGAGAGAGAGAGAGACAGAGAATTTTGTAACCCCTAACTCCCATTCATTCTCCCAAAATCTCCATTAATGCAGCAAAACCCATCTCCCTCAATCCCTAATCCAGTCAACGAATTCACTACTCCCCCAATTCCCTCCGATGACCCCACCCCTTCTTCCCTCTTCGATTGGTCCGAGTTTCTCGACTTCAACCTCGATGAAAGCCTCACCATCTCCTTCCCCAACCCCGAGCCCGAGCCTGACCCGAACCACCACCCGGAGAGTTCGGGCGGGGAGAAGCCTGGTCGCCTGAGGAAGAGAGACCCGAGATTGGTCTGCTCCAATTTCTTGGCGGGTCGGATCCCATGTGCGTGCCCTGAATTGGATGAGAAGCTGGAGGAGGAGGAGCTGGGCCTCCCGGGCAAGAAGCGGACCCGGTTGGTGAGGACTCCGGGCGGGGCTCCAGCGAAGTGCCAGGTGGCGGGCTGTGAGGTTGACATTAGTCAGCTTAAAGGGTATCATCGCCGCCACCGAGTTTGTTTGCAGTGTGCAAATGCGAGTGCCGTTGTTATTGATGGGGAGAGCAAGAGATATTGTCAGCAGTGTGGAAAGTATGATCATCCTCTCTATCTCTTATTTTATGAATTGTTTGATGTTTGATTGATGCATATTTACTGCTCGTTGATGATGGAAAATGTGAATTGAATCCTTGAAGAAAATGGCATTTCAAGTTCTAATGAATTCATTTTATTGTCCTTGAACTTCTGATATGCTGAATGAATGTCCTTAATCATGCATTCGGAAGCCATTGGTACTCTGTGTGGCTTTTCTTAATCTGAGCTCTTTAAATGATGATCTCTATTATTTGTTTTTTTGTTTGTTTGTTTGTTTGATATTTACATCCATCTGCAGACATATATCCTAATAATGGGAGTTGATCATTTCTTAATGTCAGTTCTTTAAGAAGTATTAATCAGGTTTCTTGCTTACTGTGGTCATAAATGCCAGACCATAAATTGTGGTGGACCATATTTGTCCTATTCAAAGAAATATTTCTGGAGATGATGCTAGAAATGTTATTTAAAATTGTGTGACACTCAAATATTTCGCAGTTTTTCTCTGGGTTCCTAAAGCTTGGATACATGTAACAAAGGACACAATCTGATATATGCTTGGCCTATTTACTTCTTGCACATTGAACTGAAGATGTTTCTTTATGAATATATAGTAATGGCTTTATGAAATCTGATATTTACTTCTTGATGTTAGGGTACTATTTATGCTGTTTGTTTTGTTTTCTTGCGTGAATTTGCAGTCTCTTGACTTTCTGCGTCTCTGCTTAAAGTTAGATCTATGCCTATTTCATCCTTTCGAATAAGGGAAAAACGTACATCTTGGATTACATTAAGGGCATTGCTTCTGCTTTAGCAATATTGTATGTGGTTTCTTGTCATGGTGAATAAACTAGAAGACATTCCATCCTTACCTATTATGTTGGCTCTCTTTGGGTGTGTGTGTGTGTAGAATATGCTTTAGTTTTATGGCTGGAGTAGTGTTGGGCACTTTATTGCTCCTTTAATATCACACTAATACATCTAAAACTTTTGCAGGTTCCATATCTTATCAGATTTTGATGAGGATAAACGTAGTTGTCGGCGGAAATTAGAACGCCACAATAACAGACGAAGAAGAAAACCAAATGATTCTAAAGAAGGCATGGAAAAGGAATCACAACAGATTAACTTGGTTGACGATCTTAGTGGTGATGATGATACTGGAAAAGGTATAATCATTATACATCAAAAGGCTGCATTCTTCCCTTCTTCCAAATGCTTTCACACCACTCTATATTTGCTTCACTTAGAGTGTTGTGATTCTGTAACCTTTCTTAATACTTGGATGTAAATTTAGCTAGATTATGAAAACAACTCTTTCTAGTCTTCAACAATTAGGGGAACTTACTGTTCTTTTTGTTGTAGTTTCACTTTATTTGACCCTTTAAATGTGTAGATCCTAATCAATTTTTGATGGTCCAGGTGGAATATCTGCGAGCGGTCAGATTGAAGAAAGGGAGATTATGTTGGAGTCAGATGGAAAGGTTCCTACCCAATGCTCATCTCCTGGTTCTCAGAATCTTCAAAGTGATAGTTTCATATCTTTTACCGCCTCTGGTGAAGCTCAGATCCAAGGGGATAAACAGAATAAAAAACTCAAATATTCTCCATCCTATGGTGACAATAAGAGTAGTTTTTCCTCTGCGGTATGTTCAATCTCTTATTGCGGCGTTCTGTCTTTCCTTCATGAGTCAATCTTATATTAATCTGCAGTGCCTTCATATTTCTTGCAGTGCCCTGCTGGTCGGATCTCTTTTAAGCTATATGATTGGAATCCAGCGGAGTTTCCTCGACGACTTCGACTTCAAGTATTCTTAATGCAGTTTAGTTTAATGGGATATATATAAACTTTCTTCATGTTAGATATGTGATGGTTTCTAACTGATATGCTGGTATTGATTTTTGTAGATATTCCAATGGTTGGCTAGCATGCCCGTTGAGTTGGAGGGGTATATCCGGCCTGGCTGTACAATTTTGACAGCTTTTATTGCTATGCCAAAGCCACTGTGGCATAAGGTATTATGCATTCTTTTATTTTTGGTATCGTTAATAAATTTGCATCATGCCCTAAATAAATTAGTGGTTATCATTCATCATTATTTATCCAGTAACTCTTTAACATTGTATTAAATATGTAATGAACAAATGGGGCTGTAGACTATGCTAATTGAAAAATAGAAGTTCTTCCTTCAGTGAATGTACATGTCTATAATGATGCTATTCTCAGTAAGGAGAATCAAATAGTTGTCACCTTATATTTTGTTTTCAGAAATTTTAAAAATTGTATGAACTATCTTAATAGAGTTAATCATAATGGTGATTTGATTTATTTCATCTCCAATTATTGTTTTGTATTCATTCCGCATGGGTTGTAACTTTGTAAATTCTTTATTGGCCTGATTATTAATATACCTGCAATGAGCAGTTATTGGAAGAACCAGCTCTATGCATTAAAGATCTTGTTGTCTTGCCAGAGAGCCTGTTGTCTGGAAGATGCACAATGCATGTCTATCTAAATGACATGATTTTTCGTGTCACAAAAGGTAAGCCAGCATGACTGGGTTTATTACTAAAGAGCCTTTCTCCATGTAATATGTTTTTAAATTTTCTTTTTATTTATTTGGATCCTTGTTGAAGCAGATGCAACTTCAGTACTGAAAGTCAAAGTAAAAGATCAAGCTCCGAAGCTTCATTACATATACCCAAATTGCTTTGAGGCTGGCAGACCAATGGAATTTGTGGCCTGTGGAAGTTATCTACTTCAACCAAACTTTCGGTATGAAATGATGCATTTGGAAAAAAAGGATTATGTTAAATTTTTGTATGCAGATTTATTTATTTACACATTATATTCTAGTTTTTAAGTTTAGCATCCTATTATATTCCTTGTTTTATTTGAGAACTTAGATTTCTGAATTCTTCCATGATTTGTTGTTTATGCATTGTAATTCCCTGATATGTAACCATAATAAGGGAGGTGCTCGGAAACATCCATGCAATTTATGTTGATCATGAAGATGGATGTTATTATCTCCTTTCTTGTTCCTCGTGGGAACATTTTCCTTTCTCGAGCTCCCATCCAACCAAATGTTGAAGGCCTAGCATGGGATGAAGAGTTTGAAGAATGGATGATGCACAACTAGAATTAATGTGCTAAAATCATACATAAGCAAGTATAGGTAGAGTGCTATAACTAAGTTTAAAGAATGGATGGTGTACCTAATGAAAGATGTTAATTCTGATGGAACTGAAAGATGAAGAGGTGTTCCTAATCATCTAGAAAATATTGATGAAATTGTTAATCTTTTGGGGTATACTTGTTTCATACCAAAAACAATTTTTTAGTGGGGAATTGTTTGCTCCAAAACTTGAAAATGTGCGTTTTGCAGGCACTAGATACCAAGCTAGGAATATTAGTTTCTTAATTATTGTTAATTGTATAGCAAGTTTACAAAAAATGTCATTTTGTGGATGTGTTATGTATGTGTTATCTTATAGTTAACATTGGCATTTCTCTTCTTCTCCTTAATATTCTATTATTTTGGTGTCTGTCTTGAACCTGAGGGTCCTAACTGATTTTAATGCTCTTGTCAGGTTTCTTATTTCATTTGCTGGACGATACCTAGAATACAATATTAGTGTTTCATCTTCGTGCCGTGAGAAAGGAGGTGCCAACAGTGCTGACCATCAATTGTTGAAGATATATGTCCCTCAAGTTGATACGTCTCTTTCTGGTCCTGCTTTTATTGAGGCGAGTCTGTACTTTGCTCACTTTTTACTCTTTTGCCCTTTTGCACTAAGCTGTTGCCTGCTTTTTCTTTGTTAGCCTGAGGTTGATTCAGAGGATGGGAGCTAACATTTTAGCTATGTTATGAGGGGGGATTGCTAAAATTGAATCATTTATACTCTACCAACTTCTCTTAGGTGTTATAAACCAAACACATTCTTGTTGACGTCAAAAGTGATTTAACAATGCGAAATCTGCTAGCAAACCTCAGTTTCAATCATCTTATATACAAAATCATTTTTGGTGAAATTGATTCTTCAGTTTCTACTAGTAGAATCAACTATTGGAGTTATCATTGCATCTCTTTCTTACATAGATGGGCTTTCTCTGCAGGTTGAGAACCAGTCTGGCATATCCAACTTCATCCCGATTCTTGTTGGAGACATTAAAACTTGTGCAGAAATGGAGGTCTTGCAACAAAAATCGTCTCAAGAACAAGAATCGTCTCCTCCACATGCTGCGTGTGAGGTTTTTACTTCAAAACAAGTGGAGATGTCAGAGCTTGTTTTGGATGTAGCATGGTTGCTGAAGAAACCTGTATCGACACAACAATTGACATCTTCCCATGTACACAGATTGAACTATTTATTAGAGTATTTGGTAGAGAAAAAGTCTTCCATCATTCTGGAGAGACTTTTGTCCTCGTTGAGATCTGCAATAGATAATGATTTGGTTGTTGGCATTTCTGATTCCGACATGAGGTTACTGCAGAGTAACATGGACACCGCACACAGAAGGCTTTCTCAGAAATCATCGGAAAAAGAATCTTTAGTCAAGCTTGAACCAGATGGAAATAGATGCAGTCACAGCTCTCGAGATGTCGTTTCAGCTACTAATCAGGTACATCAAGTGTTGACATATTTTATAATTTACCATGAACCATGAATGCTCTATCACTTAATCGAATTCTGGTTTCTTGGTGATAAAGCTCATGTGATAACTGAAAATTCGCAAGTTATCATCAAATATCTTCTTGTATATATTGAGAACATATCTTTTGGTTTTCCCTCTTTGAATTGCTTGCATGAACTCATACTATGTGGCTCAAGTTGGTTCTGATAGATGACGATGTTAATGAATATATTCCAGGGTCTACCTAGAATGGTGAAGAGTATGTTGGGGCTCAGTACACCCTCACCGTCTCCAGCTGGCGATCCAACAGTCCCTCTTTTAAACAGAGAGGTGATCATGACTGTTAATCTTCAAGAAAGGTCTAGAAACTCTCGCAATCGGTCATTCAAAACGCTTTTCACTTCACGGCCCCTAATCACAGCAATCCTTGCTGTTGGTGTTTGTTTTGGAGTATGTGGAGTCGTCTTCCACCCTCAAGGGATCGGCCACATTGCCACGACTCTTCACAGGTGTTTCTTTGACAAACCTTCTTGAGAGGTATTTATTGTCTTTCATCTGTATATATTCCGGTGGTACAAATTTTATTGCTTTCTGTACTTTAGAATATTTCCGGGGAAGATAGATCTAATTGATGCTTCTTGTCATCACGTCGATCATAAGATTTTTGAGAATCATATAATTTGGTTTTTTTGTAATTTCATAGGTTTTCACTTATTGAATCAATGATGTATCAGTGAAGTTATAAGTTTGTATGATTGGGATGTTTGGGATCTTGAGATTTTATGATTGCAAGCTTCCAAAAGTGTTTGATCTATATTCAATAATTCAAGCATTCACAATTTTCTATTTGCTTCAATTTTCAGAATTACAATGTGATCTGCTGTAGAGTAAATATGGGCATTTGAAAGAGTAAAGTTAAAATTATTGTCTAATTGCAATTTTTTTTTTTAAATCATCACATTTTTCAAAAATCGTAATTTAATCTTCATGATTTTAAATGCAATATAGTGTGCTATTCATGAATTTTTTTTTTTTTTTTTTTGTGTAAGTGTTAAATTTAATTGTATTATACTATTCTTCAATGGTCGAGTTCAATCTCAAGCAATGAAGTGTGTACTATTCATGATTTTTTTTTATGTAAATGTTAAATTTAAATGGTCAAGTTCAATCTCAAGCAATATAGTGTGTACTATTCATTTTTTTTTTAATGTAAATGTTAAATTTTGATCTTTGAAAAATATAATTGTGATTTGAATTATAATAATGTATTCAAAATTGTGTGTGTGTGTTTTTTTTTCCTGCTAACTTCAAAGAAATTATGATTAAATTGCATTTTTTATAAATATAATGATTTTTAGCTAAGTTAAAAAATATCAAATAAAATTACAAGTTTTGAAAATGTCATAATTCTTTCGCAAATATGCAATAATTTAACTTACACAAAAACTCATATGCAGCTGGGTTGACCTGACCCGGATCCATGAGTTTTTGATTTTTTATGTTATCTTTATGTGTTATATTTGTATGATCTTTATGTTATATTAGTATGACCTTTATATACAAATATTATAACCTTTATGTTTTGTAATTTAGAAAATAAAGGAAGAATTTTAGCCTTTTTTTAGATCAACATACCTTTATATGATATTACTTATATCTTTTAATTATGTTAGTTGCACCTTTATATATTATGTACCTTTTAAAGGTAAGTAGCATGAACATAACATAAAAGTGACATGAATATCACATAAAGGTATATATGTATAAATTGTGCTGATTTTTTTTTCCTAACTTACAGTACATAAAAGTAAGGATATTTGCACATAAAAGTGGCGTAAATATAACATAAAAGTAACACATAAAAAAAAAAAAAAAAAAAACCCCACAAAGCACACGAATCTGGGTCGGGCCAATTACATGAATTTAGAATTGATGTATAGGAGACTATCTCTTGGACTTAATCTTTCAAAATTAGAGAGTGTGATGGTGTGTTAAAAAATCATTAAATTTAATTTTTTCTAAAAACTTTTTTTGCAATCCTGGTTTTGTTAAAGTGACATTTATTATGGAATGAAGTAATACCTTATGTGATGAAACATATACCAAATTAAAAAAAAACATAAACCACAAAAGTCGACAACCTTAAACATATCTGAGTGTTAAAAAAAGCCACAAAAAGCAAGACAAGTTTCCCTCCAACTAATACACTATTGCATTTGTTCAACAGAATTCATTCAACATAGGAATTGCTCCACCAGCTGCCACAATCTGTTGTTCCAACTGCAATAAAAAACAATTCAAGTCACAATCTACTCCTACTTTTGTGTCCTTCGTTTCTAACCTACTTATTTGTTCGATACAAAACCATTGTTAAATTTCAAAACATGACAACTATAAGAAAGCGTATTCTTGATCATTTCAAAAGTTGTCTAAGACAATCCGATAGGAAAATACGTGGAATACGAACCCGTAATAGCGCCTCGAGCTTGGACTTGATTAGCAAGAACTCTTGCTTCACTTGTTGCAAACATAATAAGCACCTAAATCCTCACAAAAACATCTCAAAATTTCGATTTGCTCCACATATTGAATTTGTGAACATGGAAAAACAAGGAAAAAAAAAACACGACGTCTCTTACCCTTGGGCGTTTTGCTCTTCGCAGAAGCTGCGAAAAGCGATACAACTGTTCTTCACTCTCTGAGCACCAATGCTGTGATACCAAAGCAAATGAACTTATTACACGAAAAAGTCATGAAATTGATCATTTACCCTAATCTTCCTATTCAGTTTAATAGGTGTTTGAAAGTTTATAAGCTCGTTAAAAATGTGAAATTCTTTTCCAAAAAAATAGTGGTTCTAAGTTTTTAATATAAGTTTTTGATCACTGTAATTAAAAAAACATGTTACTAGTAAGTCTAGTATCATAAAAACTAAAAATAACCTTTATCCAAATGGTAGGAATTAATCAACCTTTTGTGTTAAATTTGAAATTCCCATTAAGTTTTACAGTTGTATGCTTCCATAAAACCCATAAAATATAAAAAAATAAATGTAGCAATTTTGCAAATCACAAAATCATAAGAAAAAAAGAAAAAAAGGTGGTATTGAAATTGAATACCTAGAGCTACTGCCTTTGAGCTGGTGAACATGAGAGTCTATCTTCTTGAAATCCACATTTTGCTGATCTCTGCATCAATACACCAATTGTCAAATGTGTGTGTGGAGAGAGAGAGAGAGAGAGAGAGAGAGAGAGAGAGAGAGAGAGAGAGAGAGAGAGAGAGAGAGAGAGCTGACAAAGCTAAGGTGAGATGATTGAGAAGCCTTTGAGAATCATCAAAGAAAAGTGAAACAACTTCAAACACAAAATCAGGGTTGCTCTCATCTTGAAGTAACTGCAGCTGATTAAACTGACTATCCAAGAAACCCTTCAACAATCAAACCCACCAAATTAAATAAAGATCCATCATCATCATCATTATCATTAATTCAATTTAATCTTACCTCACGAAATAGAACACTGGTGTACTCAAGAAAACTTCTCTGCAGCTGCTCCACCTCCATCTCTCTCTCTCTCTAGAAGAATAAATGGTAAAATCAATCAAGGGATATAATGCTTCAAAAGAATTTTTGATGCATTCAATGAGTTGGAGACAAACTGCAATTCCTTTTCCTTTTTTTTGTTGATTCAAATTTTGAATTAATTCTATACCATATTTTGCTGTTTTATTACACACAAGATCCTGTTAAAAACACTAAATTGTAAAATGAAATATCAATATATAATAGATGATTGCGATGCATTTATTATGACACCATTTTTTTAGCATAATAATCTCAATTTATCCATTTTTCACAACATTTTTTTTCCATATATTCTTTTTTCTTTTCATTGAATTATCTATGGAACAATTGTCGACATTTATCAATAAAAAAGCGAATTGAAAGATGCCCATTATTGTGTTGAAGAATCTCATTGTCACATTTTCACTTACTATCAAAATATACCTTTTCCATTAATATAATTTGTACAGTATTATTTGTCAAAAAAGGTATTGATTCTCCTTTTATGGTGTGCCCAATTTTAATCAATACTTTCTTCTTTTAAAGCCAACACGTTTTTTTACTGTCATTTTCTTCTGCGATTCACGTTGAATGAAAATTTTCATTTCATCTATATTTTAATTTTTTTTTTCTTGGCTCAAAAAAAGATTATTAATTTTACCATGTAAATAAAAGATATAAATCTGATTTTATTTTTCCATCTATACCACCCACAAGCCCGACTTAAATTGGGTTTAATTTTAGATGTCTTCCATAAAACAACCCCACAAATTGATCAAATTAACAAAATATCGCATAACTTTTGGATATTTTTGGCTGAGGTTTAGCACAGCCGTCAATCAAATCTTCGATATAAGAACAATATAAAAAACAAAATAATGTTCCCCTATCCATCGTGAACATGTCTTAAAATGTCCACCATCGATGTGTAACATGTCAAAATCTTTTAAATATTGTGATTTGATTTTTAATAATTATGTTGGCTTTTTGACATATCAGTGGTGGATACATTAACATGTGCTCACGGTGGGTAAGATAATAGTCCTGCACAAAAACATATGTGAAATGATCTCATTGATAGTTTTTGTGAGACGGATCCTTATTACCCATGAATTGAATCCATTTTCTCAAATCATTATGTGAATTGTGAAATGTGGGTTATGGTTTGATCCGTCCCACTTAACAAAATCCGTGAGACGGTCTCATATGAGATCTACTCATAATAGTATCATAACTATTCGATTTTGCTGAAATATTGGTATCTTGATTTTACGGAAATATAGGTGGAAATATCGGCTTCAACGGAAATATTGGTAAAATTTATGAAAAATGATGGAAACTTTGCAAAAAAAAGGGAAAATGGACTTGGTAGTTACAAAATATTATAACTAACATTATTACATATATTAAACTTAAAATTCAAATAAATGACATATTTACAACAAATGTAGAGATAAACTACTATATAATATTGTCTGTTATGATAACATGAGAAATTTAAAATATTTAATACATTTAATAATACCAAAATAAACTCCTATGAGGTTTAAATGGATAAGATTACATGTCATTTTAATTTAAATAATATTGATACCAACTCATGACATTAGCCTGGCTTGAATGTAATCATTAACATGTCATTGATATACTCCTATGTCTCTTCCAATTGCAATTCCAAGAATCAAATAATGTGGATATCACCAAGATCATTAATCACATGGTTGATACATGTTTGAACCTCATATGACATTTCAGGTAGTGGGTATTGAAATATATTTTTTGACTAGTCAAATCAAACTTTGAACTATTGTGTCTGTCGTAAAGATACCACCGTTGATATGCATTAGCAAGATTAGTACCCACATTCATTGAGTATTGTAGTAAATAATTCTATATCAATATTTGAGCTCTTATCTTGATTCCAAATATGTTTTCTTCCATAATTCTTTCCAATAACATCTATTCCTGGACCTCCTACTCTACTTCTATGGTATGAATCTTGTGTTGTATGTGTGAAATCGTGTTCACCGACAAATGAGATTAAATGCACTTGATTTGAAAAATCATAATTTTCTCAATTTCCACCACCACTACCACCACCACCACCATTGGTGCTTCTACCAACATTGTTTTAACTATCTATCGAGGTATCCATATATGATCCCGAACCACCAGTATTAGCATCAACTTCTTTTTCCATAACTCGATCCATATCAATGCCATATTCACGAGCTGCTGTTGTTACCTGTGGATCTAGATTTCCTTCATCCTTGTCTATGTGGACAGGTCGAATCCATTGGAATGGTGAATCGTTTTCCTCATCATCAAATTCAGCAGCTACATTAACTACATCAAAATAGTCTTGCTCAGCGACCTTATCATCTTCAACTTCCATATTTTATATCTTTAACTTCATGTTATAATAGCAGATGATTTTGCTGCTTAGTATATATCAGTGAAAATATACTCAAATTTCTCTCACAAGCAAAAGGTGATGTTGTTTGTGATAATATTCGTATGACCAATTTTCTAAGTGTAGGTGTTGAATGACCATACATAACCCACCATTCAACCGTCAAACATTAATCAATGTCAAACACATATTTTTTTATGTATGAAAAATAAATAATTATAAATAATTGATACAAACGTTAAGAAAACTTATATGGTGCCATTATATTTCATGATGCAAACAACACGATCACTAAACATTTTTCTCACATCACGAAAATATGTAAGCTGCACATTCACATAACAATGCTAGTATGTTTCTGAAACTGAAATGTTAATAATAGTTATATAATTTATATTAAAATAACAGTCAATAAACCTCATTTTCAAATTAAGCTATGCCTTTTGAATCAGGGTCTAATGTGTTAAACACTTGGTGCACCATTTTAATTTGGTCCATATTTTCACCAACTCCTAAACTATATTGGAATTTTGGATTAATGTGTTTGAAACCTATTTCTAGCTTACTTAACCGCAAGTGCATGGTGTCAGCTATAGATAGGATGAACAAGGTCGATCCTACAGAGACTAGTGAATTAGGACAATGTTAATTACCTAATTAATTTATCTAACTTTATCTAGGTGACCGAACCAAGAGAATTATTTTAATTAACCTAAATCTAACACAATTCGATGAAATCAAAAGTTAAATAAACATGTATCAAGATATATCAAGATTCAAACAAGGATCTAAGGCTACGACTTCATTCTACTTCAATCAAATTTACTAATCTAGTAAAATCAAACTCAAATTCAATTATCTTATGTGAGCAATCACGATTATAAATTAACCTCTCTCTCGAGCAACTTAACCCATAGATTGATTATTAATGTCTGTATCTTTACATCACAGTTAATAACCAACTTCCAAAAGCTCCTAATAAGATCGTATTCTTATCCAAATTATTACCAATCTCTCGATCTAACAATTAATTGAGTCATGCATTTTCAAATCTATAATTAGATATATTCTCTCGATCACAATCTAATTAATTGAAGCATGCATAAATTTGGCCAGAATTCATACATGGAATAAGCACAAAAAAGCATGAATAAGATATAATGGATTTAGAGGAAATATTAAAACTAGAAATTCAATAAAATATCCATAGAACTACTCTCGTACCCTAAGATCACGAGATCCCTAGCCAATAATCATGTTCGTAACATAAAATAAATCACAAGATGACATGATAAAAATTAGAAATAAAATCAAAGAAAAACTTAGTGAATTCATGTTTGGGTGCTTCCTCTTTGATCTTGAATCTCTTGCTTTCTTGCTTGTTCTCAAGATATATTTCATGGATAATAGTGCTCGTGTCCCTCGAATGACTTTCCTAGTCCCTATCTAGGATTGAAAAAGTCAAAATCGGATTTGGATAAGAGTTCTAGTAAAAAAAGAGTCCAATTCGAGTAGGAAACCCATGACCCGACCACTTCCGACCCGGGTTGGCCCGGGTGGACACAAATCTCGACTTTCAGATGTGTTTTGGGCTTTTTATGGGGTCTTTGGTGTCTTCATGAAAGTTGTAGCTCTTAAAGTTGGTTATCCAATGCCATTAATTTTAGCCTGATATCAATTTACTATACCAAATTATGCCCAAAGTACTCAAACCATGTCAAGAAGAAAACTGGACGATTTTGCACAACCTTCACCTTCTTGTAATTTTCTGCTCTCTTGGAGGCCGAGTTACAAAAAGTATTGAACATGAAAGTTGTGTAACATCTTCTTAGTTTCCCAACAAAGCAAGAATCATCAAATTTGGACTTTTAGAGTTCGAGATATAAATTTTCTCTCAAAACTGCGCGTTTTGACTTTGTATCCGGACTCCAACTTGGCTTTTCAATCGATTGAGCTCACTTTGTGCTAAAATCTATCAAAATCCTCACAAATCAAATAAATACGTGAAATTTTAAAAATGATAATAAAATCTATATAAAATATCACAAATATGTGCTTTTCAACACAAAATGTTATGAAATTAAGCTCCAAAATGCATCAATAACGCAAGTTATCATAATATAAAAAACTATAAAGTTATGAAATATTGTTAGTATATCATATCATATATACAAATACATGATATATACAAAATAGGTACGGTATTACCTTCAGCATGCATGCAACGGATGTGAAAGTGTGTGATACGAAACTGCAAGAGTTGGATATATACTTTAGTCAATAGATAAAAACTTTATATAAATTAAATATAATTTGAGAGAATCGAGCAACCAATTATAATTAATTAATTTATTTCTAAACCGCAAGAGTCGGATGACGAAGATAAGACTAGTTAGTTATTTTCATATAACATGTACAATATAATCGTTATGTACAAATATATCTTATGACATATTAAAAAAACACAAAAACTCATGTGAGACGGTCTCACGGATAGTTTTCGTGAGACGGAGCCCCATCACCACAAATAACATGTTAATTGTTGGGTTTGGATGGTGGGTAATTGGGTTATGGATTGATCCGTCTCACGCAATGCATTAAAATTCCGTTAGACGGTCTCACAAGAGACTCACTCTTAAAAAAAAATCATCTATTGTAAGGGACTAAGGGTAGCTCAGATTCTGGAGCTAAAGGCTAAATATGTTTGTAAGCGTAGCTCAGATTCTGGAACTAAAGGCTAGTTTGTTAATTTATTTCAACAATTTTCAATACTCAGTGCACAGAAGTAGGTTCTATATCAAAAATTGAAAATAATCTTTCATTATTTGGTGATATTTTAAAAAGATTGCATAAAACTTAAAATGAAAGGAATTGTATTTTATTAAAATGACAAATAAAGTGGAATCGATAAAATAATTAATTATGGGCTAATTAAATTAATAGGCCCAAATTGTGCATAATTAATGAAATCGAAGGTGTTATCAATTCGATAATATTTTTAGTATTAATTTGTTACAATATATTAATACAGTACAAAAGAAGAAATCTAAAAAGTAAACAAAAAATTAATTTTAAGTAAATTACCTAGTAACTCAAATGCTTATCATTTTCACATAAAAAAACATCGCCAAGAGCTAGAGCTTTATATCCTACTTTACATATAGCTTTTTACAAATTGAACTGCTATTTCACAATTTTTTTTAATATTAATCCTTCAAAGCAAAAATATAGATCACCGTGACTTGAAGAAATTAAATATTTAGTAAAGTAATTGACTTGACGTTGATGTTGGAAATCTTTCTTCTGCTCTAAAAATTGGAAATCTTTTTGATGTTGAACAATAAGTGGGAGATGTGTAGAAGGAAAAAATAGTTTAGAATTTTTTTTGAATTGTGTCTTTTGCTTTGAACAAATTGTTACGTTTGCATAAATGGAATTCACATATTTATAATACCTGTAGAAGATAAAAAAGTAGAGACAAGAATCTCTTGAATGACAAAAATAGTGATAAGAGATCCTTTGAATGACATTAATTGGATTTTGTGGTTTGGGAGATAATATTTCTCTTTAGCATTCCCATGAAAATTTGTGTTATGTTTGTAGCATTTGAACTTTAGAGTAGTGTATGTTAATTATTTGAGTAGTGTAGTTTAGACACTTATGACAACTTTTATAAAATTTTGATCTAATTATAAAGTTTAAACTATAATATTATTTGGGTACAAACTACCTTTTCATTACCTTTACAATCATTCATTATAAAATTCTAATAAAAAAATCCTACTTTTTTTCTACCGATATTGAAATATTTCGATATTTCATCGATATATGGCCGGCATTCCAAAGATTTATACCATATTATCACTGAAACCGAAATAATAACGATATTTACCAAAATATAGCCGATACATCAGCGATATTTTGACGAAATAATACATCAACCTGTTATTGTCGTTGGCACAATTTGAGCGATATTTCAGTGAAATATCCGGGATTTTTTCTTCCTTGACCACAACTTCTTTACACATAACAAGCATTGATATATGTATTTGTCATTTAAAGGAAAGGAGATTTCTTACAAGACGAATCATCTGTCAATTATATAGTTTATAAAAAGAAAGATCAATCATAATTTCTCTATAATCATGCGTACAAGAATATCGATCAAAGAAGAACATGTAGAGAGATGAATAATCAACGAAAGCACGTTTTGTTAATCACCTCAGAATCTTCATGTTGCTTTGTAAGACTACAGAGTGTCACCAGGTTGCACTGCTGATGTGGCGAGGCGACAATGGGGAACGTCTCGTTTCACAGTTCTTCCAACGTGCCGTTGGAATATTCATGGCCCGCCCTTGCAGAATTTCCATTCGCTAAACGGCTTGAGCTGGATGGATTTGAGTAGTTGGAAAGAGGGGTCCCGCGTGAGTTCCGGTTCTGTGAAGCAGTTGTACTTCTAGTTGACTTGAGACGAGCCTTTCTACCCTGTGGCCGAGCAATTGAAAAATGAGTCACAAATTACGGTATCAAAAAATGCTGTAAATATATTCTAAGGCTGTCAATTTTTGTATTTTGACCAAATGAAATCTCACCTTGCCCATGCACTTCTCCAAGTGAGGAGCGAATCGCCCGGCCATAATGGATCGACCACAGTTCATGCACTCAAATATCTCGTTGGCAATGGCCGGGTGAGTTTGTCCGAAAATGTCGACGACATATTTGCCGTTGGATTCACCGCTATGGCCAGGATCGGATGCCCTTGCTCGTGCCTCAGCAGACAACCTCAACTCCTCTTCCTCTTCGTCCAAATGACGGTCGAGCCCTAGCCTTGCGATTCGGTGCGACTCTGATGCAACATCAACGATTATAGAATCAAGAAGCTCCCCAAAAATGTCTGATAAGATCTGCAAATCAAACCCGAGAACAAGCAAATTCCAATCAAGCTTATCACAACACTTTCCAATTTCACCATCACGACTCTAGTTAGTGTTTTATCATAAATAAATAGGTTGTTTACATACAAAATACATCAAATTTAGGTCCATTTTCATTTATCACATGAATTTTGGACGTTAATGCCACAAATCACCAACTTCAAAATCATATCAATTCGATACATAATCAGACATTTCAGGCTTCAATTGTCGAAGTGGAACCTGAAATCAAATATTAGGCTTCCAATAGGATGAATTACACATTTTGGGCTCCACGTCAGCAAATGAAGCCCAAAATGTCCAATTAATATGATTTGAGAGTTGGTGATTTATGGTAAGGTCTAATGTTCATGTTCTAAATGAAAATCGACCGAACGATAATGTCTTTGTATGTAATTATAACCCTAAACAAATCAAACTATATATTTAACAAGTGAATCAAGGGGGCAAGAAACTGTAAGAAAGCACAATAAGAAACAGAGGATCGCCTAAACAAAGTTTACGAAAAAAATCCAGTTCAAGCGGGCATCAATCAGCATAAGCTTAATCAGCAAAAAACATACATACAAGTTCATAACTCTCAGAGAAACACGAATCAACAATCAGTGAGCACTTGTACGAATCAACAATCAGCAATAAAAATTACGCAAAATGAAACCAGTAAAAGGCCTAAAACAACGAAATAATGAAAAACTCTAGATCAGTTAAAGCACAAGAAACAATCGGATCATAGTAATTACCTGGGAATTAAAAGGCACGTCATCCTCTTTCGACATTGACATCAGTAAAACGAACCACTATGGTTATCAAGCCAACATACACTCCTAGAAACCAATCAACTGAGGCAAAAATTACTTTATGAGTTCAATTTTCAATTAAAGCATAATAACACTCAAGCAATTGAAAAGATGGACCTACGAAGAATCAAATCTTAGGGTATGTTTGTTTTAACATTCACACCAATCTGAAATCCACATTTGTTTCAAAACTCAAATGTATCATCTCACTATTCGTAAAGATTTAACAATCTAAGGATTTCAAAGTAAGGATTTCCCAACCCACTTAAGTATGAACCAAACTTTATCTTAATTTCTTTAAATTAAACCAGCTTTTACAAACTCTAATATATAAATGGGCAAAAATGTAACATTAACAATGAACTTTCTTATCCATAACAACAGTAGTTCAGCAGTGAACAATTTCAAATAATTATACAAACAAAAATGAACAGCATGATCTAAAATTTAAAAAGAATATCAACAAAATTAACAAATAAATAAACCTCTAATTCAGAAAAAAAAAAAAAAATCACGTTAAAGAAAAAAAACAAAAAAAAGAAGAGCAAATTAGGGTAAAAAAGATCGATTCTTGAAACTGGCTGAAGAAAAAAAATCGGTAGTAAGAATGGAGAGGCCCATAAAGTGTTTTAATCAAATTAATATTCTTAATAACCGAATATTGCAAACTAAAATCCCAAAATTTAGAAAATCAAAACATTAATTTGAAGAGGAACCTGAAGCTGGGGAAGTGTGTTGTCTCGATCAGCGAAGAACAGCGAAAATCACATCTCTTTAGTGCGCTTTTTCCGTCTGAGAATAGCGATTTCAAGCAAAAGCGTTTTAAGGCATACATCTTATTTCTTTTAGAAAGAAGGTAAAACTATGTAGGAGTTTATTACCATAACTTGTAGTGTTAACTAGTAGTGTTAGTGTACCCGATGCGTGGTTTATAATTTATTATAATATTAGTATAGGGCCCGTGTAATACATGAGATTTTAAAAAAAAAACTTAAAATTTTGAAAATTTTAAATATTATTTATACATTAAAATTAAATTTATGATTTTTATAATATATATCACCTAATATAACATTAAATATAACATAAAATGATTGAATAATTATTTAATTATCGAAATATAATTTACATTTGTAGAGGATCATAAATAATATTTTATTTATTATTTTGAAAATAATATATATATATATATATTATTTTGCCTATTTTAACATTTATAATAACCATCAAATTTTCTTTTCAATTAAATGATAAAAAATGAAAGCCAAAATTTTACAAATAAATTTCGTTATTTATTCTAAAACACTTATTAAAAAAAATTCAATTTCATTAATTAATAAGTTTTAAAAGTTTGAACAATAATTTCCAATCAACCCACATTAATTTAAGAATGACTGTATGTGCCACATTAATTTAAAAAATTCTTATTTATTTATTTATATTTTTTCTCTAAACTTTCAAATTTAACAAATCTCAAATATGTAAATAATTTATATTATTGAATCTTAGCATATGTTATTTAAATAAATTTAACTAATATTTCTATATTATTAAATTAGTAATGTTTCTTAGTAACAAAAAATTTAAAGTAATTAATTAGCCATATTTAATGTGAAAATCTTGTAGGTTTGTCAAGTGTCCCTTTGGTCATTATTTTATATAATACTAGTATAAGGCCCGTGTAATACACGGGATTTTTATAAAAAAAATAAATAAAAGTTGGTAAATTTGAAAAATGTAAATATTATTTATATATTAAAATTAAATATATGATTTGTGCAGTGCATATCATTTAATTGAATATTAAATATAACATAATATGATTAAATAATTATTTAATTATAGAATTATAATTAGTTTCATTTGTAGAGGATCATAATTTTTTATTTTTTATTTTAAAAAGAATATATATTATCATGTCTATTATGTTATTCATCACATCCACCTTTTTTTTTTTTTTTGCTTTTTTTTTTCAACATCTATAACAACCCTCACCTTTCTTTTGAAATAAACGATAAAACTTTACAAATAAATTTCATAATTTATTTTAAATCACATATTCAAAAAAATTATTCAATTTCATTAATTAATAAGTTTGAACAACCATTTTCAATCAGCCCCACCTTTATTTTAGTTTTTTTCTATTTATTTATATTTTTTCTTTAAACTTTTAAATTTAACAAATTTCAATTATGGAAATAATTTATATTATTGAATTTTAGCATATGTTATTTAGATAAATCTATTAACATTACTATATTATTTAATTAGTAATGTTTCTTAGTAACATAAAATTTGAAGTAATTAATTAGCTACATTTAATGTGAAAATATTGTATGTTTGTCATGTGACATTCTTGGTCCTTCTTATATATATATACTAGTATAGGGCCCGTGTAATACACGAGATTTAATTAAAAAAAAATTAAATTTAGTGAAATTAAAAAAATTTAAATATCATTTACACAACAAAATTAAATTTATGATTTGTACAATATATATCGTCTAATTTAACATTAAATATAATAAAATATGATCAAATAATTATTTAATTGTCAAAATATGTGTTGCATTTGTAGATAATCATTTAAACAAATTATTATTATTTTGAAAAAAATATACATTACTATATCTATTATGTTATTCAACCCACCCACCTTTTTTTTTTAGTTTGCTCTTTATTGTTTACATTTGTAACAACCCTCAACTTTTGTTTTCAATTAAATGATACAAAATGAAAGTCAAAATTTCACAAATAAATTCCATAGTTTATTTTAAAGCATATATTCAAAAAATTATTTGATTTCAATAATTAATAAGTTTGAATAATAATTTTCAAGCTGCCCACCTTTATTTTAGTTTTTTTTTTCTTTTGTATCTATTTATATTTTTTCTTTACATTTTTAAATTTAACAAATTTCAAATATATAATAATATCTATCATTGAACTCTAGCATATGTTATTTTGATAAATCTAATTAATATTTTTATATTATTTATTATTTAGTAATAATAATAAGTCTTATCAACATTAAATTTGTAACAATTAATTAGCATATTTAATATGAAAACATTGTAGGCTTGCCATGTGGCATTTTGGTCTTACTTTTATATATATAAAGATAAAGATAAAAATATATACAATTGATATTAAGATAATGAAGTTGTATAAATTAAAAGATTTAGTAATTATAAATTTTATAATCATAATGTAGATATATTATTTTAACATTAAATATCAAAAATTTATCTACCATTACAGTATGTTATCAAAATAAATAATAAAGTAAATTTTTTTGATTTATCACATTTTTAAAACAGATCTTTTGAATATTTATGTTTATTGTGAATATCTTTTTTAAATCCAAAAAATGATGTCAACAAATATTTTAGTAAATATCTAAAAGTCAGTAAAGAAAATCTTAAAATGTTCAACTATAAATTAATACAGATATAATTATTCACAGTAAGTATTGAAACTTGAATTAACGAATAAAAATTAAAATACACTCCATTGTTTCAAAATAATTATTATTTTCAAGACTACATTTTGTTTCAAATTATGTGTCGTTTTAGACTCTTATCTAATTTTATTACTAAATTATCCCTATTAATATTCCTTAACTCAAATTTAGGGATTTAATATGATAATATTCCTTAACTCAAATTTATGGAATTAATTTGATTTTATTTTCTTCATTTTTGAATCCTAAATTTCTTGATTAGTTAATAGTGTATTTGTCCAATTTTTATGTTCCTTAATTTATGACAAAAATTCCAAAATGAAATTTCTTTTGAAATGGAGAGAGTTCTATTGAGTTACAACTGAGATTTTATCAGATTATTAAATATTTTTATTTCATGTTCTATGTTTTTTTTTCTTTTTTGAAATTTTCAAATTTATTGTCTTAGTTCTATAAATAATTTTCTAAAATGGTATATCATCTTATAACTAAGAGTATCGTTGGTATGAACAAGTTGCACGGATCTTAAAATCCGTGCAACACTTATCCGACCCGGTTCAGACTACCGGCCCAGACAGAAAATATATATACCTTTTTTTTTTCCCTTCACTTTCACGCTGCTAGGTCTGTTGCGCCTCTCTTCTTCTTCTCTTCTCTCCTTCTTCTTTGTCTTTTGCCTTTCTTTCTCGATCTCTTCTTCTTCTTCTCATCTCTTCTCCCCTTCTTCTTTGTTTTTTGTATTTCTTTCTCGAAGCACGACGTTTTCTATTTCTCTCAGACCTCATCTTCTCCATATCGAGATGCGAGACTATTATTTTTAAAGTTAAAAATTCATCTTTATCAATTCGAAAAATATAAAATTGTATCTGATTTCGTGTTCTTAATATTTTATGATAGATGATCATTCAAATACACATGAAATAGTTGAGTTATCTATTGATGAAGATGAATTTATTGATGTGAATGTCTTGTATATATAACTGACTCATTTTAGTTTTGTTTATAAAAGATATTCTTAATAATACATAAATGTCACCTTATTGTTTATAAAAGATATTCTTAATAATACATAAAAGGTCACCTTATTGTTTATAAAAGGTATTCTTAATAATACATAAAAGTCACCTTATTAAGACAGAAAACTTATAAAGGTATACTTAACTAAATCTAAAAAAAATGTTAATGTACAACTAGCCTTACAAAAAGGTATGTCTAACATAACTAAAAGGTACGCTTAACATAACACTAAAGGTATGACTAACACAACTAAAAGGTATGTCTAACACAACTAAAAGGTATAGTTAACATAACATAAAAGGTATGCCTAACATAACTAAAAGATATGTCTAACACTACTAAAAGGTATGCTTAACATAATATAAAGGTCAGACACCTGGGAGCATATTTGGGTGGATTTTTATCCACGACCTAGAGGCGCATGCAGGTGCGTGCGGGAGCGTCTAAGCGCGTGACGGGCCGGGTCAGAAGTGGTGCATGGATCACAGATCCATGCACTATGTGTATATAAGTTTTTGTCTATAACTAAAAGCACAGATGAAGAGGATAGTCTTTCTAAAATTGAACTTTGAAGGCCCAATTTTATTAGGGTTAACTCTCCAATAATATAAAATATATCTCACGCGAGGGGAAGGGAGCAGAAACCTAGCCAAGTAGCAACTTCTCCTCCTTCTTGCTGCACCTTCCTTATCGACGCCTCCTACCACGATCGTTCTCACGTTGCCAACACCCGCCTTTTTCTTTCCTCTTTGTCATTCCTCTTTGCAGCCCTGCCACCTCCTTCTTTTTTCCTTCACCCAATGCTTCCATCTCCTTTTCACCGCCACCCGCCTACTCCTTTCCATCCACGTCTTCCGCCATCACAACATCCGTCTATCTCATTTTCTCTCTCTTTCAATTTTTTTTTCTCTTTCTCTGTCCCTTCTTTTTCTTCTCTAATACTTTTTATGTTTCGCTGTTTCAATCTTTTTTCTTTCATCTGGGATCTTTAATTTTCAAGAAAGATGCGTACTTTTCATTTCTTTAAATATTTTTTCACTGTTATCCTATATTTGAGTACTCTAGAAAGAAATTTATGTTTTTTTTCCTTTTTTTAAAATACAATAAACTATTGAATAGTATACCCTGACCCACATACTCAATCATAGACAATAAGATATTGTAGGTAATATCTCATTAAATCTAAAAAAACTAAGCATATGTTCCTTTCTTCCATCTCTTCCTTCTGTTGAGATTTTTAACTTCCATGAATTTTCTTCTTATTTTCTACTTTTAATATCATCCAAATGATGCAATATTTCTTGTGAGTCCAGAGTTGATGAATATATATTAGAATCAACCACCCACATCTTTGCTTGTATTTCTTGTGAGTTCAGAGTTGATGAATATATATTAGAATCAACCACTCACATCTTTGCTTATATAATCCAATGGCGGCTTGTAGGGGAAGCCTGATACAAGAGGCTTGGAGAGAAATACAAATTGAAAATTATTAAATCATGAAACATTAAAAGAATAAAAAAAATATTTATACAGTCAGCAAATTGACATGATATTTTTAGGTGGGAAAGTGACAATCTTAAAATTATTTCCAACTATCCTGCTATTAGTATAGTATAAATTTCTTTTAGGTCTTTTTTTTTTAATTATGTAAGTTGTATTTTACATCACTTCTTTCTTCTTTTTATAAATAAATTATACGACTTATTACAGTTTGTCATTTAAAATTTATCTCAAATAGATATGTATCTGTAATTTCAACATGTGTTATTTATTATTGTTCCCCAATTCGAGCCCGACTCGCCCGTTTTTAGCCTCCTAAAGAAGGCCGACCAGGGCCAATTCTTAAAGGACCAACCCGAGGGTTGGTCGACCAAAGACAAGTGAGCCGATCAGGGATTAATGGACCCAATAGGCCATATCCAAATAAACCCAAAGACATGAGAAGCCCAAATGACCAAAGAACACTTGGAATCTCATCCGGAAAGAGCCAAACTTCCTTAAAAGTCCACTCCAAGAACAAATCTTCAAAAAGTACATTAAATCGCAATATAAAAGTATTTTTTTAGGCTAAATAAAGTAAACAGAATATATTAAATCACAAAGTACATTAAATTAAAATAAATAAATCACAAAATACATCAAATTAAAATGCATAAATTAAAATAAACATAAAACATCTAAAGAACGATTCTTAGGTTAAAAAAAGTACGATACGGGAATTTAAAAGTCCTAATTAATAATCTCCGAGATTACTTCCCGACTCTCCGAGATCTGGAAAATATCTGTTATACATATCAAAAGTATTATTTGTTGGTGGTTGTTGGTAGTTGTTGGGAAAGTTCTTCATTTTTTCATATAATTTTTTCTTGTTGTTTTCGAAAATATTCACGTCGGCGTGGATCTCCAATGATATCCAAATCAATCATCATAATTCTATTCTCTCGTTCTTCTCTTCGTTCCTCACAGTTTTAGTCTTTTTTTCCAGCCGTCTCCTTTAAAAAACTTAGAAGGGCGTCACTATCTTCGTGCGTAGTGTTTGCGATAACACTAATATCTTCAGCTCTTTTTTTCTTAATTTTGGATTTTTTCACCCTGTCAGGTCGTTGTGATGATGAAGACCCACCACTACCACTAATATTTTCATCACTTAAATTGATTGAAAATGAATTTAGTCCAGGTTCTAGAGATCCTGGACTTTCGTTCACCTCATTAAACTGATCTCGGGACTTCCGTGCAGTATTATCCCATTACGGAAACTCTTTCATGGTGTCCCATACATGGTCAAACTTGAATGATTTTTCCTTGGTGGACGAATCATTCACATACAAAAATTTTACCCTTCGTAACTGCATAATGCATAACCATGTTAGTACTACTTTACAAATTAGACTAGGAAAAAAATTTAACAACTACTTACAATGTCATTTTCGGAAGCACCACTTGGATTTTCGCGTTCAACTTGCTCTACACATGCTATCAATTTCGAAACGACTTTTTTTATCAAGACAATTTGAGAATCAAGTGATCTCAGTGGGCGGACAGTGCCACTTGAATTGGTTGATGATTCATTCATTTTATCTTTGACACGATTCCAGAGTTGATTAAAAGTTTGGAATCTCCCTATGATTGGATCTTGACAGACTTCTTTGTAGCAATAAAAAAGTACATCTTTAGCGAATGAATAATTTGAATTTCTGGCCATTTGAGCTGTAAAATATTTCTTGTGAAACTGTGTTTTAAGTTGAATTGTATAACATGTATATATTGAGAAATGAGTGAGAATGGTAGGTGAGACGAGCATTGTTAAATCTAATGAGAACGATAAGTGAGGTTTAAGGCAGAAAAGCCTATGTGAAGGCTAATTACTCCTCTATAGTCTACTGCAATCCATGTGAAGTCTAATAATGGGTAGACAACCCTACGTGAAGTTATTGCATGACATGTGAATTCACCTTACTTCTTGGAAGTTAGCTGCAATCTATGTGAAGTCTAAAAATAGGTAGACAACCCCATGTGAAATTACTGTACGCATGTGATGGCTGACTTTTTCCAACTACATTATATATTATCACGTGAATTCACCAAATGAATACAACAAACTCATCCAATTTCTACACTTAATCAAAAAATAAATAATTCTCCTACAAACTCATCTTCAGGCTCTGATGAGTATTCTTTTCAAGAAATTTTGATAGTTCAACAAATTTCTAGAAATAACCGTGTCATATCAGAAATTCTTAAAGTTCAAGATATCAATCCCACTCATGAAGGCTCAGTTTTTGGTCGTAGAACGATCAATCATGATCGAGAAGTAGTGGCACAACATCTGTTTAACGACTACTTTACTGAAAATCCAACATTTAATGCAACAATGTTCTGCAGACGTTTTCGAATAGCTCGGTCTTTATTTCTTCGCATAGCTAATGCTGTTAAAGATTATGATAATTACTTTGTACAACGAAGAGACGCAACACACAGACTCGATTTGTCTACGCTTTAAAAAATAACAGCTGCTCTTCGTGTGTTAGCATATGTTGCTGACGAGTACATCAATATTGGAGAGTCTACTGTAATTGAATGTGTGAAGAGATTTTGTAGTGCTATTGTGGAGATATTCGGAGAGCAGTATCTAAGATCGCCTACTATCAATGACATTGATAGACTGCTTTTTATTGGAAAACAACATGAGTTTACAGGTATGTTGGGTAGTCTAGATTGTATGTATTGGAAATGGAAAAATTGTTCAACAGCTTGAGCTGGACAATGTGCAGGTCGTAGTGGATCACCAACTATTATTCTTGAGGTTGTAGCTGATTATGATCTTTGGATATGACATGCATATTTTGGTATGCCAGGAACCAATAATGATATTAATATGCTTGACAGATCTCCTCTATTTTCGGACCTAACTAGAGGTATTGCTCCTCCTGCCCATTATGTCATTCAAGGAAAAGAATACAACATGGGGTATTATTTAGCTGCTAATACTTATCCAAAATGGTCAACTCTTGTGTAAACTATTCGCGACCCACGCTCTTTAAAAAATAAACATTTTGCAGTGAAACAAGAATCATGTAGAAAAGATGTGGAGCGTGCGTTTGGAGTTCTCCAAAGTCAATTTGGGATTGTGGCAAATCCAACTCGTTTTTGGAGCAAAGATGATTTGTGAGATATAATGACTGCTTGTATAATCATGCATAATATGATAATTGAAGATGAACGCGATCTTGATAAGCCAATTGAAGCTACAACGGAGGTACCAGCTCCCGATGTAGAAACAGTGGACAATGAAACTTCTTCATTTCAAGCATTTGTTGGTTGATTTAGACAAATTAGAGACAAAGACGCACACATCGCACTTCGTAATGCATTGATTGATCATATGTGGGAGGAGCATTCCAATTTTGAGATCTAGATTATCGTTATTGTTTTATTGAAATTTCTTGTATCGTGTGTGTTGTTTTTTATTGTGTTAATTTTATGTTTTTTAATATGTATGATTGTAGCATTGTATCACGAAATTTAATTTAATGTTGTTCTATAATTTTTGCCTTTTTATATTCACATTATTTTTAAAATAACTAATAAAAATAATTATATTCAATAATCAATATAAAACAAAAATAAAAAAATTATGCAATTATTAAGTTTAAATTTGTATAAATTTTAATTCAATAAAAAATAAGAATAGTAAATGTAGTGCAGAATATAGCGTTGACAATGGAGATGAATTTAATGTAGTGTGAATTTTGCTGTAGTGTAGTGTGAATTTTGCTGTAGTGTAGGGGGAACGATTGGAGATGGTCTAAGCTAGATTTCTTTTGTCATTTTCACTAGAATTCTTGCTCTATTTTGATCTATTTGGCTTTATTTTGATTCAATTTATTTGTGTTAAACCCAAGTTTGTTCATATAAATTTTAGACTCTATGAAATCGTTTAAAATTACAAAGTGTAACAAGTAATATGGTCCAGAAAATAAAGTGCAACAAAATTGTATATATATGGTAAAGTCCATAAAAGTGTGTATAGTTTGAGTATTAATCACTAAAATGTAAATTGTAGATGCTCCCTAGTCACTTTAGTTGCACATGCCACACGGGTTTTACACTCTACTTTTAGTTTTAATTTTTCAATTAACACCTTAGTTAAAATAACAATTTAAAATTTTACACTGTAATTTTAGTTTTAATTTTTCAATTCATACAACACATAGATAGTTGACATATTTGGACTGATAAAGTGCCTAATATATAAATTTATTTCTTTGAAATAATTGTATTTGAAAATACAAACAATAATATATAAATTTATAGATAAGTAAAACATCGAAATGGAAAGTTTATATTCAAAATATGAGACGGTTAAAGTGACAAATTTAACCAATGTTTTATATTCATTAATTCATAAAAATCATACTAAATTAAATTTAGTATCAGAAAAAGAAACTTATTGTTCATTAATATTACATAGTAGCAAAATTATTAAAAAATTTACTCTCTATTAAAATAAAATTATTGAAAATTGAACTTACCATTCTATTCTATCCACATGAACCAAAGGAGATGGACCAAATCATTATACCAAAAAAAAATTTGTGGTTTTTTCTAAAATAACCTATTTTTATTTTAATTCTTTTATTAATTTTCTAGTTTAGAATTTTATTATTGTGTTTTTATTTTGCAAATGTAATTTTAACTTAAAACACATTTTTTAACTCATATGATTTTTTCAAGCAAACCTCATACCCCTGCCCAACTCCAACCGTCCACCTCCATCAATATATATATATATATATATATATATATATATTATTTAAGATACTAAAATATTAATAAAGTAAAATGAAGAATACTATTATCCATAAATAAGAAAATATTTCATTTTTGTCTTAGATAATCTGATATTTATTAGTTTTATTATTTGTAATTTGATTGTATATTTTTATCATATAAATATTCTAACTATTTTCTTACAAATAATCATATTTGTAATTTTTTTTTTATATAATCTTTATCAAGGAAATCATGAAACAATGATTAATTCAATATATTATATATTAAACCAATTTTAATTTAAAAGTTATTTAATTTAAAATTTTATTTATTACCTTACCTCCCCCATTGCACGCATTTTGACACCAAAAGCTATTTTTTTTCCGAAAACAACCCCTCACCCCTCACCTTCCCCACAACACAACACAACACGTTTTTTTGAAGCAAAATCTGCTAAAAGGATCATTTCTCCCTTGTTTTTTATTTTTATTTTTTTAATTCCAGTTTCTATTTTAACTAAGTTGTTTTGGGTGGGAAAACTACACATTTTTTTAATCATTATTTTACTATAAGGAAATGACTTTCAATACACAAATACATATAGTAATATATCAAATTTACACATTTTGTTATATAAAAACCATCAAAACTACACATTTTGTTATAAAAATTATCAAAACTACACATTTTGGAGTTTGACTTATTCATTTTAACGTGCCAACAGTATGAGGTGATGAGTGCTCTGAAAAGTTGCTGAAAAAGATGGCTGACATTATAACAATATATATATATTTTTTTGTTGGGTTCACATGCACACACTAATTTCGTGTAACCTTGTATATAAAGAGAGTCTCACACACAATAAAATTGCAACATAACATATTATTACTCCTTACATATAATTATAAAATTTTGGAAGATTAGTTATTGGCTGCTTGCTCTACCGAATTTTTTTTTCGTGTAAGGTTTGTATTTTCGTATAAATTAATTATTGATGCTTTACACAAAATTAATTTTTGCTTTACATGAAATTGACATATTAACATTTTAATGTTTTACAAGAAATTAATTATTGATTGTAGGCTAGCACTTAAAATTTAAAAATTGATATTTTCGTGTAAGAGTTAACTGCATATATAGGCTTACACAAAAAATTTCGAAGTTGCCCTAATTTTCATGTAAGGGTTGAAGTGCTTATATAAGCTTACATGAAAATAAATAATATTCCCTTACACAAAATTTTTCATAATTGCCCTAATTTTCGTGTAAAAGTTTAAGTGTTTATATTGGCTTACAAGAAAATATATAATTTTCTCTTATACGAAAATTTCCATAATTGCCCTAATTTTCGTATAAGGGTTGAAGTGCTTATATAGGCTTACACGAAAATAAATAATTTGAATAAATTTAAAATAAAAAATTACATTATTGGCCTAATTTTCATTTAGGGGTTGCTTACACGAAATTTATATATTTAAATAGGCTTAAACAAAAAATGACACCTACTACTACTTTTCGTGTAAGGTTGAACTTCATATGTATATGCTTAGACGTAATTTATATTTGTTAATAGACTTACATGAAATAATAAAGAATAAAAATATCGTGTAAGGTTGACTTATATATATATATATATATGTATTATTACTAACCCTTTTATTTAATTTTTTTTTATGGTTGCCGACGTGGAATTATTTTATTATTCATGATTTATTTATTTATTTGCATTATTACTTTTTGTTTCATTTTAAATTTTATATTTTAATGTAAATATTAATTATTTCTAATTTCTTTTATTTATATTTTTTTTGTGACAAACAGTACCAAAAAAGACAGTAACATGTCTATAGTGGTTGATATGGGGGTTATTGGGAAGGTATAGAGTACCAAAACGGTACAAAAAAGCTGTTAAACTTACAAAGAATGACATATGATAATTTATTATTTTCAATTAATGAACTCGTGCATGTTGACATTAGTTGTTGGACATATGTGTTCCACTCACTAGTTAACATAAATGAAAAAGTGAAAAAGAAAAAAGTTAAGAATGATTCTGATTTGGAAACTTTACTGTCCATTATCGATGAGGTTATTATTGTTTTTGTTTCCCTAAGAAAAATAGATGTTGGAGTATCTGTAAGTGGTGAGAGAACAACAACTCAGAATACTACCTCTGGTGATTTTTCAACAACAATTTTTAATGTTGGATCCTTGTATCCAAATGAACAAACTTCGTTTGATGAAAACAATTTTCATCGTGGTCAAGTTTTTCATCCTTTTGATTATGATGTAGAGGTGACCAACTAGGATGATAATGCCGCATCAAAATTTACCTTTTCGAATGTTCGTATTGAAATGCAAAATGATGAACTAAAAAAATCTCACTAGAATAAAAAGTCGACTTTAAATAAATTATCACAAAAAGATGAACTCACAACTTATCACATTGATGATGAGCACATCAAATAATTATAATCATTATACAGTAACCACAATAGAATTGATTTAAATTTTATATTTCATCGATAATAATAAAAAATTATAATTATAACCGACCTAAATATTATTTTGATCTCTATGTGTACGTAGGTTATGATCTTTAATAAGGGATAGCACCCCAAATATTATTTTGATTTCTCTGTGTAGTAGGTTATTATCTTTAATTTATAAGAAAAAAGAAACCAAACTTTTCTCACCTAAATTTTAATGTTAGTCATACAATTGTCTCTAATCTATCTAATTATTAATTTTTATAATTATACTAATTTAACTCTTAATTAAAATATAAATTCCTCTTTCCGAAGCACACCTTCTCAGTTATTACATTTTAGTAATTATAATAATTGGACATTGAAATCTATAATATAAATACATTTATTCATAAAATTTGTATATCAACTCCATATATAAATATTTAAGAATATATTTATTTTACTTATTAATTTTTATTATTGAAATTAATCATGAGATTTTTTTTAATTCTATGTTTATTTTACTTTTTATTATATCTATTTTTTTAAATTTATTCTTTTGGAAAATTTCATGAAATATAAGGTTCGAGCCTTACTAAATTATCAAATCATATTATATTTGAATATTAAATGCGATTACACAATTTTTTAACTAAATATTACTATTATTAATTATTATTTATTAAATTTACAAAATTTATTTCAGATTTGTTTTAATAAATTTCATACACGGAATCTATACTAATTATGATGATCTACAAGACTACAATTGGTCCAATCATCATTAACCAAATTGGAGTGGGCTACAAACTTTAATATCAAGAAGAGCAAACTAAACTTAAAGCCCAATACAATAACTGGAGTCCATACCAGTTTCCACTACTCACATGCTACTTGAATTAGTACAATTACTTCACTTTTTCTGTTTTTGTTTTGTTATAATGGGTAGCATCTAAGCAAGTATTTCAGGTGAGTGTGCATTTTCAAATTAAATGAAACCAAGTAACAATAATATTGTAATTTATTTTTCTTTATGATTTGTGGTGTTAATTTTTATACATCTATAAACTTATAGCGATATTTTCACAAAGATGAACACCTCATTTGGTGGTAGTACTTCATTCATTTGGTGGTAATAGTCTTTCTTTATTAAAAAAATTATGGTACTTTTAAGATTGAGTCTTTGCAAGAACCCACTATCCGAACTCACTTATATAATAGGCATATACACGAAAATGAATAATATTTTTTTTTTCTTTCCAAACCCATCCAAAACCTGTTTAAAACTACTCATAACCGTCATATTAGAGTTTGCCCTAGTAGAATACCTATAAATACTCATGAAATTATTCTCTTAACCCATAACCTAAATCCTTTCACAAATCAATTTTTATTTTATAAGTTATGTTGATTTATCTCATAAAATTAAATTCTAAAAATGATATCACAAAAATCATACTCTATTTTTGTGGTTTATAATTATTAAAATTATTGAAAAAGAATATAAGCAAGTAAAATATATTTTATTTATGTAAAAATGATTAATAAATAAAAAATGAGATTATTCGCCACCACATGAAATACTAAACAAATCCTAAGTCATAAAAAAATTAAAGACATAAAAATCCATTTTTGGGGACGTGTTTAGCAGAGGGTGGATAGAAAAAAAATAAAAAGAAAAAGATTTAAAAGCAAATAACTAACGCGATAGCAATGGGCCCCATATTCATTTGACTGAGCCTAGTCACCCTTGAAAATCCAGTCAAACTTGGGCGGTTCGTTGACTGTATTCATTTATTCTTTGTGATATAATAAATAGATATTTTTATTCTTTTAAAAAAGAATTTCCTTTATATAACAGGAGTAAAATTGCTAACGCGTTCACAAGTTGAAGTCGCACTACTTTCTCTCTCCTAGTCATTTCTGATATAGATAAGGAAGGAAGTTTCGTCTCACCATTTTCAATCTATATAAATTAACTTCTCCTCCTTATGAAGGGGGAGTTTAAGATCTATTCCATTTCACAATTTCCACAAACCCTAATTTTTATATTGGGTTCTATTTCACTCTTGATAGATCTGCTTTTTTTTCTTTGAGATTAGAGATGGCGACAAAGGTGTTACATCCACAAGACTGCTTGGCTGGGCGACAGATGCCGTGTCCCCGCCGGAGACACGACAAGAAGAGATCCAGCCACGGCAAGCCCGTAGTCACCGCCGCCGCCGGCGGAGGACTCGTGATCGGGAAGGTGAGGCTGCTGAGAAGAGGCGAGTCGTTGAATTCCAAAATCCCTAAACCATCAGAAGAATCGCTGGAAATTACACCGAGTGCGCCGACGGTGGAGATCTATGCCGGAACGGCGTCATTTAACTGGTCGCCGTCTCCGAGATCGGTCCCCGTGCCTACGTTCTTCAACAAGAAAGACGAGTCGAACTCGTTCGAAGATGGGGCTACGATTTTTTTAAGGCGTGTTCTTCATTTGGAATGATGCAGAAAAATCGGTGGATTCGCTTTTCTCTGATTTTTTGGATCTCCATTTCAATCCATAGATATTTTTTTTATTAGGTATTTAAAGATTTACTCCAATAATTGTATTTTAATGTATTTAGTCTGTAACTGTTAGTGTAAATTGTTAGTAATTAATCACGCACCTGTAGTTATATAGTTTTTTGTTTAATTTTCTTCAAAAATAAAAAAAATAAAATAAGTGTTTATGTATATTCTTTTCCCATATTTATTAATTAATATTGTGTATATTTGTGAGACGAATTGCTTAGTTTGGTGTATTAGAATATTAAATGTGATATGATTCTCTCCTAGTTGAAAGCCACTGTTTTCTTACTTTTCGATTTTCTTAAGATCTATGGATTCCATGATGGCAAATCTCACTCTGTCCCATGACGAAGACAATGAATTGATTATTGAACCAGATAGTTTTTCGAAGAATAACAAGACTTTTGATCTTTGCCTGGTTGGGAGGTTCCTCACAGATCTTCCCATAAATTTCAATTTGATGAGAAGTCGACTTGCAAGTGTATGGAAACCGGGGAAAGGTGTGTTTATGAAGGAGATTGGGGAGGGCCGTTTCATTTTTCAATTCTTCCATATGCTAGATCTCCAGTGGATTTTAAATGGAGGCCCTTGGTCATTCGGAAATTTTCCGTTGGTACTTCACCGCTTACAAGAGGGGAACATTCTCTACGGGTTCCTCTTGATACTATTTCCTTTTGGGTGCAAATTTATGAATTACCGATGGGGTATATGTTAGAAGGGATTGGGATGCAACTTGGTAATTTCATTGGTACGTTCCTGGAATATGATTCTTCCAACTCTACAACCATTTGGCGAACTTATATGCGTATTAGGGTTGCTGTGAACGTCAATCATCCTTTGAAACGTTTCAAGAAGATTCGTAAGGCAGATGGGGAGACATTCATAGTCCACTTCCAGTATGAAAAGTTGCAAATGTTTTGTTTTATATGTGGGCGATTGGGGCATACAGAGGGTTTCTTTGATTTACTATTTACCGCCGGTGGGGTGACGTTAAGGAGTGGGGGGTGTGGCTGAAAGCCCTTGATCGTCGTGGTCTAGTTTTGAGGGGTGAGAAGTGGATTAGAACAGAGGGGGGTCGAAAAACTGGACAATTTGATGGTAATGGTGGACAATTTGATGGTGATGGAGGAGAGTCGACGTGTGCCGAAGTTGGGAGGGAAGTTCCTTTGATGACTCAATGTCAATGTTAAGTGGGATTTACAGAATCATCCAACTATGTTTTGGATGGGGAACAAGAAGCTATCTCAAAACAACATTTTTTATCGGCAGGTTCTGGTTCTTGGAGCTGCCGGAATCAATGATTATCTTAAGTTGGAACTGTAGGGGGTTGGGCCATCCTCTTGCAGTTCCCGTTCTCAGCGAGCTTATTCGAGCTCGAAGGCCTGACGTGGTTTTTCTGTTTGAAACTCTATCTTTTGCTACGAGAATTGAGGAGATTCGTATAAAAATCAAATTCCAAGGTTTTTTTGTAGTGGACTGCATTGGTCGAAGTGGAGGTATTTGTGTGCTTTGGCGGGTCTCTTCTTTATTTAATCTATTGGGATATTCCCAGAACCATATTGATCTTCACATTACTGATATGAATGGTGATTGGCGTCTTACTGGTTATTATGGCTATCCTGATCAGAGTAAGCGACATCTCTCTTGGAACTTACTTCGTCAACTCAGAACTTGAAATGAATCAGGCCCTTAATATTGGTAAATATTTGGGTCTTTCGTCGTTGATTGGTAGAAGTAAGAGAGCAGTTTTTAATTACTTAAAGAGATTGTTTATGGAGAAAACTTCAAGGGTGGAGGGATAAATCTTTTTCAAAGGCAGGAAAAGAGATTCTCATAAAATCTATAGCTCAAGCTACCCTTGCTTATTGTATGAGCACCTTTCTCATTCCAATTTTGAGAAAGAATGATGAACTCTTTTTGGTGGGGCAATCGTAAAGACAACACAAGAGGTATAAATTGGTTAAAGTGGAACAAACTTTGTGTTCAGAAGAAAGTTGGTGGACTCGGGTTTCGTAATCTGCAACTTTTCAACCTCACAATGCTTGGGAAGTTTGGTTGGCGTTTTATTGCCAACCTAGAGGCCTATGTGTGTAGGATCCTTAAAACTAAATATTTTTCGAGGGGATATTTTTTGAATGTCGTAGTTGGGCAGTATCCAAGTTTCACTTGGAGGGGAATCTAAGCTTCCCAAGATCTTGTCAAGAGGGGGATTAGATGGAAGATTGGAAATGGTGAGTTTATTAAGGTTTGGGCTGATTCGTGGCTTCGAAATTATAATTTATATGTTCATTATATACCAAATCTTCCATGTTCCATTTCTATACCAAATGATAATTTTCTATGTTCATTCTATACCAAATCCAGCATTATCCAATTTGATGGGTAAAAGATCTTTTTATTCCTGGAACGAAACAGTTGAATGAAACTTTAATTGGAGAGCTTTTTGAACCTGCTGAAGCAAATGAAATCTTGTCTATTGCGCTTAGTCCAGGTGTAGGGAAAGACATACGTGTTTGGCACTTCGCAAGAAATGGTATTTATTCTGTTAAGACAACCTATAGACTTGTCTGCTCCTTAACTATTGACTCGGAGTTTGAGGTGAATCGAAATTGGAACCTTATCTGGAGATTGCATATCCCGCCTAAGGTTAAGCACTTACTATGGAGAGTAGGAAGGAATTGTCTCCCTTGCAAAGCAAATATGCAGCGAAAAGGAGTCTCAATTAGTAGTGAATGTGGCACTTATCGAAGCAATTATGAGAATTCATTTAGATCGAGTGACTTTAATACCCTATATATCGATAGTATGTTTTAACACGTATACATGATTTAATAAACGAACATATATCCAAATGAATAACATGTTTTTCTCTGTGATTAATTAATCAATTAAAACAAACAAGATCAATGTTTTACGATGATCATCGATTAATCAAAATAGAGATAGATATATATTATTGATCCTAAATATTTCAATTTCTCATTGCGACACTCACATGCATGCTTCTCTCATAAGTTTCAAATATTGAATTCATAATCTTCATCATTGCAGGGTTTTTCATATGACAACTATGGAGTTTAATTTAGTAATTCACTCTTTACCCTCATCATCTTTCATAATGGCTTTATGTCAATTTATGTATTCAGGTTTTATGTCAATTTATGTAGCCATGATTCAAGATTACTATTACATATTTAGATCTATGTTACCCTTTTAATCAATTAATTTTACACCAAAAAAAAAAAAAAAAAAAAAGATTGTATTCGCAAAATCAAAACTTACAATTTCAAGGATCCTCATCATATAATTTATAATACCAAAACCTTTCAAAAATCTCATCACATCATTTATACGACCAAAACCACCTCAAGTAGAGTTATAGTAGGTTAGAGGACTAAAAATGATATTTCTTAAATATAAATGATTAAAAGTCAAAAGATGTAAAATAAAGGATGAAAAATCCAATAAAATAATTTTAGAGGACAATTTTTTTTTTTTTCCCAAAAATTATCCAAAAGATACAGCAAATTTGACTTAGCTCTACTTCCTAATCCTATTGGATGAGGATTTCTCACTGCAAATCTCTATATAATAAATCTATTGACTTGTATTGCAAGAAAAATCAACTGGAGAAAAGATTTTACATTTGAAAGTTGAGAGATATTAACAGTGCCGGAGAGCTTCTACGATGGCAGCGGAGACGAAGAGATGGAGGACCGGAGGAGAACTAGTGTATGGGGAGGTGAGGATACTGAAAAGAGGCGAGTCGTTGAATCCCTTCACCTCCGATATGTCACCGGAGAAGGTGGTGGCGCCACCGTGTTCAGGGACGGAGCCAGGATTTGGTAACGAGGGGGGCGAAATTTTTTTTTTGGGATATTTATCAAAATTTTGAAATTCGAGGGGGGCGAAATCCATATTTTTAACTACAATTACATTATATACGTATATATAAGTAGTTCGGTCAGAAAATTTGAGGGGGGCGGCGGCCGCCACCAGTCCCCTCCTAGCTCCGTCGCTGACCGTGTTACTGGGAGCCGCCGTATTACTGTTCGCCGACTCCAAATTTGCTACCGGTACCTCGGAGTCTTCTTCTTCTCCATTGATGCCGGCGATTCCTTTCTCTGGTTTCAAACAGATATTGTCTGTACTAATAATTCTTTTGATTACGGATTTAAAGATTTTTGTTATGATCCAATCTTGAGGTTACTAAAAATAGCAACCAAGGTAAAAGCAACACAACTTTAATCCAGACATAGCGGGGAGAAGAAGTTGTTGGGCATCGATCCAGTATAACAAAACTTACCATGCTATAACACTGAGTGAAACACTCATACAAGTATCTATTACAAAGATTAAATAAACAAATACAAAAGTCGAGGTATAGAAAACACCAGGAGGGATCCAACAGATGGATTGAAGTGAGTTGAGAGCCAACTCAGTCTCGAGGAACGGTTCAGTCCCCTTTCACAGTCCAGCACCACAAAGACACCAAGAATCGAGCCGGTTGCACCAAGGAGCCCTTAGGAACCACTGAGTAAACCCTTCACAACCCTGATCTAACCCAACCTCGAAGAAAACCCCAATCAGTTTATCAACACATGTAACTGATTAGGGATCGGCTCAAAAGACCCCTTTTCCCTCGGCAATCACAGAGAACACATAAGCACAGGATATTCAAGCCTCTCAAAACCTTTTTCTCCTCTCCAAACCTTTCAGAAAAACGCAGGAGCATATATATAGGGTGAGCCACATCGCTCTCTCTCTACCCAAACCCCAGGACATAAATCAAACGGTCAAAACCGACCAAGAGACCAGGGAAGGACAGCCCGAGGTCGAGAAGGACCGTCGGGCACAAGGACAGCCGGAAAGGCATGGTTTGTACGAAGATCAGAGGAGAGAGAGGGAGGATGTGGCGCCGCTGACGAGAGAGAGGAGAGGAGAGAGGAGAGGGTTAGGGTTTGAGAGAAAAGGATCAGGGAGATATATATATATATATATATATATATATATATATATATATATATATATATATACCAAGCCAACGGATGAGATCAAGGGGCATGAGATGGAGGGCTCAGATTAAAAGCCAGCTTAAAGGAGCTGGGCTTGGTTCCTGATGGGCTTCAACTTGGACCTTCGAGGATATAAGTTTTGGGCCAGAAATAACATATAATATGGCCCATTTCTTCACAGAAGTCAAGATGTTCTCAATAAAATAATTACAATCGAGTCCTTTAATTTGCGGTCTTTTATTAATCGAGTCTTTCATATTTATAGTCGAGTCTTTGTGAAAAGCGGGCAACGTTTACATAAGTTGCACACGCTTTTGTCGAGTCAGCAGCACCTTTCTTATTTTCTCTTTTCTTTTATTTTCTTGTTTTATCTGCAACAGTTAGTTGCCTCGGAATTTGTGTAAAGCTTATTTAAGCTTATTTGCCTCGAAAGACAAGCAAGTTTTGAGTGTAACGTGTCCTTCTCTCTCTTTTTATCTGTGAAATTAGCAAAAATAGTGAGAAAAAAGACTCTAAGGAGGAATTCTATTCCTTCCTCCTGAGACCAATTTTCGGTCACCTTCCCCAGCGAATTCGAGCATATCAATTTTCAAAGAAAAACCATTTAATAGAATTCTTGTCTTTCAAATCTGTTCAGTCTTGTTATTAATCACAAAAATTAATGTGATAAACTAGTACTATTTCTTTAGTGCATGCACCGATTATCATAGGTGAATGTTTTACCATCATATTGAAAGTTTGTCCATAACATTCTTCTTAATTTTTATTTATTTAAAAGTGTTTTATTAAAATTTTGTAATTTGTATTTTTTTATTGTTATTTTAATTTTCTTTTATTTAGAATATTTAAGGGCAATAGATTTCTCATTCTGAGATGAATCTCTGTTAAGTTTCAAATATTGATCCATTTATCTCCTTAGGTAGGAATCATTCCCATAATTAATTCTTCTGATATTCCACTGATCCGTACTATCTTCTCTCTCTATTCTCTTCTTAATCCTCACTGTCAACGTACTCTCCTCTTCCTCTCCCTGTATTGCACGTACGTATTACTTTTGGGTGAAGGAAACATATTTATCAGTTTTGAAAAACCAGGATGAGATATTGGCAAATTAATGATGTAATTGTGAAAGTATCGTATCTATGAGAGTTTGTTATTTAAGGTTTTTCCCCCAATCTTTATAGATATACGTTAAAAAAGTAAATATGATTTTGGATTATAAAACACACGTTATCATAACTATCTTATTGTTAAACATTATTTTTGGAATTTATATATATAATCTTGGGTGAGGAGATATTCATGAAGGAAACTCTTAGGAGAGTTTCTTCAAACACCATGAGTACACTAATCAACTCAAGAAATTGCAGCACAAATAAATAGATTGAGTTTTTAATTAATAGCAAGATTAAAAATAAATAGAAATAAAAATATTAAAAATACCTATCATGTGCTTCGACAATTACGTTTGTCAAAGAGAGAGTCCACAAGAGAACATAAAGCAAAATTAAAATTAAAATATCATAATAACTAACACATAAATGAGATCACAAAAAACTCATACATCCCTAATATCTGTATGCCCTGACCCCGACACTAGTAAAATTCTGGTTCCTAATCCTATGTGGATAATGATTTGTATTGATTTTCACCTCATATACGCCACCGGAGAAGGTGGCGGCGCCGCCGTATTACTGCTCGCCGGCTCCAAATTCGCTTCCGATACCTTAGCATCTTCTTCGTCTCCTTTGATGCACAGACAACCGCCGATTCTTTAAAGATTTTCAAGAGAAAAACCATTTAGTCTAATTCTTATATTTTAATATATTTAATCATTTTATTGATCAAACAATTAACGTAAACTGGTATTTTCTTTCAAATTGTATTACATTTCATATATCACGTATTCCTTTTCTTTGAAAACTAACATCTTCAACTCTACTAAAACTAAAACTTTCATCATACTATTCAAACCCAAAATGGATTTTATAAACCAATTAAATCCATAAAATATACTTTATATTAAATTGATTTGTATTACAATCGTCTATACTTTTATTCACAAAATTAAGAATGGAAATGAGATTTTATTTTACTAACTAATATTAGATCTAAACATGTAAGTTTATAAACACCGTATTAATCAATAATTTTTTTTTTCAAAGAAACTTATATTCGACAAATCAAAAACTTATGTTCGATCTTATATTTGACAAACCAATTTCAATTTCAAGTCTCATGATGAAACAAAACTCACAGTTTGTAATCATGTGAACATAACCCAGCAATATCAATCAAAATGATTGAATTTCTTGAAAAATAGTGATAGACGGCAACATCGTCTCGTACAAGAAAGATGGTATAGATTTAAATGTGAATTACATTTAACTTGGCTTGGGTTTGAATATAATTGGATTTAATAATGGGCTTTTTTGTGTGTTAACTCAACCCAAAATTTTATTTTTGGGCTTTTTAGTCATTAATTTTTGGGCCTAATTTTATTTTTTCAATTACACGATTGAAAATACTTAGTAGTATTAGATGCCAATCAACATACACACTATATTATTGGGTCTTGTTGGTGATTTTTTTTTTCAAAGTCGAACCGAATCGAGCTGAAATGGTCAAATTTTTTAAATAGTTAATTTGATATTAGTTGATTACTAGTAAAGTTCTAGAACGAAACAATGATTATGAGATAAAATGATTAGAATGATTTTGTGTTTTTGCAACCGAGCATATAAAAGATGTTTTAATTAGATGGATGTTAATATGATAGGTTAAAGCTGAGAAAGACTGCTTGCTTGGTGCCACAGACCAACCATTACAATTACAATTACTTAATGGATAACAAAAACGACATTAAACCCTAATTGCAGGAGATATATTATTGTTTCTAAAACTTTGAATTTGTTATTGTGACATGCATGTCTGTTATAAGTTTCAAATATTGAATCCATGATTGTATTATTTTTTGTTAATTTCTTCCCATCAATACACTCATCTTCAATGTTGAATTGATGTTAAGACGGATGCATCTTCATCATTAGAAAACATACAATTTCAAGAACTCTCATCATATCATTTGTACAACCAAAACCACTTATACTACCCTCTACTACAATTACAATTAAAATAATTGAATTTCTTGTAAAATAGTAGTAGAAGGCAACTTCAATTCTGGACTCGTCGAACAAGAAAGACGGTATAGGCACCTTTCCGGTGACGAAGACAACAAAAAATACGGTGTTGGTATGGTTCTGGGCGACGGCGACGGGTCTGCCATGAACGAGGGTCCGGCGTACAGATTCGATGGCTCTCCCCCGTTTCGTCTCCGAATCTTCTCCTGCGGCGGCCGGTAGTGTTTCTCATCCATCGTCGCAGCCTCTAAACGTCTCTTATCCACGTTAGGCCGAAGATGTGGCGCTTGATATTTCTCAACGTTCACCATTGCCATATTAAAATTCGAATTGTTGTGGGTACTGTGGAATGACCAAATTTGTTTGAATTCAGTGGGATTATATAGAGGAATTAAGGAAAAATATTTCTTGATGTAGAATTACAGGTTACTTTTGGGAGAAGGAATGAAGAAATGATGTTTATTCTAGTGAATTTAATACTATTACGATTAATTAGGAGAAGAAATGTGAATTACGTGTGACAATATAAGATATAATGTTATCCAAATATATAAATTGTGTTTGTTAAAGAGAGAGTCCAAAGTATTATAAATTCACAAAAACTTGCACGAGACAGTCTCACGAAGAGACGGATCATTTTTACCCACTAATCAAACTCATTTCCACTAACTTATATATGAATTGTGGGTTGACCCGTCTCACGTAACATGATCCGTGAGACGGTCTTACATAACACTCACTCAAATAAATTATATTTAAGATTATGTGTTCAAAATAAAAGTTATATTTAAAATTTTATAAATGTGAAATAAGATGTCAATAAATAAAATTACAAATTAGAAAAATAATAAAATATTATTTAAATATAAATTTTAAATAATTTGAGAAATGAAATTATAAACAAACTTTTGATATAATTGTTCCAATATAACTATATATAAGTATGACATCATGTGCAACACATGATAGGAATACTAGTTTTAATAATAATAATAATAATATTATTATTATTATTTTTATTAGATTTTAATATTTAAGTTTCAATGCAAAAGAAAATATAATAAAAAAAAACTAAAAAAATGATGAGAGGGTTAAATAATATGACAAACATAACACCATATGCATTTTCAAAATAATAGATAAATATTATTTATTTTCTTTAGAAATGCAGCATACGCAGTTAAATAATATACAATCAAATTCTATTATTTTTAATATACTAAATTAGATGATACTAAAAAGGTTTTCCACAAGTCATATGCTAGTTAATCTGTATACACACACACAATTACTGCATACGAATATGTAGAGTGTATGTATGAGACGTGCACTCAATTATATATATTATCTTGAATCTATTAGTATGTTTCTACTTTCTAATGAGCCAATTAGTGTTCTGATCAAAATGAAATTAATGTTTTCATAAAACAAACACTCAGAATTCATATAAAGCTAGTCAATTCATTAATATGAAATCAGAAGTTCACATCAAATATACAAAGATAAGACAATTCGTTAATATAAAATCAAAAGTTCACATTAAGTAATAGGTGTCAAGTGTAATTATGTAAAGTTCAAGGGGCTAAAAGAATTATCCAAAAGATGCTTTACCAAAGTGCAATTTTGACTTAGTTTTACCAAAGTGACCAGACAACTATTAGGGTACTTAATTGATTTTTTTTTTTTCATATAAAATCGTTTTAATACCTTTTGGGTATAAGTATTTTGGTGGACAAAAATTTTATCTTCTAGATGTTTAATTTGTAAACCAAGACATTATTTAGTCTTCCCAAAATTTTTGATCTCAAATACTTTCTTTAAATATATCACCGCTTTTTGTAACTCTTTAGGAGTTCCAATCAAATTGAGATCATAGAGTTCCAATCAAATTGAGATCATCAACACACACTGCTATTATTACAAATTTTGACCCATTTTTCTTTATAAAAACACATGGACATATTGGATCATTGATATATCCTTCTTTAATTAAACATTCAGTTAGATGATTATACCATATACGTCCAAATTGTTTAAGTCCATACAAAGACCTTTGCAACTTGATAGAATAAGAGATTTTCATGTAGATATTATTTATAAATATGCAGTCACTACATCCATCACATTTCAAGTACATTGTTTAAGCCCATACAAAGACCTTTGCAACTTGATAGAATAAACTTCTTTAGGATTTGACTTACATGGTTTAGGCATGCTAAATCCTTCGAGGATTTTCGTAGATATTATTTTAAAGATTATCATATAAATATGCAGTCACTACATCTTGATTTTCGTAGATATTATTTTAAAGATTATCATATAAATATGCAGTCACTACATCTTGATAGAGCATTTCAAGTTTTTCATGTACGGTAAAATTTACAAGAAATTTAAATGTGATCACATCCAGTACAAGAAATTTAAATGTGATCACATCCACTACAGGGGAATACGTTTCATCATAATCAAATTCGGATTTTTGACCTTGGGCTACAAGTCGAGTTTTATATCTCACATTTTCATTTTTCTCATTTTGTTTCCTTACGAATACCTATTTATATCCCACTAGCTTCACACCTTCAGGTTTTAAGACTACAAGTCCGAAAACATTTTGTTTTGCCAGTGAATCCAATTGATTGGATTGCATCTTTCCATTCATAATCCTCGTCTTCTTCCATAATATCAAGTGCCACATAATGTGCAAAAATATTATTAAAAATTGAGGACTGAAACGTGGGGACTGGACTCATAGCCATAAGGGTATCAGAGAATCCAAGAATTGAGGACCCAAGCCACGAAGGAACCAGTGACTGTCAAGTTCATCAACTGGTCGACCAATGGAAGACAATTGATCACATAATGCTTTAAATTTCCGACCGAATTCTTCAACAGAAAGAGATCCACGGTGAAGAAAGAGCAGCTCTTCGCGAAATTGAATAGCGCGGGAGGTGGAGGAATAAGAGAAAACTGCTTCCAAAGCCAACCACGCTGAGCGAGAGGTTGTGCAATCAACGACTTCGGCCATTGACTCCTCCGTAAGGGTAGAGAAAAGGACTCCGAGCAGTTTCTGATCTGTAGTACGCCACGCAACATAGAAGCAAACGTGATTGTCGACTCAGGAGGGAGGGATTAGCCATCTACAAGTCCAAACAAATCAAAACAAAGAAGCATCGGCATCACTTGATGATAGAATTCAAAGTTGTCCAAATTCATTTGACCCAGTTGATGATCCAAGTGATGGTGGCAAAATAAGCAAAAAAACAAAGAAGCAGCTCGCTCGAGTTGTGCAGCAACCGGTTTGGATGAAAGATTTCCACATGTGATAATTGACCAAGCAAGCAGTTGACTCAGTAAAACAAGTAGTATAGGCGCTTTTTTCGATTGTTAGTTAGCACGTCTTTGCTTTTTCCGTTGTTAGTTGGCACGTCTTTGCCTTAGCTGTTGCATTTGTTTACATGTTCTTCAGTTTATCTAATAGTTTGTTGGGTCAGTTTCTACGTGTATTTATATCTCATTTGATTAATGAAAAAAAGGCATTCTGAGTTTTGCCAAAAAAAGAAATCTTTCCCTCTCTATCTTAAATTTTCTTGGAGATTCGTTCCTCCTCGAATTGGAACAAATCCTGATATTGTTCTATCACTAGACGTTTCCAAAGTAGGTAATTTGCTGATGTTAGTTTGATGGGAACCATGTGAATCATGGTAGCAATGGGAATTGGTTCAGAGGAGGGAGTAGCAGCCATGAGAGAGAGACAAAGCTAGACCTGGTCGTCGTTACGAAAGATTAAGAGATGACGTTAGGCAGGAAGAGAGAGAATTATGAGAGAGAAGGTAGAAGGGCTTTGCGGTGTGGTAGGCGTGATACCATGTGAAGAAATAATTGATTCACCCTTAGTGAGGTTATGTTGTATTCCACGAATTAATAGAGGAAGATTACAACAGAGTTAGAGAAAAATAGGGAAGCAAATCAAAGAAAGATATACAAAGATACGAATGTATAAGACGTACAATTAATTTAAATCTATTCCCTAATTATCTTTATTAAAATGTATAAGATGTACAATTAATTTAAATCTATTCCCTAATTATCTTTATTATTTAGGCCTCTATTTTTTCTCTCCCAAACTCTGCTTTTTAAACTTAAACTTCATCTCCACATCCATCTTCTTTTCTTCCTTTTCTATAGGGCTTCATGATAAATAAACAAGCAACCGTGATGGAGAAGGAAAAAAAGAAGAAAGAAAAAGTGAAGAAGAAGAGCTGTGATTCTCGAGAATTGACTTAACGGATATTATGAGATGTGATTAGATTAGCTAGCTAATCACATCCCATAATATCCGTTAAGTCAATTATCGAGAATCTTCTCTAATACACAGATCCTAAATCTGTGCCCCTGGGTACAAGAGAGCTCCTCTTTCAAGACTCTTTATATCATATGATTTGTACAACAAAAATCACTTCATGAACATGGTAGTATCGTCTACAAATAAAATTATTGAATTTCATTAAATAGTAATGGAAGGCAACTTGTCGGACAAGAAAGACCATATCGGTACCCTTTTCGGTGACTACGACAACAAAGATGATTTAATAATAAAATAAATTACAATAATAACATATCAAATAATTTCTAACTTTTATTATTTTCAATATAATTAAAATGGTGGCTAATGAGTGTCCAAAAAATTAAGACATAATTATAATTAAATATCATGTTCAACTGATACAGCAACAATCTTGTATTTGACAAATCAAGACCGAGTCTAATAAACAATTTCAAGTCTCATGATGAAACAAACTCGTAAATATGGCTACCACCAATATCAATTAAAATGATTGAATTTCTTGAAAAATAGAGATAGACGGCAACATGTCGAACAAGAAAGATGCTACCGCTACCAATGAATAACACGTTTTTCTCTGTGATTAATTAATCAATTAAAACAAAGAAGATCAATGTTTTACCATGATCGATTAATCAAAATAGAGATAGATATATATTATTGGTTCTAAATATTTCAATTTCTCAATGTGAGATATTATTGATCCTAAATATTTCAATTTCTCATTGTGACACTCACATGCATGCTTCTCTCATAAGTTTCAAATATTGAATTCATAATCTTCATCATTGCAGCCTGCAGGGTTTTTCATATGACAACTATGGAGTTTAATTTACTAATTCACTCTTTACCCTCATCATCTTTCATAATGGCTTTATGTCAATTTATGTAGCCAGGTTTTATGTCAATTTATGTATCCATGATTCAAGATTACTATTACATGTTCAGATCTATGTTACCCTTTTAATCAATAAATTTTACACACAAAAAAAAAAGAATGATTATATTCAAAATCAAAACATTCAATTTCAAGGATCCTCATCATATAATTTATAATACCAAAACCTTTCAAAAATCTCATCACATCATTTATACGACCAAAACCACTTCAAGTAGAGTTATAGTAGGTTAGAGGACTGAAAATGATATTTCTTAAATATAAATGATTAAAAGTCAAAAGATCTCAAATAAAGGATGAAAAATTCAATAAAATAATTTTAGAGGATAAAAAAACTTTTTTTCCCAAAAATTATCCAAAAGATACACTACCAAAGTACAAATTTGACTTAGCTCTACTTCCTAATCCTACGTGGATGAGGATTTCTCCCTGCAAATCTCTATATAATAAACCCATCTTGTATTGACTTTTATTGCAAGAAAAATCAACTGAAGAAAAGTTAGAGATATTATCAGTGCCGGAGACCTTCTACGATGGCAGCGGAGACGAATAGATGGAGCAACGGAGGAGGACTAGTGTATGGGGAGGTGAGGATACTGAAAAGAGGCGAGTCGTTGAATCCCTTCACCTCCCATACATCACCGGAGAAGGTGGCGGCGCCACCGTGTTACTGGGAGCCGCCGTATTACTGTTCGCCGACTCCAAATTTGCTACCGGTACCTCGAAGTCTTCTTCTTCTCCATTGATGCCGGCGATTCCTTTCTCTGGTTTCAAACAGATATTGTCTGTACTAATTATTCTTTTGATTACGGATTTAAAGATTTTCAAAGAAAAATCCATTTAATAGAACTCTTGTCTTTCAAATCTGTTCAGTCTTGTTATTAATCACAAAAATTAATGTGATAAACTAGTACTATTTCTTTAGTGCATGCACCGATTATCATAGGTGAATGTTTTACCATCATATTGAAAGTTTGTCCATAACATTCTTCTTAATTTTTATTTATTTAAAAGTGTTTTATTAAAATTTTGTAATTTGTTTTTTTTTATTGTTATTTTAATTTTCTTTTATTTTGAATAGTTAAGGGCAATAGATTTCTCATTCTGAGATGAATCTCTGTTAAGTTTCAAATATTGAGTCATATCATTGTATGCAACTATGGACTTTTAGTTACTCACTCTTTACCCTCATCATCTTTCATAACCTTCATCATCTTTCTTAATGGGTTATTCATATGACACTTTACCCTCATCATAATGCTGTTTATGTCAATTCATGTAGCCATGATTAATTCAAGATTACTATTCCTTTTAATCAATTAATTTTACACAAAAAGACAAAATATATATTTCACAAATGAAAGCATACAATTCTAAGACTCTCAACATATCATATCATTTACAACCAAAACGACTTGATAAACATTGTAGTCATACTACCCTCTACAACAATAGCACAATTACGATTTTGTCATGTGGCTATCGTTCTAAAGTCTGGAGGCAATCTTTTTCGATTGGTACTCTATTTCATCAGGAAACAACTTCAAGAATTTTAACTAATAATCTTTCTTAGACTCCATATCGAAATTTTAACTAATAATCTTTCTTAGACTCCATATCGAGAGGTGTTTGAGAGAGAGAAGGGAAAAGAAGGTGCAAAGAGAAATAGGGCTATAAATACTGAGAAGAAGAAAATCACAGTTGAGAGAGAGAAGGGAAAAGAAGGTGCAAAGAGAAATAGGGCTGAAAATCACAGTGTTTGAGAGAGAGAAGGGAAAGTGTTTGAGAGAGAGAAGGGAAGTTGAGAGGTGTTTGAGAGAAGGGAAGAGAAGGTGCAAAGAGAAATAGGGCAGTGTTTGAGAGAGAGAAGGGAAGTTGAGAGGTGTTTGAGAGAAGGGAAAAGAAGGTGCAAAGAGAAATAGGGCTATAAATACTGAGAAGAAGAAAATCACAGTGTTTGAGAGAGAAAAGAGAAATAGGGCTATAAATACTGAGAAGAAGAAAATCACAGGAGTGTTTGAGAGAGAAAAGAGAAATAGGGCTATAAATACTGAGAAGAAGAAAATCACAGTGTTTGAGAGAGAAAAGAGAAATAGGGCTATAAATACTGAGAAGAAGAAAATCACAGTGTTTGAGAGAGAGAAGGGAAAAGAAGGTGCAAAGAGAAATAGAACTGAAAATCACAGTGTTTGAGAGAGAGAAGGGAAAAGAAGGTGCAAAGAGAAATAGGGCTGAAAATCACAGTGTTTGAGAGAGAAGGGAAGAGAAATAGGGCTATAAATACTGAGAAGAAGAAAATCACAGTGTTTGAGAGAGAGAAAGGGAAGAGAAATAGGGCTATAAATACTGAGAAGAAGAAAATCACAGTGTTTGAGAGAGAGAAGGGAAAAGAAGGTGCAAAGAGAAATAGGGCTGAAAATCACAGTGTTTGAGAGAGAGAAGGGAAAAGAAGGTGCAAAGAGAAATAGGGCTATAAATACTGAGAAGAAGAAAATCACAGTGGCGATGAGAAATAGGGTTTATAAATTCGAATGGATGATGGGTAAATACTGAGAAGAAGAAAATCACAGTGGCGATGAGAAATAGGGTTTATAAATTCGAATGGATGATGGGATAAAATGCAAAGAGAAATAGGGCTATAAATACTGAGAAGAAGAAAATCACAGTGGCGATGAGAAATAGGGTTTATAAATTCGAATGGATGATGGGTAAATACTGAGAAGAAGAAAATCACAGTGGCGTAGGGCTATAAATACTGAGAAGAAGAAAATCACAGTGGCGATGAGAAATAGGGTTTATAAATTCGAATGGATGATGGGTAAATACTGAGAAGAAGAAAATCACAGTGGCGATGAGAAATAGGGTTTATAAATTCGAATGGATGATGGGATAAAATATAAGGTATGTTTTGCAACGGCAAACTATAATTAAGGTAAGAGTGGGACTAAAGACACCCCAATCTTTTCTAAGCACACCCTAATTTATAGATTTTTTAATTAATTTTTTTTTAAAAATAAATAATGTCAATTTTACAATTAAGTTAAATTATACTAATTTTGTTTGGCCATTATGATCGAACGTGCTTCTATGTGTTAGGTCAAGATGGCCAAACATGCTTCTATGTGTTCGGTCAACCAGGGCCGAACGAAACTTGCTCGTGTTTGATCGTTTTTTGCGTTTTTTCATATTATTTTCACACGATTTTCATACATTAAACAAATTCGTAGAATGTTCGTCATTATATTGGTATTACATTCCTCAAGAAATTAAAATATTGTTGGAAAATTGGTTGTTGAAAGTGGTGGGTGGCATCACTTTGACCAATTGTTAAGTGGCTAAGAGTTAATCCTTTTAAGGATTGGATGCCAAAAGATTAATTTACGTTTGGAGTAGATAATCGAGGCCTTTTGAATCGCTCTGAGTGAGAATTTAAGCATCAAAGTTGACCACTTGAAATGGGGATAAAAAATCTTGAATGTGGGAAGAGTACTTAACTACCCCGCATAGGAAAATGGACCTTGAAAATGCAAGTATAAGTTAAGCTATGAGAAGAGGCTTAGTAATTAGTATACTATTGGAGTAGTATGTTTGTGCAACACACACGTGTGGCTCGGCTCGACCCGGACCCAACCTCGGTCATGGGCCTTAACAATTGGACGTTGGGCTAGACTTTGTCGGATGGGGCTCGGGTTTTACCCGACCTATGTTTATCTTTTTTGGGCAAAAGTTGCGGCATCGTTAATGGCGCCAGGTTGCTATGCGCCCGCACCTAGAATGCAGTGTGTGCTTACTGAATGCAGCAGAATGTACAGAATGCAGTGTGTGCTTGCTGAATGTAGTGGGTGCAGTTGCTGCGCTTCCAGGATGCAGCGGGTGCAGTAACATGTTGGTGAATGCAACACCAGGTGCAGTAACGTGTAGTGCCTACACCCAGAATGCAGCGGGTGTAGTTGTTGCGCGCTCAGAATTCAGCAGGTGTAGTAACGTGTTGCTGAATACAGTGTCGGGTGCATTAACATGTTCGGTTGCTACACACCCGCGCCTAGAATACAGTGTGTGCTTACTGAATGCAACAGAATGCACAGAATGCAGCGTGTGCTTGCTGAATGCAACGGGTGCAGTTGCTGCGCGCCCAGAATGCAACAGGTGCAGTAACATGTTGCTGAATGCAGCACCAGGTGCAGTAACGTGTAGCGCCTACACCCAGAATGCAGCGGGTGCAGTTGTTGCGCGCCCAGAATTCAGCGGGTGTAGTAACGTGTTACTGAATACAGTGTCGGGTGCATTAACGTGTCCAGAATGCAGCAAACGCCGTGAGCATTTTTTGACCATTTTTTATTTTTGAATGAGTCGTTAACTTGCATTAAAAGACTAGTTTTTAGACAGTAATTTCCTATCAATTTCAAGTGTAACCCCTCATGTTTGAGATCTATATATAGGGGTCATCATAGATCATTTTAAGACACGAAAATTCAAACTCTTACATTGTTTTCCATCCTTGCATCAAGCTCAATCCTTAAGCATTAAAAGTTCATCGGAGCTCTCGAGATTGTGGTGCTACTTTTCTAGAAACAAAGTCGTTTTATATTTGGGAGACGATACGTAGACGAACCCGTGAGCACTACCCTGGGCGTATCTCGTCTTAAGGAAATAGGGTCTTTCCTCGACTCGACTTGCTGTATTTTTATTTGTTCTGTTTCTGTTCGACATGCTCATTGCCCATTGTTGAATGTTTTTTATGCAACAATTTTAACATTAAAGAAGCAAAAAAATTGGAAAATAGAGAAGGGGGAAGAAGAGGGAGATTATGGTTTTTTTTTTATTCATAAAGGGTAAAATTGATATTTTCAAAATTTTTACTTCTTTTTAATTAAAGTGTTTTTAATTGGGGTGTGGTTAGAAAAAAGTGGGGTGCCTTTAGTCCCATCCTTAAGGTAACCCGTGTATTTTTTCTTTTACTCACTTTTTTTTTATAACAGTAATTAAGTATGCAACTAGCAATCAAAATTTTTTCTAATTTTATTTATGGAATGAGATTTTTTGTTAAACGATCAAATTTATAGTTAACTAGATTCTAATTTTTGGGGTATCGTAATAACTCATTTATAATCATATTTATACCCTCATCTAGGGGTGGCAATGAACGGGTTCGGGAATGGTATTGACAATATCATCCTCATACCAAATTATCATATCAAATACCATCTCCACTACCATCACCGTTTTTAATATGGGACAGGGATGGGGATTCACCGCTCGGGGAACAGATTCTCCGCGGGGATTCGGGTTCTCCAAATTTAATTTTCTACAAGTTAAATTTTTTTTTTTCTAAAATAATTTTAAATAAAATAAATATCAAAACAATTAAAAAAACTCATAAACAATATCAATCCAACATAGCATCAAATATCTTGAAATCCTAAATCTAGTCTTTAAAACAAAAGTATGAAATACATAATTAAAATGACAAAGCAATCTAACAAGTTTGATTGTTTTGAGTTTATTCAAAATTTCAATTTCAATTTGAAATTTTAGATATTAAATTATTAATTAATTGGAAAGGAGTCGTGAGGAGTGAGGACTTAGAGTACTTATAGAAAAATTTGGATGTTTTGGTATATTTACTAATTTATATATATATATATATATATAATATTAAACGGGGAACGAGGAATCACCGTTTCATATAAATTGGACCAGTTTCGGGGTCGGGGATTGGATGGGAAACATAAATATCATCCCCATATCATCCTCGTAATTTTTAAACGGGGATTCACCATCCCCGCTCCATTCCCCGATTTGATCCGGAAATTTTTGCCCCATTAACATTGGTACCCAACGGGGATGGTTCCCATGGGGAAATTACCACCCCTACCCTCACCTTAGTTATTAATACATAGTTGTAAGAAATGGGCTGGGCTGCTTGTAGCAATCGGGCCTCTTCCTGTTTTTATCCAAAATTTATTAATCAATCGGGACCGAACTTTTAGTTGGGATCATACTATACAAAATATAGCCTGGAAAATGTCCATTTAGACTGAGGACTTAGACCATTACAGTTTTGATTTACTATATTTAGTGAGTCTAATTTGATCCGTTGTTTCAATAGAACATATTCGGCCCAATTATCAAATTACTAATACTAGAAAACTAACAGAAATAAATTGGAAGTAAAATATTATAAGGGTGGCGGATGATCAATACGTGCACATAGAAATTAGAAACTATAATGGTTCCTTTATAAAAAAAAAAAAAAAAAAAGTTACATTTTATGATGGAGAATTTTTCATGTAATTACATTTGCAATTTGTTTGAATTTGAGGCAGCATGATCTAAAATGAGCTTTACTCGAGATGAAGAGGATTGGAATATTGTTTTAAATTGTATATTCTTCAAAATTTCTAATTATGAGAATACTTTGATTTATGTTATTAGCATAATCAGCTCAAGAAAGCTCTTGATGATTTCAATATAGAGAATTTGATTATAATTAGTGTGTGGTTAAGATGTAATGTGATGTGATATTATTTTGTACAGTGAGAAAGCAAGAGAATCGGTATACTCGATTTTAGCAAAGTATTACTATGCATTCAACTGTAAAGTCTCTGAAAACGTGACTCATACGATCAAATAATGTAGCTTCCTTGAGCACCTTAACTTTGTCAAGTTTTTAGCATTTTGGTTTTTGATTGTAATAACTTTTAGTATAAATTAACGAAGTCTTGTGCTTTGCAGTTCTTTCTCGTGTAAAATTTACCGTACTCTTACTTGGGATGGTGAAGAAATTGTCTGTGGAGACATTGATACTTCATTACAATATCATGATTGAACTTTTCACAGTTTTTTAACATTCTACTTTTTATTGTTTTTTGTTCGAGCTTCTTTTGTTTTATGGTCTTTGAAAATTAAAGAAATTACTAAGCAACTATGAGTAATTCGTGATTGGCCTTGAAAACTAATACAAATAATGAATCTTGCAAATATAGGGAGTCATTATTAGTCATTTTGATTTGTCTTCTTCAATGATGAAATATTTTATGAGTGCATCTATCATTCATACGGAAAATATGAGAAGAAACAAGACTATTTTTTTGTTAGAGAAAGCAAATGCAAATACTACCAAATTTGATAAAAGCAATCTCAATCTGATTCCTATATGCACGCTCAAATTCATTTTTGATGTCTTCTACTTATTTAAAGGAGACAAAAACTTTTGTGCACGAGGTGCACGGATCCACCACAGTTTGGTATCCAACCCAACTGACCCATCATATATATAAATTCAGGCCCAAACTTATATGATGCATCCCACCACAATTTATTTTCTCTCTCTCACACACAGGCAGACAGTTTCACGCATCTTCAGCGTCTTCTTCTCTATCCTTCTTCAGCATCTTCTTCAGCGTCTTCTCCTCTCTCACATTGCAAATTTCAGTAATCGTCTTCTTCTCTCCGCAAACCTAGTTCGAATTTGTAATCGTGTTCTTCTATCTGACATTCAAAATTTCAGTTTACTTTTTTCAACGGTAATTTTTTTTTTTTCGTGATTTATTTTTCAATTTCGTGTTCTCTATTTTTTTTTTCTGATTTTTTACAAATTTCGTGCCTCTGTTGTTGAGTGCATAAATTAATATAACAGTTCTATATAATTTATACATAACAGTACCACTCAATAAACACAACCGTATCACTAAAATAACACAACAGTATTACATAAATTAATATAACAGTTCTATATAATTTATACATAATAGTACCACTCAATAAACACAACCGTATCACTAAAATAACACAACAATATTACATAAATTAATATAACAGTTCTATATAATTTATACATAATAGTACTACTAACTTATAAATAACAGTATCACTTAATAAAAACAACTGTATGACTAAAATAACGCAACAATATTACATAAATTAATATAACAGTTTTATATAATTTATACATAACAGTACTACTAACTTATACATAACAGTACCACTCAATAAACACAACAGTATCACTAAAATAACACAACAGTATTACATAAATTAATATAACAGTTTTATATAATTTATACACAACAGTACTACTAACTTATACATAACAGTACCACTTAATAAACACAACCGTATGACTAAAATAACACAACAATACTACATAAATTTATATAACAGTACTATATAATTTATACATAACACTATATCAATGGCGGAAATTTTTCCTTCGCGATTTTGTTAATCGATGTCGCAGTTCTCCCAAATTTTTTTGAGATTCGTCCTTCAATCTTCAATTCAAAAACTAAAACCTTCAATCAATGAGTATTTGAACACTGTATCAACTTTAAACCTTCATCAATCATTATCTCATCTTCAAACCTTCATTAATGGCGAAATTTTATTTTTTCAAAAACAATATTTATGTGTTTATGGTCGAAATTTGATCAATATTGGATGTTATGTCAATGGATCGAAATTAAATTAGAATATTAGTCTGTTTTCATGGTAAAAGAAGAGCTTACCATGAACAATGATTGTCTTAGTTTTTCCCCCAAATCCGCGCGAGAAGACGATGAACAGTAAAATGATTTTTTTTTTAATTAATGGCGCGTGTTAACACGTGCCAGCTGTTTGGAGCAAGTCTTGTGATGCGTGTGGGGCCAGAACTGATCCGGATTGTTGTGCACGGATCCACAGATCCGTGCACAAGTTGCACAGCAGCACCTGTCTTTAAAGGAAAGCTTATTAGCATAACCAATTCCAGGTTTATAATAAAGAGCAACACAAATGTTGGCACTTGAAAATTTGTAAATTAATTAGTGATGGAAATGAGAGGAGTCAAAGTTCAAAAGGCAAAAAAATTGTTAATGATCACGAGGAACGGAAATTAAATTAAATGCATGCTTCGATAACCCAAGTTCTTGATTGCCTTCAACACAAAAAAAAAAAAAAAAAAAAAAAAAAAAAAACTCTATTTAACAAGGAAGAAAGAATAAGATTGCACTCCGAATTCATTGGGATAAAATCTTTCTTGGTGCCACAACTTTGACAAATTCACAATTATTATCACAATTATATGTTTATTTAATTCAGTATCATAATTTAAATAATTGCATGATTTTAATCATTTTTCATTAGAAAAGAGTCGTGCGTGGGACTAGGGATGTAAACGAGCCGAGCCGAGCCGAACAGTATCAGGCTCGAGTTCGGCTCGTTTGGTATCAGCTCGGGCTCGAGCTCGGAAAATCAGGCTCGAGCTCGGCTCGAAATCAGAAGATTGAGCTCGATATGGGCTCGAGTTCGGCTCGAACAAAGCTCGAATACAAGGCTCGAATACAGGCTCGAACAAAGGCTCGAAATAAGGGCTCGAATACAGGCTCGATAAAAGCTCGTCAAAAGTTCGAAATAAGGGCTCGAATACAGGCTCGATAAAAGCTCGTCAAAAGTTCGAAATGGGCTCGAATGCAGGCTCGATAAGTAAAGCTTGAGTTCGGCTCGAAAAAATTAGATTTAGAGCTCATTAACACTAATTTTGGCATATATATTTCAAAATTTACAAGAAATCACAAACATAGGTCACACATCATATAAATTTTCTTTTTATTACTAGTTATTAATTATCTAAATTTCAAAAACTTATAAAATTCATAATCATATTTAAATAAAATATATAAACGAACAGACTCACGAACTATAAACGAGCCTATTCACGAACCCCTAAACGAACATGTTCGCGAACTATCGAGTCGAACATGTCTAGGCTTGAGTTTGACTCGTTAAGCTTAACGAGCTCGAAACTTGGGCTCGAGCTCGGCTCGTTAAGCTAACGAGCCGAGCTCGAACGAATATTTATCGAGCCGAGCCACGAACTGTTCGCGAATGACTCGGCTCGTTTACATCCCTACGTGGGACGTAAATTGAATTTGCTGTTCCAACATTACTTAATAAAATGACGCGCGGTGGATTTTACTCATTGATGGAATATTTGAATAAAATTCAAAACAAAATTTTTTAATAAAATAGTCCACCCTATCAAACAAAAAGAAAAAGAAAAAATAACTAATAAACGAAATTAAAAACACTAATTTACAAAGGGCGAATCAAATTTCTAATTCTAAACTAAAAGGGTATTGGAGTTTTAAAAAAAAAAAAAAAAAAAAAATTGGATTTCATCTTCCCCAAATTCTTCCAAAACCCTAATTTTGTAAATTGGTTTGAAATTACAAATTAACATCACAGTAAAAGTCGAAATGAGTCTTCTTCTATTGCCATGGCGGCCCTGCACAGTGCCGCCTCCTCTCTTCTTCCTCTTCGCCACTGTCATGTTCAGCTGTTGTTTAAGCACCTTCTACCATCCACTTGAGATGAAAATGAAGACGGCGAGCAAGTGAGTACTTTTCATTGGACTCATAAACTTCTAATCAATTTAAATAATTAGGGTTCTGAGAGTATTTGGGAGAGATGAAATCCAATTCTCTATTTTATTTACAGATTTTTTTATTTTATTTTAGTTTGGAATTAGGGATTTTTGATTTTCCCTTTCTGAATTCGCCTTTTCTATTTCGTTTTTTATTTATATTTATTTATTTATAGACGACTTGGTCAAAGTTGGCGAGCAAATACAATGGGCGCATTTTCTAAACTGCATTCTTGTTTGTCGTTTTGATTATTCATCTTGTTTTCTGCAAGTGGAGGCACTAGATACTTTCCTTGTTTGTCATCACTACATTACATTCCCATCCTATCTTAACCATCACGCCCACCACATATTCACATTTATCATTCTTCATCTGCTACCTCAAATAATTTTACAATCAAATCGTACTTCTCAAATTTGTTTCACTATGGCAGAATCTGCTTTGTGTCAAGTTGTCCTTGAAAATCTGGTCTCCCTCATCAAAGATGAAATTGGATTGATTATGGGCGTTGACGAGGAGATGAAGAAGCTTAGCAGCAGCTTCATCTCCATCCAAGCTGTTTTACAAGATGCTGAAGACAAGAAACTGGAAAGCAAAGAGCTACAAGTTTGGCTGTGCAAGCTCAAAGATCATACTTTCGAGATTGAAGACATACTTGATGAATGTGCCACCCATGTCTCTAAGCTGAAACTCAGAAATAGCAAACTGAGTTGTTGCAGCCTGCAAGATGTTGTGTTTCGCCATGACATCGGAATTAGGATGAAAAAACTTACAAAAAGGCTGGACGATGTTGCTGCTGAGCGTGAAAAGTTTGGTTTGAGCCAGATGCCCACAACAGAGAGTCCAACATTGATTATAGGGCGTGCAACAGGTTCATTTCTGAATCAGCCTCATCAAATTTATGGTAGGGAGGAAGATCAAGAGGAGATGGTGAATATATTGGTGAAAGGTGTGACAGAGAATCAACAAATCTCTGTTTTGCCCATCATTGGTGTTGGAGGCCTTGGCAAGACCACTCTTGCTCAGTCACTTTACAATGATCCCCGGGTGGTTGAGCATTTTGAGAAAAAGCTTTGGATTTGTGTCTCTGACAATTTTGATCAGGAGACTTTGATCAGAGGTATGATTGAATCTGCAATGGGGAGTGGAAGTGTTTCGGGTTTACTGCAGCTGGATAGTCTACAACGCCACCTGTGGGAGTTGTTGAATGGGAAGAGATATTTGTTGGTGTTGGACGATGTATGGAACACCGACCAAGAGAAGTGGTTTGTGCTGAAAAATATATTGGCATGTGGTTCGAATGGGACTTCCATCATCGTCACCACGCGCCTCAAGATGGTTGCTGATATTATGGGAACACTTCCACCCCATTGCCTGAAGGGTCTATCGGAAGAGCATTGTTGGATGCTCATGAGGGAACGTGCATTCGCTGAAGATGAGAAAGAGAAGTATCCAAACCTGGAAGACATTGGGAAGCAGATTGTGAAGAAGTGTGCTGGTGTGCCTATGGCTGCTAAGGCACTTGGTGGTGTTCTACGATTCAAGAGGACTGAGAATGAATGGATTTATGTAAAGGAAAGTGAATTATGGAATTTACCACAAGAAGAAACTTCACTATTGCCAGCTTTGAGATTGAGTTATCATCATCTTCCTCTTGAATTGAGACAGTGCTTTGCTTATTTTGCAGTCTTTCCAAAGGACTTTGTAATTATGAAAGAAGAATTGATCCATCTTTGGATGGCTCATGGATATATATCATCAAGGGGAATATTGGAAGTGGAGGATGTTGGTAATCAAATATGCAACGAGTTACTTCTAAGATCCTTATTCGAACATGGCTCATTCACCTCTGACTATATCATGATGCACGATCTTGTTCATGATCTCGCACTATCAATCATGGAGAATAAAGTTCCTGGGGTACATGTTGAAGGACAAGTTATAAGCACATCTAATACCAAGATTCGCCAGGTAAATTTGAGACAAAAAATTGTGGCATTTCCTAGAAGCAGTCTACATACCATGGATATATCTTCCATCCTAACCAAGTTTAACCATTTGAGAGTATTAGATGCATGTGGTAGAAGAATAATAAAAGTTTTGCCTTCTACTGTGGGTAATCTCAAACATTTACGATTCTTAAGTTTGTTTGGATCTCTAATTCGTACGCTGCCCAAATCATTGTGCACTCTTTGGAATCTGCAAATTTTGAATTTGGATTGCTGCCAGATGCTTGTGGCATTACCTAGGAAGATGAGATACTTAAAAAATCTTCGTCATCTTTCTATGGAGCAATGCATATCATTGAGAGGGATGCCCTCAAAACTTGGAGAATTAACTTGTCTCAAAACGTTGAGCCTGTTTATAGTGGGTAGTGAAAGAGGCAAACAACTTGAAGAATTGCAATGTTTGAACATCGGCGGTAGGCTTGAGATTAAGCAGCTGGAGAGAGTGGGAAGCTATAAAGATGCAATGAAAGCAAACCTTGCTGAGAAGAAAGACCTTCGTCATTTGAGATTGAAATGGGAATGCAGTTTAACCCCCGAATCAAGGTCAGATATAGATGAAAAAGTGTTTGAAGCACTTCAACCTCACCCAAATCTCGAAACTTTAAGAATACAAGGCTTCAATGGTAGGTGCTTTCCAGTTTGGATGGCAGATTCAGTTCTGAAAAAAGTAGTTCGTATTGATATAGTGGCTAGTCTACATTGTTTGCATCTTCCAGAACTAGGAAAGCTACCTCATCTGGAATTCTTGAAGTTAAAGCTTATGGGGGTGGAGTACATCATTGAAGATGAAAATGCATTAGATACGTTGTTCCCATCTCTGAAATCACTTAAGTTGTGTTTTCTCCCCAATCTCAAAGGGGTATTGAAGGAGCAAGTGAGCATAAAAGTGTTCCCAAATCTGAGAAAGCTAAAGATTGATTCTTGCTCTTCAATAACACTTCCACAACTCTCATCCCTCAAAGAGTTGGACATACAAAATTGTGGTGGCTTAATGCCGACCTCATTCACGAAGCTTGATGCTCTAACTTCTCTTACAGTGGGATTTGGAGAAAACATGAAATGTCTTCCATTGGCGATGATGGAAAAACTTACTAATCTGGAGTCACTAGGAGTTGTTGGAGCAGAAGAGGAGTCTCTGCCAGAAGAAGGACTGCGAGCCTTAAAATCTCTAACAAAGTTAAGTATACAAGGTAGTGAGACACTGACATGTTTGCCAGTAGATTGGTTGCGACACCTCACTGCTCTCAAGTCTTTAAGTGTAAAAGAATGCCCAGAATTAGTGGAGCTGCCAGAGGAGATTAAAGACCTCAACTGCCTTGAATTTGTTCAGCTTGAAAATGTTGCTAAGATGGTGTACCTACCCAGAGCCTTACGTCATCTATCCTCACTGAAAGTTCTACATCTAAAGTATATTCCTCAACTGAATTCACTCCCAGACTGGATGGGTGATTTAACATCTCTCACAAGTCTGCACATTATCTACTGCCATAAGCTTCTATCGCTTCCAGCTAGCATCCGAGGATTGCCAAATCTCCACACTCTCGAAATCGGGGAATGCCCAAAAGTGGAAAGGCGAATTGAGAGAGGAAGTGGAGAGGACTGGCACTACATCTCCCATATTCCCAACCTCAGAATCATTCCGTAGCGATTATCTGAGGAATTTCACATCAGAATATGTTTGTGCTTTTGTAAGTTGATCTCACTATAATAACATTTCCAGCTTTTCTATTCTGCCACCTTAAATGTGTTGCTTAATCAATGTAGTAAATCACCATTCCTGCATTTTAATTATGTTATTTGTATATCATACTCTTCTGTTGGCTTTTGAGGATGATTTATTTCATAATTACTGCAACAGTTTCTCATATATATACCTTACCTGTGTTCTTAGACAAGCCTTTATCTTTCTTTATTCTATATTGGATCTTTACAGATAAAGTTTATAGATCAAGTTCTGGAATCTTTCCTCTATACTATTTATCTCCTATAAAACTGGCGATTTTTAATTATATTGCTCTTATCATTTAACTTAAGATGTGGTTCTTTTCTTGTGACTTGTATCTAGTAAATTTGATAGACTATTTTTATGTAAATGATAAGTGGAAAAGCGTTAGGAACTAGAATGCCAGAACATTTACTTGCATAATCTCATTGATCATTTTAATTCGAACTTGTTATGAGTTTTAACTATTTTTATTCTAGTTCTGCTCAATGATTGTCTTTACTTTTCTAATTCGATATAATCTTCATTGTCATAGATTTTGGATGATATGACTTTGCTCCTTGTGAGGCAGGCTTGATGCCATTCTCATCTTTGCTTCAGTTGATGAATACATTTGTCGCTGCATCTGGCATTTGGCTAAGGTTAGTTTCCAGTTTCACTCATATGGATCTCAATAGTTGATTACTGAAAGCAAAGTCTGGAACAGGATCAACCAAAATTATCATGTTATCATGGCTGCTTCTTGTTATCATGGCATTAGATTTCCCAGCCATTGTAGCATTTTGAAAATTGTGCATTTTTAATCACCTGATATGTGGATTTCATCTCATGTATCTTATGACTAAAAGTCTAAAACCAGGAACTGTTTCTCTTCAGGGAAACCGTATATTGATGGAAAGGTCATTCCTTACGAAAAAAAGTATCATGCTGACTGGTCAAGTGATGTCTGTGATGAGGACGGTATCCTAATTCCGAACATGTGTTATCACTGAAAACGATGATATTATGTGATTCATATAGCCGATTCCACTTATTGAGATAAATGTCTAGTATGTTATCGTTGATCTTTTTCAAAATATGTCGCATGTCACACATCCTCCAAATAGGGTAATATCAAGTGGATATGATAGAAATTTACGGACGCGTCTCTCCTAAAGGTAAACATGTGGAAATTTGTGAAAGGAATATTTTGTGTATAATCTAGGTGTTTAAGCTTTGTTCAACTGAAGAGGACATTCTTTTCTGGTTTACCCCAAAGTAGATTCAAATACAACTACAATTTTATACGCAATCAATGTTATACTTAATTTTACAAGTAGGAGCTCTCTTTCCTAGAATTTTCTTCAGTTTGTATTAGTATTTTTTAAGTGTGAAATGGAAGAGCAGTTGAAGTGTTCCTATCACCAATTTTAATTTATTTCATTTTAATACGCCTATTGTTTTTAAATGAATTTGAAGAAAAGAAACATATTTATAAAAAAATAAAATGAAAGGGATTGTTATAAAGATGAATCGCTAGAAATTAGAAATGAATATCTCTAGAAATTATTGCATTGGCTTATTATAGGAGTTTTAGTTTAAACTAAGCTATGTCTTCTTTAACAGAAAATTAATCAGAATTTTTTTTTAGATTCAAACCTAACTCCTCGAAGATGCTATGAGTTCGTTGAGTTTCTCACAAGCATGAACCCAGATTTCACCAAAATTTTCAAGGATGTAAACCTATGAATCAAACGAGACATGAATGATATGATTTTATTTGCAAGTGAACTTTAATTCAAATATTTTTGCCAGAACCAACAATATAAATTATAATAATTTCGTAAGTAAATATATCCCTCCTAATGAGTCATACATGCACATTTACCAAGTCACTTCTACCAAGTGAATACACGTAAAGACGATTTTACAAGACATTTATACTCTGAGAATTTTACTGAGATATAAAACATTAATGACTTTAGATTCCCCTTCAACCCATGAACGCCTAAACGCCTTTCTGGCAACACGGCAAAAGGTTGAACATTAAGAATTTATAATCATCTTGGTCATAAAACTCAAATTTGAGTGTCTTAACCTTTCATAAATTTCTATGCTTCTTTTTTATTATATTTAAGAAGTCATGTTTAAGTTCTAGTAGCTATGATCCAACACATATTGATTTAGTCTACCATTGTAGGCTTTATAGATAAAATAAAATTAAAATTAAAATACAGAAATTTAAATACTTACAAGTTTAGGAGATCACCAAGAACAATATTTATATTAAACACACAGAAAAAAGGTTTTTACAATGGGGGTTGAGAGTGTGGAGGGAGAAGAGAGAGACGAGTATTTACTCAAGCGTGAAATGAAAATCTAAGCTTATTTATAGAAAAGAAAACTAAACTATTATAGAATGCTTTAAAAGCAAATAGTAAAGATTCTTTTTTATATTTGGACTTACTATCCACTATCTATTACAAATGGACTCAATTAGTAAAGATTCTTTTTATATTTGGATTTACTGTCCACTATCTATTATAAATGGGAACAATAATTGAGCTTTTACTTCAAGAGTAAAAAATGATGTCCCATCTTGTCTGTCATTTCTTCAATAATTCTTCATTTTTCTTCTTTATGCAACAAGGATAGAGCTTTGAGTCTCTAGTTTCTTCAATGTATCTCGAAGTTTGTATAGTTCAATCAGATTTGTATTATTTTGATCTGATCTATAATTTGAATAATATCAATTTTTTTCTTGATTGTGAAAACCCTAACCATGTTTCCACTTCCTCCTTCTATGATAGGATTATAATATGGATTCCATAATGAGATAGATAATTTGTTTCTATCCAATAAATTATCATACTTAATCCTTGAATTTCTCTATTAGAGATTCCTTCAAAATGTCGAAGGAGATGCTGAGATTTGTAGAATTATCTTCTGGATTTTGAGCGTCTTGTTCTTGATCAGAAAATATGTTCTCTGTATCTTCCCTATTACTGGAACCAGAAATCATTAATGTGTCAGATTTTGAACCTGAGCTTTCAAGGTTTTTGAAAAGATCACTTTTCATTTCCTCAATATATAATTGTAGATAGTCAAAATTTATTAGCCAATCAAAAGTTGACACGTGTCAAAGTGTCGCATATATTATCAAAATAAATAAATATATATAGTTTGATAATTATCTCAAAGAAGTTGATAGATATCAAATTGTGAAGAATCCTAAAGCTATTAAAACTCTACTTCTGCAAGCTGTTAGAATCCTAAAGCTATCAGAACTCTACTTCCGGATAAACATCAAATTATGATGAACCAATCAAATCACTCCATTAGAATCCTAAACCTATCAGGATTCAACTTCTAATCCTATCAGGACTCTCCATCAACATCTATAAATAGGGGTCTGATTTTCATCATTCCACAAGATCAGAAGACAACAAGAGTTGAAGAATTCAAGAGCCCTCCACCGGTGATCTTCAAGCATTCTTCGATGGTAGCGGCGATCTTCAAGCGTTCTTCGACGACGGCGGCGGCGACGACGATGATCTTCAAAGCGATATTCAAGTTTCGCAGCGATCTTCAAGCGTTCTTCGGCGGCGACGATGATCTTCAAAGTGATCTTCAAGTTTCCCAGTGATCTTCAAAGGAAGCTGCAATAACAGCGTTCAATCCGAGATCAATGTACTAAACCCCTCCAATTGACGTTTATCAAATCAAAGGATCATCAAGAAGTTCAAAATTGAAGAAGTCTTGATTGGAAGACAACTCCAAACTATTGAATAGAAGAATCCCGAAGTTCGTTTTGATTTGATAAATTCAATTTGTGCAAATCTTGTGTTTATTTATTTAATAACTAATAAAGAAGAATATCCACTCCTCAATTAAATAAACAAATAGTGGACCACAACCACCACCATAACACCCCCACCCCTACCCCACATTTCTGCAAAACAAGACTCACATTCATATTTAAAAGTTCAACAACCAATAAAAAGTAAAAAAATATCAGTGGTCTACATTTTGCACAAAATGACATATAAATCCTATCCAACACTGCCCTTTCATAAGCCAAAAAGTAAATAACAAAAACAGAAAAGCCAAGGAGAACTTACCATATCGAGGTGGTGGGTAGGATTTCAATTTACGATCGTGTTTCCTCACCATCTTCAATGCTAGAACTGGTCAAGTGATTTGGGGAATTTAGGGTTGATTTTGTTCGGGAGATTTTGTTGGAATTGGTCAAGTGATTTGGTGAAATTGTTCGGGAGATTTGGCGAAATTGTTCGGGAATTGGGTGTTCTTCAATTTGGGGAAATTAGGGTTCTTGAAATTGGGGGTCTTGATTTGGGGATGATTTTTTCCCCCCAAAATAATATATCCGTTTTTTTTAAAATTTGTGTGATGTGTCACAGGTGGAGCCCACTTAATAATACACATGGCAGTCCAAAAAATAAGTCTGAAAATCCACCTCGCTAAATATCCTGCCACTTCAGCAATTTCAACCCGATTAGGGGTGTCACGTGCAAAAAACGTGCAATTTCAGCCCAAATAAGCAATTCGGGCTGAAATTGGACAGTAATTGCTAAAATTGAAAACAAAAAGTCCTAAATTGTCAGCCCGAAAACTTTTTGTCCTAAATTGCCAAACCCCTAATTTAATGGGCGAAAAAAGTAATAAACTCGGGTCTAAATTTTATGTCAAGTGGTATAAAGAGATACGCAAGTTAATCTATATATAAACAGTCACACAATTAATGCATTTGTATATATATGCTTACAGAATTATCCAAACGATGCACTACCAAAGTGTTTTGACTTAATTCTACTTCCTAATCCTACGTGGATGAGGATTTCTCCCTACAAATCTCTATATAATAAACCCATCTTGTATTGACTTTTATTGCCAAAAAAATCAACCGGAGAAAAGGTTTTACATTTGAAAGTTGAGAGATATTATCAGTGCCGGAGACCTTCGACGATGGTGGCGGAGACGAAGAGATGGAGCAACGGAGGAGGACTAGTGTAAGGGGAGGTGAGGATACTGAAAAGAGGCGAGTCGTTGAATCCCTTCACCTCCGATACGTCACCGGAGAAGGTGGTGGCGCCACCATGTTACTGGGAGCCGCAGTATTACTGTTCGCCGACTCCAAATTTGCTACCGGTACCTCGGAGTCTTCTTCTTCTCCATTGATGCCGGCGATTCCTTTCTCTGGTTTCAAACAGATATTGTCTGTACTAATTATTCTTTTGATTATGGATTTAAAGATTTTCAAAGAAAAATCCATTTACTAGAATCATTGTCTTTCAAATCTGTTCAAGTCTTGTTACTAATCACTAAAATTAATGTGATAAACTAGTACTATTTTTTAGTGCATGCACCAATTATCATAGGTGAATGTTTTACCATCATATTGAAAGTTTGTCCATAACATTCTTCTTAATTTTTATTTATTTAAAAGTATATTATTAAAATTTTGTAATTTGTATTTTTTTATTGTTATTTTAATTTGATATTTGTAAATTTTTTAAGTATAATTAGTTTTAATTACAACATGTTTTTTAATTATTCAAATATTTCAATTTACTACTATAACCAAAATTACAAATTGATCATTTAATAGGGAAAAAAACCTCAAATGCACAATATTGTCACAAAGGTTGTCATGGAGAAGTTATTATCATAAACACAAAAACTTATGTGAGACGGTCTCACGGATAGTTTCCGTGAGACGGAGCCCCATCACCCACAAAAACATATGAATTGTAGGGTTTGAGTGGTGGGTAATTGGGTTGTGGGTACTATCCGTGAGACGGAGCCCCATCACCCACAAAAACATATGAATTGTAGGGTTTGAGTGGTGGGTAATTGGGTTGTGGGTTGACCCGTCTCACACAATGCATTAAAATTTCGTGAGATGGTCTCACAAGAGACTTACTCTATTATAAATGTTTGAGTTGAAAAAAGTCAATATCATCAAACTGGAAGAATACATTTTTTAGTGTAACCATATCAAAAAACTATTGTATTTTAATATGTTTATAAGTCTGAAACTGTTAGTGTAATTTTAATCTGTATTTTTCACTTGTAGACTATAGTAATATAGTTTTAGATTTCTGTAACCTTCTGTTTATTTTTTATTAAATTAATAATAACATAATGTTTAAGAAGGTATTGAATGATAGTTTTTCTCGTAAAAGAAGACATGCAAGACATGACTAAAAGATTTTTTTTTATTTTGAAAAGTTAGGGGCAATAGATTTGTCATTCTGGGATGAATCTCTGTTAAGTTTCAAATATTGATTGGAACGGGGAATTCCCAACTTTTCTGGAATAAGTCTCGTGTGAGACCGTCTCACAAAGTTTTAATGCATTGTGTGAGACGGGTCAACCCACAACCCAATTACCCATCATTCAAACTCTACAATTCACATGTTTTAATGCATTGTGTGAGACGGGTCAACCCACAACCCAATTACACATCATCCAAACCCTACAATTCACATGTTGTTTGTGGGTGATGAGACTCCGTCTTACGGAAACTATCCGTGAGAACGTCTCACATGAATTTTTGTGACTTTTCTGTTAGAAGATGATCCATTCATCTCCTTGTGATGGACAAGGTAGGAAAGAAACCAGCAAGAATCATTCCCATAATTAATTCTTCTGATATTCCACAGATCCGTATTATCTTCTCTCTCTATTCTCTTCTTAATCTCCATTTTCTCTCACTCTATTGCATGTACGTAGAAAAGAATACTTTTGGGTGAATGAAACATATTTATCAGTTTTTAAAAACCAGGATGAGATATTGGCAAATTAATGATGCAGTTGTGGAAGTATCTATTAGAGTTTGTTATTTAAGATTTTTCCCCCAATCTTTATAGATACACGTTAAAAAAGTAAAAATATGATTTTGGATTATAAAACACACATTATCTTAACTATCTTATTGTTAAACATCGGTTTTAGAGTTTATTTGTTGAAATGATTGATTAGCTTAAGATATATATACTTTTGGATGAGGTTTTCACTATCAATTAAGGAAACATATCTATATATCAGTTTAAAAAATTAGGGATTAGATTTTTTTTTGTTATATCACGCATGCAGTTTTTAAAGGTTTGATGAGATTTTGTTATGTTGGATTCAACTTTGAAGGGTTCTATCGAACAGATTAATTGAGTTGAAATGATCATCTTTCAAAGTGAGATTTATACCGGATGATTTGAAATTAATTATTTTTGCTTTTGTTTTTCTTTCAGATTTTTTCCCATTAATCTTTATTGATAAACCTAAAAAATATATATATAATTGATTCTATCTTAACATTATCTTATTGTACATTGTTTTTGGAATTTATATATATACTCTTGGGTGTGAGGAGATATTCATGAAGGAAACTCTTAGGAGAGTTTCTTCAAACACCTTGAGTACACTAATCAACTCAAGAAATTGCACCACAACAAACACCTTGAGTACACCAATCAACTCAAGAAATTGCAGCACAACAAACACCTTGAGTACACTAATCAACTCAAAAAATTGCAACACAAATCAAGATATAAAGTTATCCAATAAATAGATTGACTTTTTAATTAATAACAAGATTAAAAATAAATAGAAATAAAAAAATTGAAAATACCTATCATGTGCTTCGACAATTGCGTTTGTCAAAGAGAGAGTCCACAAGAGAACATAAAGCAAAATTAAAATCAAATATCATAACTAACACATAAATGAGATCACAAAAAACTTATAATTTTATTCATAAAATTAAGAATATAAATGACATTTTATTTTACTAACTAATATTAGATCTAAACATGTAAGTTTATAAACACCCTATTAATCAATAATATATATATATTTTTTAAAGAAACTTATATTCGAGAAATCAAAAACTTATGTTTGACAGCATACAGATCTGATATTTGTCTATTACTTTCTCCGCCATTAATTTTACCTTGTCTTCTTTGAATCTCAGATTGCTTTGCCGCCTCCAATCGAATCTCCTCCTGTTGACGGCGTTTATATGGCGACGGCCGGAATTTGTCATCCAATATACCCTCTAGTCTCCGAATCTCCCCCAGTTTACGGCGTTGGTATTTGTCATCCATTCGACACTCCTCCACCTTACGCCGGAGATGTGGCGCCTTGTATTTCTCTACCGTCGTCATATTCAAATTGGAATTGGGTAACGATCAAATTTGTTTGAATTCGATCTCTACCGTAGTCATATTGAAATTGGGATTGCTTGTGTGTAAAGCTTATAACGATCTAATTTGTTGGTGTTTGAATTCGGTAGGATTATATAGAAGAATTAAGGAAGAGTATTTGCTAATGTAGTCATTTATACAATTAGGATTAGAAGAGGAGGAAATTTTAATTAGATATAATTTTAAAGGGAATAAAAGAATTATCCTAAAGATGCAGTACCAAGTGAAATTCTGATTCCTAATCCTAGGTGGATAATGATTTGTCCTTGGAACCTCTATATAACTAAAACCCTCTCATGTATTCATTTCATTGCGAGAGTAAATATTGTGAAGAAAAATCAATCGGAAGTTGAGAGATATTATCAGGGCCCGGAGACCTTCTACGATGGCGGCGGAGACGAAGAGATCGAGCAATGGAGGTGAGGATACTGAATAGAGGCGAGTCGTTGAATCCCTTCACCTCCCATTATACGTCACCAGAGAAGGTGGTGGCGTCACCGTATTACATCCACTCAGGATGGGAGACGTCACCACCTCCTAATTCGCTTCCGGTACCTCGGAGTCTTCTTCTTCATTGATGCACAAACAATTGTTTCTTGGATTTCCGAATTTTGAGCAATATACATACCCGAGAATTTATTACGATTTATCAAAGAGGTATCTATGTATAAACCTCTTTGTAATTGAATATATAACATGCATATAATGGTGGATTTTTATTTCAATTTTTTTTCTTGGATTTTGGCATGTCTAGTACTCGTAAATAATTGATTAAAATTATGTACAATAAAGACCAATTTTTTGCTATGACAGTTTGCCAGTTTCCATATCTTATGATCATCTCTTATTTTGTTGTTTTTGGAGACTATTTAATTTATCCTTTTTTAATTGATATTCTTCCACCAATTCTTTTTTGCAATGTCTTCTTAAATTTTGCAAGATAATTGAATGAAAAAAAATTGTTAACCTAAAAATATAATAAGTTTTGTAATATAATTAACTATTTTTGATAGGTTGAGTTCTGATCTTGGTTACTCACCCTGTAAAGAGTGCAAGAGAGGTCACGATGATTGAATGCAATAATACAAAACCTTCAAATAATTTTTCTTGCGAAATCAAACCATAAGAAAAATAATTAACAAATATTATAAATAATTTCACATCATCATTCATCATGAAAAATTGAAAGTTCCGAATATCATGCAAATAGATTCCATGATCACATATATAACATCAATTTCATGCCATGTAATTAAAAAAAAATTGAAATCCAATTTGCATGAAATCAATAATTATCGAAAACATTAATGGATTCAAAATTTATTAGAAACACATACCCACAATCTCCATTTTCATAATTCCATGAGATTCATTAAAATAAAATCAAAACAAAGATGTTGAAAAAGAATATAGACACATGAATAACATGTTTTTCTCTATGAACACATGTTCTTCTTGTTTTAATTAATTAATTAATCATAGAGAAGGCATGTTCAATGTTTTATGATGATCGATTAATCAAAACACAGATATATATATATATATATATATTATTGGTACTAAATATTTCAATTTCTCATTGTGACACACTCACATGCATGCATCTCTGTTATGTTTCAAATATTGAATCCACAATCTTAGGCTAACATATTGTTGGGTTTCAAATATTGAATCCATAAACTTCATTATTGGAGGCTAACATATTATTGGGTTTTTCATATGAGAGTTTAATTTAGTTATTCACTCTTCACCCTCGATCATCTATCATAATGAAACTTTATATCAATTTATGCCGTCATGGTTCAAGAATACTATTACATGTTTAGATTATGTTACTCTTTTAATAAATTAATTTTACACCAAAAAAAAAAAAACTAATTATACTTGACAAATCAAAACATACAATTTCAAGGAATCTCATCATATCATTTATAAGACCAAAACCTTTCGATGAATCTCATCATATCATTTATATGACCAAAACTAGCCATCTACAATAATTGTAATTAAGATTATTGAATTTCTTGAAACATAGCAGGTCCTTGACTTGACGATCAAGATAGAAAACTCTTATCAAGATAGACGGTATCGGTGCTCTTTCCAACGACAACGACAACTACACAGACGGTGTTGTATGGTTCTCGGCGACGAAGATGATATCATAAACAATGGTGTGGTATGCTTCTCGACGATGACGCGCGAGTGTTGGAATAACCATTCTTTTCATAAGTGGGGGTTATTCATTATAAAATTTTATGACAAAATAAACTATTTTAATAATAATTAATTATAATTATAATTATTATTATTAGATTTTAATATTTAAGTTTCATACAAAAGAATTTTTTTTAGAAAAACTAGAAAAATGATGAGAGGTTATAAAATATGATAGATATAACAACTTATACATTTTCAATATAGTAGATAAATAATATTTATTTCTTTAGAAATGCAACCTACGTAATTAAATAATATATAATCAAACTCTATTATCTTTAATACTAAATTAGATGATATATATAACAAAAAAATCATAAATAGTATTTTTAATATAAATAATAGTTAAAATTTTCTAAATTTATTATATCCAATTAAAAATATATATATTAAACCCGTGTTGGACACAAGTGATACGCAAGTTAATCTATATATAAATAGTCACACACAATTAATGCATTTTTATATGTATGCTTAAAGAATTATCCAAACGATGCACTACCAAAGTGTTTTGACTTAGCTCTACTTCCTAATCCTACGTGGATGAGGATTTCTCACTACAAATCTCTATATAATAAACCCATCTTGTATTGACTTTTATTGCAAGAAAAATCAACTGGAGAAAAGGTTTTACATTTGAAAGTTAGAGAGATATTATCAGTGCCGGAGACCTTCTACGATGGCGGCGGAGATGAAGAGATCGAGCAACGGAGGAGGACTAGTGTATGGGGAGGTGAGGATACTAAAAAGAGGCGAGTCGTTGAATCCCTTCACCTCCCATACGTCACCGGAGAAGGTGGCGGCGCCACCGTGTTACTGGGAGCCGTCGTATTACTGTTCGCCGACTCCAAATTTGCTACCGGTACCTCGGAGTCTTCTTCTTCTCCATTGATGCCGGCGATTCCTTTCTCTTCCAGTACTTATTATTCTTTTGATTATGGATTTAAAGACATTCAAAGAAGAATCAATTTACTCTAGTTCTAATTGTCTTAATCTATTCAGTCTTGTGATTAATCACAAAAATTAATGTGATAAGCTAGTACTATTTCTTTAGTTCATGCACCAATTATCATAGTCGAATTTTTTTACCAATATATTGAAAGTTTGTTCATAACATTCTTCTTAAATAATCTAACTTTTTTTTATTTAAAAGAGTATTTTATTATAATTTTCTAATTTGTAATTTGTAAAACTGTCCGTTGGTTAAAGTTCCAAAAAAAAAGTATGAAATTCATATTATATTTGCTAAATAAAAACTTGTGTGATCCTAGATACTTTTTTATTAGGGATTAAAAGTTTTACTCCAATAATTATATTTTAATCTATTTAGTCTGAAACTGTTAGCGTAAATTGTCAGTAATTAATCAGCACTTGTAGTACTATACTTTTAGATTTCTGTAACCTTCGGTTTATTGTTTATTAAATAATAGCATATGTAGAAGAAGATATGAAAACCATTAAAAGATTTTCTCTTATTTTGAACAGTTAAGGACAATATAAGTAATTAAAGATTTAATCATATTTTGAATAGTGAAGGACAATAGAAGTAATTAAAGAGGGGATGTTATCAGAAAAATGAGATTACAAATCTAGGAGGGTATGTATTAAACAAAAGGCGTGTATTCATAAATTAAATGGGTGTTAATATCCGTTGTCATTTATTAATTAGTATTGTATATACTAGGTTTGAACTGGTGCAACACTTCATTTAACACTTATCTAATTATTATTTTATAAGTAATATTATTTCATAAGTGTTTGTTGATTTTTTTTTCTTTATGTTTGATATTTATTTCTATAGCCTTAAAATAATATTCCTTATTGTTTTTTTATTTTATTTGATCTTTAGCACAACATTGTTAATTGCTAGTTCTTTATAGGTGTTTTAACTATTATATTAGGGATTTTCATATTTTTCTTTAAAAACAAATGAATAATTCTCATTTTTATCGCTCGAAGGCACGTGTTTTGTTCCGATTTGCCTTTGAGGAAATAGTACATATTATTCTGGGGTTGTAATCTTTTGTTTTTTTTTTTTTTTGTTTTTTTTTTTTTTTGTTTTTTTTTTTTGTGTGTTTGTTTGAATTGTGGGTATTGTGAAATATCATTAATTCAAACCCTCTTCATATATATATATATATATATATATATATATATATATTATAAAATTTTAATTAGGCAGGTCACATGGATTTTGTAATGCATTTGAGTATAGTGGGTAAATATAATTGTAGAAGTTGTTTGAATAAATTTTTGTCCTTGCGCTTTCAATTTTTCTGGTTTTGCTTTGATATTTCTATTTGATTGTATTTTTCTTTTCCTTTAAAAGAGATAATGTCAACCAAAATAAAATTATATTTGATTACGATGCATAATGCACTACTTATTCCACATTTGAATTTTTTAGGCCCTAAATGAAACTGAATGTATTATTTAATTATTGAAGTAATTAGATTTTTTTTTATGATTTGTTCATGATCATTATACTATAAATAGTTATGTGATACTGTATTGTAGGAATTGATTTTAAAAATTGAAAATTGTCCTCCATAGTCTGTAATTTATTTTTATTATTATTATTATTATTATTATTATTATTATTGTTGCCGCCGCCGCCGATAAACCTAGTAGATTTGGAAATTGTAAAATAGGATGGTAAGTGTATTTTAATTCCCATAACAAACCTTTGTGAATTTCCTTTTTATTAGATAAATTTTGCAATGCTACCTACGATTGAAAATAAGCCAAACTTGCTCGTTGATTGTCTTCCACGCTCTGGCATCAAACCAGAGTTCTGGATATAAAATGCAAATATTCACCTTAAGAAAAGTCAAATTTGGATGCTAAAATGCTAAAAATGCATAATTGTGTTTCTCAAGATCAAATTCTTAACCTTAATGAGAGATAAAAATAAGATTAAAGACAACTAACATCTACTGATGAAGGTAAGTGTGAAATTCATTCTCTATTCCATAGCTCTATAACTATATATCTTCCACTTAGGCTGTACTTGTTCATATCCATCAAGGTTGTTCCCACAGCTTGGTACGCTTCTTCTCTTAGCTCGTTTCTTAGTTCTGTCAATTTCTCATCTTCATCATTTAGGATTGTCTAAGCCAACATAGTTCAAACAAACAAATAAATGCTCATTAAAAGAAAGAAAGAAAGTAGATTGCATTTTATGTTATTATTCTGCACAAAATATACCTTGCAACTTGTACCATCTTCAATGATCTTGAAAGGGTGTCAATTTGGATTCCTTATGTGACTATCCCAATGCAACTTTGATCTCTACTTCCATCCAAACATTTCCCTTTTGTTGTTCCTATAAAGGCTTTGCAATTTAACTCTCCCATTCTCATCACAAAGATAATATTGAACTCACACCATAACATCTCAAAGCAAATGAATAAAAAGTTTGTTAACTATAGTGGCGAAAACCTGATATTGATCTAGTGAGCTATAAGCCCATGTGAGCAAAGCATGCCATACTCTTCTTGGTATTGAGCAGATGCATCAACTTCTGAAAAACATAAAACTAATTAGAATCACCAATAAGCCTACTCATCGACAATATAAGCACATTATTGTTAAATATTAATATGCAAGTGAGTATTTTCCATGCAGTGAAAAATGGACATGGAAATTCTCAAATTTTAAGCAAAATGATCAAGATTTATAACTGTGATCAAATGGCATTTCTTGTGGCGTTGCCTTATGAACAAAATGATTTGGTCAGTTGTAAACATTGTCATCCCTTCCAAATACTCTTAATTGATCTCATTTTCTCTAAATATTTGGCGATAACTATATTTATCTCATCCAATCATAGGCCAACATCCTAATAAGAAACTACAAATCCAAAAGATATAAGAATGATCATAAAATACTTTATTTAACAGATGAGAATTGAAAAGATATGCTATTTTCAAGTTCTTGATTCCATGTCCAGGGGCATTTCATATTAATGTATTTTCTGGTCTAGACCCATTGGATCAACAACCAACATAACCTATCTTACAACATAAGTACCCGAACAGTGTTGAAAATATTAAACTCAATTTTATTAAGGATAATTTCTAGAAGAAGTGATGATCAAGCTACTACATCATTCTAACATTGGTGGTGCTAAAGGAAAGGTTATAAATCATTCCACATCATTAGCAATAAAGTCGGTGGAATTAGTGGCCATACTTGATTTCTTCATAATTAAGGAAAATGACATGATTGGTTAAGAAGGAGAAGTGGTCAAATTATATTCTTGCAAGTCGGCTACTTTATCAACTTTCACATCTATAAATAGGCTTAGTTGATATTCATTTTTAATATATATATATTAAAAAAGGTTAGAAATAAAAATAGAGAGTTTGAGAGTAGACATAGAGCCGAAGCTCTTAGTTGCGAGGAAGAAGTGTTTTTCGTGCCGAAGCACATGTTTTGTAATTTCGAGTATTCTGTGTAATATAAGATTACCACATATTCCTCATTTATTTTTTGTGATTTTATTTTATTGTTGAAACACCCAACAAATCTGGTATCAGAGCCATACGATCCTACGTATGGCGTCAACGTTGAACATGGTTCAACCCCAAATTCCCAAATTGGAGAAACATAATTATGGGAATTGGAGTATTCAAATGAGAGTCTTGTTGCAATCACAAGACTTGTGGGATATTGTTCAAGATGGTTATGCTGAACCTGCTTCCCAAGAAGCTGAAGATGCGCTGACCAACAACCAGAGGAACAACCTCAAAGACGCGAGGAAACGAGACAAGAAGGCGTTGTTCAATATCTATCAAGGTATTGATGAAACCACGTTCGAGAAGGTTAGTTCAGCCACCTCGTCAAAACAAGCCTGGGAAATTTTGAAGAATTCATTCACGGGTGTTGACAAGGCGATACGAGTCCGACTCCAAATCCTACGTGGCGAGTTCGAAAGTCTGACCATGTCTGAAACAGAAAATATTTCAGACTATTTCACAAGAACTTTGGTTATTGTTAACCAAATGAAAAGACATGGGGAGGAGATCGAAGATGTTCGTGTGATTGAGAAAATTCTTCGATCCTTGTCGTCTAAATTTGAGCATGTAGTTGCAGCTATCGAAGAATCCAAAGATCTTAATACCATGTCCATCGATCAGTTGCAGAGCAGTTTGGAGGTTCACGAACAGCGCATGAAGAAGAAGCCCACTGTTTCGCTTGAGCACGCGCTGGAAGCGAAGATGTCATTAAAAGATGAAAAGAAATTTGAACCAACAACATCCCGTGGTGGATATAACCGAGGCCGAGGTCAAGGTTATCGTGGCAAAGGAAGACGTGGCCAGAACCAGAATTATCAAAGTGAGGGAGGACAACAAAATTTTACCTACCGAGGTAGAGGTCGAAACACATATGGTCAGCGAGGACGAGGAAGAGGACCACAAAGAGGTGGTTATTCTCAACCCTATGATCGTCAAGGGTTTGATAAAAGAAATGTTGAGTGCTATAAGTGTCACGAATTCGGGCATTATAGCTATGAATGTCCTGGAGCAAGAAATACCCGGACAAATCAGCAAGTTAATTATGTTGAAGGTGGAGGCTATAATGAGCAGGTAACATCAACTTCTCTATTTATCCATAAAGGCCTGGAAGGTGATCAGTGCAGTACGTGGTATTTGGATACTGGAGCTAGTAATCATATGTGCGGGAACAAGGAACTTTTTGTGGAGCTGAACGAGACATCTTATGGGGATGTTACTTTTGGAGATTCCTCAAAAGTTGAAGTAAAAGGGAAAGGTAACATCTTGATTAAATTGAAGAATGGAAATCATGGTTTTATATATGATGTCTATTATGTGCCTGCCATGAAAAGCAATATTTTGAGTCTTGGTCAATTGTTGGAAAAAGGATTTGATGTTACTATAAAGGATTCTTATCTTACTATCTATGATGCTCGTCGTAATTTGGTTGCACGTGTGAAGATGTCCAAAAATAGACTATTTGCGTTGAATATGAAACATGATATGTTGAAGTGCTTGAAAGCTATTGTTAAAGATGAATCGTGGCTATGGCATTTGCGCCTTGGACATTTGAATTTTGGTGGTTTAAAGCTTCTATCCACCAAGAATATGGTGAAAGGTCTTCCACATATTGATCATCCTGATGAAGTTTGTGAAGGATGTATACTTGGAAAACATCATAGGCCGAGTTTTTCTAATGAAAGGAGATGGAGAGCATCACGCTCTTTGGAGATTGTTCACACAGATGTTTGTGGCCCTCTGAATCCTGTTTCTACTGGCGGTAATCAATACTTTCTCACATTCATTGATGATTATTCTAGAAAGACTTGGGTGTATTTCTTGAAAAGGAAATCAGAAGTGTTTGAAGTGTTCAAAGAGTTCAAAACTCTTGTTGAAAGACAAAGCGGGCACCGCATTAAAGTTCTAAGATCCGACCAAGGTGGTGAGTTCACATCTGATTTGTTCGAGAACTTCTGCAAGGAGCATGGAATTATCCACCAGCTTACACCAGCATATACACCCCAATTGAATGGCGTTGCAGAAAGAAAGAACCGGACGATCCTTGACATGACGAGAAGCATGGTCAAAGGAAAAGACTTACCTCGAGAATTTTGGGCTGAAGCTGTAGCAACAGCAGTTTACTTGTTGAACCGGTGTCCTACCAAGAGTGTTCAAAACATGACACCAGAAGAAGCATGGAGCTCATTTAAGCCCAGTGTTGCGCACCTGAAAGTTTTTGGTTGCATTGCTTATGCAAAAATTCCTGAAGCTAGAAGAATCAAGCTTGATGATAAAGGTGTAAAGTGCATCTTTGTGGGATATGGTGATCGAACAATGGGTTATAAGTTGTATAATCCACTCACGAAAAGGGTGATTATAAGTCGAGATGTTGTGTTCGAAGAAGATCAAGCATGGAGCTGGGAAGAGAAGAAAAATGAAAGCAGGCCAGAAATTGAACCAGATGTGCCAGAAGTTGCACGTGAGATTGAAGAACCAGAATCACCAGCATCATCTTCGGGTCCAGGAGGAAGGCCGAGAAGAATTCGCAATTTGAGTGATATATATCAAACTACTGAAGTAGTTGATGAAGCCGAGGAAGAAAATGTGAATCTTATTTGTTTCTACATGGATGCTGATCCTGTAGCTTATGCAAATGCTGCGCAAGAAGAGAAATGGAAGATTGCAATGGACGAAGAGATTAATGCAATCGAAAAGAATGATACTTGGTCGTTGACAAAATTACCAGAAGGCCGAAAAGCAATTGGTGTTAAATGGGTGTATAAAACCAAAAGAAATGCCAATGGAGAAGTGCAAAGGTACAAAGCAAGGTTAGTGGCGAAAGGATACAAACAGAAGGCTGGAATTGATTACAGTGAAGTATTTGCTCCTGTTGCTCGTCTTGAGACAATCAGATTGTTCATTTCCTTAGCCGCCCAACACAAATGGAAAATCTATCAGCTCGATGTGAAATCGGCATTTTTAAATGGTTTTCTTGAAGAAGAAATCTATGTGGAGCAGCCTGAAGGCTATGTGAAACGAGGAGCTGAAGATAAAGTTTACAGATTAAAGAAAGCTTTGTACGGGTTGAAGCAAGCACCACGCGCTTGGAATTCTCGAATCAATGAATATTTCCTGAAGAATGGTTTTGTGAAGTGCCCTTATGAGCATGCGTTATACCTCAAGAAGGATACTGCAGGTAACATGTTATTTGTTTGCCTCTATGTTGATGATTTAATTTTTACTGGAAATTGTGAAGCAATGTTTGATAAATTCAAGAAGAGCATGATCAAGGAGTTCGAGATGACTGATATTGGCTTGATGGCACATTTCCTCGGAATTGAGGTAGTGCAAAGTGAAGAAGGGATATTCATTTCGCAAAACTCTTTTGCGAAACAAATTCTGGAGAAATTTAAAATGGAGTCTTGTAATCCTGTTAATACTCCTGTAGAGATTGGACAGGAATTGAGGAAGCATGATGGCGAAGCTCAAGTGGATCCAACTTATTTCAAAAGCCTAGTTGGAAGTCTAAGGTATTTAACGTGTACTAGGCCTGATATTCTTTATGGAGTTGGATTAATTAGCAGATATATGGAAACGCCGACACAATCTCATTTGAATGCTGCAAAGAGGATTCTGCGCTATATTAAAGGCACTCTGAATGATGGAGTATTTTATCCTTCTGATCAAGAAGTTAAGCTCCTTGGTTATTCAGATAGTGATTGGGGAAGAGATTTGGATGAAAGAAAAAGCACTACCGGCTACTGCTTTTATATTGGAGATACTGTTTTTACTTGGTTATCAAAGAAGCAAGCCATAGTTACACTCTCGACATGCGAGGCTGAATATGTTGCAGCAAGTTCCACAGTATGCCATTCTATATGGTTGAGAAATTTATTAAATTTTTTGAGATTTACACAAGAAGGTCCGACGAAAATATTTGTTGATAATAAGTCCGCCATAGCACTCGCGAAGAATCCGGTGTTTCATGAAAGAAGTAAGCACATTGATACACGCTATCATTTCATTCGGGAGCATGTGAACAAGAATGATGTGGAGTTGGTTTACTGCAAGTCAGAAGACCAAGTTGCAGATATCTTCACAAAGCCATTGAAGCACGATGTCTTTAGAAAACTAAAGTTCATACTCGGGATGAAGTCCTTGAAGAATTGAGTTTAAGGGAGGATGTTGAAAATATTAAACTCAATTTTATTAAGGATAATTTCTAGAAGAAGTGATGATCAAGCTACTACATCATTCTAACATTGGCGGTGCTAAAGGAAAGGTTATAAATCATTCCACATCATTAGCAATAAAGTCGGTGGAATTAGTGGCCATACTTGATTTCTTCATAATTAAGGAAAATGACATGATTGGTTAAGAAGGAGAAGTGGTCAAATTATATTCTTGCAAGTCGGCTACTTTATCAACTTTCACATCTATAAATAGGCTTAGTTGATATTCATTTTTAATATATATATATTAAAAAAGGTTAGAAATAAAAATAGAGAGTTTGAGAGTAGACATAGAGCCGAAGCTCTTAGTTGCGAGGAAGAAGTGTTTTTCGTGCCGAAGCACATGTTTTGTAATTTCGAGTATTCTGTGTAATATAAGATTACCACATATTCCTCATTTATTTTTTGTGATTTTATTTTATTGTTGAAACACCCAACAAACAGTGCATTCCTGAAGATTAGAAGTGAAAAGCTCATTAGTCTTAATCCTCATCCTTTGAACCTTATTCATGCCTAATCCACCACATTTATTTATCATCTGAAAATATTGCATTTCCGCACAAACGTAGTTGAATCAATTCTACATGTACTTAGAGATCTGGACAATGTCATTATTAGTCTGAATTTAGGCCAAGAGTCCATCTTTCAAGTAGACACAACCAATGTCAACCTATTTGAATTTAATGCAATATAAGTAATCTACTATTATTTTTTAGATGACTCCCATGGTAAACTGACTCCATCACTCTCATCCTTGAGCCCCCAGATCTGCCAATAATTAATATGAACATTCTTCTAAACTGAAATTAAATCAAAGTTCTGAATGGAAGAATGAATACATCTACGATTTAAAACATGCATTGACAGAATAAGTATTTGTATTAAATTTTGTAGATACATATATACCTTGTTCTTGAATTTTCAATAATCCATTTTTTTAGAATCTGTCACGTTCCTTCTCCCCCCAAAAAAAAAAGAAAATACCTCGAAATTCCCTGCATAAACGCATTTGATCATAGAGCATAAACCTTAGAAAAGATTGCACACTTATAAATAATTATTAACAAAAAAAAACAACTCATCTGATCCTAATGCATTCTCACATACTCCCTCATAGATAAATAGAATAGACTATACTTTTCTTAAATTCTTGCCTTTTTTTCTTTTTCCAAGCATATGTTGCATAGTCCCGAGTTCCAGGTTTTGATAATTTCAGTCAAGAAAAACTTGAATATATATATTTTTATACATTCTTGTTACACAACCCATCAAAAACAAATAGAACAAATCAATTTATTCAATATACCAAAGAGCTTCTCGAAAAACAAATAATTAGAACAAAAATTGAAAACTCAACATACCTCAAATAATTTGTTCCTAATGGCGAAGGAGATTATTTATCTCAACATGTTCACTCTAACTGTCTTCCCATATATGAACATATTCGAATAATCCCAAAATTTTCCCATCAAACCAGAAATCGAAAACATTGAAACAACAACCTACTAATCAAATCAAACCCTACAACCTATATCTTCCACCAATTAAAAGAAAAATCTGAAACAATTCGAAAGCAACATAGATTATAATTACATGAAAGATGAATTTACCTAGAAGTCAATAGATGTTTGATTACCAAAGCAGGGAGAGCAACAGACCTACAGAACATCACTTCCAGACTCCAGTTGTGATTGATTGCGGGCAGGATGGGATCATTTACTTACGCTACTTCTGAAACAACTGCTTAGCATGGTCTTCTAAAAAGTTTCTGAAGATGAGAAAGTGGAAAGGACTTCTCATGTCCTTCTTCCCCTTTGGAGATGGTCTCACTTTTCTCATCACTTCATCCATTTCCTCTTCATAATGAAAAGAAGTAGATGTAAGCTTGAATTGCTGTCATTTTTGTCCTTTTTGCTATAGAATTGCTCAGCCGTTTTGTGCGATTTTTCTCGAAATGAACCGTTTCTAAATTAGAGAGCATTGAATTGTTTACGGTTTTTTTCTCTAAATGAGCTTTTTCCACGTCAAAAGAGAATGAAGAGTTATAGAGAGAAAGGGAGAAAAATGGCAGAATATGAAAGGATACACACGGCGGCGGGAGAGGAGAGACACTTGGCGGATGCAGACTTCTCCAAAATGTTGAGGTGGCAAGCTTTGGGAGAGTCAAAGTCTCCTTTTATATATATAGATTTGTCACATCGTTTGGTTTGTTCTATAGTAAATGTGATAAGAGTCATTTATATGTGAAAAAAATTAGTGGTATAAATTGAAAAGTGAATTACATTTAACTTGGTTTGGGATTAGACCCTGGTTGAATGTTAAGGACTCTGGTTGAGGATGGGCTTGAATGACTAATTCGATTTAATATGCCCACTTTTGTAGCACATATGGTATGTATGAGTCCTTTGATTTAATAATGGGCTTTTTTGTGTGTGAACTCAAACCAATATTTTATGTTTGGGCTTTTTAGATATTAATTTTTGGGTCAACTTTTATTTTTTCAATTAACACGATTAATGTTAATACTTATTGTATTAGATCTCAATCAACAAACATACTATATTTCTCGGTCTTTTTCGGTTATGTCGGTGATTTTTTTTCAAAATCTAAGCGAATCGAGTTGATATAATCGAATTTTGTAAATTTCCAAATCAAAACCATAATTAATTTCTTTGTTTCACCCAGTGATTAAAAAAGCGAAAAGCGCCTCGAGGCGCCAAACCTATTGTACTGCCTAGGCGCAAGGGGCGAGGCGAGGCACCCACCTCACCGAAGCGAGGCGCCCAAACTAAAAAAAACTCATATACTATAAAACATTTCATAATACGAAAACATAACAATATTAATGTCCCAAACTCCAAACATAATAATAGCATGCAAATATAAAAATATCCAAAAGATCTAAAATCCAAACTTCAAACATAATAATAGCATGAAAGATCCAAACATAATAATAACATACACACTATTAACTAATCATCATTAATTCTTAAGTCAATTTGTGCATCATCCTCTGATGCATATTCATCAATATTTTATTTCTCTCCATCATCCGACTCCCCTCCTAAATCTCCCCATTCCTCTTCCTCCTCATCCACAAGTCCTAAAGAACTAGGCCTAGAAGATGATGATGTTTTAGAAGTCTTTGAAGTTGTTGTCCTTCTACTATATGTCTTTCTCGTGCTCCTAATAGGTTCCTCAACTCCTGCAGCTTCTACAACATCATCCCACCTCAAATGATCATCATCATCATCAAACACACGTTCTTCGTCTGGAATCCCCACCAACCATTCATTACTCTCATCAATCTCTGACAAGGCAATTGGATCAATTGTATTTCACATCAAGTAATGACATTGCAGTGTTCTATTGTACTTGACAAATACCAAATCATTCAGTTTTTTGTAATCCGTCTTGCATCTTTTCTTAGTATGGATCTGTAGTAAATTAATAAAATAATCTATTGTCAATATAAATTATAATAAATTTATAACATTTTACAAATGTCAATAACTTACATGCTCAAATACACTCCAGTTTTGCTCACATCACGAGGAGCTACAAGTGAGACTTAGGATCTTGATAGCAAACTTCATAAAGTCGGGAGTTTCAGAACCAAATGTTGTCCACCAATCAGCTGCCAACAACATATTAATTAGATTTCAAAAATAATATTATGATAAATGATAAGTTATTGAAACTTTATTACCTGGTGCTCTCTTAGTCCTTTGCCTAATAGCCATAGACATCCCAAAAAGTCCATCGACTTTCCTATACTTGTCCAATTCAATGCAAATTTGATCTTGTATATCAATACTTGGAACCAATCTTTGGATGCAGTCATACGAGCCTCTATAGATCTTAAAATTACCAAGACAAGTATCGGGATCTTCGTAAAAGAACTCAGGTTCAAAAAATACCCAACTGCATGCAAAGGTTGGTGCAACTGAATATTCCATCTCTTATCGATGATCTCAAACACCTCTTTATACTTGCTCTCATTGCCTTGAAAAGTATTAGCTATATTCTGTTTTGCTCTATTCATCGCCTCATAAATATAGCCCATTGCTAGTTTTGCCTCACCATCAACTATTCGAAGGACATGAACTAGAGGAGAAGCAAATCGAAGAACAAGATGTACATTACTCCAAAATGAAGACATCATCATAATTTCAGCTACTTTTTTACCTTGTGCCTCTTTTGTCCATTTGCTTTTAGTCCAATCATCAGAAATAAACATTTTCCTCAAGTTTACCTTCTGAAGATGAAAGCTTTGTAGTGTCAAGAAGGCTGTTGCAAAGCGAGTTTTGGCAGGTTTGAAAAAACTCCTTTTTTGTGTAAAGTACCTCATCAAATTCAACAAAGTTGGCCGGTTATAAATGTACCCTATGCACTCGAATAGCTCTCTCCCACGTCCTCTTAAGATGAGGTATCTTGAAAATGTCCTCCAATATTAAATCTAGACAATGGGCAGCATAAGGACTCCAGAATAAATGTGGCCTCTTTTGTTCCAAATATTTTCTAGCCAACTTATTTGTTGCAGTGCTATCTGTAACTACCTGAACAACATCGGCTTCTCCAAGTTCCTCAACCTTTTGATCAAGCAACTGAAATAGTTTCATTGCATCCTTTGCATAGCTTGAAGCGTCAATCGACTCAATAAAGAGGCTATCACGAGGACAATTGACTAAGAAGTTGATCAAGGTTTTTCCCCTTCGATCCGTCCACCCATCACACATCAATGTACACCCATTAATTTCTCTTGCTACAATGTGATCTGGCATCATTTTGTGGACATGTGATTTCTCAGCTTTAAGAAGAGGAACTCATACTTGATAATACGAGGGTGGTGGCAAATCTGGTCCATAATTCCCAATAGCTTGCACCATAGGTGCAAAACTAGGATTTTGGACTACAACCAAAGGGATGCCCGTATTATACAAGAATCTTGCTATCTTTTGATAAGCTCATTTTGTCAACTCCTTTTTACTGGGATTATTCTCATCAATCTTTGGTTGTTTCCCTATTTTTCTTCACATTTCTACAACCGTTTCTACATCAGGAGTGAAGTAGCAATCGATAGCCCCTTTTTCTCTTGGGCTTCCTAATAGTAGGTTGCTTGCTCTTGCTTGTTTGAGAATGTATGTAGCTAGAAGAAGAATCTTGATTGCTTGGCAACGGTTGTGAGTTATCATCAATATCAATTTCATAATCTTTGTCGCCAACCATCTCATCAATATCGATAACTTTGTTCATTTGCTCATTCTCCTCTTTTTTCTTATTAATAAATTCTTGGATCTCTTGCCTAACTGGTTGATGACACTTTAGACATGTAGCAATATTTTTAAATCCTCAAGTAAAATGTTTTAACCGATATATACCTCATTTAACTACTTTCGCACAAAAATTGCATTTAAATACAAATATATTGGTCTCATCACGTATGACATACTTTCATGCAGGATCTTTTCTATTATCGTTCGTCTCGCTCGACATCTCTACAAAAAATTATATTGAAAAATATTAAAATTACACAAAAATAATAAAATTTTCAGATTAGAGTTTAAAATTAAAATTTTAGATTAGGGTTTAAAATTAAATTTTCAGAATAAGGTTTAAAGTTCCAAACAAAAAAAAATTCTGATTTAAATTGCTACTGCCGCTGTCGGTCGCCGATCGGTGGTGGTGGTCGCCGGTCGTCGGTCACCGGTCACCGGTGGTGGAAGGAGAGAAGAGAGGAGAAGAGAGGGAGGGAGAAGAGAAGAGAGAGAGGCGTTGTTTTTGTGTGCTAGGGTTTAGGATTTCAGTTCATTTTATGTAATTTAATTAAAAAAAACAGCAATTAAAAAAAGCGCGTTTTTTTAGTGCCTAAAAAAAAGCATGAGGCGCTCGAGGCGCCCACCTAGGCATCGTTTTTTTGGATTCTGACTTGCCTCGGTACACTGAGGCACAAAAGGCCCACACCGCATCGTCTCGCGTCTAGGCGCGCTTTTTTAACCACTAGTTTCACCTACTCAGTTAAGAGTAGGTCTCCTGTGCAACTGGTGCATGGATCTATCCATGCACTCAGGTCGGGTCGGGCCGGATCCAACTCGGATCAGCGTATTTTCCTTTTTTTTTTTTCTTTTTTTTTTGCCCTAACCTTTATGTTATGTTAGTCATACCTTTATATTATATTAGTCATACATTTATATTATATTAGTCATACTCTTATGTCCAGATTTCATACTCTTAATGCAATACTTTAACTTTAAAAAAAAATTTGCTGGCCTTCATACTATGTTAGTCATATTTTTATATACAAAGAGCATACATTTATGTAATACTTTAACCCTAAACCCTAATTTCGGCACAAGTTGTACATGTTTACCTTTATGTGATATTACTTATACATTTATGTGATATTATTTATACTTTTATATCAACATAAACATACATTTATGTAATATATAAAGATATAACTAACATAACTAAAAGATATGACTAACATAACTAAAGATATGACTAATATAACTAAAAGGTACGAAAGGTATTAATAGTTGTCTGAAAATATGTTAACGTACATGTAAAAACAAAAAAGATATGACTAACATAACATAAAGGTATGCTTAACACTATATAAAGGTATGGTTAACACTATAAAAGGTATAACATCTGTGATCGAATCTGGACAAATTTGTGTGCGACCTTGGGGCACGTGCATACGCGTGGATGCGCGTGAGAGGCGAGTACATAGTTTCAAAATTGTGCAACGGGTGTATAAATTTTTTGTCCTCAGTTAATTATAAACTCCCGTCATTTTCATTTTTCACTTAATTTAGTTCACTGGGATACTTTCTACCTATTTTTTTGTCACATTTACGTACTACATCAAAATTACATAAAATTTTTAGTTAATTTGATATTAGTTGATTAGTTGTAAAGTGAATCAATGGTTTCGAGATAGAATGATTTAGGGCTTTTAAATAGACGCATTCTAAAACTGGATATATTTTACAAGAGGAAGATAACAGTTGGCAACCGCTAGGAAAGAAAAAGACAGGATTAAATTTTTAACAGAAATCGTATTTTTTTATATATGTATAAGATAAATGTTATGTATTGATTAATTTCATGTATGAACATCCCGATAAGATTGTATTTGAAGTTTAACAATCTTTTCGATGGCCACATAGATATATATGTAGGAGTAGTCGCGACTCACCATGCTTGTTTAATTCAAGGTTGTTTATGCAATTGTTGCTTGGAATAACTTTTAGTTGCTAGTTATCTATGTTGCAAAATTCGGATTAGGGTTCTGTGTAATTGACGTTTTCAAGTTATTTAATAAAATCATACAAATGAAATTGGTCAATTTGATATTTGATATTGTTTGGTTATGATGCAACTTTTAATCTTAATGAGTGAGGAAATGATTGGGTAAAAGTTAAGATTTATCATGTCTTCCAAAACTGACGAAATTTTGGGTTTTTTAATATTCTTGTTGAGATAAAATTGTTGATTCTAGCTTCCAATAATATTCTTCTTGTAGTCGTCATTACTTAAATCTGAATTTGTGGGCTTCATTCCGATATTTCGTCATCCTCAATCTCTTATTATGCTCCCTAGTCCAGCCATTATTTTACTTTTATCCTTATCATAATGTAATGTTTAAATATTACATATAATTTTGTTAGTATTTATAATTTGTGTGATATTTTAAATTTTATGGTATTTTTGAATGGTCATGATTTTTATTATTATTTAAATAATATACGATACTATTTAATATTTAGGAGTTGGATGTTCCATATACCACGTTTGAAATAAAGTGGTCTCAATATAGCAAATTAGACCCAAATACCACAAAACCTAGGAAAATACTATTTTATCCTCCACTTTATACAATTTGATGAGACATATATAGGGTCACCTACTCCACATCAAATCAAAAATAACGGCACACTCAGTGACATACACAATTTTCGTGTAACCCTATAAATTATAGGGTTACACGAAAATTGATCAATTTTCTTGTAAAAAATTTTAAAAAAATTTAATTTTTTTGGGCTTATACGAAAATTAAATTTGATTTTCATGTAACCCTAATAGACGTGCTCAGCCGGTTCGGTTTGAACCGGAACCGGCCAGTTCGAATCGGCAGTCAACGGTTTCGGAAACCGTTGATCCGGTTCCGGTTCAAACCAAAATTGGGAAACGGGGAGAAGTGGTTCGGTTTCGGTTCCAAATAATACAAACCGCCGAACCGACAGTTGGAACCACCGGTTTACCCCTTTTTTTAATGCAAAATGACACGTGTATGCATGAGATTAAAGAGCCGTTTGAAGATCAACGGCTCAGATTAAAGAGCCGTTGAAGTCAAAGTAGCCGTTGGAAGTCAGTTCGAATCGGCCCCGAACCGGCGGTTCGGGCAAGAATTTGAATTGGACGGCCAAGATCAAGTAGTCGTTGAAGATCAACAACCAAGATCATCGAACCGCCGGTTTGAACCGGCCCCGAACCGACAGTTCGAACTGTGCGATATATATATATTTTTTTTTTTGAATTTTTCATTCCTCATCTATAAATACCCTCATTCCACCCTTTGATTTCTACACCAATCTCTCTCTCAATTCTATAATTTCTATTCTCTAAAGCTCTCAATTTCAATTTTCTAGTCTCTCGATTTTAGTTTTTGTAGTTCTTCAATTTGCAATTCGATTTCATTTCGATTCTCACAAAAAAATATTTCGAAGAGCTTCTTCATCCGACTGTTCGTCTCGTGGGAAGGGAAAAAGTTCAATGCCGCCACCACAATCTCTCCACGACGATGAAGATCTTGATTTCATTGATTCGTATCAATGTAATCAAGAAGAAATGGAGGTGATGTTGGGCCCTAACACCACCGCCGCCATTTAATTTTCCAACTGATGATTCTTATGAAAAATTCACTAGCAAAATATTTTAATCCGGCAAGTAGAAAAATCTTTAGAAACACCGTTACTAGGGATATAGAAAAAACAGTATTAGAATATAAATATAAATTAATTGAAGACTTAAAAAATTTAAAACAAAAGGTTGCTATATGTAGTGATATATGGAAGGATCCTTATAAGACACATGATTATATGGGTATTACTTGTCATTGGATAGATGATGCATGAAATCTTCAAAAACGTTTAATTGCATATGTAGAATTTGATATTAAACATTCGGCACAACACATTGCGATTAAAATGAGACATGTTTTAAATGATTATGGTATTTTAAGAAAAGTATTTTCGATAGGATTTGATAATGCTAGTAATAATACGGCGGTTTTACCTTACTTGCTTGAATATTGTCAACCTCCGATTGAGGGCAATTTTTTTTCATATTCGTTGTATGTGTCATATCCTAAATTTATGTGTTCAAGATAGATTAGAATCATTAGAAAAATATATTAAACCTATTAAACAAGCAATTTATGAAATTGCTAGGTATACGGTATTGTATAAAAAATGGGCAAGATTTTGTAAGAGACATGGTCTTGAAGTTAAAAAATTTATAATTGATGTTAAACATCGTTGGAATTCTACTTTTTATATGCTTTAAGATACGTATGAATATAAATCAATGCTATGTGAATTTTATTCAGAAAATCCAAATGATGAAGTTATTTTATTTGAAGCTTCATGGGATGCATGTTTTAATTTAATTCAACTTTTAAAAATATTTAAAGAGGCCACTAGAGAATTAAGTGGATGTTATTATCCTACTTCTCATATAGCTTTAGATAATTGTGTTAAGATTTCTCTAATTTTAAATTCATATTCAACATGTCCAATTTTAGGTTCAACCGTCTTAGTAATGAAAACAATATGGTTAAAATACTTTCATGAAATACCCGATGTTTTTTTATGTACTAAGTTATTAGATCCTAGAATTAGAGAAGATGGATTAGAAGAATTACTAAATATATATTATAATGCATTGTTTCCAAATATGATATTAAATGATTATGATATGTGTGATTATATTCCTATCCCTAATGAAGTTGTAAGTACAACTAAGAAAAATTTGTATAATTTGTTTAAAGAATATAAACAATTATTAGGTGATGATTGTAGTTATGATACAAGTGAATAAAATGTAGGAGGTAGTAGTCAATCATCTAGTTTTCAACCGGCTCAAGCACGTGGTAAATTTTTACAATTTTTATGATGTTAGAACACAAAAAAGACCTAGAGGTAGTAACCTTTGTCAAGAATTAGATACTTACTTAGGTGCCACATTTGAATAAACCGTATTTGAACATCATATGGATTTATTGAAGTGGTGGGCAAGAAGGACCACCACTTATCCTATACTAACCATTATTGTTAAAGAAGTGTTTGGATGTCTCGCCTCAACCGTTGCGGACGAACATGCTTTCTCCAAAGGAGGACATATGTTGAATCCAAGAAGAGCCAAGTTGACGAAAGAGAATGTGCAAACCATTACTCTACTTGAAGATTGGGTGAGAGCAAGCAATCGTCAACAAGATCTCGATCTATCCAACTTAGACTCCGATGGAGATGACCTCTACGGATACGATTCAAACACGTCCTCCTCCGCTGGAACCATTGAATAAAGGTAAGTTTCGGTGAGTTAGAGAACTACGTGAGCTTTGATTCCTTCGTTTTGACAAGGATACGTAAGCAATTTCATTCTAAGTTTGGAAGTTACACTTTCAAACTTAGAATGAAACTCAAGCTCCTTCAATTTTTTTTTCCTCTTCTTCAATCTTTTAATTGTAATTTGTAATATGTTTTATTGTAATTTTTAAAAAATTTGAAGTTGTAAATTGTACATTTGTAATGTTTTATTACTTGTACTTGTAATTTGTAAATAATTGTAATGATTGTATATTATTAATGTAAAGATGAGTTATTATGTTTATAAAGTTGTAATATATCTAATAACTTCTTTTTCGAAGATAATATTTATTCATACATTATATTTATGCATTGGTTATAAATTATAATTAAGTGATTATAACCATATTTTTGCCACATTATAATTTATAAATGCTCTAATTAATAATCAAATTCTAAATAAAGAAACTTATTATAAAGTATTGCTATGATTTTCGCTCAATTTACGTTTCTCTTTCTCATTTTATCGTAAATTTAATTTTCTTTCGAATTTATGGACTATTAAACAATTTTTTCAAAAAAACTTAAAAAAAAAAAAAAAACCGGGAACCGAACCTCACGGTTCGGTTTTGGTTCGGGGGGGCGCGGTCACCGAACAGCCGGTTCGAACCGGTGAACCAATGGTTCCGGAGCCGTGAGCACGTCTAAACCCTAATTATGTAAGCCCAAAAAAATTAAATTTTTATTTTATTTTTACACGAAAATTGTGTATGTTGTGAGTCAGCAGTCAATTCTGACCGACAAAATCCATGTAGCCATCACTTCACATCTAATGACATGTGACTTTTTTTGACTTTAAGTACAAAAATGATAGAAATGGACTAAAATTTATGTCAAGTGGTATAAAGAGATTTAAATTATATATTTTGTGGTAGTCTTGGCCATTTACTCTACGCAAAAACTTGTGTGTCCCCGGGACACGGATCTTAGATCCGTGTCCCCAACCCGACCCGCGCCCAACGCGCGCCCCACGCGCGCTCACGTGCGTCCACGCGCCTTGGACACGCGCGCGTGGGCACCTGGCGAGCCCCTCCATGCGCGCACCTGATAGGTATCCATGGGATACCTGATAGGTATCCCATGGATATCTTGATAGTATCCATGAGCAAGGTATCCACATGTATACTTGATGGTTTCTACATGTATACTTAAAGGTATTCATGAAACCTACGCGCATCTCACCACGCCGCGCGCGCACACCGCGCGCCCATGTACCCATGCCGCGCGCGCAACTCACAAATCGTGCACCCACGCCGCCCGCGCACAGGTATCCCATGTATATCTGCGCACAGGTATCCCATGTATATCTTGAAGGTATCCCATGTATACCTTTAAGGTATACCTTAAAGGTATACATGTGATGTTTGTAAAATGATATTCCATGGATAACTGAAAGGTATTCCATGGATATCTTGAAGGTATCCCGTGTATACCTTAAAGGTATACATGTGATGTCTTTAAAATGATATTCGATGAATAAGTGAAAGGTATTCCACGGATATCTTGAAGGTATCCATGTGCATATTTGCGCGCACGTCACAAACAGCGCGCCCACCCACCACGTCGCGCCCACCCACCACGCCGCGCGCGCACTTGACAAACCGCACACCCACGCCGCCCATGCACCTTCAATGTATACATGTGATACCTTCAAGGCATTCCATGGATACCTTGAAGGTATACATGTAATACCTATATATGAAAAAAAAAAAAAACCCTGAGCGAAAAAAAAAAAATATATAATAATAATAATGTGGGGCCCGCGGATTAGGCTGGGGACACGGATCCAATCCGTGTCCCGGGGACACAAGAGACACACCCTTTACTCTAATATTTAAACTGTATAGAATTAAGATATCTTAAATATTCAATTTTGATAAATTAATTGTGATATAAATAAATGAATAACATTTAATAACAATCAAATGTTAAAGAAAATAAAAACAAAGAAGAAAAGAAAATGAATGAAAAATAAAAGAAAAAAGAAAAAAAAATAATTAAAAGAAATACCGCTGTATTTGACCTGCTTTGGATGTAGCACAGAGAGAGCGCTGATGTAATTTAACGGGATCATCTAACGGACTGCTCCAATGGAAAAAATCATAAAACATGTGGGATCACCTAATGGATTGCTTCAATGAATCCATATGGAAAAATCATAGAATTTAAAAGAACGAAAGAACAACGGTTGAAATGATAGCTCGTATAAAAAAATTATAAAATTTAAAATAATTTCATAATTAATCGATATTTATGGACTCAATTTATAAAGCGTAGATTACAGTTTCAGAATTATATAAATTTTATTTTGAACAAATTGCCGCAAAAATCATGAACTTTCCCAAAATTCCAATTTTAACATGATTTTTATCTATTAGCAAATTTAATATGACATTCAATATCTCGTGAATCTGTAACCATTATGTAGATTTCAGGCACTTAATGACTTCTATAACTAATCTATATGTATGAATTTAAATTTACAAAATTTAGAAATACCGTCTAATCAAAATATAGATTTATTTATTATAAAAGAGTTCCATATAATATCAGATCATTTATTTGTTGAAAAAAAAAAAAACAATTCCCTCATAACTATTATTGATAATCGATAAACTTATTATGAGAGATTACAACTATAATTTGTCAATGGGTGCGGCTATCCGCACCCCAAAACTTACTAAACACACCCAATTTCTAGTGTTTTTATATTTTTTTATTTTTATATTTTTTTATTGTATAGAAATGAGGTGTGTTTAGTAAGTTTTGGGTGCGGGTAACCACACCCTTTGTCAATTCCAATGAGTAATAAAAAGTACAATGTTAGATTTTAGTTCCCAAAGAACAATCAAATACATGATAACATATTAGCTAGATCAAACACACAAAAAGCAACGAGACCCAAAAAAGAATAAATAAATATATATATATATATATATATATATATATATATATATATATATATATATCAACAACCCATAAAAAGCAACATAAGTATTATCACTACACACTTTACATAATAACGTAAACAATGAAACATAATTTTACAAAGAAGAACAACTCTGATGCAAAAAAGCACATTTCTAAGACTAAAAGCAAAACCAATTACATTTCTTGCCTTAAACCCAATTTCTCTTCATTACTTACAAGCAACCCCAACCCCAACCCCCCACACCCACCCCCCTATATAATACCAAGAAAAACACACACTAAAATATCCACACTAGAAAGAAAAAAAAAATGTCTTCAAATCCTAGCAATTCAACAACAAAAACACAATCAACCCTCAATGGCATTGGCAATCTCATCAAACTACTTCCAACAGGCACTGTTTTCATGTTCCAATTCCTCAACCCTCTCCTAACCAACTATGGCCATTGCCACGTCATCAACAAGTACTTATCCGGCCCGTTGATCGCCATCTGTGGCTTCTCATGCTGCTTCTCCTCGTTCACCGATAGCTACGTGGATTGCCAGGGGATCACACACTATGCCATTGCCACCACAAAGGGCCTTTGGCCTCCCGCTTCTCCCAAACAAGATTTGTCTTCGTATAAAATTCGTTTTGGAGACTTTGTGCACGCATTTTTCTCGCTGATTGTGTTCTCTGTTGTGGCCCTTTTGGACCCCAACTCTGTCGAATGCTACTACCCGTCTTTTGAGTCGACTCAGAAGGTGTTGCTGATGACGTTGCCCCCCGTTATTGGGGCCGTATCTGGTGCTGTATTCGTGATGTTCCCTAATAATCGACATGGTATAGGGTACCCTTACAACCAGAGTCCACCTCCACCTTCTACTTCACCTTAAGGCCTCTCTCTTTATTGTATAAAAACAAGTTTGTGTATGATATAAAGAAAGTGAGATTTATTTAAAATATTTCTTACAGTTTGATCTGATGAAATATAAGATGAAATACTAAAATGGGAAACGTACAGAATCTAAAGAACTTATATATCTTGATGAATAATGCCTCTAGAAGAGCAAGATTTAGTTAATCTCACAACTCTTTGTTTTAATTTGTTTCTTTTACTCTTTTGAGCACCATTTGCTACTCTCACAATATCAACTTTAACTATATGATGATCTGAGGTTCCTTTTGATGAAAACACCGAGTATGATCCAGGGACGAACATGTAATTTAAGCCCCGTGATCCCATTATGTAATCCACCCGCGTCCCATACTTGCACGTCCCTTGTACATCTGCTTCAAACATAGCACACAAATACGTTAAAAAACGAGCAAAAATCCTCTTGCCCTTTCAACACATAAAAAGACTAATGTTAGAACTCATTCCATACTTTGGCCTTTGGCAATCATGACTACTGGCTCACATTCCCCTCTGAAATCTTTAGCATCAGTGTACTCTTTTTCCTTCAAGAAGCTTGTCACTTCAACTTTAGGACTTGGTTTTCCCAATTCCTCGTAGTACTGATAGAACAAGACGATGATAAAAGTTCAAGAACGCGTACTAGTACATAACCCCATCATCGAATGAAGAAAGATAACAAAATTTGCTACCTTGACAATGTCATTCCACCTTTGCAATGAGTAATCTGAGGCATCAAGAGAGTTGAGCCCACCTGCCAAAATATGAGGCTGATTGTTCGTCTGAATCATCGCGTTTATTTGCTTCATTCTCCAGTTTTCATCCAAGTGATCAAGCTGTGTGCAGTACACATTCAGCTCCCCTGTCCATGGCACATCAATGGTTGCCTTTATTACATTCCTGGTCCAAATCCAAACACACAGTTCATAATCATGAAAAACTGCTAAAAACTACATTCAAGAATGGGTATAAGAAGCTAGAGAGAACCACCTGAAATCTTTGTCATCATAGATTTTCTGAACTTTGGAGCTTTTGATAGGCCATTTTGAGAGAACAGCATTGCCATACTCTGGGGCCCAGCTCTCAGCAAATGTGTAATTCATCCCCAAAGCACGAGCTAAATCAGACAAGGGTTTCATGTCTTTTTCTTCATCAGCCTTCACATCTTGCAAGGCCAAGATATCAGCATCAACTTCTTTGAGAACATCAAGAATGGTTCGAGTTTCGTACAAGCCAGCATCACTCATCCAGGTGGCAGGGAAGTATATGGGAGACCTCATTGGAGCAATGCTATTGTTGTTGAAACTAAAGGAAGAATCCAATGAGATTTCATTTTCTTGAAGGTTTATTGAACCCTTTGGTTTTGAATCTGTGAGCTTCTTCTTATCTTCATCTTCTGATTTGTTCGGAACAGCTGGTGCAAGGGAAAACAAGGCAGCATTGAACGAGGCGAGGCGAATAGGCCTTTGTACAAAGCCACTCTTCATTTGGCCATTCTGAGAGTAGGATTTTGATTTTTCTTGAAGCTTAATCTTTGAATTCAATCTTGCAAGCCTCTTGATGAGAAGTTTAGGCCTTGGACGACACCGTATCCTCGACCAAAGTCTTTGAAACCTCCATCTAAGGACATACAACATGGAGGATAAGTGGTTGCTGTAGAGCTTTGTTGATTGCATGGGGAAAGAATCAGCACTAACTTGGGAAGGGCTGGTTCTTAGTTGTTGCAAACTACAAGAAAATAAGCAGAACAGTTAATTGTGAGGAGTACATGTGATACAAAAGTAGATATATAGTAAACAAACAGTCACAACTGCTCCAAGAAACTATGTGATAGGTTGGTGTTGTTCAGCTTCTTCTGTATGACTAAAACACACCAACTCCCACCTGTGAAACTGGACTTTAGGGTTCATCTAATAGGAACATGAATTTTATGTAATAAAATAAGCAGCCTAGACTATAAGTTGTGATTGGGCAATCAAGCATATATTTTATTATTTAGGAAGAAAAACTTATGATTTTTTTTCTGTTCATTATGTTATCTGTTTAAGCACAGAGACTTTTGTTTAGTCAATGGTGGTTGAAACACAAATGGAAAAATCCCATACTGATATTAGTTAGTAATCACAAATCAATCATATGTAATATTGCTTTTATATTAAGAGTTTGACTCTGGTAATAACGTCTCACGAATCTAATTTCTTGAGTCGATCAATCCACGAATCATTATAAATTGACTATCTTGAGTCAATCAATCCACAAATCATTATAAATTGACTAATGAACCGTGAAACGGTATCATAGGAGTTTTTGTGTTATATTAAAAAGGATGAGAAAAACTGAAATTCTTGTTATAGCGATTACTGAGAAAATATGAACACAAAAAGGTCAAGAAAGTGATGCTTCAGAAAGTGTAAAGTCAATGCAAAGTTTACTTAATCAATAACAATTTGATGTAATTAAGGCAATAATTCATGACAAACTCAGGCATAAATAACGCAAAGAAAAAGAAATTATGAACATGCTATGTTCTATTACAACAGCTTTCAACAACAAAAAATAATAAATAAATAAAAGAAAGAAGGAAAAAAGTCATATAGAAATTACTGAAAACAGTACCAAATTTTTCCTCAACCATGAAAAAGTATTGATATATATCATATGCAAAAAGGAAGTATTAATCTCTGTCTCTTACAACGTGAAGATTCTAATCATTATGTTACAACAAATAGTTCTAGGAAATCGGATGAGTTGTGATTTCGCTTCGCTATGAATCAAACAATGAATCCAAGAGGCTCGAAGGAGCTTCATTTCTCCCCTTCTCAAAAAACAGATCATTTCCATTTTCCCTATTCAATTTTCGTCCCTCTGCTATGGATTCAGCTGTTTCTGTGCAGAATTTTCTCCTTATCTGGTTAGCAGGTTTTTCGGCCACAATAAACTTGTTCCCTTCGCGGGTTCTCTCAGAGAATCCTGCCCAAACTGGAAATTCTTTCTAAGGTCAGTGCAAGTAAAATTCCTAGAGATAGACGAGATCCAATGCTAGGTTCAAAGACCATGGAGTTCTAAAGAAACTATCAGACAATTAACAAAAATCATCATCCAAGCATTACTCACCATTACCATATAACAATAACCTATACTTTCATCTAAAATTATATAGCATATATAAAAGTGCTGAAACAGAATACTTCTGAAGCTTCAACAAAAGCCAAGAGATCTATGACCTCATGAACTTTTTAAAATGAAAAAAGGTCAGCATATGCCAAATGACGAAGTTCATTTTGGCTGTGAATTAATGTATGAATGAAGTGGTTCGAATTTGCAATTTGCACTGCGCCATGCTCATACAAAACCAATACCAGGCATTAGTAGAATAAACACTTATCAACCTTGACAAAGTTGACCATCATACCTCCAAAATGGTGTAGGACAATCGAAGCTGCTACTGTAACATTCAGAGACGCTGTGCCGCCACCATATTGTGGAATGTACACAAAAAAGTCACATATCTCACACTCCTTTTCAGAAAGCCCTGTTCCCTACAAATCACATTCCACGCTCTCTATCAAAACATACAACTAACCCTAAAAAAAACAAGCTCAATACAGCAATGTCAAGCTATTGTTAGCAGAACCAGAAGTGGAGCGAAAAAAAGTAGTCTGATCAAAATTGAAGTCTTCATTTCCTAATCAAGAACATAAATCATGTTTACCTAAATCAACAAACGAGTGAACTTAACAGCATTTGTAAGATTATGTTCCATGTTTATAATTTCTTTAGCACACTGGTTGATGACAAAAATTCTAGATTCAGAGTTGAAATTTCAAATTGAAGGAATTGAAATTGCTTGAACCTCATTGCCAAGAAGAAAGGCAGTGCTCTTTCTGAAAGGATGCTCGTTTACTGCCATAGCATTATCTGTAATCTCCACTCCACATATATCACAGTCCCTCTCCTAATCAACATAAACACCATAAGAAACCAATTTAGAACAGTAATCGAATTATTTCTGCATATTTGTTCCTCAATCGACAATTTACTGTTTTCACCCATTAATCCACATAAATCATGAGCAACAAAGGTCTAAACAATGAGATTAAACTTCAATATCAACGAAAGGAATATTGTTTCACAGTGAGGAGTTGTAACCTTGAGAAAAGTACGGGCTAGCGAGAGAGAGTGGAAATGGCGGAAAGGAAGATGCGAGGTGGAGCCATGGCTGCCGAAGGAGTTGAAATCGCGCTTCCCTACCAATATTAACTCCGCCACCCCAAAAGCGGTGGCGCTGCGGGCAAGGGTTCCGACGTTGTGCCTCTTCGCGATGTTGTGCACAACCACGTAGCTCTCGTATTTCTCCTTCTTCTTCTCCTCTTCGTTCTCCATTATGTTGGTTGACGTGGCCGCGCCGGCGGCGGTTATGGTGGCTCTACGACGGAGGTTTTAGGGTTTTAACTTTTAAGGGGATCTTTGATTTCGTCTATCCGACGTCGTTTGTGTGTTTTCAGGTTGATTTGATCCTGCCCTTTCGCTATTTTTGCTTTTCGAGATTTTTTTTTCAAAAATTAAGGTTACTTATTATTTGAAATTTAAAAAATGCTTTTTAATAAAATTCTTAGAGAGTGGTTATAATTTTTTTTTTTTTAAGTTTTATCACTATTCGTACTTATTTTATTTTCATTTAGAATTATTACTTATTTTATTTTCATTTAGAATTATTCCATTTCTGATTATCACTACCAGTCAGGTACCCGTCCGCACAATATCTATTTATCAAATATAAATATTTTTTTTATTTGAATATAAACCAATATTTTAAATGAGTATTTCATATTTAATTTTTTTTAATTTGTAGTATTTAATATATTTATATACATTTTTAGTAAACATTAACATAAATTATCACCTAGTTTAGTGGTAAATGTTTTTTTAATGAAAGGTACAGGTTGGATTTCCTCATAACATATTTTAATACACTTTTTTCTTAACAGAAGCAGTGGTGTATTCTTTTATTTTTCCTAAACCCATATGTCATTGACTCATTGCAGACATCCATCCTCCTTCCCACGTTCTTGCTGCCACAAAGGTCAAGAGTCATAGCTCGTGTGAAAATCATATCTAATAAGCAGACAAGATCTTATATTCCACTTTGGTGTTTCATCATCCGGCGTTTTGCAATAACCACCACACGACAAGTTTAAGAACAATATCAGTAATTGACATATGGTGTGAAATAAAAATAATGAAATATAAGATGAAACACCAAATTGATTGAAATAAATGATCGAATTCATCTAATAAGTGGTGAATATTTGAATCAAATAGTCTTTTTTTTTTTTTCTCTAAAAAGATGTAAATTAAAATTTTCATTAAAAGGGAGGTTCAACTACCCTAATTGGTTAGTCTGGACCATTTCCTCGAAAAAAAATACTTATATGGTTGATTTGGATGAAGAGATTTAAGGATTGATTTAAAACTCTAAATTGTAAATCCCTCGGTGGTGTTTAGGAGACCGAATCCTCTGTACCAAAATCTCTGTCTCATTTGTGTGCCATATTAAAACTACGTAGTTTTGATATTGGAAAAACTCTTATAATTTGTAACCGCTTTTAATTTGAAAATCAATATAACGTGTTTTGGGATGTGGTACACGCGTGGTACATGAATATTTGGTACAGGGGATCTGATTTGGGTGTTTAGTTGATAGATTTGAAGTTTATATATTACTTTTTTAACTAATTTTTAGCAAGGGTGAATTTTGAATCCACTTTGATTTAAATGGATTTAAAATTCATTTAAATCATATATTTCAAATATCTCTATTCAAACGCCACCACAGAACATTTAGTTTTAGAAAAAACAAACAAGAGTCTGATGGCTAAAATACCACATTCATATAAATTGAGATTACTTTTCTACCACAAATTATGGAATAATTTTGTTACTTTTCTACCACAAATTAAGAAAATTTGACAAAATTATAATTCTTGTAAGACTATAAAAGTTTGTTTTCATATTGTGTAATTCTACAAAAAAAAAACACATCATTTAATCTCATTTTCATACATAAACGATATGGACATATCTTGTAACCCTATGAAATATGGACATATCGTTTAATCTCATTGAAATTAAATGATATGATCATATCATGTAACTTTATAATTGACATATCGTGTAAACTCCGACAGTCCACTGTTTATATATATATATATATATATATATATATATATATATATACTTTTATCAAAAGTGCAATTTTATCAATTTTTTAATTTGTGGTAAAAAAAAATGTAATAAAACTATTTTTTATAGTAAAAAGCATTTCACTATCTGATTTGTGGATGTTCGTGGTATTTCACCAAACAATAAAAGGCATTATCAGATTATATAAAAGGCATACGGTTCCTATTTATATACGCAAATTGCGTGCAAAATGATCAAATGCATTCAATCATTTGTGTAACTAAAATTAATTAAATCAATTAGTTGAAGTCGGAAAATTATCTAACCACTTAGACATTTTAGAACTTTATTCTAATGATTGGCATGCCCGCTGACAATATGTAAAAGGAGAAGAAAATGAAAATGTGTACTCTCTTCTTACCTAATTAGTTTACTTGTTTTAAAAACAAAAAACAAAAATTATATAAAATCATTTCATAAAATTAAATTCATCACACTCATAACATTTGTATTTCTTTTTTAAATGAAAACAAAGGATAAATCAATTATATTTTAAATAGAGCTCTCTTTGGGAAAAAACACTTTTTGAAATATGATTTTTGTTTTTTGGTATTGGAGAGTATATATGATATATTAATTGTTATATCCATATAAATGTAATATATAACATAATACTTGATTAAATTATATAAAAATCAAAGGGGTATGATCATGTTTATTTATGATATGTGTACTTCAACTCTCAAAAAATTTATAAGCGTGACACATAAGTGGGTGCAATATTTATTATTAAGATGAACAAACCATACCCAATTATTTTAAAATTAATTCTTAAATCTATTTTTTTTTTTGGACAAAATTCAACCCCACATATAATCATATATCGCCCAATGCATGCAGTGACATCATTTTGGCATGCACGTATATATAAATATATGTTCAAAAAAAAAAAAAAACAAATTGGAGAGAAGAAATTCAAAAAAAAAAAACACAGAGAAAAATAATTTCACCTAACCCTAAAAATTTGCACGCTAATTTCCTCATGCACAACTTTACACACAAATTGGCATGTCCACCACCGCCGCCGCCATGTTCCGCCCTATTTTCCGATGAGTGCTAAACGTCTGAAAAACAACGATTCCAACATTCGGGAACTCATCGGCGGTGCAACTCATCAATCTCATCCCTAGTTGCTCGATCGCCGCCGGCATCTCCGGCCACACCTCATTTTTAACGGCGTACGTGGTCGACACCGACAGAGCTCCGGGCCGGAAAATGCTCACCACCTTCTTCAAAGCCTCGAGAGTCTCGTTCTCATCATCGTGGATCGAGAAGATGCTCTCGAAGCTAGCGTAGCTAAAGCCATCCTCCGGCGTCACGTGCACCGTCGAGTAACGGTTTCCGTCAAGCCCATTCATCGAATAGCCACAGGGGTCGAATCCGTAGTCACAAATGAGAGCATTCTCGTTAACGTTTCCTATCCCCGTCAACTCCGTCATCTCTCTCCCGGCCGAGTCGCCGGTTTTCCCGTCATTGAACCGGCGGAAAAACTTCTTGGCCGAAACCCGGTCCAGCTCCGTCATGCAGATTTCCACCGTGTACAAATCGTCTGCGTGCGCGTCCAGTTTACCTACCGTGTGCCCCTCATCACAAGCAGTGAAAACATGCCACGTGTAACAAGAATCCGAGTTCATGATAGAAGCTTTTTTGATTGAAAGATTGTTAGGCAGATTATCTTCTAAGTAATCAACTTCTTCTCTGAAGCTTGTGTGAGGGTGAGGTTGTGCATCGGGGAAAATGAATCTGCACCTGGTGTACCTGCACCTGAAGATGGTGAGGCCCACGGTAAGAGCATGGTCAACGAATGGACATACGGATTTGAGCAACTGGGTGGTCCCACATGTCTTGATGATGATTTTTGTAGGGTAGACAAAGAGGCTTGACTCAGATAGCACATAAGAGTCAAAGTATCTGTTCCCCACAGCTGACACTACGGTGCACTGCACCGCATGGAGTATTTTCTCCAGCGAGAAAAAGTCCAGCCGCCGGAGGCCTTTTCCGGTGGCCGGATCGTCACCGGAGAAGTGCAGCTCGAGCCTCTTCTCCGACCCTTCGAACCCAGAAACTGCCATTGATGATGAATTGACCAAACAATGTGAATTATGTATGCTGATAAAATATAGGAAGTTGAGGTGTTGTTGCTTGTACAGGAGACTCTGTATATATAGGTGGGGAAGAAAAGAAGAGAGAGAGAGAGAGAGAATAGAATAAATGATTGCAGGTTTGAGATCTAGTGAAATATTTTTCCATTTTTAGTGAGACAACTTAATTGGAGAAGTAGAAGCATAATGATGAGTACATTGGGGCTTCAAAGCATGATATCAATTATTAGAGTTGCTTATTAAGAAGAGGCAGTCATGATTCAATTTTTGTATATACATAGACATTAATAAAATAAGTTTTTGTATTTTTTGTATATAGGATTATGTTTTTTAGGTAGATGTATTTACTATTTGCATAACATTGATTATTCTCGTCATGGGTGTCGATTATTTAAGCTCATACATAGTTTGCTCAATGTACGTATAGTAATAGTGGACTACTATTAGATTTATTGCAGAATATTTGGTTAGGATTAATTAAAGCATACAAATAATAAAATCTCATATAGTTTATTATATTTATCAAAATTAATATTGTGAAAAAAGATATATCTAATCGATTGTTCAATGATTTAATTAAACTTATGAGTTAAATAATTAAAATATTTTCACAACCGCATATTTTTAATATCAATAATATTATAGTATTATTAACTATTATTTTTATGAAATTTAAAATATTAACTATAATAAACCAAAAGTAAGCCCCCCAAAAAAAAAAATCAATTTCCTATTTAACATTTTCTTGAAGTACTGTTGTGTTTTTGAAAAAAATGATTTCATTCTTTTTTTTTTTTTTTTAAATTTCATGACTATATGCACGCCTTTCTTTTCTTAGGGGTTCCACATTAATCATAGGAAATGAGGAAGGAGGGTGAAAATTAGTGGGTGAAACTTGTTGTTGAAAGGGACAACTATGTCTTTTCAGAAGTGAGTAGGTGTGCATAAAGAATGTTAGTCGTGCCCTAAAACCATCAATTGTTTCAAATAAATAAATAAAATGAAGAATTTTCTTTTAAAAATGTAGAGTATATATGAATCAGGCGTGGTAACTAAAACAATTATAATACCATGCTCTTTTCCCCTCTAATTAAATCAAGAATATTTTAATTATTTTAGCATGTAAAGTTTTAAATCATATTACAAATACTTTTTTTTTCGAATATATGGATTTAGATATTCACAATTATTTATGTGCACCAGGTGCACAGATCTAACTGGATTAACCCGACCCAGGGGTGCATTGCCCACGCGCCAAAACCCTAACCCAAACCCTAGTTTTGCCTATGTTTACCTAATCTTTTAGTTCAGCGAACCTAACCTTTTAGTTTGTCGAACCTAACCTTTTACTTATGTTCGCATAATCTTTTGCAATGTATGATAGACCTATAATACCTTTCAAAACCTTTACATTAAAATAATATAACTTTTATGCATAATAATTTAACATTTTCGTTATAATAATATAACCTTATGTTATTTTTTAAGTACGTAAAGGTTATACTAATATAACATAAATGTTAAACCATACTATATGAATTTTTATAGTGAAGGTAAAAGTTTTACTAATATAACATAAATGTTATACTCGGTTAACATAAAAGTTACATAACTTTTAATTATATTTTTTATACTGAAAAAAGTCTAAGTAATTTTATTTAAAGGTTATGCTATATATACATGAAGGTTATACTAATATAACATAAAAGTTATACTCAATTAACATAAAGGTTATGTCATAATTTAAAAAAGAAAAAACTTGGGCGCTGATCCGAGCATGACCCGACCCAACCCAAACACACATAGTTACATGGATCATGATCCATGCACTTGGTGCACATAAACACTATTTTTAAATATTTTAATCTATCCTTATTCTAACTCCCCGTGATTTCGTTTCGTTTAAATTCCATATATCCTTTGAAGTTTCAAAATAATGAAACTCAAATGTTTTCCACTTTAATGAGTTAGAATACTAATTTTTTTCCACGTTTTAAAAGTACTATCTAATTTTGACTATCATCCCACTATTCTTCCAAGTTTACGTGCAATATTTACTATATATCCGAAAAATATTTCGTAAACTTCAACTTACCGTATTTAATTTCTTTTATTTTTATTCAACAACATAAGATTTTTTTTTCCAATTTAATGTACCTTAACTTATGATGAGAACTTAAAGAAAAAAATCATTTAAATAAAGTTAGATATATGAAGATTTTAATAATTATCGATAATCAGTTAGTAAGTGTAAAATATAAAACAACATATAAGAAATATGTCCTTAGCTTCCAAGTCACTTTAGTTCAAAAACCCAAAAAAAAAAAGAGTGATCAAATCATACATACAAGTATATCTCTAGTGAGTATGTTGATGGTAGTGAAGTTTCTAAAAAAAAGAAGTATGTGGCAAGAATGGAGTGGAAAAGGTATATAAAAAAGGGAAATTTTTATACTCTCATAATGTAAGTTAGCACTCTCAAATTATTATTACCACACTCTCCCTTCAATTGTTGCACGCCTACCACCAAACTTCCATACATCAAACTTGTGAAGGGCTTCATCGTTTACAACTCAATTTTATTTTTATTACTCAATTTTTAGCTACTCTTTAATGCATCAATTGCAATGAACAATCCATGTTTTATTTTATTTTTCTTATCCAATGTTCTTCTTCTTTTCCAACAGTTCTTCTTCTTCTTATGTTTCTTATCTAATGGTTCTTCTCTTCTCCTTATGATTCTTCTTCTTTTCCTTCATGTCTTCTTCTTCGAATCAGGATTTTATATACGTCGGTTCCTTTTTTTATGGCCATTGTTCTTCTTATAACTATACTCGCTTCTTTAAATAAATGAAGAATACCATCAGTTGCAGAAAAAATGGATAAAAACTATTGTAAAATGACGTTTAAAAAAGATTTTATTATTTTACTGAAAAATGTATCTATAGAAAAAAAAATGTTATCATTTATTTACATCACAATAACATTAGAGGTGCATGCACTTATATCTTAACCTAAACGATACGAATGTGAATAATTTTAATAATGGTGTGGTCGTATAAAATTTATAAAATGACTTATTATTCGTTAATGCTTTTAATTGAATTAATAATGGAATGAGGTTGAATCAATAATATCTCATGATCTATAGTTTTAAAATAAATAAAAACTTATGGATAATACTATCATTATTCCATACAAGTAGCTTATAAGATTTCCGACCAACGGAGACAAGGACTATGAATATGCCCCTACAAAGTACGATGAAACTACCTATGATCTAAGTATATATGTGCCCTGTCTCTAAGCCAAGCATGGCCCATCTCTATTTCAAAATTAACATAAAGTCCCTACTACCTAATTAATTACAACTTGAGAGGGTTAAAAGTGGCTTTTTAGCCGCCATGCATGCTTCCACGCGTACATATATACAGATATATAGACATTAGACATTAGACAATACATGTGATTTTTTTTCTTCTAAATATTTTATTTTCATTGTCACTTTTATTTTTATGTGAACTTTGAGATGTCTATTTTGACCTAGTCCAATCGATCAGAGAGAACAAATAAGATCCTCTGCCCAAAATTTATACATATATATTCCAAAACATATTATATTAATTAAAATAGTTATAATAAACAGTTAAATTGAAAGAAAAAAAATAAATTCAAAACTATGTAGTTTTGATATGGTACATAAATGGAATACAGATTTTAATACAGATAATTCAAAAAGCACAGAGAAAGCTTGATTGAATCAAACAAGGGTTGAAACACTTTGCTCGTCAAATCTCTAATTCAAACATTGTATCATATATATATATATATGGTGCTGCAGGGGCGGAGTGGCGGCGGCGGAGATGTTGCGGCTGGGGCCCGCGAGGGTGATTATTACACGCGCAGTAAGGCGATTAGTTTACTTGAGGGGGTTAAGTATTATGTACGCGCGGCTTGGCGCTACGCCATATCGAGTAGCCAGATTATGAGCCGGTCGGGGAGCTCGGCTGTGAAGCTGGCTGCGGAGCTGCTTTGGTTGGCTCAGAAGATGGCAGCATTCGGCTGTGCTGAAGAAGCTGTTTGTAAGTGGGCTTCGGCTTCCACCTTGGCTTGGCTTGCCTTATCCACTGAGCCGCGACTTCAGGGCTCCTTAGTTAAGGATTCAGGTAATAACAATACCTTTTACTTGTTTTGGAGATCCTCTGTTTTAAAGTCACGCGCCATTTATATAGTAAGATGTTAATATGTGACTTTAAATACACAATAGTCATATAATTAGAACAAGAAATGAAGTATTTAAATGACTCAAATAAACTAAAATACAATCTTGAAAAAGAAAATTCCTCACAAGTTTTGTTGGTTAATTGTGTTTTGTTCATCAGATTATTCGGTTTTTTCATTTCAAAGCCCAGATGGTGAAGTGCAATAAAACTGTTTTTCATACACTTGCCATTTTAATTATCTGACATTTATAAACTGTCCTCATTGTGCAGCATTCTTGATTAAGGAAGCAAAAGAAATAGGGAAGGATAGTGGGAGGGAAGTAGAAGAAGAGGATGATGTTGTTAGGAGCAGTGGCTTAGAGCAGCAGCAGAAGATTAGAGAAACGAAGATGAAAATGCTAATGTCATGGCTGCCACTGCTGTGTGGCGCCAACAATGTGCGCACACACGTGTGTATATATATATATACATACATGTGTGCGCGCATTGTACGTTGGTTGAGGTTTGGTGGGTTATATAAGCTCACAATTTAAATGAGTTAAATCAAATATACCAACCTCTTTTGAGTCTTTATATATAAGATCTAGTCCAACTTATATTTCAGGTTAAAGTTAATATTAATTTGTTATATGAACAATTGCACTTTTTTATAGTGGGTAAATGTACAAAGTTTTTCGATCACTAGTCTTTCTCTTTGAATTTTTCTGATTGCTATCCGAACTCAATTTTAGGGTGGGTTGACCTGAGTGCACGGATTTAGAATCTGTACAGCAGATACATAAAAGCTTTGTGTTTAGATTATTATGATTGACCCATTATGTCACCTCTATTCACAGACGCTCACTATCATCAAATATTGGAGTTCGAACCCCTAAAATTTTGAAGTAGTTAACGATAGTTAAAGGAAATGTGTATCATAATCTATCAATCCAAATTTAGCAATTTGAAGCTCGAATCTTATATCTCGAATAATATGTGGTCATATATTATTTCATTAGTCTACATCATATGTATGGTACATTAATTTCAACAGATGAAACCATAAACAAAATTTAATATAAAATAGAGATTTTAGAATCACATATACATGCTAAATAGAGAATTCGAGCTGTTTTGGGGTCAATTGATATTTGATTTATTGAAGCTATTGGGTTATCTATACATCAGATTTCTAGCCCATTTGATTTTTTTTCTTCTTTTGTCTTTATATAGTCTTTTCTAGAGCCCATTAAGAGCAAAATGCTTTCTGCATAAAATAAGGCCCATTACCGCAGTACTTCTAATTTCCAAAAAATTGAGTTTTTGATTTTTTTTTTTTAATATAAAAAGATACCACTCATAAACAAAACTCAGTTTACAACTTTATAAATATACGAGTTTTAGATCACATCGCATGTGGAGATCAATTCAAATGAAGGAAATAAATAATAATACAAATATCTTATATATAACACTTTTATATTAGAGTTCTAATTATAATAGGATTCTATAAGATTTTGAATTAGTTAGGATTTTAATATAAAATTATTTAAATATGAAAACTTAAATTACTATTATAACCTTAAATAATAATCTTTGATAGTGATACATTCGATAATCCATATTTTATAAGAAACATCCACACATATATATATATATATATATATATATATGTTAAAGGAAGCCTTGGTGGTGGTCATGTTAACTTAGCTCTTGGAAGAGTACATGGACAGCTAAGATATGTGGATGCCTTACTTGGAGTTCAAGATGAAGATAAAATTCTAAATATAAAGTCTTAATACATTAAAATGTAGCATTTATCAAAATGATAGCACATATTGTTTTATTGTACTATGTTACAGAGTTTGTTGGATGTTTTATTTTTACATTGCAGATAGTTATTCTATAAGAAATAGTTTTGATAGCTTTGTAATTCATTTAGAAAATTATCAATGAAATAGTGACTATGTCTTCTTTTCTTCTTGCTTCAATGACCTTTGTTTTGAATACTTGTTTCCCTATTTTCTTTCATGGTATCAGAGCAGGTTTATCCTGGCTCTGATTTCGGCTTCTCTTACTAAATACACAAACCACACAAAATCATGGGGGATGAAACTCCCACCACTGTTGCAGCTAAAGAAACAACTATCACCCTCTCACAAACTCAAATCATCCAACCATAAAATCAGCTTATCTCTGTTAAATTAAAGGAATCCAACTTCCTAATAGGAAGCAACAAGTTTATACTACCATCAAAGGATATGGGCTTCAATCCATTATACAGTCAAACAACAGTTGTCCACCAAAGATGGTTACAAAAACTGGAACCAAAGAAGAAGTTCCAAATCCAGAATATATGAGAGGCAATACCGTTACTTGCCTCATGGATTCTCTCTTCTCTTAGTGATAGTGTTCTATCACTAATGGTTGGTCTTGAAACATCCTACGAGATCTGGAGCACCTTAGAGTTAAGCTTTGTAAGCCAAACCAAAGCAAAGCTTATGCAGTATAAAATACAACTTCAAAACATCAAAAAAGAAGGAATGAATATGAGAGAGTATCTTGGGAAAATGAAGAACTGTTTCAATCTGCTAGCTTCAGCAGGTTAAAAGGTGAATGAAGATGACCAAGTGATACACATTTTATCTGGTCTTGGGCCTATTTATGACTCTGTGATGGTCAATGTCACCTCAAGGGCAGGACATATATCTGTAACTGAAGTGCAAGCCTTGTTACTTCATATGAGTCAAGATTGGAGGTGAATCAGACCCATAGCCAAGGAGTTAATACTGAAGGTTCACAACTAAGTGTAAATATTTTGACAAGAGAGAATCAATCTCAAAATTTTCAAAAAAGATTCAATATTGGAAATTTTAGAGGTGGAAGAGGCCAACAGTTTCAACCAAGAGGAAGAAGATTTTCCAGAGGAGGTTACAAAGGTAGAGGTGGCAAATCTAATGGAAGACCAACTTGCCAATATTGTGGCTATGTTGGTCATGCTACAAACAAGTGCTGGTATAATCCTGATAACATCCCAATATCTCAAGGCCAACAAAATGTGCAGCAACAACAGTTTGGAAGTAGAAATCCCACCTTAAACTTAGCTCATTTTCCATCATATCCTAATGGACAAAAAGCTAGTAGTGAGTATAGCTGGTACCCTGATATTGGAGCTTCCAACCATGTCTCCAATGACATGAGCAACATGAGTCTTGCCACTGAATACCAAGGAACAAACAAGGTCCAGGTGAGCATATTACTCATATTGGTAATGCTTATCTCAAATCTCCCTTACATTCCAGATCTTTTATACTTAAAAATCTTCTGCATGTTCCTAACATCACTAAAAATCTCCTCAGTGTTTCTCAATTTGCTCTGGACAATAGTGTTTTCTTTGAGTTTCATCCTTCTATTTGTTTTGTCAAGGATCAAGTCACTCAGGCTACTTTGCTCAAAGGGACTCTTGAGAATGGTTTGTACAAGTTCACACTGCAATCAAAATCTTTACCAACTCACTCTTTCAATTTCAATCAAGGAGATCACTCAAAACCTGTTGTTTCTCTTAATCAAGGAATCTTTTCCAGCATATCATCCTTATCTTTTTCTATCTTTAATCATAGTGTCTGTAGTGCTTATCTTAAAAAGGGCAATAGTTTAGAATTGTGGCATCAGGGGCTCGGCCACAACAGCCATGAAATTGTAAAAATTGCTCTTAAAGATTGTAAAATACCTCTTGAAATGAAAAACATTGATTCCAAATTATGTGTTGCTTGCTCTTTAGCAAAAAGTCATAGATTGCCATATTCTATGTTTGACACTCAATATAAAGAACCTTTTGATCTTGTTCATTCTGACCTATGGGGACCTTCACCTATAACTTCCAGAAATGGTTATAAATACTATGTGAACTTCATAGACCAATTTTCTAAGTTTACTTGGATTTATCTCCTTAAGCAAAAATCTGATGTTTCCTCAACCTTCATACACTTCAAAAACATGGTAGAAAACCAATTTAACCTCAAAATCAAATCTTTCCAAACAGATGGTGGGATAGAATATAAGCCTTTGAACCAAATCTTTGAATCCGGTGGAATTCTCCATAGAGTTTCTTGCCCTTACACTCCACAACAAAATGGAGTGGCAGAAAGGAGACATAAACATATTGTAGAAACTAGCTTGTCTCTTCTTGCTCAGTCACATGTCCCTTTACATTTTTGGGATGACTCATTTGTTGTTGTTGTATACATCATAAACAGAATAACAGTAAAAAGTCCATCTTACAAATCTCCTCTTGAAATACTCTATAAGCATAAACCAGACTATAGCAACCTAAGAGTCTTTGGTTGTTTGTGTTTCCCTCATACAAGACCTCTCAATAAATACAAACTTGAGCTTAGATCTGAAAAATGAGTTTTCTTGGGTTATAGTAACAAGTATAAAGGATACAAAATACTCTTACCCAATGGTAAAATCAATTACATAAGAGATGTCATTTTTGATGAGCAAGTTTTCCCCTTTAGTCAAACCAACAATGATCTCTCTCATTTCTCTTCTAATTTCTCTCTCTCTCTCCCCTCTGATTCTCTTGCCAAACAATTCTACACTGTTGCACCTCCTATCATTCCATCCTAAATGTCATCTCAAAATCTAGAGCATGAAGCTATCTCTCCAAATTATCATTCTCCCACTTTTTCAGATCACTCATCTTATATCTCACCTCACACCAGCCACCATTCTGATTTTGAGATTATTCAAGAATCAAATGAGTTATATGATGCATTTGTGTTGTCCCTCAGATAGGTCATCATATGGTAACAAGATCCAAGGCAGGGATCTTCAAGCAAAAAATATACTCTGTTAGTTATCTTGAGGAGTAACCACTCTTCTTCATTGAGGGTTTGAAGCACAAACACTAGAGAGAGGCCATGGAAAATAAACTTGCAGCTTTAAAAGCCAACAAAACTTGGTTTTTGTCTAAGCTACCTAAGGGAACAAGTATAGTAGGATGCAAGTGGGTGTTTAAAGTAAAAGGGAATTCAGATGACACCATATCAAGACACAAGGCAAGACTTATAGCTCAAGGTTACTCTCAGACTGCAGGTTTGGATTACTTTGAAACCTTTAGCCCAGTTGTGAAGCCATGCACAATAAGAGTTATTTTGACTTTGGCCGTTGAAAAAGAATGGATAATGAGACATTTGGATGTGAACAATGCATTTCTCCATGGTGAACTTAAGGAAGAGATCTATATAAAACAGCCCCTGGCTTTGAAGTCTCATCTAAGGATGGAACCCCTCTGGTCTGCAAATTATCTAAAGCCTTGTATGGATTGAAGCAAGCTTCAAGAGCATGGTATTTGAAATTGAAAGAAGTCTTGATGAAATTGGGTTTTCAATATTCAAGAGCAGATAACTCTTTATTCTTTAAGATCAAGAATGATTCCTTTGTTTATCTGCTTATATATGTTGACGATATTCTTGTGACAGGAAATAATTCTTCTGAAATTGATTCTGCCATAAAGTCTCTCTCAGATCACTTTTCATTGAAGGACCTTGGAGAAGCTCACATGTTCCTAGGAATTCAGATTACCAAAACCAAAGATGGTTTGCATCTTTGCCAAGAAAAGTACATCAGAGACCTCTTAACAAGAGCCAATATGGGTGATGCTAAAGGGACTGCAACTCCAATGGTCACATCACCTCAACTATCAAAAGATGATAGGAGTCCTATCCTGAATGCTACCTTTTACAGAAGTCTTGTAGGTGGTTTATAGTATGCCACCATAACAAGACCAGAAATTGCTTACTCTATCAATAAGGTAAGTCAATACATAGTTTTTCCTCTTGATACTCATTTTAAGGCCGTGAAAAGAATTCTAAGGTATCTTGCTGGAAGCTCAAACTATGGTCTGCATCTTAGAAGAACTAGTAGCATGAGCCTCACTGGTTTTTGTGACTCTGATTAGGCAACAGATACTGATGATAGAAAATCAGTAACTGGATTCTGTGTTTATTTAGGAGGAAATCTTGTGAGCTGAAAATCCAAGAAACAATCTAGTGTATCGAGATCAAGTACAGAGGCTGAATATAGAAGTTTAGCACATGTGGCAACTGAGATAATGTGGTTAAATTCATTGTTGCAAGAGTTAAGAGTTAAAAGCGAAAAAAGTCCAATTATTTGGGTTGATAACATAAGCACTATTGCATTGGCTTCTAATCCAGTTTTACATGCTAGAACAAAACATGTTGAATTAGACATTCATTTCGTAAGAGATTTGATGAGTAAAGGCTTTCTTAAGGTCTTTCATATTCCTTCTATTGAGCAAATTGCTGATTTGATGACCAAGCCCTTAAGTTCACAATTCTTCGTGAGGTTAAGAAACAAACTGCATCTTGTTCCTTTACCTACACTTGAATTGAGGGAGGATGTTAAAGGAAGCCTTGGTGGTGGTCATGTTAACTTAGCTCTTGAAAGAGTACATGGACAGCTAAGCTATGTGGATGCTTTACTTGGAGTTCAAGATGAAGACAAAATTCTGAAGACAAAGTCTTAATATATTAAAATGTAGCATTTATCACAATGATAGTACATATTGTTTTATTGTACTAAGTTACAGAGTTTGTTGGATGTTTTGCTTTTACATTGCAGATAGTTATTCTATAAGAAATAGTTTTGATAGCTTTGTAATTCATTTAGAAAATTATCAATGAAACAGTGACTATGTCTTCTTTTCTTCTTGCTTCAATGGCCTTTGTTTTGAATACTTGTTTCCCTATTTTCTTTCAATATATATATATATATACACACACATATATACATATATATAGTGAGTCATAGGTTGATCCATCTCATTAATAGCTTCTAATCAATTTGTACAAACTCATGATTCTCAATCTAAATTAATAAATACAAAATAGTTATATTTTTCCTAAAAAATAATTGGTTACATTTTTTTTCTTTTGGAAAGAGAATTTGTTTCTTCAAGGTTATATATGAAATAAATTAAACACCCACATTTTTTTGGATAGGTCTGAGACGGTCTCACATGAGACCTTATGTATGATCGAATTTCTATGAATCAATAAAACAGGTCTATCCATTTAATATGGACAATATTGATCTCACATAAAACCATAAAATGCTCAATCTCACGTAAGATCTTATGTGAGACGGTCTCACGTGAGTTTTTGTGTTTTTTTTTGATAAAAATGAAATCATTCTTCATTAAGATCATGACAATCCATAATAATTACATCAGACAAGAACTAGGGAACATGAACTAAGGAACATGATGTCACTCAGTCCTCATTCATGAAAGAGATTGGTGTGCAACCAAATGTGCACACTGATTCACTGATCTAAAAGTAAAACAAATTGAAAAAGAGGCTCATGAGAAATAATTCTTCTGCTTTCCTTTATGACGAAGCCAAATTTTATCAAACCTTCATTCTATTTATTCACAACATGCACAACCAGTTCTTCTTTCTGCCCTGAAAAAAGAAACATCAACAATACATTTGAGAAAAGAATTGGGTGGCTGGAGCCACCTAAATCGTTGATGTCTAGAACCCAATGAAGACTCGAAACAATACTGGCATCTAGTTGATAAATTATACAAACAATTTACTTTTTTTTAACATTCTGATGAATTATTATGTACACGTGCATTTAATCATACACATATCTATAAATATTCATACAAATTTGTTAATATTGATCTCATACTTAATCCAATGTTCTTATAATTGACAGTTGCGAAACTTATCTCATCATCTATTAGCATTTAGATATGAGTGAGAGACTACACATATCAAAAAGACTTACTAAACACACTCTATTTAAAAAAAAGATATAAAAATATAATTTTTTGGACGTGTTTAGTGATTTTGTGGTGTATATTACCAAGCACAAAACCAACCCATCACTTAAATCAATCTAATGTTGGAAATTTTGGATTAAATTCCAGAAATTTTGCCTTGCTTTGGGCATTATTTGCATGTGGGTCCCGAACCCGATTATGGCGAAGTAAAGTTGGAATGTGTTCACCTCCATAAGAGGTTCGTGGTGAGATATTGTACGCCCAAAACGGATAAAAGGTGAATGAGAAATTGAATCTCAAAGTTGCATGTTTGGATCATTGCTTAGACTTGGAATTGGGAAGGTGGGTTGTTGTCCCACATTGGAAAACCAACACAAATTTTTCCACTATATATAGTTTTTCACTATTGTGTGGGATTAGTAATGTTGGCAAAAAGGCTTTCTCTCTCGCGCGCGCGGTGGGGGTGCAAATCAAATTCTAAGTTGAACTTCGGACCATGGAACTCGTGTGCACACGTGACCTGCGTATACGAATGTCGGTCCGGAAAGTGGCGGCCTCGCCCGGCTCCTTTTGCCACGTTTTTGCACCCTTGACCTTTCATTTTCCAACATGTGACATGTCTTTTGGCCTTCCAACTCCTTGCATCAATTGCAAGCAATAATGGTTGCAGTTTTAAAATTGTTTTGAAGTGGCTATAAAATGAGTCTCCCTCCACATGATTTCACCACCACATAGCTCGATTTTTCTGCTCCTTCTTTCCAGTTTTTTCTTTGCATTTTCGAGTCATATTGATACCGATTAGACGTTATTCCAATTCGCCGTTTGCAAAGTATTTGTGCTTGACACTGTTGCTTGTTCGTCGTTGTATCCTGGAAAACGGACGTCCATTGAGCACTCGAGCACTTCGGAGTGGAACGAATCTGTTTTAAGGAAACTGTGGATTACACAGGCATCGGTTTTCCCTCACTAAATTCAGTTTCCTTTCGACTTTGTTTCTCGCCATTTTTCAAGAAAGTTTGCAACAATCTTAAAACAGATTCTTTTCTTATCTTTTGAAAATGACGACTAACAACAATACTGCTCCTACTGAACCTGTTGCTCCTGCTGGACCAAACGGACCTGGTGGACCTCCTGCTCCAGTCAGCGTTCCAATCAATCACTTGGACAAGCCTGAAAAGTTTAATGGATTAAATTTTAAACGTTGGCAACAAAAAATGCTTTTCTATTTAATAACATTGAACCTTGCTAGGTTCTTGACTGAAGATGCTCCAGTTCTTGGAGATAATCCGGATGCTCAAGCTGCTCATGCTCTTGATGCATGGAATCACTCCGACTACTTGTGTCGGAATTATGTGATGAATGGCTTGGCCGATGGATTATACAATGTGTATACTTTCATGAAAACGATAAAAAAATTATGGAAATCCTTGGATAAAAAATATAAGTCAGAGGATGCTGGAGCCAAGAAGTTTATTGTTGGCAGATTTCTCGACTTCAAAATGCTTGATTACAAGATGGTTGTAAGCCAAGTTCAAGAGATTCAAGTACTCTTGCATGAAATCCATTCCGAAGGTATGACATTGAGTGAAACCTTTTAAGTGGCTGTTATTATAGAGAAGTTGCCATCGGGATGGAAAGACTTCAAAAATTATTTGAAGCACAAACGGAAAGAAATGAATGTTGAAGAGTTGATCGTGCGTCTTCGTATAGAAGAGGACAATCGTGGCCCTGAAAAGAGGTTGGTTAGCCTGGACGTGGCTAAGGCTAATATGGTTGAGCATGGCTCAAAGAGGAATTTTAACAATAACAAGAAAGCCGGTCCACCCTCGAAGGGTGCCCTGGGGCTGAAGAAAGAAAACTTTAAAAGGAACTTTACTGGAAATTGTTTTAATTGTGACAAGTCGGGTCACAAGGCGGCTGAATGTAGAAAACCGAAGAAAAAATAAGAATCTAATATAGTTAAAAACATCACTAAAGACGTTGATGATATGCATCTAGCTGCAGTGATTTCTGAAGTTAATTTGGTGAACTAAAATCCGCTTGAATGGTGGATCGACACTGGAGCTACTCGTCATATTTGCTCAAGCAAGGAGCTGTTTAATAAGCTCGAAGAAATCGGGACCGATGAGAAGCTTTACATGGGAAACTCTGTCATCTCTGATGTGAAAGGGCTTGGAAACGTGGTCTTGAAGATGACGTCTAGGAAGGAGTTAACGCTCAACAATGTGCTGTATGTGTCGGAAATTCGCAAGAATTTGGTGTCCGGTTCGCTGCTGATTAAGCATGGTTTTCACATTGTATTTGAATCTGATAAAGTCATTTTGACTAAAAATGGAATGTTTGTAGGGAAAGGGTATGTGGTTGATGTGTTGTTTAAGCTCAATGTAATGGTTGTTAAACCAAACAAGAATATGAATAAAACTTCTACTTCTTCTGCTTATATGCTTGAGTCTTCGTTTGTTTGGCACGGTAGACTAGGACATATCAATTATGATTGCCTGTGCGGGTTAATGAACATGAAAAACATACCTACACTCCATTTCGATTCTAAACAGAAATGCGAAACTTGTGTTGAAACAAAACTAACAAGGTCTTCCTTCCAATCTATTGAAAGAAATAATGAACTACTAAGTCTTATTCACATAGACGTATGTGACTTGAAATCAGTGCAATCTCGTGGTGGAAATAAATACTTCATCACATTTGTGGATGACTGCACTAAGTATTGTTTTGTCTATCTTCTAAAAAATAAAGATGAGACAATAAAGAAGTTCATTCTCTATAAAAATGAGGTGGAAAATCAACTTAATAGGAAGATTAAGGTGCTAAGAAGTGATAGAGAAGGTGAGTACGTATCACCTTTCGCTAACTTCTGTGCTCAGCATGGAATTAGGCATGAGACAACGACACTTTACTCACCTCAACAAAATGGCGTTGCAGAACGTAAGAATCGTACTCTAAAGGAGATGATGAATGCAATGTTATTAAGTTTGGGCTTGCCTCCGTACATGTGGGGGGAAGCTGTGCTATCAGCCAACTATCTTTTGAATAAGGTGCCCCGAAAGAAGTTAGACAAGAGTCCATATGAACGTTGGCATGGAAGAGCACCATCCTATAAATTCTTAAGAGTGTGGGGGTGTCTTGCAAAGGTTGTCGTACCACTTCCAAAACAAGTGAAAATCGGCCCTAAGACTATTAACTGTGTATTTATTGGATATGCACAAAATAGTAGCGCATATCGATTTCTTGTGCATGAATCTCAAATAAGTGACATACACAAGAACACAATAATTGAATCTCGAAACGTTTCTTTTTTCGAACACGTTTTTCCACACAAAATGAAAATGGATGTTGCATCCGTTAATATGGATGTGGAACCTATGGAAAAAGAACAAATTGAAGATAACGAGGTTGAGCTAAGACGTAGTAAAAGGGCTAGAATTGAAAAATCATTTGGTGATGATTTCCTTACCTACATGCTCGAAAGTGAACCTCAAAGTTATTCAGAGGTTGTGAGTTCCTCTGAAGGACCTCTTTGGAAAGAGGCAATCCAAAGTGAAATCGATTCAATCCTGCAAAATCATACTTGGGAATTAGTGGATCTTCCTCCGGGAAATAAACCACTAGGGTACAAGTGGATATTCAAAAGGAAAATGAAGGCAGATGGTACAATCGATAAGTACAAGGCAAGACTTGTAATAAAAGGCTTTAGACAGAAACAAGGCCTTGACTACTTCAATACTTATTCTCCCGTAACGAGAATAACGTCCATTAGAATGGTGTTAGCCATCATAACTTTAAGAAATCTCGAAGTGCATCAAATGGATGTCAAGACTGCGTTCTTAAATGGAGATCTCGAAGAAGAGATTTATATGGAACAACCGGAAGGTTTCATAGCTCTTGGATATGAAAATAAGGTGTGCAAATTAGTAAAGTCTTTGTATGGCTTGAAACAAACACCAAAACAATGGCATGAAAAGTTTGATAATGCTATGTTGAGTAGTGGATTCAAAATTAATGAATGCGATAAATGTGTTTACGTAAAAAACACTGAAATCGGCTACGTATGCTATGTTTATATGTAGATGACATGCTCATCGTTGGGAGCAATGATAAAATTATCAAGTCCACTAAAGATATGTTGAATGTGAAATTTGACATGAAAGACATGGGTTTGGCCGATGTAATCCTTGGAGTTAAAATCCATAGGTCGCCAGAAGGACTTGTATTAAGTCAATCGCATTATGTTGATAAAATCCTAGAGAAATTTAACAAGGATGATTTAGCATATACTAGGACTCCGTTGGATCCTAGCCAACATCTATCGAAAAATCGAGGAGACGGTGTGTCTCAAGTTGAATACTCTCGAATAATTGGAAGTCTGATGTACTTAATGAGTTGTATACGACCTAACATTGCTTATGCTGTGAGTAGGCTAAGCAGATATACGAGTAATCCTGATTCTGATCATTGGAAAGCTATTGTGAGAGTTCTAAGATATTTAAGATACACTTGTGAGTATGGTCTGCACTATAGTAAATATCCAGCTGTAGTTGAAGGATACAGTGATGCGAACTGGATATCGGACATGAAAGATTCTAAGTCCATGGGTGGATATGTCTTCACTCTAGGTGGTGCAGCCGTGTCGTGGAAGTCTTCGAAACAAACAGTGATTGCAAGGTCCACCATGGAATCTGAGTTTATTGCTCTAGATAAGTGTGGAGAAGAAGTGGAATGGCTTCGTCACTTCGTTGAAGATATTCCAATGTGGCCTAAACTTGTGCCCGCAATTAGTATACATTGCGATAGCCAATCGGCTATTGGGAGAGCACAAAGCCACATGTATAATGGTAAGTCTAGACACATTCGTCGAAGACATAATACCATTAGACAACTACTCTCTACTGGAGTCATCTCGATTGATTACGTTAAATCGAAAGATAATTTGGCGGATCCATTAACCAAGGGGTTAAGTAGAGACTTAGTTGCAAGTTCGTCAAGAGGGATGGGGCTAAAGTCTTTTGGAAAGAGTTGAGATGAAGGAAAACCCAACCTATTTGACTGGAGATCCCAAGATCTAGGTTCAAAGGGACAACCGACTCGTTAAAACTCTAGGAAAACACTGTGGGGGATATTTTTATATCTCTCGTAGCCCATCTTTAGAAGAGAAACAGTGTTGACGTTGGAGATTAGGATAAGCTTAAGGCTTTTAATGGTTCGTTCATTGATGAAGAATCACCTATGTGAGAAAGAAGTGGGGCCGCTTCAAAGGGAGTCGTTAAAAGGCTCGACTCTTAGCAATTCTCGCTGAACCAGGACAATGTTCATGGCTAAAACGGACATAACCATGAGAACTGGATAATGTTAGGGAGAGTCCTGTGTGAGGCGCATCACCATTTACACTAATGGCAGATTAGTTCAAGGACATCGCGTCTACTAATTAGCTAGTAAAGTAAATGCGTTTTCACAAGGGAAGGTTCAAAAGATAACACCTACCTATCCTATGCAAGACTCAACTGTCGATCGACATCTTTTTTGTATCAATTTTCATTCATGTGGGGGATTGTTGGAAATTTTGGATTAAATTCCAGAAATTTTGCCTTGCTTTGGGCATTATTTGCATGTGGGTCACGAACCCGATTATGGCAAAGTAAAGTTGGAATGTGTTCACCTCCGTGAGAGGTTCGTGGCGAGATATTGTACGCCCAAAATGGATAAAAGGTAAATGAGAAATTGAATCTCAAAGTTGCATGTTTGGATCCTTGCTTAAGCTTGGAATTGGGAATGTGGGTTGTTGTCCCACATTGGAAAACCAACACAAATTTTTCCACTATATATAGTTTTTCACTATTGTGTGGGATTAGTAATGTTGGCAAAAATGCTCTCTCTTGCGCGCAGGGGGGGTGCAAATCAAATTCTAAGTTGAACTTCGGACCATGGAACTCGTGTGCACACGCGACCTGCGTACACGAATGTCGGTCCGGAAAGTGGCGGCCTCGCCCGGCTCCTTTTGCCACGTTTTTGCACCCTTGACATTTTATTTTCCAACATGTGACATGTCTTTTGACACTGTTGCTTGTTCGCCGTTGTATCCTGGGAAACGGACGTCCATTGAGCACTCGAGCACTTCGGAGTGGGACGAATTTGTTTTAAGGAAACTGTGGATTGCACAGGTCTCTGTTTTCCCTCGCCAAATTCAGTTTCCTTTCGACTTTGTTTCTCGCCATTTTTCAAGAAAGTTTGCAACATCTAATAATGTCCAAAGTTCAATGTTTAAATAAATATAATATTAATTTAATATATAATTATAGATTGCATTGATGAATCACAACTTTGAAACACAATTAGACTTGTTGAATATGCTCTAATAGAAGTCATTTAATTGGATTTCTACGTGTTGATGAAATTTTAAGAAAAGTTGTCAAGACAGTTTCTGTTAAGTCTCGATTTCTGATATTGATATTAATTGTAGAGTAAGTTTTCTGTAAGACCATTTCATGGAATTTTATTGTATTGTGTGAGACGGATCAACCCATAATCCAATCATCCATAACCCAAACCCTACAATTTATATATTGTTTGTTGGTGACGGGACTCCATTTTATCATAACTATCCGTGAGACCATCTCACATGAATTTCTGTGTTACTTGTAACCTCGATCTAATTCTAAATTTGATTATTAATACTAACAGTCCATCCGGGCGATGTGCGGTTTATTATTTATTATGTTAATATTTACAAATTGTAATAATATAATAAAGTTGTATAAATTAATAGGTTACTTATAACATCTTTTATTATTTTAATTTAAAACATGTACCATATACAAATGATTTTTCATATTACTCATGTGCATTGCACGAATTGTCATATAACTTTAATAATTTTAATTGTTAATTTTATTTTTAAATATTTTTATTTTATTTGTTGATTTTATATTTTTATCAAATTAAAATTATTATATACAATAATATTTTCTTCAATCATAATAATTAATATTTTCTTTTATATTTTTTGTTTGTACATTTCGCTCTCATACTTCAATCATCATATATAGTGTTCTTATGTCATTTCTTCATTTCTCTCTCACAAAATTAACTGTTCAATTTGTGTTTAGTGTACAAAGACAATCTAGTGAGATCTCCTTAGATGAAGATATGAGACAATAAGACCTGAAAGAACTTGTTTACTTTTGAATGTGTAACAAATCTTCTATATAGATTTGAGAAATCATTATATTTATGATTTTTTATTGTTCTTTTTTTCTTCAAACAATAAGATTTGGAAGAATTTTTCTACCTTTAAATGTTTAGCAAATTTTGTATTCTTTCCCTTTTTTTTTTTAGTTTTATATATATTTGAAAAATAAATATATTTAAAGTTTTTTCTTTTTTTCCTTCATTCTTGGCATATCTTGTTTTTTTTTTTCCATTTTCTATACATCTATCTTTTGTTGAGAAATCACTATTTTTTCTCTATTTTTTTGTTTTACATAGATTTGAGAAATCAATGTATCTCTCTTCATTTCGTAATGTTATATAGATTATAAAATAGCTTGTAGGGTAGATTGATCTTTTTTTTTTAATTATTATTAAAAAATAACTTATCAAATAAGATTTAATTTTTTTTTAATTGACATAATATTTTTAGACGAAAAATGACATTCTTATCATTTTTACCAATTTTCTTGCTTATAGATATTTAGATTGAACGAGTGTCCATTTCTGATTAGACCACTTCAACCGATAATTTGATCAAATTAAAAAACAGTTGCTTTTTCATGTGAAATGTAAAAAATTCCAAAATCTGATGATGGTCCCACAAGATAAGAACATTCGATTCCACTAATCATGAGAGGGCACACCAAACTATCCTACACCGGCGTAGCACCCTATAATAACTTTCTCAACGACCGTCAAAAAGGCGCATTGTACTGAAAATCCACCTCAGCTCAACCCCATCTCAGCCCACAAAATCCACTGAATTTTTTTAAATAAATTAATTCTGGAAAAAAAATCGATTGAATTTCGATTAGTGATGGAAATGTTGTTATTTCGATGATTTTTCTGGTTGAAATGATGGATTTTTGGCAATTCTATTGAAATTTTGAGGTGTGATTTTCGTATTTTGGTTATCAGTAGATTTGGCGTCGCAATGCGAGCTGGTTTCCGTCGAATTAGGGAAATCTTACTAGGATTTTAGGTGGAAGAAACCCTAGATTTTGGGGATTTTGTCTTAGCTTCAGCGGATATGCGAAAGGTAAAAACCCTAATTCTTTTCATTTCTCCTTCAGTTTTTTTTGATACGTTCCAATGTCGTACTTTTTTTGTGAATTTTGCTTTGACTCGGTTTTTGTGGTGTGTGATGTCGATTGGATGAGAATTTGTGGGTTTGAGCTGAAGCTGGACTGTTCTTTTGAGTTTGATTTTGGGTGCTGAAAAAGATTGGATTTTGTGGTTCTGTTTGCTATCTCGGAATTGCATGCTGAAGTTGGTCTTCTTCTTTCTTTTTTTTTTTTTTTTCCTTTTGTCTTTACCTTCCTATAACATTCTTGAACATTAATTGAAAACTAATTGTTATGTTGATGATTTTATGGTGGATATTACCTCTGACTGGGAGGAGAAAAGCTTATAAATGGTAAATTTGTAAGTTCATGTGGACGAATAAAATGGGAACCCCTCAAAAGGGCTAGAACATAGGAACCTCTACACTTTATCGATCTAGCAGGTGAGTGAATTTAATAGGGGGCTTTATTTTCAGTTAGCTGATTCAACTCATGATAGGTTAACTTGTTGCTGGAATTTTATTAGTTATGGGGAAGGATCCTATATTCACATAGTGAGTGATCTTCTCAACACATTTTCATTAATTTCTATCTTTAATTTAAAAGAATGTGATTTGTAGGCAGTATGCACAAAGTTGCTTTGAGAGGGTTTCTAAAGTAGTTTCTGGTTTACATTTGTAATAGTTTACATGGATGAGTTTCTGCTGATATACTATTGGAGGTTCTAGTAGTTTAAATGTTATGATTTTGTCATTATTAGCTTTTATTTTCATATATGTGGTTTACTGTTAGAGACAGAGAGATAGCACTCAAGAATAACAATAACTCAAGATAATAATAATTTCCTGGGAAAATCTCCCTCAGCCCTAGGCTGCCCAAATTTATTGATCCAAAAATGTCCTTAAGCTAGAACGAAAGCAAAGTACTTATAGTCTGAAAAAGCCTTAGAAAACAAGGCCCAAAACAGCAATTAATTAATTAAATAGACTAACAACATAAAGACAATTAATTAAAGACATCAGCAACTTATGATGGGCTTCAGCCCATCACCTTCTTTCCTCTTCTCACGTAAACATGATATGTAACATTTACAAATATCTTTTTTTCTTTCTAGGAAAAATGCTTATGAGTATATACGTATTAACAAAGAAATGTCGTGAAGTAGCTCAATCAATAAATGAAGTTTAAGAAACCTTTTTTGCTCTATAGAAAGACATAGTGCACAAGTCAAGCACCTTTTTTAAATGATGTCAGCACATACCAGGTTGCATCAAGTCTCTTAGATCATCAAATTTTGAAATTGAATGCAATGCAGATTGTCCTATCTTTTTATACTTCACATTTTGTATTCCTCTTACTATCTGATTAGTCTTGCTGAAGAAGATGCTTCATGTTCGCTGTAGGTATTGTAATCTGAGAATTTGTTAATTTGATGTACCATGAGCAATTTTTGTCCAGGATTATCTTATGTGGCTTACTAAGGACCAGCCTACTAGCTGCATTTATTTAATCCATTTGGTACCACTTTTTTTGGTTTCTGATTTGAGCTTTTAACTGAGTGTTGAACCTTCTGAGGCGATGGATCTACTTTCCATCCCTGGCATAGGGGCTTTGCTTCAGATGTACTCTGAGCAGTCTAGTTTGGTACAAATGAAACTTAATTTATCTTGTGTCACTTTCAATGGTTATTCACTATATATCTAGGCAGTTTAGATTTTGTAATTTTTAGTTTCTGCTGACCACTCTGCAGGTACTGATATGAATAGGGAAGAGTTGGGAAATATCTTGACTGTTAGGACAAAACCACCAGCCCTAGTTGTTGCGAGAAGCAATGGCCACAGGGAAGACGATGGAAACTGGCAGTCTAAGATGGAACCACATGTGGGGCTAGAGTTTGATTCAGCTGATGAGGCACAGGAGTTCTACAGTGCCTATGCAACCCAAGTGGGGTTTAAAATTCGGATTGGGCAGCTGTATAGATCCAGAGTTGATGGTTCTGTTATTTCCCGGAGATTTGTGTGTTCAAAGGAAGGATTTCAGACCAACTCCAGAACTGGTTGCCCAGCTTTCATAAGAGTGCAAAAGATTGATTCAGGGAAATGGGTTTTAGCCAATATTAAAAAGGAACACAATCATGAATTCGAAGCCTCTGGAGAACTTTGTCCAACTCGTATACAGAGGAAAAGTATTCCAACTCCGAGGTCGTCTGCTGGTGGGGCTAGTCGGACAGGAATCAGGTCACATGACGATGATGGTCAATCTGGTATTGTTGATATGAAGCGTCTAAAAAAGGAAGAAATGGATGGAATAGTTGGACCAATAGGTGAACCATACAAAGGACTTGAATTTAATTCTGCTAATGAAGCTTACAAATTCTACTACACATATGCAGCTAATACAGGATTCAGGATCAGGATAGGTCAGTTATTCCGTTCTAAACATGATGGGTCGATTACATCTCGAAGATTCGTGTGCTCCAAAGAAGGGCATCAGCACCCTTCAAGAGTTGGCTGTGGAGCATATATGAGAATACAAAGGCAAGAATCAGGAAGGTGGGTGGTCGATCGTCTTCAGAAGGAACATAATCACGAATTTGAATCTCCTACAGATCCTAGTAGATCTGTGACTGTTGCATCAAAGGGGTACAGAGAGGAAGGAAGTAGTGTGCTGGAGAACTTGGATTTAGTTGAAACAAATGGAGGCCTCAGCCTTGTTAGACGAGTTTTAGAAAGTAATATCAGTAGTGATTGGTATAATTTACTTCTTGAGTACTTCCAATCTCGGCAAGCTGAAGATACAGGATTCTTTTATGGAGTAGAAATGCGTGAAGGTAAGGGCATGAACATTTTTTGGGCTGATTCACGATCTAGGTTTTCATGCACTCAGTTTGGAGATGCCATTGTCTTTGATACAACATACAGGAGAGGTAGTTATTTGGTGCCATTTGCTTCATTTCTTGGGATCAATCATCACCGGCAACCTGTACTGCTTGGTTGTGCTTTAGTTGCTGATGAATCTGAGGAATCTTTCACTTGGATATTTGAGACTTGGCTTAGGGCAATGTCAGATCACCACCCCGTCTCTATAATAGCCGATCAGGACCGGGCCATTCAACATTCAATTTCTCGGGTTTTCCCAGGGACACATCATCGGTTTTCTGCCTGGCAAGTTCTTGCTAAAGAACAGGAGAACTTAGGTGCATTGTTCTCCATGGATGCCAAGTTCAAATGTGAGTATGAAACTTGCATCCAGAGTCAGACAGCTAGTGAATTTGATTCTGCTTGGAATATGCTCATTGACAAATATAACCTTAGAGAGAATGTGTGGTTCAAAGAGATGTATAGGACGCGTAAAAGTTGGGTTCCCTTACACTTAAAAGGAACATTCTTTGCTGGTATCCCAGTGGATGGGAGCTTAAAGTCGTTTTTTGGTACACTTTTGACTCCTCGGACACCTCTTAATGAATTTGTTGTACGATATGAGAAAGCACTAGAACAGCACCAAGAAGAGGAAAGAAAGGAGGATTTCAACTCTTTTAATCTGCAAGCAGTTCTGCACACAAAGGACCCAATAGAAGAACAATGCAGAAGACTTTACACTATCACAATGTTCAAGGTTTTTCAGAAGGAGTTCCTGGATAGTTTTTCTTATGCTGGTATGAAGATAAATGTCGAAGGAGCCATTAGTAGGTATCTGGTGCAGAGGTGTCCGAATGGTGATGAAAGGACAGAGATGAACACCGTTGCCTTTAGTGCTTCTAACCTGAATATCAGCTGTAACTGTAAAATGTTTGAGTTTGAAGGTGTTCTTTGTAGGCATGCACTGAAGGTGTTCAACTTAATGAACATAAGAGAACTTCCATCTCGCTATATCCTGCATCGATGGAGTAAAAATGCCAAATATGGTATACTAAGAGATGCCGATTCAGGTGGTGGTGCCCAAGATTTTAAGGCTTTGATGCAGTGGAGTTTGAGAGAAGAAGCTCGGAACTATATCGATGCTGGTGCATCATCTTTGGAAAGATACAAACTTGCTTTTGAGATCATGCAGGAGGGTAGAAGGAATCTCTGCTGGCAAAACTAGGATGTATCGATTAGAAAGGTAATTCTTCTTCCAAGTATTTATCTTGATTCGAAGTCATATAACAAAGGGTATCTGAGCTCTGAGCTTTGTAGCTCCTACAATGGGCTAGTTTTGGCTTGTTTCAGCCATGTAATTAAATAGCATCTGTTTTTCTTTATACCTGTATCCGAGCTGAGTCTTGGCTCGAATTGTAGTTCTGATGAACTCAGCTCAAACTGTAGTTGTCTTGTCTGTTTCATGTATCGATAAACACTGCTCCAATTGAAGATATATTCAACCAAAATGTAGTTTTTACTTGAGTTTTCTCCTGATTTATGTATAATGTTACTTTTTTCTTGGCTTTGTTTGGGAACTGTTTGTATGGATGTTTGGAGTCACCTTTGAGGGTTGTTTACTTTCGAGTTGAGATGGATGAGATTCTTCGTTCTCTTGTTATTCCCATTTGCCAGAAACTCCCAAGAAAAGTTAGCACTTTGTTCGCTCACATCGTGCAATTCTACTGTGATCAATCAATCCAGTATAAACTCAAAACTGATTCATCAACTCCTTAATTGTCCCAATCGAAAAAACATCAATCTTTAGCTATTATTAACTCAGTAGTTTCCATCAATCTTAACACAATTAATAGTATAGAAATTTGAAAGAGAACACTACGCATAAAGGTATAGAACTATTCATAGGATACAACGATTTTAATGGTAGTTAGCTAGCTAGAAAACTGAAGGGATCAAGGATAGAATGGTCTTGTCAAAGTGGAAGCACATATGAGCCCAAAAAGGCATGAGAAAGAAACGATATTTGCGACTTTTGTAGATGAGCCTGCTGACAATAGAACTCGGTAATTATCAGAGTCTCCACGAAAACCTCGGACAATCATTGCCTGCAAACAATATGCATACCAACAATCAGTAACCAATGAATCGAAGATACCTTTCACATCTCTATTATCCCCCACTACCACCCTTTGTGCTAAAAGTTCGTGTGAATTGTGACAAGGAAACCGGTTTAGTAACATGTTAATTGACTAACATGTCAAATTCACACCTTTTAGCAATATGTTTTTACACAAATTACTATGATATGCAGTAAATTAAATCACTGGACCGAAGTAATGAAAATCGAATCTGGATAGATAAGGGGAAACCTACAAACCTGGCTTATTTGCGCTGCATGGTTATAAATATTTTTGAAGATCCGACGAATGTATACGAAGAAAACTGCACAAAGATCAAGAGTCAAAGACTTATAAGCAACAAGAAGCTCCTTTGCATAGGATGAATCGCAACTATTAAAAAGCACCAATACAGATGTATAATCATCTGGATGTATGAGTTTACTACAAAATGAACTAGTGCATAAATGTTAGAAGTGCTATAAATTCATGTTAAGCATGTTTTCAATGTCAAGTACTTGTTGACAATTAGCACACATGTTATCTTGGATGCTATTTCAACTAAACAATAATTGAATCCCATACAAAAGACTATCATCGGATCAAGCAGCCACAGGCACATTGCAGTGAACTAAGTATAAAAAAGATATATCATATATGTTAGTCATTTAAGTAGGAGAATACCGTCTACAGTCTCCAGTGTGGTTAATTGTTGCCATTTTATTCTACGAGATACAATTCCCAAGGCCACATTACGAACCTGCAAACATATAGAAAATTTGAACATCAAGTGAAATTTTCACTTAGAAAATTATAACTCCAAGTAAGGCATTTGAAACCAATCAAAAACTTTCAAAATCCAGAAAATTATGAAATCCTATCTCACCTCATCAAACACCAGATTGATAAATCTTAATGACAGTAGAAGAGTTAGGATAACTTCAGCCACTGGGATGCCGAGATTTTTCAAAGGGAGAATAAACCATTGCAAAGCAAATGCAAGCTGCTCCGACGTTGTGGTTGTTAAGCAAAGGCTAGCACTTTGGAAGATCTTTTAGGGAGGGGGAAAAGAAGAAAAAAAGGGGCATGGTAAGACATACACAGAATGAAATGGATAACACATAATTCATTTCAGGCAAAAACAGTATAGCCCAATAATATTGGAGAGCTTGATGAGTATAAATTAATGAAATAACATTATTATCAAGTTTTTTGCACCTCAATATAATTTAATGAAATAATATGATTACAACAATATAGCCCAATAATATTGGAGAGCTTGATTCATTTTGAGATTTCAAAAGGAGACTAATACTCTCCATTTTCAGGACTAATCGGACAAGAAAAATCTTGGTTCACGCAACATCCAAAAATATAGAGAATTCTACACGTTTCAAAATTTACTATTCTGCTTTCAAAAATGAAATGGAAACCACTTTGAAGTCTTATCCATGGTTCAAGTGCATGACGAATAACATGTTAACTAATGGGACCAATGGATGTGACTGGAGGTTGCTAGAAGTCAAACTATGAAAACACCTCCAATCTCCCAGGCAAGCCAGAGAAAATGAAGTTGAAGAAATGGAAAAGGAAAATCAATAATATAGAGAATTCTACACGTTTCAAAATTTACTTTTCTGCTTTCAAAAATGAAATGGAAACCACTTTGAAGTCTTATCCATGGTTCAAGTGCATGACGAATAACATGTTAACTAATGGGACCAATGGATGTGACTGGAGGTTGCTAGAAGTCAAACTATGAAAACACCTCCAATCTCCCAGGCAAGCCAGAGAAAATGAAGTTGAAGAAATGGAAAAGGAAAATCAATAAATCATCTCCATCATCTACCCAAGGATGAAGGTTTCATACAATTTCTATCATGACTCATACAACATAAAGTTTTCTCCGAAATGTGGAACCAAAAGTTTTACTTTCAATAAATGCTTCACAGAAACATTCGATGGTGAAATCTTGTTTGTCCAGGAGAAACTTATGGATAGGGATAACTCTTCACTGGTTGTTTAAAACATATTTATGCATCCAGCCACTTGAACAAAGTCGCTGTTCCTGAAGCATTCAATCTTTTATAGATGCTAACAAAATTACAATTAAATACAGTGGACCACAGGCATATTTTATCCAGTACATATAACAAGATCGAGAAAAACATGAAAATAGGTTTCAACCCCACCAGATTCTGTATGTTACCAGATGTTGATGCTCTTTATGGGGGAACCTCACAAATTCATTTAGTGAACAGATCAGACTACGATAAATAAGATGGAAATACAAATAAGGAATATATTTCACTTTATACACGCACCCATCACTTTAAATAAGTCATTTATTAACTTAACAAGCTCCAAGGAACAGTATAGTAGTTTTACCTGAGAATGCATATAAACAAATACTTTGCCAATCTTTACAAGAAATTTTACCTAGTCTAAAATACAAAGTAAAGCAGACTTACAGTGAATGTTAAACAGGCTGCTGCGCTAGCAGCTGATAAGCCTTTTCTGGTGAGTTGTAATGGCCCCAACTTCAATAATACATATCTATAGCCTTCAAAAGATGCAGGAAGATTTTGTAATCCAGTCAATGAAGAGGGTGGGCCTCTTGAACGTAAAAGGGAAGGCGCACTATCCGTACTCAACCCGAACAAAACAAACAAAATACCACAGAGCAAAGTCACTCTTCCCAATTGATCCTACAACAATATTGCACATTTAATAAACCAACTTCCCTGCATAAACAAAAGTACAATTACTACAAATATGTCCCAAGTAGAAATATGTGCTATGATTTCATACATGAAACATATAATTTAATCCTCATAGGTATGCTAAAACATCTACCATACAAGACTATGTTTAACATTACCTTCCACACCTCAGTAGGCTGAGCCAAGATAGACAACACTACTAGAAACATTACTACTCCCAGGCGCATTGCCAAATCCGATCTTGCTGGTAAAATTACCAGTGCCAATAGCCATGCCTACACTTTAAAGATATCAGGATAATTAAATACTATATCTGTATTGATGCACCAACAAGTCAACAACTAACTACTCTCACTGATAGCTTTTGAACTGATAAAGCGTTCTAGTAAAAAACAAAAAACTTGAGAACTCAGAAAAAATTAAACAAGCATATGCAACTTCCAACAAAGATTTCAGCTTTCAAACAATTCCTTTATTTTCTTTTTTTGAATAATGTTCGTAAATCGTAGAGCAATATAGATATTATCATTATTTCATTTACATTTTGTTTCCACTGGGGACAAACCAAAAAATTCAACAAAACTACATATGTATGTTTCCACATACTTGCCACACAGTAAAATCAAATCACCTACATTATAGATTAAGACACCAACTTGAACAAGTACAGATAAAGCACAAAACACATACTTTAACAGAAGGTAAATACTCAAATATATTCTGCTTTAATTTTCCAGAAAATGAGAGATATTCATCAATTAACCACCTAGCTCCAAGCTAAATCAAAATAAACATTACACGAAAATACAACGTTCTGCTTAAGAGTAACAAAATAATTAATATAATGCATCAAAGAATCACCAAACACGAATAAAATAATGGTAATCAATAAAATTTCACTGAGGATAACAATCTCCAACAGAGAAAAATAATAGGTGGGACTAAAGGCACCCCATCAACTTCTAAGGGGGCACCCCAGTTTAAAAAAAAAAAAAAAAATTCCAATTTTACCCTTAGATTTTGTTCAACTAGTTCCGTTTGGTCATTATGACCGAACGTGCCTCTATATGTTCGGCCATGGTGGCCGAACAGCGCACCTGTCACCCGTCGTGTGTGTGGGCACCGCGCCCCGTCCTCATCTGCGCGCACTGGGCGCTTATCCTCACTCGTCCGCGCGCACACAACTCTTCTGTCACCCGTCATGCGTGCGTGCCCCGCATCCCCATCCTCGTCCCCTCGCGCGCCCGGCGCCCACCGTCACCTCGGGCGCGCGCGACGACGGGTGACCGCGGTCGGGTTTGATTGATTTTTTTGCGTTTTTTTTTTAATGTTAAATTTTATAATTTTTTTAAGAATGTAATGTCAACATAATGACGAACATTCTACAAATTTGTTAGATGTGTGAAAATCATATGAAAATTATAGGAAAAAACGTAAAAAAAATGATTAAACCAGAGCAGTTTCGTTCGGTCCTGTTGGCCGAACACATAGAAGAGTGTTCGGCCACTCTGACCGAACACATAGAAGGATGTTCGGTCACCTTGACCGAACACCGTGAAATACGTTCGGTCATAATGACCGAATGGAAATAGTTGCACAAACCATTCGGTAAAATTGGTTTTTTTTTTTTTTAAATTAAAGATGTGGTGCCCTTGGAAAATGATGGGTGCCTTTAGTCCACCCAAAATAATATTTCCAATTGAGTTCTAAAAATAAATTATACAATAAAGAACTTATAGCACTACAAACTAGCATTAATTAAAATATTTTCGCCATAAGATCTCACACAGAAAAACTGACAAATAATACAAAGAAAGACAACTTCTATAGTTTCTATCAACAAAATCAAACTCCTGAAAAATATTTCCAAAAAGAAAAAATTATACCATCTTTAGTCTAGGATCCACGCTGTGCAAAAATGTGGTGGGAGAAGATATGTATTGAGCAATTGGACTTGATGTTGCCCCAGATATTGCTCCAAATACTTTCTCAGCAGCAAAAAGATTTCTCGGCAACCATTTTTCCCAATTTTTGCTGCTCCCAACGCCATTATCGCTCTTTTCTGTACATTTAATTTGAATTTTGAGTTTTATTGAGTGGCGGTGTAGGAATTGCTGGTGCGAAAATTCAGGAGGATTTTTGACGGAGGGGAGGAAATGGGGAGATGACGGGAATATCATCAGTAGTTTAGGCTGCGCGGCGAGGAGCGGCGGATACATCGGTGGGATTGGGCGGCGCAGCCGCGGCGGAGGAGAGTGGTGGAAGGTCTGTTATTCTCTCTCTCTCTCTCTCACTCTATTTATACATAATTACATAGATATCCAGATTAACGATAGAGTATATATTCGATTGGGAAATATCAATTTGGTCCCCAGAATTGTTCTTATTTATGATTTTATATCTATTGTTTTTGTCCTCAAATGTGTAAAATGTTCATTTTTAATCAATTTTATCTCCTCCGTTAATTCAAACTGACGGAAATCAAATTAACAATAAATTCAGATTTAGGTTAACGTTAATTTTCCCAATTCGATATATCCTATTTTATCTTCATTTGTGAGAAACATTAATTTATATTTCCAAAAACATAATTTCTACGTAAAATATTTTATGAATCTTTAAAATTCCTAAAATCATAAAACATATATATACTGCAACATAATCATGATGTCAATTATAGTACAAAATATTTTGGTTTACTGCAACATATAAAATTCAGTGAATGAAGGAATTTTGTACATTCCTAAAATCTATATTTTATCAAGATTTTTGGGTTTTTATAGATTGTTGGTATAAATACAAAACAGTATTAGTTACAACAAATGTGTGTTATTCAACACATTTTTTAATAAACAATCTCACGACATTCAAGCCAATTTTCTCCAACATGGTTCATATTAACAAACATTCACATTCTTAAAAACCAAAACATACAATGGAATAACTTCACCATTTTCACCAAACTATATCTTCTACCCTTGATTTACTACGAACGTTGATTCCTACTAAATCATAATCTTCTACCCTCAATTTATTACAAACGTTGATTCCTAATATCCACCAATCATGTATACCTCATTGACTAACATGAATCTTTCTTCTTCCTCGATTCAAATTTAGAAAATATTTCTTACCAAATATATTCTGCAATGATCTTATTTGTATATGAAGTTACATCTAAATTTAACAAATGTTCTACACTGTTTATTGTGTTGCTTTAACTACCCTTTCTACACTTGTTTCATAACAAGAGAGCTCCACATCTTTGAAGATAATGGAGTAACATCTCTTGAGCTCTTTGCAATTCTCATCCGTCATTAGCCAATATTTATGTCATTATCTTTCTCTTTTGAGCTTAAAAAATTGAAACACAATAAACTTGATAACTTCTCACATAACATAGTTTTACAATTCAAATCATCAATCGTTTTCCAAAAAGATACTAATCTTTTAGATTTTGGGATAATCCAACATGTAAAAATTAGTCTAAAACATTGACAATTTTTTTCCATGACAGCTGCAAAACTAGAGAATGTTTGGGAAATAGGATGGTTAATATTGGTAGATAGGGGTGTGTATCTCTCTTCAAGAAAGTTAGTAATATAGATAAGACTTTCTCTCTCTTACATGTGTGATGTACTGTAAAATAAAGACAAGATTTTTGAGATTAGTAATTAGTCCATTTGTCAAACAAGGCAATCCAGTTTTGATGATTGCAAAGCTGATTCTACTATGCTTGGCATATGGCCTAATGTTGCATCCAACAAAAACGACGTAGTTTATGTGCTTAGCAAAGATCCACCTCAATCCCAACTCCAAAAAATATTAATGGAGGGCTTCAAGAATCAAGAATATTTCCCCCTTGATTTAATTACTGCATTGTGAAAATTGATAGGCAAAACGTATACACTTAATTAATTTAACTAAAAAAATAAAGGGTGAGACTATCCGCACCCCAAGGAATTCTAAGCATACCCTAATATCCATTCACACCTCAATTTTAATATATAATATTTAAAGTATTTCTAAACACACCTCAAACATTTCTAATTATGTCCTTTGACAAAAAAAAAACAAAACAAAACAAAACAAAACTCTTGATTAAATCAAAAAAAAAAAAAAAAAAAACAACCCATGATTGGAAGAAAAGGGAGAAGAGAAGAAGTTGAACAAATTTGTGCTCATTCCGACTTGAGAAATCGAACAACTGCAATGGACACTCCAAACGAATGTGATACTTCAGTGCCAAGTTCGTATTTTACCCAAACCACAAGTTGTTTGAGTTATTTTGAATCTTGAATACAAGTTATGTAAATCAGATTAGATTGTGGAGCGTGCATATGAAGTGTTGTCCTTGAATGAGCCTTCTGAGGCCGAGCCCTCATGAAGACCCCAAGTTAGGCATAATAAAAGTCGTAGAACTTAGTCATTCCTTGTTATTCACTAATACTTTGTTACATGTTCGCCACATACGAATGTTTGAGATATTAAGGAATTATGTGTAATGTTGATTCGGAACTTATATTTGATGCATTGTGGAGTAATGTGTAATGTTTGAAGTTGGTTATTCGATTGTTTGTCGTATGAAACTTAGTTTGTTATTAATGTCGAAATCCTTTTGTTTTGAAGATAAACCTATATGAATTTGTCACTGTTCGATTGTTGAAGTCGAACGTCTTATATAGTGTTCGAATACTGTAGTCGAACGTCTTTTAGTGTTCGACTTTTAAAGTCGTACGCTTTGTACAAAATTCGACTCCTCTTACCCATTCCACCAAAGAAGTGCTACAATCAAAAAGTTCTCCCATGGAAAACTCAATTGTGTAATCTATTTGTTCATACATTGGATTAATTTCTTGTTGATCCATCTCATTTCCATCCATGGGATTCACCACACTTAGTTCTGTGGATTTTGAACCGTTTTCCTAATGAACAACGAAAATAGGACATAATAAACATATTGTTCAACGATAAAAGCCAAAAAAACTTAAATCAGCCTTCTGTACAATTTTAGAAATCGAACATTTCTATGATTGTTCAACCAAAAAAATCGAACATTTCTATGATTGTTCAACCAAAAAAATTGAACATAATTCATAGTATTTAAATACGTTGTTCGAACACCAAGAATGATGTTCGAATTTTTTGGTCGAACAACTCTACATATTGACGGCCAGGAGATTCGAACACCATATAGAACGTTCGACTATTTTAGTTGAATAGTCTTTGAGACATTCACTCTGTAGTAGTCGAACGAGTCTGTTCCAGCGGGAATTCATAACATTTCAAACCAAAACTCGATTTTTTTTACTACACTACTTAAAACTATTAAAAAGGTGTGAGAAATCTTACATTGCTTGCTTCAAAATGTATCTTCCTGTTCCATAGGCATTTCTGTAGACAATACTGGTTGGGTGATATTCTTAGGGTTTACAAAGGAGAAGAAGATTTTGTGGAAATAAAGGAGAAGAAGAGATTGTGGGAAAAGAAGAGTGAGAATGAGGTGTGTTTAGAAATTATGGGGTGTCATTAGTCAATCAAACTATATATAAGGTATGGTCAAGGGGTATTCTAGACATTTAATATATAATTACTTTTCATTTTATTAATTATGGGGTGTCCTTAGAAATCATTGGGTGTGAATAGTGCAACCCAAAAATAAAATGTCCTTATGGTCAACTTTTGCATGATTACTAAACCAGAAATTCTGTAACACCAAGGTCAATATATTGTCCACACATGAAAAATTAAGCTATAATTGGAAAAGAAAAACAAAAAAAGACCATAAAACTAGTTTTAAAATAATATTATTATGGTTCGGATTAAAAAAATGATCAATAACATTTATTAAATAGAATTTAATCAATATCTTTTATTTAGTAATGTGTTTTATTTTCATTAAATTTAAAGTCATTAATTGCCCAACATATTAATAGTTATTTTTTTATATTTTTAATTGATTTTAGATTTAAATAAATTAAAATGTGAGAAAGAATGGACTTTTTAGGTGTCCTTGGACATTCATTTATATATTTAAAAGATTTATATGTTATTCAATTTTTTCTTCACGATTTTTTGATAGGAGGGAAATAGTTTTTTTTTTTTTTTCTAATAAGCTAGATGCAAAAAAAAAAAAAACACTCAAATTTGGGTGAGGTCGTGTGAGATGATATTCCACACAATTAAGTTGATCTTATTATTAAGTCAAAATGGGTTATTTAATATTAAATTTTCTATAATTGAATTACATTTGATGAATCAAGATTTGTGAGATAATATAATAATAAAATGATTGAAAAATAAATCCAAAGAAAAGAAAAATGAAGAAACTAAATTACCTAACCAGCACGTGTGAACCAACTTTGGCTCGTGAGTGAAGCAGAATTCTCATTTACATCAAATTATTTTTCTTTCTTTTTAATAAATTAAATTAAATATATTCACAAAACGAAACTCAGAATTGAGATGCTCAAATAGTGCTGCTTCTTAGAAATCGAATCATTACACTTGTGCTTTTTTTGTTGCTTGAAAGATATAAGAACTGCATTTTTCTCCTTTAAATTCAAGTCGAGTAAAAGAAACAATTTTAGTGAGAAAATTGAAAGGAAAGATCTCTGATTGATCGAATCTGTTAATGGAACAGCTTATCAGCTTCATTATAAGGCCACCTAGGTCAGATAAGCTTCTTCTCTTCTGTTTCTTTCAGCTGTTTGAATCTATGTTGATTTTTATTTTCGATGTTGTTTGTATGGATTTATCGTTGAAATTTGACTCTTGCTGATTTGTTTTTTCTGGGTAATTTTGTTGGTTGGTGATTTGATGATATATACTCGAGAAATTCTGGGTGTTGGATAGCTTGATGCGAATTCTGAATTGCTTTACTAATTGTTTCCAGATACAATTTCGGTTAATTGAGTTGTTTTTGTTGATTTTGTATGGGAATTGATGTCAATCATTACTTGATCTTGGTATTATTTGAGCTGAGAAGTGAGAATTACTTGTGATAGTTTAAGTTGTTTCTCAATTTACTTTGCTGCAATGTGAGGTTGTTCTATATACATTGAGGAATTGAACTTCTTGTTTTTTCATTAAAACTACCTCGAGTCAACCCTAGGGCTCTCTCTAATCCTGAAAGATGTTTATTTGGTAAGTGAACTGCAATTCCTCTGACTCTGATTTAGGTGATAGTTTGTGGTAGATTTCTACGTTTATCGGAGTTCTCTCTGTACATGATGGTGTTATTAGGAGGATGGGAAGATGGCAGTTGTTTATTGCCGAAAGTAAATATGTCTTTTGGGAGTCGGTTTGTAATGATATAATCCAAATTCATGAACTGATGTTGGCGTGCACCCGAGCCAATTTTTGGCTTCTTTCAGTTTGCACAACTCTAATTGCTTTTATTGCTATCAATCATGAATAAGATGCATGATGTTTATCAAATGACTTTTGTTCATACTTGTCAATCTATTACCAAGTTTGAGTTCTAAATCTCAGCATATGCATAAACCATAATTTTTGTATCAATACTAGATATTCAACTTCTCTACATTATTGGACTGCAGAGCTGAATACAATCCCGAAAATGATTTGTTACATCAAGAATTTATGCTGAAAGGCAAGTGGTACAAGAGGAAAGATTTGGAGGTAAGAGCCTACTTGTGTTGATTATTTTATCTGTGCCTCTTTCTATCTGTGAGCAGAATTAAATGATAGGTCCCATTTGTTGACTTAAAAGAAAGGGATGATCCTAGTGGATTGTCAATTTGTCATATCACTCTTCAAGATGTTCGATTTTCCTACTTGTGTGTGTGTGTGTGTTTTTTTTTTCACTTTTTATTTTCTTTATATATTTACCTTCATCTCCAATCGTTGATTCTAATTAGCAACTTATGTATCCACTTGTGTCTCTATACTTTTCCAGTATGGAAAGGTTTTGTCCAATTATATATGTATATTAGAAGAAAAAAGTGGCATCCTTAATCCTACATGGAGTCACACTACTTTTGTCATACCTTTTGGGTTATGCTTACTTCAAGTCATCCTTAAAAATGAGTTTTTTTTCTCTTCATACTGCAGGTTGTAAATAGTCGAGGAGGTATTCTCCAATGTAGCCATTACATGCCTATTATCTGTCCTGAAGGAAATCCACTGCCCTGTTTGATCTATTGCCATGGAAATAGGTTTGTAATTTTGATCAGTGGAAAACACTTGCAACTGACACCCTTAAAATTCATTTACCAGTCTTCTAACATATCATTGAATTAAAAATCGTGACCATGAGAATTACAACATACAATTTGGATGTGGGTGGGTAAGATGGTGGTAAGTGATATTGTCATCATTTCACCAACTGGATGGATGTAGTTCAATTACATGGGACAGATATAACTGAAGCTGCCTGTCTTATGTGGATTTTCCCAGTTTATTTTTTGCCTTCCTCGCACCAGCCAGCTTTCTATTCAGGTCTTTATAAAAGCTCCAGTCTTGTTTCAATAGCATCTGCTATTTTTATCCTTTGTGCTGTGCATTATTGTGTTGTAACAATTCAGTTATTTGTTAAACCTTGTCGGCAGTAAATTTAGTTGAGTTTTCCGATAACAATTAATGGAAGGGTTTGTTAAAAGGTGAGATCACCAATAAAATATTTTGGAGTTTCTCTGGTTGCTTTTGTTGTCTGTGTATTATTCAAGTGTTTGGATTATATGGTATTTTAACGCAGGAATTACATTTTTTTTTTTAGGTGTATTATCTACTATTGATTATTAATTAGCTTGTCATCTTTACCTCTTGATAGTGGTTGCCGAACAGATGCTAATGAAGCTGCAATCATGTTGCTTCCTTCAAATATAACTGTTTTCACTCTTGATTTCTCTGGTTCGGGACTTTCTGGAGGAGAGCATGTAACTCTGGGATGGAATGAAGTAAGTAGCCTACTAACTCATATCATGATTCATAGACCATAGTGACCTCAAGAGTTCCAATCGATCGGTCATCTCAGGAAACTTTTAGACTGAAACAGCATATCCCTCTGTTCCAAATGAGTCCTGTTTCCATAGCCAATTTAGTTATGCAAATGTGACTTATTTTGGGATGGAGGGAGTAACTCTTAAGCATAATGTATGGTAACAAGGTGGGTATATACATAACTTGAGGAGGCCTGAGCAAATAACTTGACCGTGCACTTGTGTTCTATTTTTTCCAGTAAGCAATTAGAACTTATGTGAAAAGAATAAAAAGAGAACGGAAAACAGGAAACAGATGGAAGTGGGTTATGCTATGTGATGCTTTGCAAATTAGCTGCGAAGAAAACCCATGAAACCAGCTATAACAAGAAGAGAATTATCCATAACAAACACAATTTCATAAGAATAAACAAAGCAGAAGACAACATAGCCTTGTTATGAAATAAGAACTGAGCACAGTGTTTTAGTCATTCTAATTACATATTAGTTTCTCAGGTTTGCTAAGTTTGTTAACACACAATCTGTAATGGTTATAGCTCAGTAGCTCAATTCCAAATGATATAGAAAAAACAAGTTAAAGTATAATAAAGCAGTTTTAGATATCAATAACTTACAATTCTTTTTCTCCTGTCTTTCTTTCTTCTTTTATCTGAAACTAGCACATACATCTCCCTCAAACCCAAATTTTCTCGAAGAGTTCATCTCTTTTTCTCGTCATCATAAATGTAATTCCATATTTAAATTAATGATGAACAAAATAATTCAAAGGAAGCCAGGAGATTATGATTTGTGATGATAACTGAGGTCACTTTGAGTTGTAATAGGGAAGATCTTATTAATCTTGCGTCTTTTTCTTTCTTTCTTTCTTTTTTTTTTTTTTTTCGCTCTGATTTTAAATTGCTAGAGTACTAGCATTTTCTGATGAAATACCTCATTTATTAATTACTGGCTTCTCCTTCATCTCCTCAGATGACATGGCTATTATTTAATGTTGAAATATGGTTTTAATTTTGCAGAAGGATGATCTAAAAGCTGTAGTTGATTATCTACGGGCAGATGGAAATGTTTCTTTAATTGGTTTGTGGGGCCGCTCTATGGGTGCTGTTACTAGGTTAGTAATTTTTTTCTTCTTATTGCTTAAATATGTTGCAAGTTGCAACAATAAGTGTTGTGTATCTATTAAATTAGTCCAAATCTTCATAATCCTACTTTGGATGCTCAATGACCGAACTCCAGAAAGTGCTGCAAAAAATATACATCGAGATCAGTTATTAGGATTTGAATTCATGTCTGTGCCACTTTACCACTTGTGGATAGTTTTTTGCATATTAGGATCAGAAGAAATAGGAAAGATGAAAACTTTTTTGTTTTTTTGTTTTTGACTAGGCCAACTTGACTGCTCATTGCATGACACATATATAGTGCCAATATCATGACTACACTTATTCTAGAGCTTTCAAGTTTCCTGCATATGATAAGATTGCCATTCTGCTTCTTTCAGCTTGATGTATGGAGCTGAGGATCCTTCCATTGCGGGAATGGTTCTGGACAGCCCTTTCTCGGATTTGGTTGACTTGATGATGGAACTTGTTGATACTTATGGAGTTCGGCTCCCTAAATTCACAGTAAGTTGATCAGTTTATCGACCTAGTTTACATGCTTCTCATGGAACACCCATGTTAATGTCGTGTATATAGAAGTCGTGATCCACTCCTTCCCCTTTTGGTCTGGTCGTTTGTTTGTCTAACATTATTGCCCTTTGTTTTGTAGGTTAAGTTTGCAATCCAGTATATGCGGAGAGCAATTCAGAAAAAGGCAAAATTTGACATAACGGACCTGAATGCAATCAAGGTATGTATCTCCACCTGAAATCATCTTAGTTCATGAGCTTGACTTTGCAGTGAATGTAGTTCAAGATTGTTCTAACTATATTCCCTATTGTTTCTCAAGTTACAATGTACCTGTCTCTAATATATACAGTTTCTGACTTGACTTCCTGTGACTACTCTTTAGAAATCCTGTTCGTGCTTATTAATATCATGAGCAGTCCTTCCAGTGTTTTTACAAGGCTACGTTTCCAAAAAAATTAGAATTAACCAAGGGTCACATTTGGAAATTGGCAATAGAGGACATTAAGTATCATACCATTTTGGTGGCATATTCTACAGTAACTAATGATCAAGGAAAATTACTACTCCCTCTCTCCCAGAAAGAGTCCCGCCTCTAGAACTTACTTTGTCCCAAATAGAAGTAAGAGTCCTGCTTCAAAAAATTCAAAATTAATTTTGGAAAACATGGCTTACAAGAGGTTATGTCTTTGTTAAGTTGATCAAAAATAAAAAAGATGCATTTTGGAAAACTGGGCACTTTATTTTTTGGGACAAATGGGGTATAGCATTAAAGTAATGTTATAAGATTAATTAGTACTGATTTTCTGTAGCTTACACTTATTTTACTGAGCATACGATACTTCTTTTACAGATCATACTTTAAACCATGTATTTCTATTCAAATATTTGGAAGTACTCATTATTCGTGTGTTCTGGGCTGGTAGTAACATTTATCCTATACATATTTTTTTCAGGTTGCTAGGTCTTGCTTCGTTCCAGTTCTTTTTGGTCATGCAAATGGTGATGATTTCATACAACCCCATCACTCTGATCGTATTTTTGATGCTTATATGGTAATCGTCTTCACTCTTTGATCTTTTATAAATTTCTTTAAAATTTGATTTGTTGTTTTCACTTGTTCCATGCATTTTCTATTTCACCAACATAGTTATTTGGTGTAAATTGTTATCAATATTTTCCCCATACCAAAAAGTTATACCATCATGAAATCTCATGAAAGATTATCCATGTATATGGAAATAAAACTGGTGAATTTTGTAATAAGTTGTGAAAGTATATCACATGTTCTCCCTTCTTCAGTCTTCAGATTTGGAAATTAATTAAACCAGGTATAGGATTTGAACACTTTTTCACTTGATCTTTCAAATTTTTCGGAAACTTAAGCTGACACCCGTGATAAAACTATTACATGCTTTAAGTTACTTAACAAATAAAAAAAAACATAAATTAGTTCTTCTGTTATAAGGTTGTCATATGATATGCACCATCTTCATGGTCCAGTTGTGAATGATCTCTCTGTTATAATACCTCTCTCACTTTTACATTGATCTCTGACTATCTGCTAGAGTGCTATCATTCTTATCGTAACTGGTTAGTTTGTCAGATTGATTTGGTGGTAACCAGATGGATTTATCATAAGATTTCTTCCAAACACATTATCCAAGCCTAATTATGACTCGGTTTAGTCAGAGAAGATCCAATATGATTACAACATATTGGCGGTATCATTGAAGTGAATGTAAATAGAAGTTTGCATTGTGCATAATGTGTTAATTCTACGTCTCCATAAATTATTTCACATTTTTTGTTCTTTTTTATGCTTCTTGCATTTTGACCCCTACATGTTACCTTATTCTTCAGGGGGACAAGAATATAATCAAATTCGAGGGCGATCACAATTCTCTTCGCCCTCAATTCTATTTTGATTCTATTAGTATTTTCTTCAACAACGTATTACATCCTCCAGAGGATGAAGTAGGCAGCACATTTTTTGACAATCATGACTATATTTCAGAGGTAATTTGCTCTGTTTCTATGATTTTATTACTTTCAGTATATCGCACTAGCTAGATATCTGGCTTCTGTGAAACTTATTGTTTGATTGTAAAACCTCTAGGGTAGTTGGAGTACCGGCCATGACCTGGAGTACCCAGATGAGTTATTGGGTTCACATACAGGTGTGTGGTTTTCGTTTTGCTCATTTTCAACTTCGATTTTAGTATTTCTTGAAATATATGCAATAGCTAATGTTCAATTAAATTCAGGATCGGGAACTAGTAGCACCGAGAACATCAATCTACTTCGCTCAAAAAGACCCATGAGTGTGACACTGGTGAGGTCCAAGTTTCTTTAATGACAATCACAATGATATTTGTGCCTATTGCAAGGTCCAATAAGACAAAAGAAACATATATAACTCATGCAAGAGATATTTTCACCAAGTTAAAGTTTTCTTGCTGAGCTTTCATATCAGTTCTACTGTTCAAGAGGCTATATGAGTAGATTTGCTTATTATTTTTGACTATTGTTCACCAATTAAATCGTTTTCAGAGGTTGATGAGTGATTGCTGTGTTTTGTTATTCAGGCTCCTGCTGACATTTCATCTGAAGATAAACTACACGATGATCAGGTTCGTTACACAAATTTTAGCTCAAATTCTTTTGACCTTTTAGCATGACTCCTGGAAGAAGTGTGAGACTTAGATTTGCATGGAGACACTACTCTTATAAGATCGTATGGCTTTCACTCTTGTGTATACAAATCAAAAGAGAGATTCGGTGTACATTTCGTTAGCATGATCTGACTTGTTTATACAGATATATTTCTGAGATTTTCCTAACTTTTAAACAAAGATACAGTTCTTGAGTGCCACCAAGTCTGAAAGACCATTTGAACTTTGCAGGTGGAAAGTAGTGGTTCTGATTCTCATGCTTCATCTTCCAACATGATCAACTTTGAACTTTCTAGTGCTGGCGCCCATGTACCTGCATCAATAGATGATGGTGAATTCGTGGAGTATTCACTCGATACTTTGGCTGACTTCCCAAGCAACACAGAAGAAGAAGAAAGGGCAAGTTTTACTACTTATTTTTACAGTTTTAGCATGGAGCCCAACAGTTGATATGGCAGCAGAATCACCAGAAAAGGACTTGACTGAGTTTTGACAAGGACAATGAAAGTGCATGTCGCATCAACAGTTGGGGTCCTTAAGCAACCCATTATTGGGTTCCACATGAAAACTCTCTCCTTAAGTGTGTGTGTGTGTGTGAAAGAGTGATGGATTATTATGAGATTTGGTTTGCTTTTACCTTGAAAAAAAGTGTTATCAGCTGACATTTGAGTTGCTACAATCTTCAGATGCTCATGGAAGCTGTGCTGGTGTCACTGAAGGACCTGGATACAACACACCCTCAAGTCGAGGAACCATCATCAGATAGTAGCATTTACCTTGAACCAAAACCTGCATCAAAGAATGGACTAGAGGATTCCTTTTCTACTCAAAGCGACTCGAATTCAGCAGCCAATGAGCCAAAATTGGCATCCCAAATGCTACCTCCAGACCAGAATAAGGAATCAGGAAATCAGGGTATATCTCTTCCTACTGACCCCTCAACCGGTAACCACAACATACCAGATGCTGACATAAAGAATCATTCAAACGAGACCTCAATTTTATTTAAAAACCCTATAAGCAATGACTCTACTGCACATCATACAGAAGAAACAAGTGAGGCATCATCCCTTACTGATCAGAGTGCATCTGAAGCTGACAAGGCTAATCACACCAAGATCACTGTGAAAGTTGTGAAGAACCCTACAAACAATATCATGGATGGTCTACTACGTCGTTGGGACCTCAACTTCTTCCGAAACAGATGATTATTCTTTAACATGGCGAAAGAACACATACATTTGTATAAGTTTGTGCAGATGCCATTGGTAGATATCATTTGCGAAATAGTTGAGAGCAGAAGAATATGAAGATATAAGAACAGAAAATGTGCAGATAATGCTTTCTCTTAGGGTTCAAATACAGTGACCATTAGTGTGTGTGTGTCATTCATTGTAAGTTGTAACTACAGATCAATATTCTTTTCAAGATTATGTATAGATGCTACAGATCATGTTTCATTAATATAACTGAATCTTTCTTTCATTCGTGAATCTTTATTCGATAAACAACACTCATAAAAAAGGATCAATGCATCAACTGTGAAGCCCAGGAAACACTACACTATACCATTGCATTTGCAAATAACAAAATGTTGAACAAATCAAATTAAACTTAGAACTACCTCCCAAAAATTCGAATGGATTACCTAAACAATGGCTCTCCTTTGCTGCACTTTAGCTTTCTCCGCATCAATGATGGATTCAAGCAGCTTCACTGAGCTCTCCAACTCACCTTCCTTATTTACAACCACATAATCAAACTCATTCAAATGCCTCAGCTCTTCTCTAGCTGAGGCAACCCTCATCAGCAGAGCTTCAGTCGTCTCTGTTTTCCTATCGATCAACCTCTTCACGAGAGCCTCCTCACTCTCAGCCACCAAAAAGACGAAAACAGCCCCGTCTCTGAAGATCCTCCTCAACGTCGCCACCCCTTGAATATCCACTCTCAACACAATGTCGCACCCTTTCTCCATGAATTCCCTAATCTGCTGCTTTGGAATCCCCTTATAATCGCTGTACACCAATGCATACTCCAACAGCTCATTCTTCTCAATCATTCTCAAGAACTCTTCTTTACTCATGAAGAAATAGTCTTTGCCATCAACTTCTCCGGGCCTTTTGGCCCGGCTCGTTGCAGTAACCACAAAATGCAAATCTTCCCTAACTTCCCTCAATCTTGTAATCACTGCATCCTTCCCCACGCCACTGGGCCCACTGATCACGATGATCAGAGGGTTAGGGCTTGGGACTATGGGCCGGGAGCTAAATGTGCAGCCCAGAGAGGCTTCGATGGCCCGAAACACCTCGGCCCGGCCCGCCGATCCTGGATGCGGAATGGGACCCACCGATGGCCTCGTCGGGTCGTCCATTGTTGAATTAGCGCTGTAATGTGAAACGAAGCACAGTGAATTAGCAGAGGCGGTTCTCTGCAACCCTAATCTAAGGGTTTTGACATTGAACGAGATAATTGGGTAAGAGCGGAAATTGGCAAAAGGATTTGTGAAAATTGAAGAAAGCAAAAAGGGGTTTGGGCTGAATTTTGATGCCGAGAAGTAGAGCTTTCGGAGTGGCATCGTATATGCTGCAACTACGTAGAGAGCTCTCTACTGAAGGGTAATCTAATTTATTGGATGCAAAAATAATAAATTTGATTTCTTGGCTAGTTCAATGTCTGTTTATTGAATTGAACTCATTATTGTACACCGAACCCGAACTGGCCAGATTCGGACACGTGGAGGATCAGGCGAGACAAGCTGGAGGTCTGAGTAGGGGCTGACATCAGGACCAGGCCATTTTTCTTGAGAGTCAACTCCAAAATTATTTTTATTAGAGAGTATATTGATATTTCTTTCTCAAAAATTAATAAAATACATTCTGATCTGTTAGAATCGGGTAAACTTCAAAGCCCTAATCTTGTGTTAGAATCGGCCAGGCTTCCGAGCCTAAATTTCTTATGCAAGCTTCAGAGCCCTAGTCTTCTTAGGCAAGATTTCGAGGTCTAATAAAATTGGAAAATATAATAAGTTTTCGATTGATTATATATATATATATATATATATATATATATATATATATATATATAATAGTTCTCTTTCTCTCTATATTTTAATTCAGTCATTTTTTAATAAATCAAAACATTCTATAATTTAATATTATTGATACTATAAATAAGTTGAGGGGATCCATTAATCAATTTGATGAATTAATAAGTATAAATTCACAACATATTGTCACAAGCAGCTAGGAAATGCTCTCAGGTTTCAGGAACCCGGTTCAGACCTCAGAGAATCGGTCGGAAAAGGCGTGAACCGGGCAGTGCAAGATCGGTGTCCGAACCGGATCTTGGCGGTTATTTTATGTTATGACAGCACAGTAGCTTGGTGCAAAAACTGCTAATTCCAACGGAAAATCGCGCCGATTCTAAAACGAATTCTTGAAATTGGTCAAGGGGTTCTCTTCTCTATATATAGGAGTATATCTAGTTCTGTTTTCACATTGTAATTCACAGAGATTAACAAGATATGAGTGATTAGGGTTCTAGTGTGAGCTTAAGAGGAAAATCCTAATTTTGGGTATTTTGTAATCTTGATTTCATCTTCGTTTCTTAGTGGATTTGGTCGATTCAAGTTCGCAGTGGATGTAGATCACAAGGGTGTGATCGAACCACTTAAATCCTGGTGTGTTTGTTTCGTTTCTTGCTTACATTATCATCAAACTTCATAGCTAGGGTTTCTGGTTTTCTTGGTGTTGTGTTTGCTATTTTGTTGTCTTTTATCAACAATTGGCGCCGTCTGTGAGAACACGATCAACGCCATGATGTGCATAAATTCTCAGGGGTTGAGGAATTCAATCTATGGAAGGTCCACATGGAATCCCTTCTCATTTAACATGGCGTGGAGGATGCACTTCTTGAAGAAAGTGAATCTTCAACTACTGCAAATGCTGAAAAGAGAAAAAAGATAGAGAAGAAAGAAAGAAGTGTCATACTCTTGTGCTTATGTGGAAAGGCTCTGAGAGATGTATGCAAGGAAGCCACTGCAAGAGACATATGGAAGAGGTTGCATGCTCTCTACATGACAAAGTCTCTTGCTAATAGGTTATATCTTAAACAAAAACTGTTTTCATTCAAGATCCAAGATGAGAAGATGTTGGAAAGGCTAGATGAGTTCAGCAAGATAGTTGATGATCTAGCGAACATCGATGAAGAACTGAAAGATGAAGACAAAACCTTACTCCTATTAAATGCATTGCCAAAATCATATCAGTCTTTCAAAGATGCATTGGTGTATGGAAGGGCTACAACTCTAACACTGGAAGAAGTTCTAGTCTCCATCAAAACGAGGGCCATATCTGGGATCTCAGAATCCAAAAGTCCAAACTTAGGTGAATGATTGAATGTGAAGTTCAAGAACTTCAAGAAATCAAACCAAGGCTCTAAACAGAACACTCAAAAATAAGAATAAGCTCAAAACAAAGCAAATGCAGACTCCACTGATGCAAATAAATGTTTCTCTTGTCATAAGGTGGGACATTTCAAAAAGAATTATCTAGAGAGGAAGAAGAAGGCTACCAACAATCAACAAGCTTTAATAGCTCAAGAACAGTATGATAGTGCAGACATGTTATGTATCAGCAACTGTCAAATCAAGGATGAATGGGTGCTTGATTTAGGGTGTTCATTCCATATGTGCCCTATCAAATCTTGGTTTACTGAGCTGGAAATGAAGAGAGAGGGTCTGGTACTCTTAGGAGATGATCATTCATGTAGGGTTATGGGAATAGTAAACATAAAACTGAAGCTGCATGATGGAAAGATCAGAACACTCACCAAAGTAAGGTATATTCCTAAACTCAAAAGAAATCTAATTTCCCTTGGTTTGTTGAATGCTGCAGGCTATGAATTCAAGACTGAAAATGAAGAGATTCTTATAACCAAAAGTGACAAACTGATCTTGAAATGAAGGAAATCTAATGGTCTTTATACATTAGTTGGCACCACCATCACTGGAGAGTCATCAGCTGTGATGAGCAAGGAACAAACTGACCTCTGGCACAAGAGATTAGATCATATTGGAGAGAAAGGACTCAATGAATTGGCAAAGCAGAACCTTCTTGGAGGTGACCAGATTGCAAAGCTGGAAAGGTGTGAACAATGCATCCTAGGAAAGTCCACCAAGACAAGCTTTCCAATTGGTAAACACACTACTCAAGGCCCCCTAGATTATGTGCACTCTGACATATGGGGGCCAGTTAGAACAGAAACTCATGATGGAGGTAAGTACTTCATAACCTTCATAGATGATTTTTCTAGGAAAGTATGGGTTTATATTCTAAAGCATAAGAATGAGGCTTTTACAAAATTCAAAGAATGGCTAACTCTCCAAGAAAACCAAACTGCAAAGAAACTTAAACATCTAAGGACTGATAATGGTCTTGAGTATTTGTCAGAGGAATCCAAGAATTTTGCAGGTTAAAGGGCATCACAAGACACAGAACTGTAGTGGCTACACCTCAACAAAATGGTTTGGCAGAAAGAATGAATAGAACATTGCTAGAAAGAATGAGATGTTTTCTCCTAGATGAATGCTTACTAAAGTCATTCTGGGGTGAGACAGTAGCAACTTCAGCTTTTTTGATCAACAGGAGCCCATCTTCAACTATTGAATTCAAATCACCAAATGAGGTATGATACTCTAATTATACCTATCTAAAAGTGTTTGCTGTCTTGCATATGCACACACACGGCAGGATAAATTAGATGCTAGAGCAATCCAATGCATCTTCATTGGATATCCAAATGGTGTAAAAGGATACAAGATGTGGACCTTGGAACCAGGATCTCAGAAATGCTTTATCAACAGAGATGTGGTATTCAAGGAATCTATAATGGGCTACAAACAACACCTGAACCACCAAGTGATCACATATTCTTCTAATCAGTCAATGAATGAAGATGAATCACAAGATAATGTTGAAGTTCAGGTGGAGCCAAGGGATCATTCTGAAGAAAAAGAAGACCAAGACAATCCAGATAATACAGAAGCTGATCAGAATGATGAAAGTAACACTCAACTACCTCAAGATCTAAGGAATTACAACTTAGCAAGACATAGACAAAAGAGAACTATCCAAGCACCAACAAGATATGAGGAAGCAGACATTGTTTATTATGCTTTAAGCATAGCTCAAGACATAGAGCATGAAGAACCAAAGAACTTCAAAGTTGTTATGGTATTAAAGGATAGAGAGAAGTGGATTCATGTAATGAATGAAGAGATTCTCTCCCTGGAAAAGAACAATACTTGGGAGTTGGTGAAGAAACCTGATAATCAAAAGATCATTGACAGTAAATGGATCTTCAAAAGGAAAATTGAGATAGCTGGAACTGAGCAAGTAAGATTCAAAGCCAGGTTAGTGGCAAAGGGGTCCACACAAAGGGAAGGGATTGACTATAATGAGATCTTATTCCCTGTGGTGAAACATGTATCAATCAGAATATTACTTGCTTTGGTAGTACAAGACGACATGGAACTACACCAATTGGATGTCAAAACTGCTTTCCTTCATAGAAATCTGGATGAAACTCTCTATATGCAACAACCTGAAGGATTTGTGCAATTTGGCAATGAAGAGAATGCATGCTTACTAAAAAGGTCTCTTTATGGTTTAAAACAAAGTCCTAGGCAATAGTATAAGAGGTTTGATAGTTATATGATCAGTATTAGTCTGTCAAGGTGCAACTATGACAGCTGTGTATACTTTGAAAATGAAGGTAGCATCATTCACACTTACTTACTACTATATGTGGATGATATGTTAATTGCAAGTAAAAGCAAATACATAATAGATAGCTTAAAACAGAAATTGAAACTGCAATTTGAAATGAAAGATTTGGGAGAAGCAAGAAGGATTCTAGGAATGGATATCAAAAGAGACAGGAAATCAGAGAATTTGTTTATCTATCAAACAAACTATATAAACAATGTTCTTAAGAGATACTTCATGCACACTACTAAGGTGGTAACCACACCTTTGGGAGCTCAATTTAAGCTATCTGCAGAACAGAAGCCCAAAACAGATGAAGAAAAGAGATATATGCTTGGAGTACCCTATGCTAATGTTGTTGGAAGCATGGTGTATGCTATGATGTGTAGTAGACCAGACATAGCATATGGTATGAGCATGGTGGGCAGATACATGACTAATCCAGGAAGAACACACTGGGAAGCTACTAAGTGGCTACTTAGATACTTAAGTGGAACAACTAACTTAGGATTGATGTTTAAAAGAAATACTCACTGTACTAACACTCTTGAAGGCTTTGTAGACTCTAATTTTGCAGGTAATATAGACACAAGAAAATCAATTACAGGCTATGTGTTCAAGCTATATGGGACAACTATCAGCTGGAAAGCAATCCAACAATCAGTGGTGACCCTATCAACTACTAAGGCAAAATTCATTGCCATGACTAAGGTAATGAAAGAATCAATATGGCTCAAAGGAATATTGAAGGAGCTGTGTGTGGAACAAGGGAGAATCACCATCTTCTGTGACAACTAAAGTGCTCTGCACTTAGCCAAGCGTCAAATGTTTCATGAAAGATGCAAACATATTGATATTAAACCACACTTTGTTAGAGATATGATTGAAAAAAGGGGAAGTAGAGGCAAGCAAGGTTGGAACTGAAGATAATCCAGCTGATATGCTAACTAAAGTTTTACCTGGGGCAAAATTTAACCATTGCAGGATCCTGATAAGCTTAGCAAGCTGGAAAGAAGATAACACTTAGAGTTATGAAGTTTGCAGAGGAATTGGAATCGATCATTTCCAAGTTGAGGGTGGAGAATTGTGACAAGCAGCTAGGAAATGCTCTCAGGTTTCAGGAACCGGGTTCAGGCCTCAGAAAACCGGTCGGAAAAGGCATGAACCAGGCAGTGCAAGATCGGTGTCCGAACCGGATCTTAGCAGTTATTTTCTGTTATGACAGCACAGTAGCTAAGCGCAGAAACTGCTATTTCCAACGGAAAATCGCGCCGAATTCTAAAACGGATTCTTGAAATTGGTTGAGGGGTTCTCTTCTCTATATATAGGAGTATATCTAGTTCTATTTTCACATTGTAATTCACAGAGATTAGCAAGATATGAGTGATTAGGGTTCTAGTGTGAGCTAAGAGGAAAATCCTAATTCTGGGTATTTTGTAATCTTGATTTCATCTTCGTTTCTTAGTGGATTTGGTCGATTCGAGTTCGCAGTGGATGTAGATCACAAGGGTGTGATCGAACCACCGATTCAAGTTTGCAGTGGATGTAGATCACGTCGAACCACTTAAATCCTAGTGTGTTTGTTTCGTTTCTTGCTTGCATTATCATCAAACTTCATAGCTAGGGTTTCTGGTTTTCTTGGTGTTGTGTTTGCTGTCTTTTATCAACACATATAAACAATTCAACAAAAATCTTTACAAATTAATAAAATATTAATTCATCATACTCTTTTAATTAATATATATAAGCTCAACGATATTAGTTTTGTAGAGATTTTACCGTTTTGATTGAGTTAATAGTATTATTGCTGGATTAAAATCACTTTTTACAAGCATGACTTTTCAGAAAAGATGTATATTTAAAAAAAAAAAAATTCAGAGAGATGCTACCAAGTGTAGATGGTCTATTTACAGTCACATACACACACATAAATGTGTAAAAATAATAGAAGTTACATTTAGTGGGCTTCATCTTCCTACTTCCTGCATATCTTCATCTTCAATATGGATCAATGGAGTTCTTTAACCATGGATATTGTGAGCATTCCATGCAAGGTTATAGCCATAAAATCATGGCCTAGATCTCCCCAATGGCTGAACCATCGATTGTTCAAAGTGAACTTTGTCGACTCTTGATGGCGTTTATGTAATTTATCGAACACAACAAACACCACCACGCAGTCGAATCTGATCAAGCCGAGCCGTTGTCATATCATGAAGTCAGTACCAGTGACTTCCGGCTCCACCCTGAGCAGCAGCGACTTTCCGGGCCATGTACAGATCCGGTTTGGGCTGCAGCCCGTTGGGTCCATTGCTGACACCGTCTCCACCTTCACTTTTGCAACCTGCATGCTTCCTCGGAGCAATATAGTGAGCCGGCACACTAGGATTCCTCGTCGCTTTTCGCTGTTCGGTTGCCTCGATTGATGCTGCTGCCCCACAATTGTTGTAACGCATTGTGGGACCGACGATCTTCCCGGGCCTTGCAGCTCCCCTCGCTGAGATAGCATCGTTGTCATCAGTAAGGACTCAAAAGCTTGATCAAGTTTGACTCTTTATGCTTGTGAGCCATATCAAACTTGAAAAAGCTTGTCTCGTTAACCTAGTCAAATACTCTTCATCCCAATTAAGTGTTGTTCTAGAGGTCAAATCTTGTTTCCAATTAATCTTCTTTTAGCTATAATTCCACTTTCTTCCAAGTTTAAACTTCAATCTCAATCCTAAAATGATTTCTTAATTTTCAACCTACCTATTCAATCTCTTTAAATATTAATTCATACAAGATTCTACAATCTTTCCTTTTCCTTTTCAATGAAATAAGTGAGAGAACAGAAACAATCATGTTAATTTAGGAACGAGTGAAACTAGATGCATACCATTTTATGACATTTTTGTCCCATTCTTATATTCCTTAATTAATGACAAAAGCTCTAGAATGACATTTAATTGAGATACAAGGGAGTATAATGTTTACATGTTTTTTAGTTCAAGAAATCAATGCCAACATATCTACTTCATTAAAAATTTGCTTGTTTCTATCTACACATATTGAGTAATTATGAATTAAACAATTTTAAGTGTTCTTTATATCCATTAAGTTTCTTAAGGCTCCCAAGATCTAGTCCAAACAAAACACAAGTAGTATAAATTCGATCTTTAGTTGACTAAAACTCGGTTTAGATTAGACTAGTTTCCATCTCTAATGCTAAGAGAGTCGTAAACAAGAAACACAATGATCCAAGGGGGGTGGACAATACCTAAAAATATCGTACCTTGGATATTTTGAGGGAGTTGGACAGGTAATCTTGTCATGGGAATTGTGGAAGACTGACCCGACTGTGGTTTCTCGACTTCTTTAATCGAGCACTTAGAAAGATCATTGGCAACGTCTGACAAACTTTGGTTTGAGTTTCCAGAATATAGTACGCATTGCCTACAAGAATACAACCTTTAATTGCTTCTATGATTGAGAAGATGGAAACAGAGGCAATTCTATTTATTCATGCAACGAAAAGTCTACCTGGGCAAAGATGACGATTGTTGTCTCTCGAGTGGAGCTGAAGCTCCACTTTTCCAATGCTCCTCAAGAAACGCAAATTGCTTCTTAAATTTGTCGACAGCACTGTGAAGAAGGGGTAAAAGTGGAATGAAAATTATTATTCAGCATCTGTTTAGTTTAAGTTTTGATTCAGAGGAAAAGTTTCGAAGCCACACATGATTGTATTAGCTACAGAAAGATGTGTTTCAGATGCAACAAGGAGGAATATCCGATAAGCATTTAAATATATAATATTACAAGTAGGGCCACAAATTCGGACTGGCCAGACTGGCCCATTCTTTCCAGGTCTCTATCACAGCCCATCCCCACCTTGGGCCAACGGGCCAATTTGACCCAAACCTCTAATTATTTTTTAAAATAAATTAAATTGTTAATTAACTAAATTGTAAAACCAAATTACAAAACTAAACAAATATATCATCATATTATAAAATCATACATATAAACTACTTAACAATTACTCAAACTCAATACTCATCACAAATGTTCAAAACCATCATCACTCATCATAAATGGATTATGGATTTGGGCTTTTTGGATAATGGATTTTATTGTTTAATGATTTAATTGACTAATGCAATGATCTTTCCTTTTTATTGTTGAAAAAAAAAATGTCGGACCAACGGGCTAGCCCGAGTCCGACGGGCCAATTTGGCTCTGGTCCAATTTTTTTTGGCCGCTATATTCATAGCCCAACCTTATTTACGGTATGTTTGAGTGGGCTCAAATTGCCGACACTAATCACACGGGTAATATAATAGTACCTTGGATACATGAAACTTGTAGGTTCAGCTCCATCTAAGTATTCTTTCAACATCTTGGGGTGATATTCAAGAGTCTCTCGATATATCAACTCTCTAATATCCTCCTTTGTAACTCTTCTCCTTTCAAATTCAAATTCCATCTTCGTGACCGGTTGTGCGGAAGGTTCTCTCTCGACTCTGGCTAAGTTCCTGAAATATGGATCTGCAAGAGCCTGGACAGCTCGCAACAACTTTCACAAATTTGAACCAAAAATGGTGCACAATTGAGATAAACGAAAAATAATATTTAACCTCTTCTGCTGAAGGCCTATCCTTAGGATCAAAAGCAAGCATTCTTTCTAACAAACGAAGAGCAAAGGGGTCCGCATTTGGAAATTTGAGGGACAACGGAATTGCCTTCTTCTTTCTCATGCTGCTTAAGTATCGCCGAGCCTTTTCATTTCTTATCTGTCAAATGTAATAGTCGAACAGACAAATAAGCTAAGAGTTAGAACTTTGGAACTGAGAGAGAGAGGGAGAGAGAGAGGGGGGGGAGGGAGGGAGAGAGAGAGAGGGGGAGGGAGGGAGGGAGAGAGAGAGGGAGGACACACCCTTGCAATGGTATCAGAAGGTGGAGTTCCCAAAAAATCGGTCATTAGGTCTAACTGATGAACCACGTTTTTACCGGGGAAGAGAGGCCGTCCCGTCAAAAGTTCAGCAAATATGCAGCCAATACTCCAGATGTCAATTGCAGGTGTATACTGTGATAGAAAGCATAACAAAATAAATACATTTCCATCATAAAGGACATATCGAATTTGTAGTTATCATATATTTGCAACACAAATCATAAGTGTTGCAGGTTTATACCTTCGAGAAAAAAGAACCACACAATTCAGGAGCTCTATACCACCTTGTTGCAACGTAATCCTACAAGAATATCAAGAGCAAGACTTAATCACTCGATATGGAAAACGAAACAGCATTTCAGAAAATAAAGTGAGAGAAAATTGTACCGTCCAAAATATCGCAGTAGGAGTATCATTGAAGGCCACTCTAGCAAGGCCAAAATCACAAATTTTCAGTTTGCAATCAGCGTTTGCCAATATATTTTTCGGTTTCAAGTCACGATGGAACACATTAGCTGCATAGAGTAACACAATTTATTAAAACAAACAAAAATATTCCCAATAAGTTTAGAAACATGGTGAAACAGAACCAGTTTTAACAACCTGTATGTATGTATTTCATGCCTCGTAGAAGCTGATAAAGAAAGAACTGGTAATGTTCTGGAGTCAAGTCGTCGTTTGCTTTAATGACCTGGTGAAGATCCGATTCCATTAGTTCAAAAACGACGTATATGTCCTTGAATTCTCTTCTAGAAGGAGGCAGCAAAATATGCTTGATTTCCACAATGTCTGGATGACGAAGAAGACGAAGAAGCTTAATCTCGCGAAGAATCCGAGTGGCATCAGAGACATGTTCGAAGATATCGTTTATCTTCTTTATTGCAACCTTTTCTCCAACATGAGTGTCGTATGCAGAGCAAACAACACCATAGCTTCCTTTCCCAATTACTTCCTCAATTCTATATCTGCTTCCTTCACCATATTGTGTGAAGAATTCTACATCTAAAGGTGCCTGCAATTATATCAAGAATTTAAAGAAACTGAAAACATTGAACTCGGTGGACTGGTTTTACAAATAAGCTTTTTTGAAGATGAAGAAAGAATTCGCAAAAGTGGATATGATATATTTTAGTTTTCAAAATACAAATAGATATAGTTTTTTCAAGTCATTGAAACCAATTAAATGTGAACACTACTTTCTCATCACAAACTAATGCACCTAAAATCTTCTGAAATGTACAGACTTCTGCAACCTAAAAGGCTAAAACTACCAAATTAATCGTTTGTTTTAAAGAGAGGCGAAAAAGGCAAAATTAATCATTTCAACAACACCACATTGATCAGTTTGTGATCTATCTAGACAAGATATGCAAATTAATCACTACAATCCAACAATGCTACATTGTTTTTGTTTTAACAATACCACACACTCAATTCTACTTCTATAAAGAACTGCACGTCTTTTGATTTTTCGCTCAACCAAGAAACGCCCAACGATGTTTGAACTCTCAACCTCCAAAGAAACGACATCAAGCTGTTGTTCTCTCTTAACTTTTAAACATAAACTCATCACCAAAAAGTCACAATAAAATAACTTCAGGTAAATAAATTACAGATAAACTTAAGCTTTTATCATGGTGTAAGGTAAATAAAACAAGAAATCAATGCAAGTATAATATGGCTTTAAACACTTACTTTTACAAGGAAAATACTATGTTAGAATCAGAATCAAAAATTAACAAATTTATTAAATAAATTAAAACTAAATATCTCCGAACACAGAAAGCTATCCACATTAACTGTAAGCATCTACCGTTTTTCCTGAACCCCTTGAAAACTAAATCCAAAATTACAGTAAAAAATCACCACACACACACACACATAATAGAATTAATGAAATATTTAGAGCAATTTATTGCAGAGCTGAAGCAGAGAGATTGTACCTTTTTTCTTTGATCAGGATGCATATTTTATCCAAAAAGAATCTAAAAACGAATCTATGCTGAAAGTATCAAAATTGATTTGGATCGACAAATGGAGAGAGTTCAGAAGATAAATAAAAGAGAATTCAAAAAATATATAAATAGCAGATTATATGTTCGAGTAAAGACCTCAAATTTGATGACTAAAGAAAAAGGTCGGTTCAGAAAACTTTGCGAAAAACAATAATACGATGTTTAATGGGTTTTGCAGAGTTTAACAGTTGCTTTTCATGGAACAAGAGAAAGAATAATATTTGCTTCAAGGAAGAGATTGAGAAAGTGCGTAGGAGGAAGGAGAATATGTAGATGAAAAGGGAGTTTTCCTACATCATTGGCGATGATCTCTAGTGTAAGATTTATATATATGTGCGTGTCTGAACTCTGAAGAGAGAGAGAGAGAGAGAGAGCTTTTTGCAAAGCTAATGGTTTTAGAGAGAGAAACTGATAATTTAAGAGAGAGAAGATAGAGGTTTTCCTGAATAATAATTTAATTTTGTATAGGGAACAGAAATGAAGATATTTATAATAATAAAGTTCAGATTTTGATAATGTATTATTAATTGTGAAAATTGTAAAATTATTTCCTTTTTAATGACAATATACTCAGGTGGAATATATTTTCAGTCATGACTCATATGACGCATGAATTTTATACAGATGTATAATGTATAATTTTATTGTTCTTCTATATGAAATTGGTTTATTTACTTTTCTCTATGAAATCTATAGTTCAAAATATTATTATGTATCAGTGTGTTATATTAAGTGCAGATAGATAACAATATTAAAAAATAATGTAGTTATTCCTCCCTTCCACCCCAAATTCATTAAAAAAAGAAAAAAACTGAGAGTATTAATATTCCAAGTCAAATTTTACATTTTTAAGGTTATCCACAAGACACGAATACACTTTTCGGTCGATGTCATTTATTAGTTTGAAGATTAGTTACAATATTACTACAAATCTATATCATACTAATAGCAGATAAGTTGGAAAAATTTACCGAAATGTTATTTTCCCGCTAAAAAATGTTACATCACAATGCTGACTGTGTAAATATTTTTTTTTCTTTTAATATTTCATGACTCAATAATTTTTAATCTATCTTTCTCTCCAAGCCTCTTGAATCAAGCTTACCCTACAAGCCATTAGATTGTCTTTTTTTCCAATGATTTTAAATTAGGCTTCTCCTACGAGCCATTGAATTGTCTTTCTCTCCAAGACTCTTGAATCAGACTTTCCCTACAAGCCATTGGATTATATAAGTAAAGATGTGTGTGGTTGTTTCAACAAAAACACTTCACATATATGAGATGGTCTTCTAAATTTTCGTCATTATAAATTTTAGTTCTCCTCTTTTTCCTCTTGTTTTTTTCTTCTCTGATCTATAATAAAAATGTGTACCTTCCCAATATCAATTGTCAGGAGTTTATGGTTAGGATGGATTCATCCATATGAAAATTTGAGTTATATCAATCAACGTACATACCTCAATTATCTGTATATTTATGAATTTTCATTTTGATTACCCTGGAAAAATGAAAAAAAAAAAAAAAAAACTACCAATTCAAAGAATTGAGAATAAAAGTCAAGTATTTATTGGGTTTCCTAAGAGCTTTTGGATTATTCTTCTGTAGGAGCACAATTAACTTTTGAAAATTCACAACAAGTCAACAATTGAAAAAAAAAAGAGCTAATTAAGTATAGTGCGAAGGAATTTGGTCTCATAATTAGTAATTTGACATTCTAAATATTGAATTAATTGAATTGGAAGTTAGAGAATTATATAAAAAAAGTTCTCCTCAAAAGATAGATACGGTTTTATACCTATGATCAATAGACATATACGTAAAATTCCAAACAATAATGATTGAAATATAAAATTCCAAACAATAATGATTGAAATATAAAATTAGACATATACGACTTTATATTGTACTATTATAAATTGTGTTATTCAACAGTGTATATATATATATAAATATATATATATGATGCTCATATATTATGTAATTATGATTAAAATTGTATTATATTAAAGTAATTGAATTATATTGTAAGACGCGCAACGCGCGGGTACACTGCTAGTAAATAGAAATAGGGGCTATTAACATTTAATACCCTCTTCCTTGCTAATTAATTCACCACATTATAAAAGAAAAAATTACTCAATACATTATCTAAACTATATATTACGTCCTTCTATATTGATTTTTTAAATCTCATATCATTAAACAAAAATCAAACACCACCCCATTTTTTTATCAATATCAAAGGTCTAAAATCCTCATTCAAAAAGTCGAACATCATTTCCTCAAACATTTACTTTATGATGATGATCTACCAGATCGGGCCAAACACTATTAAAATGTTTGAGACATACTAATCAAACATATTAGTTGCATTTGATAATTATTTATCAAATATTGTGAAAATCATTTTACCAACCAGAGTCGAATTAATTAACAGTTTACGAGATATTGTACTTCTCTTACTCATTTTGCTCAATAGAAAAGATTTAAACCTAATATAATATGAGCAGATGTAGAGAAAAAACTTACATTCTCCGTCTTCATCTGACTTTTGTGGTTTATTGTTAATTTATTTTATTATTTAGAACTAACCCTAGATAATTAGATTAATTAGGGTGTGTGAAATCAAGAGATGAAGTTGAGATAACTTTATCATTTCAATAAGAAAGGAGTAGGTTCAAACATGGATGGATACGGTTTAATTTTAGTTAATTTATAAAATATTAATCTTTTATCTAAATATTCCGATGAACTAGACATAATATGTTGTGAATATATAGTATAATCTATTATAAAACTATTCACGATTCATTAAAATAGTTATAATTTGTTTGATAATAAGCACTACTCAAATAATCATTGTCGTAATAATTCTAAAACAAACATGAATATATAATTATATAGTATAATCATTATCGTAATAATTCTAGAACTAAACGTACCCAATATGTGAAATGGATGCAATATAATATGTATATTTTTATTTTAAAGAAGATGCATTGTGTAGCATTAATTAGTCGGTGGCATGTGCATATCACATGGCTAACAGGTGTGAGCCTTAGGAAATATTACTACTCCTATAGTTGGAAGCTATACATAAAATAACAATTTAATGAATGGTTACTATTATAAATCGTGTTTCAATTTTAGTTTTTTTTAGTATTTATAATATAAATATAGCACACACACATATATAATTAACTTCAAAAAAAGTACTTATAATTTGCGCCCCTTAATTAGGCCTCTTTGGCATTATGGGCATTTTGAAAGTAATTTAATTTACAACTTCTAAATAATTTGCTTGATCATTGGTGTTGTCATCTAGCAAAACTTCATTTAATACCATCATATCATATATTGTATAAAAATAGAGATATTGATTAGTTTCATATTAATATTGTTGTTTCTTTGTTGATATGTATTGGTTAATTTTTTTCTAATTCATTTTAATTTTGAAATCCAACTTGTCAAATTTTTTTTGCAAGATTGAAAGAAACGTCTGAGTGAATTTTTTAATATGATGTGTTAGTTTTTACATGATAAATTGTCCTTAATTTACTGGTAAATATATTTTGATTCCCTTTTTTACATGAGGATGAACCATAATACCGGTTTCATCGGAATGTAAATGAAGCAAGCCTTTCGTGAACTATTCGAATCTTGATTCAATAAAAGTTCGTTTAAATTTGTTTATTGTCATTCATTAAGGGCAAACAAACAAATTCAAACTTAACGCAATTCGGCTCGTTAGCTCGTGAACAAGTTCGTAAGATATAATACTTATATTTTACATTTGATGTATAATTTTTATAATTGTACACTTGTAGTTATGATAAATATATAAATATCTAATTATAGATATTTTTTATAATTAAATTATAAATTTTAGATAATATATTATATTTTTTAAGAATATATAATTTATTTTGTTAATAAGTTGATGAATAATATAATTTATTATTAATATTTATTAAGTTCGTTAAGGCTCGATTAAGCTCGAGTAAACTCGTGAACCCTGAATGTATTCGTTAAATTAGGCTCGAGTTCATTCAATAACTAAACAAACCAAATTCAAACACTCAATAGTTCGGTCGGGCTTGGTTCGATTACATCACTTTTCATGAATTACTGGTGCAAAATGTTAATTTCATAGTTCTAGAGGTGCATTACATCAAATAAGCCTGTTTAAGGGTGTAAAATGCAAACTAAAAAAACCAGATTATAAAAAACACGTGGTTTACTTTATTGCTTTGATTTAATTTCTTTGATTTGTTACAACCATGCAGTTTGGGACCACATTTTCGTTTTTTCAAATTGATGCATAAGTTTCCAATCTGATTTTTACCACATTTTTTTTTTTTTTTCAATTTGATGTATAAGTTTCGACTTTTGAGTGACATTTTTATGGTGTGGCTCTTGAAATTCGATACTCATTGCAATGATAGAAAATTTTGTAATCCAAATTTTGTAACAATTAAAAATACACCTTTTATGACATATTAAAATGATAATTGTAGCTCTTATTCCTATTGAACATACAAAATTGAGTCGATGTTTTTTTAGCTTAATTACGTGGTGTCCATCGTGACAAACGGGTGTCAACTTCAAAAGCCACCTTATAAAAAGACAAAATTAAATTGTTAAAAGTTATGCATATTTTCTTCAATCAATGAAGACATTTTAATCTTAGGCGACCAATGTTCAACTTACACGGTCACTCACAATAAAAGTTTTTAATTTCTTGATTTAAAGTAAATCAATATTAACAATTTTTTAAAAGATTGTCATAAATAAACCATTAATAGCTATTACTGTCAACCCAACTACTCAAGACCATAATTAATTGAGCAATAAGCCAATATTTTCTCGAATCCCCCTGCAAATAGTCTTTTTGATGTATTAATATTAATATTACGTATTTTTTATAGTAAATGAATTTTTTTGTTAACATTACGTAAATTTAGCAATAATGCAAAAATAAAACACTGAAAATTTTGATAAATGATCTCATTTACCATGCAAACATTAGAATATTGATGGAAACAAATTGTAACATATGTGTATTGAATAAAGTTTTTAGCCATTTTAGTTATTTACTCATGGCTCACACTAATGTGAAAGAACAAACTCAATCTAGTAGGGTCTAAAATCGCTACCCAATCATTTTTATCCTCCAACAGATTAAGACCTAGTTTTCAATTATGTTGATTAATTATCTTTTCCTTTACTGTAAATTAAAAAAAAAAAAAAAAAACTTCACTTGATAGACAGCCACTAGACCAAGTGAACATGGTTGTCCATTTGCATGTGCATGTTGGGTATCCTCTTGACAATAAAACTATTTCTTATATATAAGTATATAAAATAGTGGGTAGGTCTTGTGCGAGATAGTCTCACGGATTTCATTTTGTAAGATGGATCAGGTCGGATCGAACATAATAAATTAGGTGATATTTTTGTGTATTAGATAATATTTTTTCTATATATCAGGTAATATTTTTGTATTATATTATGTGGCATATGTACATAATACAAAAACATTACATGACATATAAAAAAATATTACCTAATCTATACAAATACTGTTTTCTTCTGCTGCATTACCTTCATTGCTGCTTACTGCATCATTTTCTCGGTCAATTGGCTACATTCTTCAACATGTCTTCTTGACTCAAACTTAATCTAAGTTTCATTTAAACAACGTGAAAAATGGGATACTCTAAATTTCTATTACAATGTTATTTTGTCTTATCAAAATCTAAACATAAATTTCCTAACATATTACATGTTGCACGAGAGAAAGAAATAACACTTGGACAGCCTAGGATCCGTGTGTTTTTTGAGTGACTCGACTCAATCCAATTCAGGTCATGTATCCTATGATACAAAAGTATTATCTTATATACATAAAAATATTACCTGATACACATAAAAATATTACATATTTTCTTATAGTCAAACTCAACTCAAAATGCATCTTATAATACAAAGTAGGGTTAATTTCATTTTCTAACTTGTACTATGCACGTTTTTTAATTTTGCATCTTAAACTATTTTTTTTATCCGATCACAACCCATACTACACGTTTTATTTACTTTTGCAATCTCCGACCAATATTTTCCGACCAATATACATTATTTATATATTTAAAAAAAATTATTTTAAAGAAGTTTGACAAAAATATAAAAAAATAAAAAGAAAAAAGATAAAATGAAGGTGGGTTGATTGAAAAAAAAATGTTGAAATTTATTAATTAATGAAATTGAATAATTTTTACAAAAATATGTTTTAAATAAATTTGAAAATTTTAACTTTTATTTTTTTTATCAATTAATTGAAAAAATGTATTCAAGAACCATTCTAGACTTTAACAATAAAAATTAAACTTAAAAAAAAAGTGGAAATATACAATAAAACATAACAATATATAATTTTCAAAATAATAAATAAAATATTATTTATATTCCTTTACAAACGCAGATACATTCCAATAATTAAATAATGTATTAACATTATGTTATATTTAATGATAAATTAGGTAATATGTATGACACAAAATCATAAATTTATTTTTCATATATAAATAATATTTAAAGTTTTAGTTCAATTTTTTTTAAATCTCGTGTATTACATGGGCCTTATACTAGTAGAAAATTAAATAAAAGAAATCTACATATTGTATAAAAAATAACTTTTATTTTAAATAAAATAAAGGGTAAAAAACATTTTTCTATCTGAACTATACGTGATTTTACAATTTTTGGTAAAAACTTTGAAATGTTTCACTTTGCCCTATAAACTTTAAATTTGAACCATTTTACGGTATCAGACAAATCCTAGTCATTGACTTTGGACACGTGAACTGCTAGGATTTTTTTTAATACCGTAAAGTGCTTCAAATTTAAAGTTCATAGGACAAAAGTGAAACATTTCAAAACTTTTACCAAAAAGTGTAAAATCACATATAATTGATATGGAAAAATGTTTTTAACCCTAAAATAAAAAATAGAAAACTATATATATTATTCTTATAACTCGTCTCATTGTATATCGATAAACATGTGGTCACAAAAGTTTATACCTTTAAACCATCATGAATGAGGTAAAAGTTCTCAATTAAAATAGTGAAAAAAACAACTTAAAATGCACAAAAATTCATACAAGATTATTTCACAGAAAGGATTTGTGAGACAGATGCGCACGGTCAGATCGTGATTCAGGACATGACTGTGTGTATGAGAACATGGTACGACTATGTGCGACAATAAAAGTCATTGTCTTTGAAAAATGCATACTTATAACTATAAAACGTTATAGTTTTAAAACCCATGCTTATATAACTCATAGTATACATGAAACGCTTATGCCTACAAAATGCATACTTATATGACTATGACTAATACTTATCGTTGTATGATGTACATCACATACTTATAGTTCTAAATGTATACTTATATAACTCATACTTTCATGTAATACTTATGGCTATAAAGTGCATGCTTATAGCTGTAAATCTCATACTTATGGGAACCAGTGTAAATAAAAACCATTAAGGATCCATATGTGGATTTTATGAGAGATTTGAAATCCATGGTAGCAAATCCATTAATGGTGTTTGGATAACAATGGTGCATTTGAAATACATTCATTTCAAATCTTGAATTTCAAATCACTCTATCCAAATATAACATAAATGTTATATTTATAAGGGTTTAAAATATTTTCTCATCCGAACTATACGTGATTTTACACTTTTTTTTAAAACTTTGAAGTATTGCACTTTGCTATATGAACTTTAAATTTGATGAATTTTGTGGTATTTGTCAAAATCCTAGTCGTTGATTTAGGACACGTGTACGACTATGATTTGTTCAATATTATAAAATGCATTAATTTTAAAGTTCATATGACAAAATGAAACATTTCAAAGTTTATACAAAAAAATGTAAAATCATGTACATAAAAACTCATGTGAGACGGTCTCACGGATAGTTTCCGTGAGACGGAGCCCCATCAATACAAATAACATGTTAATTGTAGGGTTTGGATGGTGGGTAATTGGGTTGTGGGTTGATCCGTCTCACGCAATGTATTAAAATTCCGTGAGATGTTCTCACAAGAGATTTATTCAATCATGTATAGTTCAGATGGGAAAATATTTTTAACCCTATTTATAATTCTAAAACGCATGCATATAAATGTAAAATGCATATTTATATACACAAAACATCATTGTTGTTCACAAGATTTTATTTCACGAATCTCTTCCGTAAGACGATCTCACGGGATTCTAATTCTATAAAATATAATAAATACTTTGAAGGCAGGAACTAAATAATAAAAATAAAGACAAAATAAACGAAAATTGGAGAACCCACAGAATTCTATAGACCATGAAAAAGGACACGCACCCAAAAAATACCTAAACGAAAATATTGGATTTTATTCGGATACAAAAATGAAATTTTCACTTGGTGGTTTTATTGGGAAATTCGGAATCATCATCAAAATCTTGTCGTTTTACTTGCTAAAGGGGTTTTTGTAGGGTTTCACTCTTCTCTATTCTCTTCACCGAAAATATATAAGATAAAGAGAAGCTCTTCCCTACTGTTTTATCAAGAAAAAAAATGGGTTCTTTGAGAAATGATGAAACAGAGAGAGGATTGGCTGAACAAGAGGAAATCAATGAAGAATTGGATGAAGAACCCATTTTAATGGAGCAACCTCAGAAGTTTTGCATGTTTCCTATTGTTTATCCACAGCTTTGGGAGATGTACAAGAAAGCTCTAGCCAGTTTTTGGACTGGTAATCTCTCTCTATCTCTCTCTCTCAGTGATGAATTGTTATGAAGGACAATAAATTTGTGGTGATGTATGTTAAACGGAAAATTGTTAGATACTTGTTCTTCAATTCTTGAAATTTGGGTTGATTATTGTTCCAAGATTGGTTCTTTAACCCTCTCGTATCATCAAATTGGTGTATAGTGTAATCTGCCTTGAAATTGGATTGTTTATTTGTTCCAAGATTGATTTTTTCAGCCTTTGGAAGTGTGAGGTGTAAACTATCTTGAAATTGGATTGATTAGCTAGCTTTCTGGTATTTTGAGGTTGCTAGTATAATGTAATCTGTTTATGCCAGTGGGTAATGAGTGTGTTTGTCCACAGCATTTTCTTGTTATTGTGTTTAACATGAATCTTTTGGACTTCAGCCGAGGAGGTTGACCTCTCACAGGATGTCAAGCAGTGGGAAACTTTGTCTCCATCGGAAAAGCACTTCATAACTCACGTGCTGGCATTCTTCGCCGCATCAGATGGCATTGTTATGGAAAATTTGGCAGCCAGGTTCCTCAATGATGTCCAGATTGCAGAGGTTATGAACGAGTATTCAAATCTTTTAAATCGAAATATTTTATTATTACTAAAATGAGATATAGAACCAGTGTTACTATCAACAAAATCGGATCATAATGAATTAATTTTTTAACCCTTAATGTTCTTGTATATTGGATCAAGAAATAATTTTGCCAGGGTGCTTTTAAGAAGTCACCTTTTTATGCTATGATGATTGGTTTTCTTGGCATAAAGCAATATTATTCTCTCGTGTGTGAAAATTGGCCTTATCATAATGTTTGTATGGATTACAAGATAACGATGATTGTAAATAGGCATAATTGCAAACTTCATATCTTGTTCTTGCCAACTCTGTTTGGTGCATATTCATTCTTACCATCTATTTGCCCTGTGTTGAATATAGTTGTTGTGCATATAGGTTTCTGATTTGTCTAATTGGAAAATCGTCACGACTGTTTAGAGAAAATCACAGTAACGAGCCGGTGTCTTAAAATGCCTATGACGTTGGTAAGAATAGGAAATATTGCATCTATCCTTAAGCGATAATGATAAAATACATTAGGGCTTTATGAGGTTTCAGATTTATGGACTTGTGTCTTTGATCGATGGGTTGATGTCCATTATGAAATCCTGAATTTCCAACACGGAATTCATCAATTACTTGTTAGAGAAGGTTTATTGGAACAGATATGCTCTCTTCAAAGAGAATGTTTAACTATCATTTGACTCATCGAATAAAGAAAATTTTTCTTCAAGTATGGTGATTCATTTCATAGCCGGCTGATATTAATTTTTCTGGTTGTTGATAGGCCCGAGCATTTTATGGATTCCAAACTGCTATGGAAAACATACATTCTGGTATGTGAATCTTTAAATAATGTTACATTTAATTTCCAATCATTTGATGCTTCAGAAATCTGATTCTGAACTTCTTTACCCTTTTTCAATAGAGATGTACAGCTTGCTTTTGGAAACATATGTTAAGGACTCGAAGGAGAAGAACAGATTGTTCAATGCAATCGAAAACATTCCTTGTGTTGCACGAAAAGCCAATTGGGCTTTGAATTGGATCAAGAGGTACGTATGCATTACTCTTTGAGTGCATTATTCTAATATATTTTGGTGATTAATGACATCTTTTTTTGGAAAGTACCCCGACAAATATTTAATTTCTTGATTATATGTGTAACGTTTATGACAACTCTGTGATTTATGCTAATGACGAATTCCAATACTAAATGTGTTATTTAATGAGTTCTATATTGAATTTTGTTCATTTCTTTGATCATATTTGTGTTGCATGGCGATTGGCATGTAATATCATATCCTCTATTAATATCAATACGCAGTTCAAGCTCATTTGCAGAGAGACTCGTTGCTTTTGCTTGTGTTGAAGGGATTTTCTTCTCTGGAAGGTATGTCCACAAGTTTTTGTATTCAATTCCCAATTTAGTAATCGATTATTTAACTTATAGTAATCTATCGCCTTTTATTATATCAGCTTTTGTGCCATTTTTTGGCTCAAGAAGAGGGGACTAATGCCAGGCTTGACATTCTCTAACGAACTTATTTCTAGAGACGAGGGTTTGCACTGCGACTTTGCTTGCCTCCTTTACAGGTATTTTCATCCTTTCTTTTCTCAATGTTAAGACCGATGGCTTTGAATCATCAATACGAAGTTAATTTCCCTTTGGTTTGATTTTGCAGTTTACTTCGAAGGAAACTGCATTGGCAGAGGGTTCATCTGATCGTGCAAGAAGCCGTTGAAATTGAGATAGAATTCATCTCTGACGCCCTCCCATGTGCACTCATTGGTATGAACTCGACTTTGATGAGCCAGTACATAAAGTTCGTTGCTGATCATCTGCTGGTCTCTGTCTCTCTCTCTCTCTCTCTCTCTCTCTCTCTCATACACACACATACCAACAACTACTTGGTTTGCTTGTCTTAGGTTGCTCTAGGGTGCCGGAAGATGTATAGTGTGGAAAACCCTTTCGATTGGATGGAGTTCATATCATTACAGTAAGTTTTGCAGATTAAGAATCTTTTTTTACACGTTCTAACATGGATTTTTTTATGTATCTAGCTAGCATTAGTGTTGTGTTAAGAGATTGGTTATGGTTTAAATTGGGCAGAGGAAAAGCAAACTTCTTCGAGAGGAGGGTGGGGGATTATCAGAAGGCGTCCGTCATGTCAAGCTTGCAAGAAGGTTCCAAGAATTACGAGTTCAAGATGGACGAGGACTTCTAATTGAATCTATTCTTTATTACTAGTAAGTTGATGCTGAATCCAGGGCATCCATATTTTTTGATAAAAAAATCCATATGAAACGAGATTGAAGCAACACGAACACACATGTATATCATAGTCCCTTCTATAAAGAATGTAAGCAAACTACTCTAGTTTGCCTTGTATGCTGTGGAATATAGATGCTACTTCAACATAGAGAAACATAACTCAGATCAAGGTATAAAGTTTCGGTAACTATATGCAGTTAGTTTCGTGTAAAGAGAGAGTAACATGAATGTGGAGAAGTTTCCAAGTTGTTTTTGAAGAGACATTCTCTAAAGGTACAGTGTGGCAGATGAAATGGAAAGAAGACGAGCAAGCGATAAATCCATCAGTCAGCGATGATCTCCGCCTGTTAGAGCTGAACTCCTGAAGTTGACATCAAATGAAGAGACTTAGATTTGGTTCAAAATCAAAACATAGCAATGATATATATATATATATATATACACACACACACACGTCTGTGTGTGAATGCAGAAGACAATTGATATGAGGGTAATATATACTAGAAGCAAGCATTTCAAACTAAGAATTTCCAAGAATTGCATAAGATAAGCCATGTTATATGGTGGCGCGAAATGAGAGCAACAAATGTACGAACATGCCAACAAACGAGAAACAAAGGAACACTTGCAAAATAAATGCGTTCGAACAGGGATATGATGTTATTAAAACGGACTCAAAGACCTATAGGTTTGATTTCAGAGATCATAACAAAGTAGATGGCTTCAAATGCAAAAGGATAATGCTTTCTTGGGATGATTTGGTTTGATTCATTGCATATCAACTACAAAATACCTCTAAAGCAAAATGAATAGTCACCATACAAATTGAACAAAACAAGTATCTTGTTTTTTGATCATTGTTAAGATGGACCAAAAGTAGGTGTTAGCTAAAGATCAAAGCCAACAAGAGTATGCAACTGAACTTCAACAACATCAGATTGTCAAAAATAACAATAATCATATCTAATATATTTATCCAGAATGATGATACCAGCATTGAGAACTAAACAAATGAAACACTATTTGGCATTTATACCAGTTATCATATCATACTCAACAAAATTCCAATACCAAGATATAAAGCACAAAAGTCGTTCAATCAATCAGGAACTATGGTATTAAAATAGATTCAGAATCGCTTTGGTTCAACTCACAAGATTCAGAATCGCTTTGGTTCAACTCACAAAAGTCGTTCAATCAATCAGGACCTATGGTATTAAAATAGATTCAGAATCGCTTTGGTTCAACTCACAAGATTCAGAATCGCTTTGGTTCAACTCACAATGAATAAAGGTAGATGGCCTAAAATACATAAACATAAAGCTCTACTAGGAGGATTCACTTAACTGATTCTGAATCAAACTACACGATGCATATATTTGTAAAAGGAATATTACTATGGGTGAAGCAAAAGGAATTGTAAGCAAGAACTTTTCCATAGCTCAACTCAATCAAATCCTACTGATTGGTAACAATCTAGTAGCAATCCATGAACTACATAATTTAGCATTCAATCAAACTTAACAATGCAAAACTTCTAATACCATTCAACTGGTTGTTATCACTCTAATAGCAATCCATGATCTACATAAGTAAGCACTCAATCAAACTTAACAATGCAAAACTTCCAATACCGTTTTCCCATAGCTCTCAATCAAATCCAATTGTTTGGTAACACTCTAATAGTAATCCATGATCCGCATAGTTCAGCATCCAATCAAACTTAACAATGCAGAACTTCCAATAATATTTTCCCATAGCTCAACTCGATTAAATCCTACTGATTGGTAACACTCTAATAGTAGTCCAGGATCTACATGATTTAACATTCAATCAAACTTAACAGTGCTAAACTTACAATACCATTTTCCCATAGCTCAAATAGATCAATACCATTCAATGCAAAACTTCCAATACCATATTCCCTCCCATAATTCAACACAGTCAAATCCAACTGATTGGTAACACTATAATAGTTATCCATGATCAACATAAGTTAACATTCAATCAAATTGAACAACGAAAAACCTCCAATTCCATTTTCCCATAGCTCAGCTCAATCAAATCCAACTGTTTGGTAACGGTCATGATAGTAATCTATGATCTACATAATTAAGTATTCAATCAAACCTAACAACACAAAACTTCCAATACCAACTGGATTAGATTGTCGAAAACCTCCAAGGAATGCAAAGAAGGCAAAACAGTATATCAATGATCAACCACAGTCATTCATTGATAAAACCAAACTACCCAGAAAACCATTCAAAACTAAACAAGTTAAACAATATGAAAGCAATTGTACTACCAAGAAAACAACCACATTCATCATTCATTGAATCAAGAAACCACATTCAACCAAACTACACTTACTTCTTATGGCGCCGACCCCGCTTAGGACCCCATCCTTGGAGCTTCGAAATGGGGCAGCCACATCTGAGGCAAAAGAGCAGCACTGCACGCCCATTGGGCGGCGCCATTTTCCTCAATTCAGCACGCAGACACTCGTAATCAGGATTATCCTCACTGCCCCCTTTCCATGGCAACTCATTCACATCTCTCACCGCCCTATTGCCATCCCCATTTCGCAGCAATTCCTCCCCTTGCAGCAGCAAATCAAACTCCAACGCCTTCTTCAAACCTTTACACCCATTTCGCCCACACCTTCTAGACCTATGCCCACAGCAGATCTCAAAGAAGCCAACAAAGACAACGAAAGAGGCGAGGAAAAGAGCGAAGAAGATGAACTGGGATTGGGGGTCGGAAATCAAGTGGTGATAGAAATGGGAAATGAGGGAGGAGAAAGGGGGGAGGATGAGAGAGAGGGATTGGAAGAGGTGAGAGAAAGAGGAGGTGATTAGGAAAGCACCGGAGAAGAGAACGAGGATGAAGATGAGGAGGTCTAGGGTGGCGGACGGGGAGTGTCGGCAGAGAGAGGGGCAGTTTGGGGAATTTGAGGGGGTGGGTTGGGAGAGGGGTTTGGCGGTGGCGGGTTTTCTCAGGGATGACGACGACGGTGGCATTACGGTGGAGGAGAGGAGGTGATGGCGCATGTTAGTGAAAAATGGTGGAGGAGCGTGGTGGAGGAAGGTATTTCAGGTCGACAAATGGGAGGCGCGCATGTTAGTGTCAGGGCGGGGGGGAGGGCGCACGTTATGAGTGTTTTGCACGCTTGTACTTAAGAGTACAAGATCAACGAAACTAATCGTTAATTATTTTGGCTTTTTCCTTTTTTTTGCTTTTTTTTTTTCCCTTCTATTTTTCTCTTTCTTCTTTTCTAGTTTTAATTTTTATGGATTTTAGGAGTCAACAAAATTGAATCAAAATCGAAAAACGAAATTGAACTGAATGGTTGGATTGGATTTGGTTTGATTTTAGAACGAATCAGTTAAATTATAATAAAAATAATATAAACAGATCGGAGTGATTCAATTTTGGAAAATAACAATTTTCAAATTTCAGTTTTTTTTCTGGTTCGATCCGATTTTAAACCGAATAGACCATTGCTAGATTTTGTGTCTTTTCTTTTCTTAATAAAGGAAAAGTTGTTCAAATGGATTTCAATTCTTAGGAGACTGGATTTTTTTAATTTTTATTATTATTTTATATCTATAGTAATATAAAAAGAGGAAAGTTGTCAAAAATTACTTATTTATGATTTTCTCTTCTAAAAATGTCTTATCAAATATATTTATAAAGAAAATAAGTAATACTATGTCTTTTTCGATAAGCTAGCAAGAATTATAATAAAATTATATAAAATAAAAGAAAAAAGTAAGCATATATTTCATTTCATGATAAGGAATACATTCTCACAAATGAAACAACAAACACTGCATAAATTAAGAATTAAAAAAATTTGTTCTTAATTATATACATCTTCATAATATAATTTATTATAGGAAAATACAAAAACTTATACATCCGAAGTACAGACTCTTAGATATGTATCCCCTAAAGGTATTAATTGTATACTCATAAGATATTAGTTGCATACTCATAAGGTATTAGTCATTTGCTCATAAGGTATTACATATAATGAAATATATATTTGAGTCGTTTGCTCATAAGGTATTACATATGATGAAATATATATTTTAGTGAAAGATATTAGTTGTATATTCATAAGGAATAGTTTCTTACTTAACCCCCTCACTCTTTCATTAAATGTAATATTGATTCTGCTTTTTTTCCGGATGAGAGAATGATGAGTATTGGACTAGTGCTATGAAATGAATTCGGGCAACACATCTCATCAAGAACAAGTACAAGACTATGTTTGTTTGGAGTGTCTAAGGGGGAAGCTATTGGTTTGCTTGAGGCTATATCATGGATACGTAGCATGTGTCATCACAATGTCATCTTCGAGATCGATGCAAAAAGAAAAAAGTAAGCATATATTTCATTTCATGATAAGGAATACATTCTCACAAATGAAACAACAAACACTGCATAAATTAAGAATTAAAAAAATTTGTTCTTAATTATATACATCTTCATAATATAATTTATTATAGGAAAATACAAAAACTTATACATCCGAAGTACAGACTTTTAGATATGTATCCCCTAAAGGTATTAATTGTATACTCATAAGATATTAGTTGCATACTCATAAGGTGTTAGTCGTTTGCTCATAAGGTATTACATATAATGAAATATATATTTGAGTCGTTTGCTCATAAGGTATTACATATGATGAAATATATATTTTAGTGAAAGATATTAGTTGTATATTCATAAGGATTAGTTTCTTACTTAACCCCCCTCACTCTTTCATTAAATGTAATATTGATTCTGCTTTTTTTCCGGATGAGAGAATGATGAGTATTGGACTAGTGCTATGAAATGAATTCGGGCAACACATCTCATCAAGAACAAGTACAAGACTATGTTTGTTTGGAGTGTCTAAGGGGGAAGCTATTGGTTTGCTTGAGGTTATATCATGGATACGTAGCATGTGTCATCACAATGTCATCTTCGAGATCGATGCAAAAATTGTTGTCGATGCCAACTCATGTTCGTCAGAAGACTTGTTGGAATTTGATTCCATTATCTCTTGTTGTTTAGAAGTCTTAAGACAAAATCATACTTTTTATGTTTGCTTTGTTAGGAGACAAACAAATGAGGTTGCGCATATTTTAGCACGACAATCTCATTTTTATGTTTCTCCTGTTGTGTGGTCTACGCCACTCTCATGTATTGAGCATTTGCTTGCTCAGGATTATTCTTCATCTATTAATAATTAACTTTTTATTGTAAAAAAAAAGATTAGTTTATTACTTATAAGGTATTACTTTTATAACTAAAATATATGTTTTAAAGAAAGATTAATTACTTAAGTTATTACTTGTTATATGTAACATGTATAATGAAATACAAAAACTTTTATACACCAGGTGCATGGATCATTCGACCCGACCCGGCCTAAACCCACCTGAACGCGCCTCTATGCACCACCCACGCACCTGCATGCACCCCCACACGCCTGGGTGGATGCACCCAACACTACAAGAATTTTGCTATTTAACAATGGGTAAAACCCACATGGTGGAACTCCAACCATTAGACCACTAGTGTTTTATGTAATAATATTCTACATGCATTTATTTTATTTCAATTTTTAATATTTTTCAATTTTCTATTATCACATATTTTTTTGTTAATTTTTATTATTTGTATTTTTAATATATTTTAAAAGGTTAAATATATAAATATATATACATATATATATATATAATTGGAAGATTAATGACTAATTAATATGTTTAGTAATGTTTAATCTAATTTCATTTTTAAGACAATTATAAAATATACTAGTGCATATTTTTAATATATTTTATGAAAATACTATTTTTTAAAATTATGAGTTTGTTCATATAAGATAATATTAATGCAAATAATATAAGATAAAATCATAAAATAATTAAAATTTTCAAATTTAATTTAATTAAAAAATAATTAATATTATCACATATTTTTTTTAATTTTTATTATTTGTATTTTAATATATTTTAAAAGGTTAACAATATATATATATATATATATATATATAATTGGTATGATTTATATATATCTTTTTTTTTGCTTTATAAAATAATTGTTTAAAATAATTTATGTTTTTTGTATTAATTTTAAAACCAAACTCATTTTATCTTTATTTTTATTTTAGAAAAACATTCATAATTTATGAATTATGAATTATAAACATAATTTTCGAATTATGTTTTAAAATAATATATAAATTTTGTATTATTATATAAAAGGGTGAGAGTAATATTTTAGGTGTAGTTTCTTAATTAATTCAAAATAGTATTTTATAAAAATACTATTTTTTTAAAATTATGAGTTTGTTCATATAAGATAATATTAATGCAAATAATATAAGATAACACTGTAAATTAATTAAATTTTTTAAATTTAATTAAATTAAAAAACAATTAATTTATAATTAACACAACACATAAAAAAAGCGTTGCACAATGGGTTGTCTATTGGCGAAAAAGTACTATGAAAAGACAACGCATAAAAGCGTTGCATACAAGGGTTGTCTATTTTTAAAAAAATAAGCTATTTTGCAAAACATTGAAAAAAGCATTGCACAAAAGCGTTGTCTATTTCTAAAAAAATACGCTATTTAACAACCCTATGAAAAAGCGTTGTCTTATCCAAAAAAAGCGTTGTCTATTTTTTAAAAAATTCGCTATTTAACAACCCTATGAAAAAAACGTTGTCTTATCCAAAAATAGCGTTGTCTATTTTTTAAAAAAATCGCTATTTAACAACCCTATGAAAAAAGCGTTGTCTTATCCAAAAAAATGTTGTCTTTGGTCGAATTTTTTTAACAAAGACAACGCTTTTAGGAAAAAGGATTGTAAATTTCGAAAAGACTACACAAATTCATAAAAAGCGTTGTCTTTTGGGGGTTGTTGTATCCTATTTTTCTTGTAGTGCAAACCTATCGAAATTCACTTCCAGGTGCTATTCATTTATTTTATGTTAGTCCTATATTTATGTTATGTTAGTCATACCTTTAGGATTTTTAGTTGTACCTTAATATGTTTTTAGAAAACTATTAATACCTTTCATACCTTTTAGTTATATTAGTCATACATTTTAGTTATGTTAGTCATGCTTTTTAGTTATGTTATGTTAGTCGTACCTTTATATATTACATAAATGTATGATTATGTTGATATAAATGTATAAATAATATCACATAAAGGTAAATGTACAAATTGTACCAAAATTAGGATTTTTTAGTTAAATTATCACATAAATGTATGATATTTGTGCATAAATGTATGACTAATATAATATAAATATATGACTAACATAGTTAAAAGTCAGCGGGTTTTTTTAAGTTAAAGTGTTGCACTAAGGTTATGATATCTGGACATAAATGTATAACTAATGATGTGGATAGGACGAAGGACCCATTAGATATATAGATCTAAGAACCCAACGTATAAGATAAGCAGCGGATCTTCCCAAATCGAATCTGATTTGATCTTACTTAGAGCGAAGGAACCTCGACCCGTTGGCTATATAATCAGCCAAGAACCTCGGTATGTTGAACGCCACAAGATCTTGCTCAATGATCTTGATAAGTTCTTGAACAATCGAAAACCTCACAAAGAGAGAATTCAATAAAACAAAGCTAAAAACTTCAAATTCGTATTCATCAAAGGTTGTTTTTTTTTACAAGTGATCCATACTCCTATTTATAGGCTAAGAGATAAAATACAATTTGACTATTACTTTATCCATACATTAATGACTTTTGTTGAAGTACGTGTCCAGTCAAAAAGTATGACTTTTATCTTGTTGAAGTACGTGCCGAGTCAAAAAGTATGACTTTATCTTGTTGAAGTACATGTCGAGTCAAAAAGTATGACTTTATCTTGTTGGAGTACGTGCCGAGTCAAAAAGTATGACTTTATCTTGTTGGAGTACGTGCCGAGTTAAAAGGTATGACTTTATCTTGTTGAAGTACGTGCCGAGTTAAAAGTATGACTTTATCTTATTGAAGTACGTGCCGATTGAATCTCTAGTCCAATACTATTCACCATTGGGCCTTCCTTGGACTCTTCATGAATATTTTCTTTAATTTCTGCAATAAGGATCATCAAGGCCTCTTTTAGCTTCTTAGTTCTTGCTCTTGTAATTGGACCTTCTTGCACGATCAAAGGGTCCCTCTCGTGGGTATGGTTTTGCATGGTTGGTTCTCCATCAACTAATATAACATAAGTGTATAACTAACATAATATAAAGGTCAGGGGTAAAAAAAAGAAAAATGCATTGATTTAGGTCGACCCGGACCTGAACCCGACCCGCGAGTTGCAAGTGCACTGGTGCACATGAGAGTTGCTCATAATGAAATATATGGTTTAGTAAAAGATATTAGTTGCATATTCATAAGGATTAGTTGCTTACTTATAAGGTAATACTTGTTTAACTGAAATATATATATTAGAGAAAAATTAATTACTTAAACTATTACTTGTTACATGTAAATGTATAGTAATGTTTGTGTGAAACTGGTGCACCGTGCAACTAGACCGACCCGGATCCGCACTCCTTTTTTGTTTCATGTGTTGATCTTTATGTTATATTAATATAACATTTATGTTATATTAGTATGACTGACCGCGCTGTCGCGACGCGATAAAATTAATTATTTTCTTTCCTAATCTAACCAACTAGTAGCTAAGGTAAGTCGGAGTCGATCCCACGAGAAGTGATGATTAAACTATGCCACCTATGTTCAATTCAATCAAATAACAAATTATGGGGGGTTTTTGAGATTGATTAATTATCTCTAAATTACTAATAACCTAGAAAGCAAATTAAACAAGAATTCAATATATGCAAATATTCCAGTTAACAATTCAATTATCCCCCGATATCAATTATTTCCTAATCAATGTATTACCCCTCTCTCAGATTATCATGGAATTATCACCCCTAGTCTAACAACAAGCTCTGTTAAACCAAATCATCTCTTAAGATTAGTTAAATTAGGATTCGCTCGCTAATTAATCATATTTAATTGAATAATCTAGAATAAGCTCTCTAGATTTAATTCATTAAATACATTAATCACCAAGATGATAGGATGAACTAGACTTCGAATACACAAGCTCGATTCGATAATCTAGGATTATGCTACCCTAGAGATGCAAGACCTCTAGTTTACCACTTATGAAAATTAAACCACAACGATTAGGATTCATGATTTAAAATTCTAGCAATCAATTATCAAATACTTAATCTAGATGGCCAATCCAAATCAAGCAATAATAATTGAAATCATTATACACAGATAACATAATCAATTCCAATCAAACATTGAGAAGGGGATACGAGATTAATTAGAAAATAAATAGATATACGGGTTCAAACATCCTTGCTAACAGGAATTAAGAATTTAGCCGAGCATCCTTAAAAATGAATCCACAAAAGTAATTAAGAAATTCATCAAACTTAACCTAGAAAAATAAAGATTGTTCATCTCTCATGTGAACAGTGTCTTGGAGAGGAAGTTTAAATGAAATTGTGGCCCCCTTTCTTTGGTTGTTGGCATGAAGTTGCCCTCAAGTCATGGGCCATGGGCCTTTTTCCTTCATTCTATTCTAATTCATTAAGCCCAAGTGGATTTCTTCTCTAAGCCCATGTGCTGTGAATGTGGAAATGACCATGGGTCTTCTCCTTTTCAATTTGGGCTTTTGGAATAAGATTCACCCAAACGACTTGACATAACCACGATCATTCTTTTATTCACTCAAAAATCTTCCAAAAACCCCTAAAATAATTAAGTAAATAATATATGAAGTATTTGGAGACACAAATCATGTATATGTAGGAAAATAGTGCATTCAATCAAATAAACGACCATAAAATCTCACATTAATCACCACTAAATTGCACATATTTTCCACATATCAATGACTTTTATATACATATATCACAACCTTTATATAATACTTTACCTTAAAAAAAACCAATTTCGACACAATTTATACATATATATCTTCATGTGATATTACTTATACATTTCTTACTTTTATGTGATATTATTTATACACGTATATCACCATAGTCATATATTTATGTAATATATAAAAGTACAACCAACATAACTAAAATGTATAAAGGTATTACATATCTGTGTAAAAATAATATTAAGGTACAACTACAGTAACTTAAATGTATGACTAGTATAACTAAAGTGTATAACTAATATAACTAAAAGGTGTAATACGAATGTGACTGGGCCTGGAAAATAAGGTGCGGCTGGACTTAGAAAATAAGGCACATGGGGCCCTTCAAAGCACGTCAGATGTGGTTTCGGGTCGGATCAACCAGATTGTATGAATTTAGATCCATGCACCAATATCATATGAACATTTTTGATAAATGTATTAATTATATTATTTAAAGGTATTAAAATCTAGATAGGGGTACTGCATACCTCAGGGGTACATCAGTCCTTCTTATAGAGAAAATCGTTTTTCTTGACTCAATCATGAGTCTTTTTTCAAAATCAAACTTTTTATTTTAATATATATTTTTTGATAAAAGAATTTAATAAAAGAAAATTCCTATTTTCTAATTTTTGTACTTAAACATAAATATTTTAAATTTTATAAAATTAGGAGTTTTTAAACATAAATATTTTACATTAAAAGTATGTAATTGTATTACGTAATGCAAGAAGTATTTCTTTATAAAATTAAATAATTACAATTTTTTAATATTATAAAATACAAGCGTATAAGATAAAATAGATATTTAAAATATAGTTATGTAAATTCAAATTTCTTTAATAATTAAATATTTTATATATTCATTTTTTTCATTTAAATAATTTTATAGTTAAATAAATTTCTAAGACATTGCAATCAAAATCTTGTTGTGATAGTGATTCACCACTTGATAGAAGGAAAAAACATCAAAGTGCTGAGAGCTCTACCCATTGAGTGGGATAGTAAAACGACAGTCATGAGAGTGTCAATAGATCTGAATGTAATGAGGACGTTTGATTTATTCTCAGATCTCAGGACATTCAAATTTGATATCAACAGAAGAAAGCTGGAGGCTGAAGAGTTGAACGCCAAAGTCACTGCACTTGTTGTAAGATCTAAGGATACTGCAACTGCTAGTAGCAACAAGCAAAATGTGCTACATGCAGAAGATTCAGATGAAGAAATAGCACTTCTCCTGAAGAAGTGTAAGAAGTTTCTGAAAGCCAACAAGAGAGGAAAAGACTTCAAGAAAAAGTCTCCAAGCCCACAGGTAAACCAAACATCAAAATCCAATGCAGTTTCTTCTGACCTTTGCTATAATTGTAGGAAGTCGGGATACTATGTAAGAAACTATCCTTATCCTCAAGTGCACAAATATCCTGAGGATGAAAGAAAGTAAAAGAGAGAAATGAGGAAGGATGAGAAGTAGAAATTAAGAGCACTTCTTGGTGAGGTCAAAGCTCTAAAGACAGCAAGCTCAGCCCAAGAAGAAACAAAAGAACACAACTCATCTAGAAGCGATAGTGACAACTCCACCTCTGATGAAGAAGCACTGCTATGCCTGATGGCAAAAGATTGTGAAGATGAAGATGATGAGGTAACTTCTCAATCCCTTGATGATTCTAATAGGGAAAAACTGAACATGATCCAGTCTTTTAGACAGATCATGAGTGACTTTGAGCAGATAAACTCAGCTTATGAGGAACTAAAAGAGGAAAATCTGATGCTTAAGAGTGAACAAACTGCACTGAAAGGAAATGTCTTAGATCTTGAGTACTACAATACAGAATGCAATAATCTCAGAGTAGAAGTCTCTAAGTTCAAGGTGCTGATCACTAAACTATAATTTGAGAAAGCTAGCTTGCAGAATACAATTGATGTATACAACAGATCGGCTAGAAAGACACAAGAATGTATCATTGAGACCCAAAATGCCTATAATGGAAATGGTCTAGGATACTGCATATGCTGAAAGCTCTCAGAAAACAGCTAGCACATCCAAAGCATAAAGGTTTGTTCAAGCGAGAATATCATTCTCTCAGAAACTCTTTCCACCCAAGGAAATTTTGAACAAATTAAATTCAGTGGATAAGAGAAAACCCTTGCTACAGACTATAGACAGTAAGACTGCACAAACTCACAAGATGCAACAAGGTCAAAATACTGCAACCAAGAGAAGAATGCAGCAGTCTCCCAGGTCACAACAAAAGAATTTATATCCCTCTTATACCAAAACTTACATGTTTAAATCGAAAGGAATTTATACTCCATGAAGGTATAAGAGAAGACCCTATTCAAGAAGAAAAGGTAACATATGAAAAATTCCAGCGCACACTGTTCACAAACAGCATTCTGCAAAATGCTTACAGAGAGAGAGAGAGATTCACCAAAGCTAATGATAAATTAATTATCATTAAGCAGGTGTGGATCCCAAAGAAGACTAACCCCCAAGGAAGCAAATTAAACAATAAAGCAATAGATGCAAATATTCCAGTTAACAGTTCAATTATCCCCCGATATCAATTATTCCCTAATCAATGTATTACCCCTCTCTCAGATTATCATGAAATTATCACCCCTAGTTTAAAAACAAGCTCTGTTAAACCAAATCGTCTCTTAAGATTAGTTAAATTATGATAAGATCTCTAATTATTCATATTCAATTGAATAACCTAGAATAAACTCTCTAGATTTAATTCATTAAATGCATTAATCACCAAGACGATATGATGAACTAGACTCCGAATACACAAGCTCGATTCGATAATCTAGGATTATGCTACCCTAGAGATGCATGACCTCTAGTTTACCACTTACAAAAATTAAACCAAAATGATTAGGATTCATGATTTAAGATTCTAGCAATCAATTATCAAACACTTTACCTAGGTGATCAGGCTAAATCAAGCATCAATAATCGAGAACATTATACACAGATAACATAATCAATTCCAATCAAACATCAAGAAGGGAATACCGGATTAGTTAGAAAATAAATAGATATACAGGTTCATACATCCCTGCTAACCGGAATTGAGAAATTAGCCGAGCATCCTTGAAATCGAATCCATGAAAACAATTGAGATCTCCATCAAAATTAATCTAGGAAAATAAAATAAATCTCTCTCTCTCTAAAACTATCTCTCCCTCTCCAAACTTTCTCTCCACTCTCTCTATCCAATCCTCAAGTGAACAACCAAATAGAAAAGAGAGATCTCTTTCCTGGAGGAGAAGACACACATATATATGAATATTGAAGGCTAGTGGCGTGAATTTTGCCCTCTTGCAAATGGAATGAGCTTTTTGTTTGCTTGTTTCTTTAAATTACTAGCTCAAACCTCTTTTTCCTTAGTCTTCAATTGAATTGCTAAGCCCATTATCTCCATTCTTCATTCCTCATGAGGCCAAATCTTTCTTTTACTCCAAAGTGCTACATAAATCCCTAAAATAAATAAGAAAATAATGTATGAAGTATTTGAAGACCCAAATCACACATATGTAGGAAAATAGTGCATCCAATTAAATAAATGATCATAAAATCTCACATTAAACACCACTAATTTGCACATATTTTCCTCGTATCAAATTCCCCCACACTTAAACTATTGTTTGTCCTCAAGCAACAAAAGAATTAAAGCACATAGGGAAACAAAATAAGAGATCATCGCTTACTCAGATCCTCACCAATACTCATGGGAACTCGAATCCATGCCGAGAATAAGACACAAACGTATGTCTGACTTAATGCACAATCTTAAGAAATCATATGTTTTGGAAGGGTATTAGAAATCAAACTTCTCTTAGACAATTCATCAACTCACTCTACCACCTACATCAATCAACATACTTCAACTCCTTTTTATGATATCCTTCATCTAAATTAGAACTTGTTAAGATGTTGGGGTATTTCAGTTGTTATCTTGATAAGACAAAACACAATAACACAATAAGAAAAGAACAGTTTGCTTAAGGTATTGATACCTAGTTTCCACATCACATGATCAAGGAAAGATCATGTAATGGTTTTCCAAGATACAAGGAAAACAACTTTAGAAGAAGTAAGAACACTTTTAAGGGTCAACATGCTGTAGGGAACAACAAACTAGAAGAAATATCCTTAGTAGAAAGAAGTTCGGATACTGAAAGAAACAGTCAGCAGGTTGTGAGAAAGTTGTTCTGAAAGGAGAATTTAGAAAGCAAGTAGCTGCTGTAAGAAACCGATAAGAGCTGCAAGAACCCATGCTTGCAGCAGAGGTTGTCGAGGTTACAGGACCGGCCGAGGAGACGGGGTCCTTACTGAAGACCTCATGCGAGGCTGTTGTTCAGACAACACTCTCTGAGGATAAGAAGACCTCTGAAGGGGCGACTGTTGAGATAGTACCCTTAGAGGATGTTCAAGGAGAAACTGAGGTAACTGTTAAACAGCTAGAGACACTTCATGAGGAGGTTGATGCTGCTGCTGCTGAACGCTCACAAGAACCTATCTAGGTTACAACAGTAGAGGTTACTGAGGAAGCTGAGTCTGCAAGAAGCTGCTGCAAGAAAGCATATACAGCAACACTGCAAGAAGGCAGTTACAACATTGCAGCAGAGTAAGTAAGAACGGCATGCAGCATCGCTGCAAGAAAGGATACAACAGTACTATATGAAGACACTGCAAGAAGGTCTAAGTTACAACAGCGCTGTAAAGAACTAACAGCTGCAAGTAGACCTAGGATACAACGCTAATGACAAACAGTCAACTGAAGAAATATCCTGCAATCCGAGGAAGGATAGATGCAGTACGAGAAATGAAGATCCAAGCAAGATTAAATAGAGTCATTCGAGATAAGACCAAAGTTGCAGACACGGAGCCAATGCCAAGATGCCACGTGGACTGACACGCTGTAGAAAGCTGCGAGCCGCAATTACCGCATTAAATGCTACAGAGAGAAAAGTCAAGTCGCATTAAATGCAAATCATGCCTTTGATCAAAAAGCTCAGATGCATTTAATGCGACTACAAAGAAGATCTTGGAGATCAGAGCTTGATTTCAAACAAGGAGAAGTATCTCTCTTCAACGGATACTTCCCAACGGATAAAAACTCTCAAGATCTATAAATAGAAGGTGTGGCTGATTGAAGAAATTGCTGGACAAAGTCGAGAGAAAACTCACACATCATCCAAAGCTTTTTAAGCTTTCACATGTTCAACCACTCAACCTTCTAGGAGCAGTCTACAACAACAAATGAGCTTTTAGAGATCAAGACTGCTCATCACCAGTTGAAGATTTATTTTCTTTTTAACCTTGTAGCTGTGTGCGTAGGTTGTTTTAGGTGTCGAACAGTTGATAGGAGAGATCCTTGTTGTTTGTATAGTTGTCTAAGTATTAGGCAGTTTCCCTGTGTGGGAGTGTGGAACCCTGTGTGGGTTGGCCTTTAGAGTTTGCAGTTGCTGTGTGTACGCTGGACTCTAGTAGGCGTTTAGCTTTGTAAGTTGATAGATTGTTGGGAGTGTCCTGTAAACCAATCTTACTTAACAAAGTTCCTGCTAGCAGTAGAGTGGACGTAGAAGGCTTACACCACATTCGAACCACTATAAGCCATAAGTGTTTTATTGTTTTCTTATCTGTGCTTTATCTTTCATATCTATCTCTGTCATAAGCATAAAATATTTTGAAAAGGATCATATTTGAGAAAACCAGCCTTGTGTCTTAAAACCGTTTATTTTCCACTGCGTATAAAACTCAAGTTACAGCGTGCAACACTGCATCCTAGTGCTGTAAGCAGTAACTGACTAGCGCTGCAAGTTCAAGTAACTTGCAGAACAGTAAGTTTTAATAAGATTTTCAAAATCGACCAAGGTTCATTCACCCCCCTCTGAACTTCGGACACCTCTTCGGACCCAACATAAGACTTCACACACAATGAATCATCCCCATTTTTCTCCAATTTTTTTTTTACATAGACAATGATGATTTTTCGTCTTTTTTTTAGATGGGGTTGGCAACTCCACACCACTCTTAGGTTAGTCCATGGATTACTATGAATTTATTTTCTTTTTTCTTTCAAATCTTTGGACCCCTAAAAGTAAGCAGCTGATTCCACACCCCATCATCTTTTTACTTCTCAAATTTTTTTTTCAACTCAACACCTTTATCTCCAACCACATCAATTTTTTTTTCAACCAAGGGAGTTCATCAAAAGTGATCCAACTTTCACAAATTCCAATCTAAACTACTTCAATCGAGGAATTAAAAAATACATCTCAAGATACAAGTAGGCAAAACAAATCAACTCAAAGTCACAGATCAATTTTTTAAACCAATACTATCCTTCCTAATAGCAATTTCCCAAGACGACATTCAACAAATTTTAACCAACAAAGCAAAGCTCAACAACACATTTCCCAACACATCATCGAATTCCCAAATAACGAAAATAAACAACACTCGAATCATCATTGCAAGCTCTTTTACTCAACACCTTTTTTTTCTTTCATTTTTTTTGTTTTGTGTGTTTTTTAATATGAAAATGCAAGCAAAAATTAAACGTGTTAAAGCAAGTAAACATGCATCCTAATATAAAAAATAAAAACAAAAACAAGCTACATGCAACTATATGAACCTAAATGCAACTACATGCAAGATATGTGATCTACTCCACACTTCATCAAATATGCAACAACTCTTCATCCCCCCACACTTAAAATCTTGCTTGTCTTCAAGAAACTCATAATCAAAACACAACAAAAGATATAGACAAGATAAAGATTCATATATGCAAGGAAATTGGAGCAATAATAAAAAGTGTGGAATAGAAATCACCAGATCACCAAGGAGGTTTTGGAATTGGTTTCAAAGAAGACACATCATAAACTACCATGTTCAACCCTCCATTGAGCTTTATCCAATTTATTGCTTTAAGCTTTGAAACTTTGGTGAGAAGTGTTTCCTCTGACTATTAGCAACCACTTTTACCAGCTAGTTAATTACACTGACATTTGCAAGCGTAAAGCTGAATAAAAGAGTCGGCCTCAAGTATGAGGTGCCAACAGGCACCAAAAGTAAAACCACATTCCTAAATAAGTTCCTAATCAATAACTATGTACCTTTCTAAAGTTGTTTTCTTCAGAAAGAGGAACCATAGGATCTCTTTGCAGCCCAAAAGCGTTTCTACAGGGTTTTGTTATCAACAAAATTACAACTGTCGAAGCTAATTTCTTTTTCCACATTTATCCAGTACATTATATGGTTTTCATTTTGCTCCACATAGCTCTAGTTTCTATGCTCTATACTCCCTCTACAAGGATTTTATTTCAACAATAGCAGCAATCTAGGGAATTTAAGATGACACACTACTGTGAGTCTGTCTCTTTATCTGTGACCATTTACCCCAAGCACATATGAGAAAATTTCAAGAAAAAGAAAACTTCTCATTGCTGATTGGAATGAATTATTGTCCTTCATCAAGAAATTCAAGAATTTTGAAAAATGTCCTGCAATCCACAAGGCCTACAGATGCACCTTCCCATGATCTTGTGCATTAACATCGACAATAATAAAAAATGCATATCCTTATCAATCTTGGAAAGATATGTCCTATCTATTATAAATATGAGATTCTTGATACCGAGGTTGCACTATAGAGATTCATAAATTATTAGAAGCAAGATGGAACTAACTTAGCTTATTGGCTTTGACTTGACTCTGAAGTAAAGTACTTCGAATCTCTATGTACTAATAGACTCTAGCACTGATTTTCTATTTTCCAAAACCATTCCGAACAACCAACAAAAACAGCATCACTTGTCTACCTCCAACTAGATCTGTCCTGTATGTAGCCAGTTGGCCGAAATTCTGTTTCTCTATATCCCCAGTTGGAAATTATTTTAGTCAACTGCCAGCACGTTACTTAAAGAAATTCAAATGACCACAATTTTCTGTCAAGATGCTAACTTATTGGCATTGTTTTGTTATAATTTTTTGTGTAGTACTTTTAGAATGTTCAGTTTCCCATCTCAGTGTTAAATTATGGAGCACCATTTGAGAACCTACTTCACATGACATGCAAAATATCATAAATGTTATCTGTAAATTATAGATTCATCACCATGGAAAGAATATTTTGCACGTTAAGGATATTTCCTCTCTAGATTTTATCATAATCAGGAGCTAGATTTGCAAGATGTAACTAAACTCTATATGCATGGAGAGATCTAGCAAAATCAAGAAAGTACGAAGAGATTACAGTTTATGTTTATGCAAAGCTTCTTAAATCTTCCTAACTTGTTTACCAGCTTTCAAGTTCATTAAGACAATTAAAATCATGTGGCTGTCTTTCCAGGATTCGGCTGCTGCACATATACGTAAATAACAAGTTATAGCACAGTCAAATAATGAAGCTTTTATCCATGGATTACAAATATTAACTTGTCAAACAAGTTGTGTTCCACAACAGTAAATAATCATCATGGCTAATTACTCTGAACACCAATTAATGGCTATTTTTTCCAAATTAATAAATTATCTTTCCAATTTTATAAGACAGAGCCTTCAACCATATCGAAATCCAAAAACATTCTCTCTATCGTTTCTCAAGTAAAATTTATGCTGAACTACTAGAAAGCTATTATATGGCAACATGTCATGCAAAACAATATGACTTTTGATTAACAACATTGACATGTAATATAAGGAATATCAACTTGATGATGGAAGTTTAACAGTATACAAGTAATAGCTGATCATCTCTAATTAGGTATATTATGTTGCGTTCCCCAATTTCTAGTTGCAAAAACTGCAGTTTTTGCAGCATTTACCATTTAATTCACTTTAACAATATATATCTTCCAGAACAACAATGGGAAAAATCCTAATCAACAGTAATTAAAACTAAACTTTGTACAAGCAACAACACAATCAACAACAATATGAGTTCACTCTCAAGTAAATAAGGCCAATTATCAGTACTATACATTGACAATCATTAAAGTTTTCAAGTTTTTGGTTAGCACCATTTCCAAATTGTCCCTGCAATTCATCTCAAAAACTTCCTTGACAAGAGGGTCAATCACACTTAAAGCAAAAACAGAGTTATCATCATCAGGATATTTCATGGCATAAAAAATGTTGAATTTACTAACTTGCCCATCGTGAGGGTTCCCTCACTAACATCTATTTTTGTTTGAGAGGTGTTCAAGAATGGTCTCCTTAACAAAATAGGTGGTGAAATTGATGGGTCGCCATTCATATCCAAAACATAAAAGTCCGCAGGAAAAATGAGTTCATTAACCTCAACAAGAATGTCCTCAATTACCCCATTAGGATATGCAGTGCTATGATCGGCTAATTGTATGATAACTCGTGTATCTTTCAATGACCCTAGATCTAAGAATGCATAGATAGAACGTGACATAACATTAATTGAAGCTCCTAGATCTAGCATAGCACGCTCAATTCTAACATCTCCTATGTGACGTGGAAGAACAAACATACCTGGATCCTTTCACTTTTGAGGAAGTTTCTTTTGAAAAATTACAGACACGTTTTCTCCCATCAAAATTTTCTCATCACCCTTAAGTTTTCGCTTGTTTGTGTACAAATCTTTGAGGAATTTCACATATCTTGGAACCTGTTTGATTGCATCAATCAAAGGGATGTTGATCTTGACCTTGCGAAAAACATCGACTAGCTGTTTCTCTTTATCTTTCTTCACTGCCCTCGCCAACCTGGAAGGAAAAAGAACCATATAAGCTTGGATTTTAGGGGAAAATCAGGTTTTACCTGTGCAGATTTTGAAGTTTTCACACTGGATAATGGTTCGACATTGGGTAATCCAGTGTCGATCTGTTCAATAGGTTTTTCTTCCTCATCATTTTTTCAATTTTTCTTAGCCCTTTTGGGTTCTTCCAACTGTTTCCCATTCCTCAAGGTTACTGCACTAACATTCCTTGGATTTTTCTCTGGTTAAGATGACAATTTTCCTCCATTCTGGGCTTCCAATCGACTCATGACAGTCGCTAATTGACTCATTTGCATCTCAAGATTTCTAATACTCGATTGAGTATCTTTTTGGAATTGCATTGTATTGGAAGTCAATGTCTTCAGCATATCTTCCAATGATGGATTGGAATTTTGTCCAGATGATTGCCCTTGGTAATTAGAATTTCCTCCTTGGTAGTTAGAATTTCTCAAAAGTTGTGGAGGCTTGTTATTCTCTCCATTGTAATTACCTTGCTGATTTTCCCACCTTAAATTTGGATGATCCCTCCAACCCGGATTGTACGTGTTGGAGTAAGGGTCATACCACCTTCCTTGGTAGTTTCCACTTCCCACAACATTAGCATGAGCCTCAATTTTATTAAGCAAAACTCGGCACGAATCTGTGGTATGGTCAGTGGTATTGTAAAGACGACATGACTTCACCTGGGGAACACCTACAGCAACTTGACGAACAAGAGAAGTTAATTCAGCTAGACTATCCTCAAAAGTAGACTCACTTACCTCTTTCACGATTCGTATTGAAGAATCTCGGGTGCTAAATTGTTGTGAATTAGCAGCCATAACTGAGATGAGAGCTCTTGCTACTGAAGGTGTCTTATTCATTAAAGCCCATCCACTTGCTGCATCAATTATGTTTCGGTCCATAGTGGATAACCCCTCATAGAAATATTGAATCAAAAGTTGTTCGGAGATTTGATGATGAGGGCAGCTTGCTTCCAATTTTTTAAAACACTCCCAATATTAATACAATGTCTCCCCATGCATTTGTCGAGCTCCATATATATCCCTTCGAATGTTCACTGCTCGAGATACAGGAAAATACTTCTCCAAGAAAATTCGTTCCATTTCACTCCATGTTTTGATGGAATCTGAGGAAAGATAATACAACCAATCTTATGCTGAATCCTTCAGAGAGAAAGCAAATGCCCGGAGTCTGATTTGTTCCTCCGTCACAGCCTTTGGCTTCATACTCGAACATACACCATGAAACCTCTTCAGATGCTTGTGAGGATCCTCACTTCATGTCCATAAAAGAAGGAAGTAAATGAATTAATCCAGATTTAAGCTCAAAGTTAGTATCTTCATTGAGATCAAGAAAGGTGATGCAAAGAGGTTGTTGAGTAAGTGCAGGATTCGCTAGCTCCCTTAATATTCGTTCATCTGTCATTGCTTCCTCCTCATGTTCAGATTCACTAAAGTCGGATTCAGAAGAAGAAAGTGAAAATTCCAAGGTTTGCTTAGCTTGTCGCCTCAAAACTCGATCTCGTCGAGTTATCTCAGTATAAAATTCCAATTCCTTGTTATCTTGAGATCGAGTACGCATCCACCACCTGAAATCGTGAAATTCAAGTGAGAAAATTCAAATTTCAACAAGAAAGACTCCAAAAATTTTCGCTGAAGCAATCTGCAGAGATTGACATTGGGAGACCAAAGTCACACTGGGACTGCCAATGTGAAAATCAGAGCAAAACAGAACAGATTAACAGGCGAGACAGAACAGAGAACCAAACAAAACAGAGCTGAAACAGGGCAGAAAAGATACACAAACTGAACAGTAAAATATTTTTTTTTTCGAAATTTTAATTTTTTTTAATTAAACAAAATAAGAAAAGAAACAAGATGACATAATAAATTCAAACCATTCCCCAGCAGTGACACCAAAATTTGACCGTACTTCGTAATGCGATAAAATTATTAATTTCTTTCCTAACCTAACCAACTAGTAGCTAGGGCAAGTAAGAGTCGATCCCACGAGGAGTGATAATTAACTATGCCACCTATGTTCAATTCAATCAAATAACAAATTAAGAGGGGTTTTGAGATTGATTAACTATCACTAAATTAAATAAAATAAACCTAGAAAGCAAATTAAACAAGAAATCATTAGATGCAAATATTTCAGTTAACAATTCAATTATCCCCCGATATCAATTATTCCCTAATCAATGTATTACCCCTATCTCAGATTATCATGGAATTATCACCCCTAATCTAACAACAAGCTTTGTTAAACCGAATCGTCTCTTAAGATTAGTTAAATTATGATAAGATCTCTAATTAACCCTATTCAATTGAATAACCTAGAATAAGCTCTCTAAATTTAATTCATTAAATGCATTAATCACCAAGATGATAGGATGAACTAGACTCCGAATACACAAGCTCGATTCGATAATCTAGGATTATGCTACCCTAGAGATGTACGACATCTAGTTTACGACTCAACGATTAGGATTTATGATTTAAGATTCTAACAATCAATTATCAAACACTTAACCTAGGTGATCAGGCTAAATCAAGCATCAATAATCGAGAACATTATACACAGATAACATAATCAATTTCAATCAAACATCGAGAAGGGAATACCGGATTAATTAGAAAATAAATAGATATACGGGTTCAAACATCCCTGCTAACCGGAATTGAGAAATTAGCCGAGCATCCTTGAAATCGAATCCATGAAAACAATTGAGATCTCCATCAAAATTAATCTAGAAAAACAAAATAAATCTTTCTCTTTCTAAAACTATATCTCTCTCTCTCCAAACTTTCTCTCCACTCTTTCTCCCCAATCCTCATGTGAACAGTCAAATAGAGAAGAGAGATCTCTTTCTTGGAGGAGAAGACACACATATATATGAATATTAAAGGTTGGTGGCGTGAATTTTGCCCTCTTGCGAATGGAATGGGCTTTTTGTTTGCTTTTTTCTTTAAATTACTAGCCCAAGCCTTTTTTTTCCTTAGTCTTCAATTGAATTGCTATGTCCATTATCTCTATTCTTCATTCCTCATGAGCCCAAATCTTTCTTTTACTCCAAAATACTACATAAATCCCTAAAATAAATAAGAAAATAATGTATAAAGTATTTAAAGACCCAAATCACACGTATGTAGGAAAATAGTATATCCAATCAAATAAATGATCGTAAAATCTCACATTAAACACCACTAATTTGCATATATTTTCCTCGTATCACTAAAGATTATAGGTTATCTAAGAAAAACAAAGACAAGCAAGCAAACTTGGCCGAGCACAAGAAAGACCTAGATGACGATGATCTTTGTGCTGTGGTGTTTGAAGCCAACATGGTGGATAACCCAAGAGAATGATTCGTGAACACGGGAACCACCTGCCATGTTTGCTCGGATAGGGAGGTCTTATCTTCCTATAAAGCCATGAGTGGAAGAAAGCTCCACATGGGTAACCAAGCTTCATCCAAGGTGGTTGGAGTAGGATACGTGGTTTTAAAGCTCACTTCGGACAAAGAGCTTACGTTGAAGGATGTGTTGCATGCCCCGGACATCCGCAAAAACCTAGTTTATTCTTCAAGCTTGTCTTCGAGGTGGAAAAGTTTATTCTTATGAAGCATGGTATATTTTTTGGTAGAGGTTATTTGGCCAATGGCCTATTTAAAATCAATGTAATGGCCAAACGCTAAGTTGTACCCAAAATGATTAATTAAAATGCAACAACTTCGACTTATATTGTTGAGTGTTGTGATTTATGGCATAATAGATTAGGACATGTAAATCTAAATGCTATAAAAAGGTTAGTAACCTTGGACTTGCTAAAAGTCGGTGATATTAACACACAAAATAAATGTGAAGTGTGTGTTGAAGCTAAGATGGCTAAGCTACATTTTTATAATGTTGAAAGGAGCACAAAACCTCTAGAATTAATTCGCACCGATGAGTGTGATTTGAAGTTTGTGCAAACTAGAGGTAGGAAAAAGTATTTTATTACTTTCATAGATGATTGCACAAAGTATTGCTATGTCTACCTCTTGAAAAGTAAAGACGAAGCTATAGAAGTTTTTCATGAATTACAATAATGAGATAGAGAATCAATTAAATAACAAGATCAAAGCTATAAGAAGTGATAGAGGTGGAGAGTACGTGGCACCGTTTGAGGAGTTATGTTTACAAAGTGGCATAATTCATCAAATGACGGCTCTCTACTCACCTCAATCAAATGACGTGGCCAAACGTAAAAATCATACTATAAAATAGATGATGAGTGTCATGCTTATTAGCTCGGGGTTACCATAGAACCTGTGACGGGAAGCCATTTTAAGGATGAATTACATACTTAATAAGATTCATTTGAAAGAAAAGAACAAAACCCTCTATGAAATGTGGAAATGACGTAAACCGTTGTATAAATACCTCCAAGTGTGGGGGTGTTTGGCTAAAATGGAGATGCTACCTCCTAAGCAAATAAAAATCGATCCTAAGATGATCGATTGTATATTTGTGGGTTATGCACTAAATAATAGTGCTTATCATTTCCTAATCCATAAGTCGGAGGTACCCGACATGATGGAAGGAACGGTGATAGAATCAAGAAATGTTATATTCTTTTAAAATGTGTATCCTTGTAAAGAAATGATAGAAATGAGCTCAAATAAAAGAGCCTTAGATCAAACTACAAGTAGTTCTAGTCCTTTAGAAGAGGAACCTAGACGTAGCAAAAGAGCAAAAGTTGTTAAGAACTTCGGTTCCAATTTCATCACTTACATTTTGGATGAAGAATCGAGGTCGATCAAGAAAGCTCTATGGAGCTCTGATGCTCCTCTTTGGAAAGAAGCTATCAATAGTGAGATTGATTCCATCATGTAAAATAACACGTGGGAGTTAGTTGACCTTCTTCCCGGTTGTAAGCCCTTAGTATGCAAATGGATCCTAAAAAGAAAATATAAGGCTAATGGAAGCATAGACAAGTATAAAGCTCATCTAGTAGCTAAAGGTTTTAAACAAAGAGAAGGAGCTGACTTCTTCGACATGTATTTATCTGTGACGAGAATTACATTTTATACGTGTGCTTCTAGCGATTGCTGCTTTGCATAATCTTGAAATTCACCAAATGGATGTGAAAATGACATTCCTAAATGGTAAGCTAGAAGAAGATATCTATATGGATCAACCCAAAGGGTTTGTAGCACCTGGATAAAAAAAGAAGGTGTGTAGACTTGTTCGGTCCTTGTATGGACTTAAGTAAGCGCCAAAGTAATGACACGTTAAATTTGACAATACTATGTTGTCAAATGGCTTCAAGATCAATGACTGTGACAAATATGTCTACATTACGGGCACACCCAAGACTTATGTCATCATGTGTCTTTATGTAGATTACATGTTAATCATGGGTAGCAACCATGAAGTCATAGTTGAAACGAAGTGCATGTTGAAACGAAACTTCGATATGAAAGATATGAGTATGACGGAAGTGTTCTTGGAATCAAAATTATAAGGACGTCTAAAGGAATAGCACTAACACAATCTCACTATATTGAGAAAGTACTAGGAAAATTCAATGCTTATGACGATCCAATGACAAAACACCTTTGGAGCTCAACATACATTTGAGTAAAAACCGAAATGAGCCTGTAGCTCAAGTTGAATACGCAAGGGTTATAGGAAGCCTAATATATATAACAAATTGTATGAGGCCCGACCTTGTATGCTCGGTGAACAAGTTGAGTAGATTCACGAGTAATCTAAGTAACGAGCATTGGAAAGCTCTTGTGAGAGTCTTGAGGTACTTAAAGTATACTCTTGATTATGGTTTGTATTACTAGAAATATCCCACCGTGCTTGAAGGGTATAGTGATGTAAATTAGATTTCAGACACGAAAGACTCATTTTCCACGAGTTGATACGTATTCACTATAGGTAGTGGAACCGTGTCATGGAAGCCCATGAAATAAATGTACATAGCACGTTCCATCATGAAATCTGAGTTTACAGCCTTAGATAAGGTAAAAGAAGAGGCCGAGTGGCTTCGTAATTTTCTCGAGGACATTTCATGTTGGAGTTAGCCGGTTCCGACCATGATGGTACATTGTGATTGCCAAGCTACCATAGGTAGGGTAATGAATACCATGTATAATGGTAAGTCGAGACATATACATCATCGACATAATACCATGAGACAATTGATCTCAACTAGTATGATGTCGATCGACTACGTAAAGTCTAAAGATAATTTGGTCGATCATTTGATGAAAGGATTAAATCGAGATCAAATGAACAAGTTGCTAGGGGGAATGAGGTTAAAATCCACGACTTGAAAACTTTTTAAGTGGATACCTAACCATGTGGATTGGAGATCCCAAGAGCATGGTTCAATCGGAAAACTAAACTAAGAAAGTTAAGAACACTTGAAAAATATAAAATCCTTCCCTAAAGAGCAAATCAAGTATTAAGCCTACCAACATGGTGAGGTTAAGTCATATGACTTTTAATGATTCCTAAAACATCTCAAGAAGGTTGAGTATGGTAGGATACTCGTATGGATATCACCTATGTAAGTGAGAAGTGGTGGCTGCTTTTAATGAATATTTATAAACCAAAGACATGTCTATGGCCGAAAAGGATAAAAATGTGAGAACAAAAGTGCTAGAGGTTTTGTTGTGCAACATTGTTGACTTGGTATACACGAAGGTGGAGTAGTTCAAGGCATTATATCCACTAAGACGCCGGTGCACCCGACGACGTGAGCTATGAAAGGTTCAAAGCCAAAAGCCACATATCCTTATGCAACAAGGTCTCTTGAGGATTGAGTTTCGAGTCTGCATTCATACATTAATTTCCACTCATGTGGGGGATTGTTAAAAAATTGATAGTTGAAAATGGTGGATGGCACCATTTTGTCCAATGGTTAAGTGGCTAAGAGTTAATCCTTTCAATGATTGAATGTTAAAAAATTAATTTATGTTTGGAGTAGATAATTGAGGCATTTTGAATCGCTCAAAACCAATTTTTGGTGAGTGAGAAATTAAGCATCAAAGTTTACCACTTGAAATGAGAATGAAAGGTCTTGGATGTGGGAGAAATACTTAACTATCCCACATAGGAAAATGGATCTTGAAAATGCAAGTATAAGATAAGTCATGAGAAGAGGTTTAGTAATTAGTATACTATTGGAGTAGTATACTTGTGCAACACACACTTGTGCGTACAGCTCGGCTTGGCCCGACCTGGACCTGACCTGACCCGACCTTGGTCGTGTGCCTTAGTCCTTGGCAATTGGACATTGGGCTAGACTTGGGTGGATCAGGCTTAGGTTTTATCCGACCCGAGCTTATCTTTTTGGATAAAAGTTACGGTGCCGTTAACCACATCGGGTTGTTGCACGCCCGCATTAGAATGCAGCGGGAACAGAATGCTGTTGCTGAACAACACTTACTGCAGAACAGAATGTTGTTGTTGAACAGCGGGTGTTGTGCTGTTCGCATCCAGAATAAAGCGTCGGGTGCAGTAAACGTGTCCAGAATGCAGCGCTGGATGTAGTAACGTGCTGCAGAATATAGTAATGTGTCCAGAATACTGACACGCCATGTTGCAGCATTGTGTTGCAGAATGTAGCGCTGTGAGCATTTTTTGACCATTTTTTATTTTTGAACAGGGTGTTAACTTGCATTAAAACACCCATTTTTTTGCCGTAAATTCAAATCAATTTTAGGTGTAAACCCCCATGTTGGAGACTTATATATAGAGGTCATCATGCATCATTTTTCACAATATATCAAAAACAAAAATCCTTGCATTGTTTTTCATTTTTACAAAAGCTCAATTCTCAAGCACTAGAAGTTCGCTGGACCTCTCGAGTTTGTGGTGTTACTACTCTAGAGACGAAGTCATTTTATCTTTGGGACATGATACGTACAGTCTAGTGAGCACTACCTTAGGCGTATCTCGTCTTAAGAAAAGAGGGTCTTCCTCGACTCGACTTTCTGTTTATTGGTTTCTATTTTCTGTTCGACATTCTCATTGCCCATTGTTGGGTGCTATTTTCCAACATACAACATGCTATATTCTCATCAACAAAGATCATGACAAGACACCTTATGAAGTTTGGTATGGTTTTATACCAAACATTTCATACCTAAACATCTTTGGATGTAGATATTACATTCTAAACAATGATAAAGAACATCTGAAGACCTTCGATGCAAAATCTGATGAAGGAGTATTTTTTGGATACTCATTAGTAAGCAAAGCTTTCAGAGTATTTAGTTCTTGTTGTAGAAGAGTACATACATGTAGTATTTGATGAACCACATTGTGATACAACAGAGCTTGACAAGCTGAAGGAGAATATATCTCAAATAAAGATCAAAGATCATCAAGTTAAGTATATAGATGGAGTCCATCTACCTGTTGATATTGTTGCTGAAAATAGTACAGAAGTTTATGTACCTAGAAATACAGTAATGCAGGTTACTGTACAGTAAGCTGACAAACCTAACAGAAACCAAAGTGATACAACAGATCAATAGCTTAACTTTCATCAACCCATATACAGTTTTGAACCAGATAGAACATGGCTTAGAAATCACCCAAGAAAGCTTATCATTGGAGATATCAATGCTAGAGTAAGAACGAGAAGATCAAGACCATATGAAACAATGTTTATAAGTTTCATATCGTAAATGAAACCTAAAAACATCGAAGAAGCTCTTGAAGATAGTAATTGGATTCAAGCCATGCAAGAAAAGCTAAACAAATTTGAAAGAAATCATGTGTGAAAGTTAGTTCCAAGACCTGATCATCAAGGTGTTATCGGAATGAAGTGGGTTTTCAAGAACAAGTTGGATGAATCTGGTGTGGTTGTCAGAAACAAAGTAATGTTGGTGGCGAAAGGATATTGCCAAGAAGAATTGATTGATTTTGATGAGACTTTTGCACCTATAGTAAGACTTGAGGCAATTAGAATATTCTTAGTCTATGTTGCACACAAGAATTTCAATGTTTATCAAATGGATGTCAAAAGTGCATTTCTGAATTGTCACTTATCTGAAGAAGTCTACATGGAACAACCTCTAGGATTCGAAGATCAACCTGAAGAGAAAGTTTATAGATTGCAGAAAGCTTTATATGGATTAAAGCAAGCGCCGAGAGCTTGGTATGACACCATGTCTTTATATCTTTTGGATAATGGATTTTAGAAAGGAACAATGGATAAAACTCTCTTCAAAATACAGGATGGCGATAGCATTCTACTTGTTCAGATATATGTGGATGATATTATCTTTGGATCAACAAACAAAGATCTCTATGAAAAATTCTCAACTCTCATGCAGAAGAAGTTCGAGATGAGCATGATGAGAGAATTAAGTTTCTTTCTTGATTTGCAAGTTAAGCAATTGGACAATGTTATTTTCATCAATCAAGTCAAGTATACCAAGGAGCTAATCAAGAAGTTTGGAATGAAGAATGGATCATCAGTAAGCATTCCAATGGCCACGTCAATCAGTCTTGATAAAGATGAGAATGGAAAAGATTTGGACATAACAAGATACAGGAGACTCATTGGCTCTCTATTGTATCTTACAACAAGCAGACCAGATATTGTATTTGGAGTAGGAGTATTGCAAGATTCCAAACAACACCGAAAGAATCACATTTTACAGCTGTGAAAAGAATTATCAAGTACCTGAAAGGTACTCAAGATGTTGGCCTATGGTATCCCAAAGAAGGAGGGTTCAGCTTAAAGGGATATTCGGATTCTTATTTTGTGGGATGTAAGATTGACAAAAAGAGTACAAGTGGTACTTGTCAATTTCTTGGAGAAAGACTAGTTTCTTGGTTCTGCGAGAAACAAACGTCCATAACAACTTCTATAGTAGAAGCAGAATATGTTGCCGTAAGAAGCTGTTGTACTCAAATTTTATGGATACAACAACTTAAAGATTATGGGATTACAGAAATAGAAACTCTCATTCTGTGTGATAATACAAGTGCTATTATTATAATACACAATCTAGTCTTTCACTCTAGAACAAAGCATATTGATGTCAAATATCACTTTATAAGAGATCATGTGGAGAAGAAAGACATAGTGCTCGAAAAAGTTCATACAGATCTGCAGCTGGCAAATATTTTCACAAAACCTTATGTGAATCAAGGTTTTTTATGCTTAGAAGTGAGCTTGGAATCATCAAGTTATGAAGTTTGGAAGGAGATATGTTTCTCAGTAATAGATATATGAAGTAAGGGGGAATACTATTTCCTTCAAGAAAGAATGAAGATATTTCTGCAGTATTTAAGCATACAGTAATTCAGAATACATTTGATGTTGCAATAATCAATGATACAACAGTTTAGGATACAGTAGTTCAGGATACAGTATTACAGGATACAACATTTATTGAAATAACATTTAAGAGTCCTGCAATCTCGTATCAGGAACAATAATCTTTTAAACGCTAATCATTTAAGCGGCAAATAAGCGTCTCGCATTTAATGTAAAATCCACTTTTTCGGAAGCTCAACAGGCGTATGTTTTTTTTAACCCCAGAAGTTTGGTATATTACACAAGAGCCTCTCCATTTTTTTATCTCAATCGTCAGATTTCATGTCTCTCTCACAAGTTCTTTAATCGTGACCGTTGATCAGAAAACATCTCATATTTGAATCAAAACTACTCATCATCACCCTTATTCAATCGCTTATCTCTCAAACAAGCTAAGCCCTCTTACTTTCAGATATCTCTAACTTTTTCTTTCAGATCTCTCAAGTTCATCAATGACAAGTGGAATAGAAACCGTCGTTCTAGAAGGTCGCCTGGTCAACCCAGAAGCATTGCTCGGGAAAGAAAGCATCTTCGACAGAGATGCTATTTCAAAATTTTGAAGTTGTGTTGAGAAGAATGGTGTCTCTAGCCTTCTCACCACCTGATACAGTGGGATGTCGGTACCGGCTGAAGAAAGGTTTTATGTCTTTGTGAGGCTCTTTAATGACATGAAGAGCATCATCTTGATCATCTTCAAGATGGATGCTGATGGCAAGGAGCACACGCTGATGGCGAAGGACATTGCTTCCATCTTCGACATCTCCGTCAAGGGCCTACAACTGTCGGAGCTTGAAAAATATGGCTCTGAGTTCATAAAGAAGATGTGGAATCTGTTCAAACAGTATTTCATTTCAGAACTGATGAAGAAAAGTTTTGAGAAGAAGAAATTGAAGCTTGAATACGAGTTTCTTCATGACATTTGTTCATACTCTATTGAAGGCAGATGTGGAAGCTTTGATAGATGCACCGACCTTTGGTTAAGGTTAATGACTGCCATTATGAAAGGAGTAACAGTCAACTGGAGCAGGTTCATCTTGCGGAGAATCTGGGAAGAGACCTCCAAGAAAACCCTAAGAAGGAGTTTCGGGATCAATATCACTTTTATTCTCTGTAAGTTGGAAATTAAAGTTGAAGAAGCCGTATCTATCCCTTCTGGATAGTACTTGGATATGAAGAAAGGTTTCTTCAGAAAGAAGTCACTGAAAGAAGTAAGATTGCAAAAAGTGACTTAGAAAGGGAAGTTGTTGCAAAACATAACAGTGATGTTGAGAAAGAAGTTGCTAAACCCTCATCCTCAAATGGCAATGATGATGATGATGATGTTGATATGTCTCTTGTGAAGAAGAATAGAAGATATATCTTGCCAAGGAGTAAGATGATGAATGCTGATCTTGCTAGGATCACCAACTCCGATGAGGTTCAATCTGTTGAAGCAGATATAACTGCTGGTCAGGATGCTGATGATGACCAGGATGACCAGGAAGTAAAATAGGTTCAATCTGTTGAAACAGATATAACTACTGATCAGACTACTGATCAGAAAGTAGATGACAGTCTGGCCCTTGTGTCAGTACGACAAGTCAAGTACCTCATCCTGCCCAGTAGGAAGGAGATGAGGAAGAAGAAGAAGTTGTTGTTTACTAAGAAGATGAGAACTTAAAACTAGAAAGCAGAATGTAACGCCCCGTTTCCCTTTATTGGAAATAGGTCGTCACCCTTTACATACTTAGGAAATAAAGAAATTATAATGATTTTATAGCATACAGCGGAAGACTTAAAACTGAAGACACGAGAGTTTTTTTTTTTAAAACATAACATATATCTCTGTTTATAAACCAAGATTAGTCGTGTCTCACCCACATTTCTAGGAAAAATGTTTGAACCAAAGACTTACATGAATTACACAACAAAACATATATATATATATATATATATATATATATAATAGGATACGAGTCTAGACCCATAACATCATACTGTACATATATACAACATATAGTTCTTAAACGGAAACGTTATACTAGTACAAACATAGCTACTGAGAGAAGTCCGCCCAGCCTGCTACTCGTCCACCTCATCATACGCCGAGCCTGAAAATAATAAGCGTAACATCATGAGACACCTCCGGAGAGGGATCCCAGTGGGATAACCTTACTGTCTAATATATTGAAGCAATTAAATTATTAAGCGAGTACTACATCATAGACTAGGCACTTTACGCCCTTATGGTCGCTTCCTTAGACCAGGCACTTTGCGCCCTTATGGTCGTCGCCCAGGTATGGAAGTTACATACCGGTTATAGCTACGGACTTCAATCGTAGACTTTCATACATAACTTATCGACTCAATTAACAACACATATAGTGAAGCAATTAAACCGTTAAGCAAGTACTACATCATAGAGGAATGTGGGAATCACTCGCCCACTAAACCTTGCATAGACCAGACACTTTACGCCCTTATGGTCGATTCCTTAGACCAGGCACTTTGCGCCCTTATGGTCGTCGCCCAGTAATGGAAGTTACATACTGGTTATAGCTACGGACTTCAGTCGTAGACTTTCATACATAACTTATCAATTCAATTAACAACACATAGTAGAGAGTAGAAGTTACCCACTTGTTCGTTAGAGGTGCTAGGATTGACTCAGGTTCCACCGATCGTCTCGACTGCGCTCGACACACTTAATTGATTAGCTTCCTTATATCGTATAACACATTCTTTGCATTTATATTAGGTTACATTTACCCAAAACACATTCATACTCATAACTTATTCGTTAAACTTCCAAACTAGTAATCTTCGAATGATAAGAAGACCCATAAAATGGTAACAATTTTAATAATTCACATGTGATTCCTAAAATCATACAATTATTCATATACGTACATAATTTCTTTTAGTACATCATATAAAACATCAACTAAAAATAAGGTTCACATAAGTAGTCATGAATTTCTTAAGTTGGCCGAAAAACTGGACATCATATGCTGAAAAACGGACTTTCTCGTAAAAATCACCATAATTCGTACAAGGTTCCAAAAATGACATAGTAAAATTCTACATACTCCTAAGAACGTGTACTACAACATAGTAAAACATGGCTTATAAATTCGATCCCAATAATTAGTTATGAGTTTTAGAACGAAGCTGAAAACAGGACATCGTCTACGCGAAAAATAGGTTTTATCGTAAAATTCGGCATAAATCGTACAAGACTCAAAAAAATGCATACTAAAATCCTAAACGTACCTAAGAACAGGTTCTAAAACATAGAAAAAGATAATGCATAAATTCGAAGTATATTTTTCCAGAAAATTATACGAATCAGACCCGAAAACAGGGTAAAAACTGTCCCCGAACAGCTTGTCTTAGAAAAATCATATAAAATCGAATTTAACTCCAAATCCTATGAAATTTTACAGACATGCTCTTGACTTCATATATTTCAATCAGGAAAAAGGATTCATCTTAATTCAATTCCTAAGATTTTCGAACACCACCAAAACAGTAGCAAAATAAAGCATATCTTTAAGTCTACCCTAGAATCAACTTATTCCTCCATGCAAACAACATATAATCCCAACAAATATGCCAAAGAACATCTTTGGACTTCTTATCCTAAAGTATTAAGCATAAATCATGAGTTTTAATGAAGGATTCATAAGGGTTTAGCCAAAAATACCTTTAGGTTTTGAAGAAGACTTGATGGATAAAAGATCTTTGCTTTCCTTTATCTCTTGTACTAACTTATCTATGACTTTGGCTCTCCTATATGAAATGATCAAGAGAGAGAGAGAGAGAAAGAGAGAGTGATTGAGAGAGAGGGAGGGAGAGAGAAGAAATATCCTCAAGCTAAGATGTATTGCATGTTGCAAGTGGATGGTTATTTGCATGATGCTATTAGATTAGTGAGGTGGCTAGGCTAGGTTACCACTTGCTAAAAGACTTACCTTGGAAGCTTTGTATTAAAAATAAAGGTTAATCTAATTATTTATCTTGATATTTTGATATTCATATAACACATATGTATAAATACATGCATACCTTATTGTAAAGACTAGAAATAATAGCATAATGTATAAATCACACAAATATGGAAATCACTTAGCATAAAACCTAAAATCATTCTATTAATTAACTTTGATCATCATCTTATCTTTTTACTTCCGTTCATATGTGTCGAGTGAGTGGAGATCGAGCTCGGTTTCATCCGTGAGCAATCCTGCAAAACCCTTAAAATCTCGAAAGAAAACACGTCATAAAATCTTACGTAATATGAAAACTTGTACTTAAATCATTAACACTTGAACGATAAAAGAAATTTATAAAATATGCATATGCAGGGTGTTTTCTTGAAATGGGGTGTTACACAGAAGAAGCAAGCGAAGAAGCAGCAAATGTTGGTGGTCAAAAAAGATGATGAAGAACAAATCACCTAGATTGAAGCTTGGGTTGATTATGAGAAGACCATCAGTGATATCAACTCAGACATGACATACAACCTCTTATATGAATTTGTTGAGTCGATCAATGACAACTTCTTCAAAATCTATGAACTCTAGAGAAAATTATGTTTTTCCAGAGGTGAAGAGTTGTTTGTATGGAAAGACTTCATTCGAGTAGAGACATTAGTCCTTAATTGGGCTGAGCTTTCAGAATCTGATGACGTATTACCTCTACTGCAGCCAAAGTTTACAGAATCCTGCAGGGAAGCTAAGCTTCAGGAGATCATTGAGAAGCAAAAAACTCTGAGGAAGTATAGAGTTGTTAAAGGGAAGAATCTATTTGATGAAGATAAGGGTGAACAGTCGATAAAAGCTGGGGAGGATAACACATTGATGAACCCCACCGCCGAGACTGTAAGGAACCCAACAGAACTTAAGCTGGATGAAGCTCAATTAGTTCAACTCGATATTGAGGAAGTTAACCAACAAATGTTGCAACTGGGTTTGCAAGTGAGCGTTGCTGAACCGATTAGACAAACTCCTCGCAAGCTGCAGTCAGGAGAATGAAGCAGTGCTGCTGAAGGACATGATTCACCCACCTTCCACAAGATGGTTGCGGCACTTCCCCTCATTGTAAGTCTTGATGCAATGGAGATCGAAGAGCAAGAGTTGGTCGATTATGAAGATTTCTCGGAGTATATAGAGTTAGTATCTGAGGGGAAAACTTCAAAAAAGATTCAAGGAGTCCTTGATAGCTTGAAGGAAGAAATTGTCGATGAAGTAACCACGGAGGAAGTTGCGGAGGCAGGACTCCTTATACTGGCTTTGATAGCAGTACATAATATTGAAAGTGAATAGGATGCAGCAGATGCTGATGCTGCAATCCTTACAGTAATTGCTGAAGAGATCATCCATACAGTCCAATCTGAAATAGAAAGATCAGAGGATGATTACTTTCTGGTGGAATTACAACATATCATTGAGAGCACATATCTTGATGCTCAGAACCTAGACATTCTTGATGCTGCCACCAGAGTCGTTGAAGTAAGCAAGAATGTTGAAGATGAGAATGTTGTTAAGACAGCTTCTCCTAAGAAAACCTCGGGCGTAGTTACTGCTGAGGTAGTACTAGCGTAATATTTAGAAGGGAATGATGAGGAAGAAATAGCACCTCGAGGAGGAAAGAGTGATCTGATTGCTACTCCAAAACCAGATCCTGAGGATGATGGAAAAGATTTCTCAGATGATGATAAATATCTTGGATGGGATAGTCCACCCGGTTCACTATTCTAGATAGTGGAACCTGTTGATGCTATAAGAAGATGTATGCAGCAGTATGCTAAAGAAGCAGCACAGCAACAAGATCATAGTGAGAATCCAGCTCTGGTTCCTTACATTCAAGAAGCAGCAGAACCAACCCAAGCAGAAACCTTGACTCTTACTTATGCACATGAGCAATCCTTCCAGGAGATTATGTATATTGTACAAGGGCTCATCAGGCGTTGCAGATGCATGAAGTGAACATGGCCAACAACATTCATATGAGTGACAGGTCTCATTCCTCGTCAATGGAAAATCTGAGAAGGGAGTTATCTGAGCTTCCTTCCAGAATTCAGAATAGGCTCAATACTGAATGGAATGCACAACACCATGAGCTGAAAAGAGTTGAAAGAGCACAACAAGCTGCCAGTAAAACAAGGGATAAGTCCATCGATGAAATCAAAACACCCTTGCTGCACAGAATCTCATGCTCAACTCTTTACAAGAAAGCGCAACAATACAAGCTTGTGCATCTCAAAGCACAAATGACAGAATCTCCAACCTTAAGCTATTTGTTGGTGAAATAAGAACGATTCTTCATCGCGTCTTTCCTCAACATGTGTCTACTGAATCAACATCTCCATAGTCTACCCAAGTTGATGATGACAAAAAGAGAAAACGTAAGAGAAAATCAGATAAGGAGTTGAATGTTGCAGTGGAAGAAGTCATGAAGGACTTGGAGGAAGAAGAAGAGGATGAAGAGCCTTTGGCCAAGAGGAAAAAAAGAAGATCAGATTCTGGACACAGCCAAAGTCCTCAATCCAAAAGAAGGAAAGACGATAAAGATGAAAAAGATGCAGGTGTTGGGGCTGTTACATCTAAAGCAGCAAACATCATTGTATCTCATCAAGCAGAAAAAATAGTTACTGCACCAGCTCAGAGAAGGAGCAGTAGACAACAGCAGCAGCAACAGAGTAGCAAATAGCAACAACCACCTATCTAGAAGAACAGACCTTTGAGTGTAGCTGCTGTTAGAAGGCTGGATGAAGAAAGATTGAGAAAGTTGAAAGAAACTGAAGAAAAGAGAAGAAAGGATATGGAAGATTGGATGTCAAGGCTAGGTATGATTGGAGAAAAGAAAACAGAGTTTGCTAAGAAAATTGATGAACCTCTATATTCATATCCACCTCAAGTTGCTCCCTGTTTTGATCGAGATCATAGTTTCGCTGAACTATCTATTTTATTGGATCAAAGGCCCTTAAAGAAAGCATTGCATGGGATTTGAAGATTTTTGACAAGGTAACTCTGCCGAAGCATAGAAATCCAACATTTGAAAAAATAACCCTCTATAAAAGGTCAGAATACTTAAGGTATTTCAGACACATGTGTCAACTGAATTACTTAGCTAGATATGCTACATACCTTGTAGCTTTGGAAAGATATGAATATCTAGCAAGGGATGGAGAGCTGGAAAATCAGAAAGAGCTGATAAAAAAAATCAAGCAAGGAGCGCATATTTCATTCTGTGAAGACTTTTGGCTACGGTGGATTCATATTCCTAACATCAAGAAGAAGCTTGAAGAGACTTATCAAGAGTCTATTATCAATTGGTGGAAGAGAATGACGTTCGAGAAGAGAAAGCCACCAGTAGATGATTTAGTAAAAAGAAAGCTCTTTGGAAGAAAGCAATTTTGAAAAAGTAACGACTTACTACGTACCGTTTCTGTAAACATCTATCTGTAAGCACTTCCTGTAACTTGTATTTTACTTCTCTAATATACTCAAGTTACTGATACTGAAACATATTCACTTCGCGCTCTTCGATTCGATATAGAACATCATGCTAGATTTACTTGTCTAAAAGTATGAGCTATGAAGATATGATGCTAGCTCACTCGAATCATTGTATGAAAAATCTAAGTATCTATAATGTATGAATGTATATGCTGCATAACGCTCTGAATTCTTGTAATGAACTGCATAATGTAAAGGTTTTATCTATTAGAAAATAGTACACTACAATGGCCAAGTCGAACAGAAACAAAAACAAGCAATAACAAACAGTAAGTCAAGTCGAGGAAGGCCCTCTCTCTTTAAGACGAGATACACCCAGGGTAGTGCTCACTGGAATGTGTGTATCATCTCTTAAAGATAAAATGACTTCATCTCTAGAGTAGCAGCACCACAAACTCGAGAGCTCTGATGAACTTCTAGTGCTTGAGAATTGAGCTAATGCAAAGATGGAAAACAATGCAAGGATTTTCGATTTCAATGTGTTATGAAAAATGATGCATAATGACCCCTATATATAGGTCTCTAATATGAGGGGTTACACCTGAAATTGATGAGAATTTATTGCCTAAAAATGGATCTTTTAATGCAAGTTAATACCCTGTTCAAAACTAAGAAATGGTCAAAAAATGCTCACGAAGCTGCAACACGACATTTGCAGTATTCTGGACACGTTACTGTATTCTGAAGCATGTTACTGCACCCGATGCAGTATTCTAGACACGTTACTGCATTTTGCAACACATTACTGCACCCAGTACTGCATTCTAGATGCGAAAAGCATTCTAGACGCAAACAACAAGTGCAAACAGCACCCGCTGTTCAGCGACAGCATTCTAGGTGGGCAGCAATAGCACCCACTCTTCAGCAATAGCAAGCAGCAACAACATTCTACTCCCACTGCAACCTGGGCGCGGGCGCGCAACAACTTGGCGTCGCAACTTTTGTCTAAAAATATAAACCCGAGTCGGGTAATACCCGAGCCCCATCCGCCCAAGTCCAGCCCAACATCCAATTGCCAAGGACCAAGGCCCACGATCGATATCGGGTCGGGTCGGGTCCGGGTCGGGTCAAGTTGTGCACGCCTGCATGTGTGTTGCACAAGCATACTATTCCAATAGTATACTAATTACTAAGTCTCTTCTCATGACTTAACTTATACTTGCATTTTCAAGGTCCATTTTTCTATATGAGATAATTAAGCACTCCTCCCACATCCAATACCTTTTATTCTCATTTCAAATAGCCAACTTTGATGCTTAATTTCTCACTCACCAAAAATTCGAAACACCTAGATTATCTACTCCAAACATAGATTAATCTTTTGTTATCCAATCCTCAAAATGATCAACTCTTAGCCACTTAACTATTGGTTAAAGTGGTGCCACCCACCACTTTCAACAACCAATTTTCTAACAATCCCCCACATGAGTGGAGATTAATGCATGAATGCAGACTCGAAGCTCAATCCTCAAGAGGTCTCGTTGCATAAGGATATATGGCTTTTGGCCTTGAACCTTCCATAGCTCACATCGTTGGGTGCACCGATGGCTTAGTAGATGCAATGTCTTGAACTACTCCACCTTCGTGTATACCAAGTCAACAATGTTTGCACAACAAAGCCTCAAGCACCTTTGTTCTCACGTTTTTATCCTTTTCGGCCATGGACATGGTTCATAAGTGTTCATTAGAAGCGGCCACCACTTCTCACTTACATAGGTGATATTCATAAGAGTATCCTACCATACTCAACCTCCTTGAGGTGTTTTGAAATTATTAAAAGTCATATGACTTAACCTCACCACGTTGATAGGCTCAACACTTGATTTGCTTTCTAGGGAAGGATTTTACATTTTTCAAGTGTTCTCAACTAACTTCCTTAGTTTAGTTTTCCTATTGAACCATGTTCTTGGGATCTCCAATCCACATGGTTGGGTGTCCACTTGGAAAGTTTTCAAGTCGTGGATTTTAATCTCATTCCCCATAACAACTTGTTCATTTGATCTCGATTTAATCCTTTCGTTAAAGGATCAGCCAAATTATCTTTAAACTTCATGTAATTGATCGACATCATGTCGGTCAAGATCAATTGCCTCACGATATTATATCGATGATGTATATATCTCGACTTACCGTTGTACATGTTATTCATTACTCTACCTACTCTACCTATGGTAGCTTGACAATCACAATGTACCATCACTGTCGGAACTGACTTACTCCAACATGGAATATCCTCGAGAAAATTATGAAGCCACTCGATCTCTTCTCCCACCTTATCCAAGGCTATAAACTCAGATTCCATGGTGGAACGTGTTATGCACGTTTGTTTTGTGAATTTCCATGACACGGTTCCACCACCTATAGTGAAAACGTATCCACTTATGGAAAAAAAGTTCTTCATGTCCGAAATCCAATTTGCATCACTATACCTTCAAGAATGGTGGGATATCTCGAGTAATGCAAACCATAGTCGAGAGTTTACTTTAAGTATCTCAAGACTCTCACGAGAGCTTTCTAATGCTCATTACTTGGATTACTCGTGAATCTACTCAACTTGTTCACCGAGCATACAAGATTGGGCCTCGTACAATTCGTTATGTACATTAGGCTTTCTATAATCCTTGCGTATTCAACTTGAGATACAGGCTCACCTCAGTTTTTACTCAAGTGTACGTTGAGCTCTAAAGGTGTTTTGGCGATTGGATCGTCATAAGCATTGAACTTCCTTAACACTTTTTAAAGTAATGAGATTGTGTTAGTGTTATTCCTTCAGACGTCCTTAAAATTTTGATTCCAAGAATCACGTCCGCCACACCCATATCTTTCATATCGAAGTTTCGTTTCAACTATGACTTCATGATTACTACCCATGATTAACATGTCATCTATATATAGACACACGACGATGTAAGTCTCAAGTGTGCCCTTAATGTAGATACATTTGTCACATTCATTGATCTTGAAGTCATTTGTTAACATAGTATTGTCAAATTTAACGTGTCGTTGCTTCGTCGCTTGCTTAAGTTCATATAAGGACCGAAGAAGTTTACACACCTTCTTTTCTTATCCAGGTGCTACGAACCTTTCGAGTTGATCCATAAAGATCTCTTCTTCTAGCTCACCATTTAGGAATACCATTTTTACATCCATTTGGTGAATTTCATACAAATCAATAATCACTAGAAGCACACGTATCGACGTAATTCTCATCACAGACAAATACATGTCGAAGAAGTCATCTCATTCTCTTTATTTAAAGCCTTTGGCTACTAGACGAGCTTTATACTTGTCTATGCTTCCATCAACCTTATATTTCCTTTTTAGGATCCCTTTGCATCCTAAGGGCTTACAACCGGAAGAAAGGTCAATTAACTCTTATATGTTGTTTTGCATGATGGAATCAATCTCACTATTGACCGCTTCTTTTCAAAGTGGAGCATCAGAGCTCGATAGAGCTTACTTGATCGACCTCAGTTCATCATCTAACATATAGGTGATGAAAACAGGACCTAAGTTCTTAGCAACTTTTGCTCTTTTGTTTCGTCTAGGTTCCTCTTCTAGAGGACTAGAACTACTTGTAGCTTGATCTAACGCTCTTTTGTTAAAGCTTGTTTCTATCCTCTCTTTACAAGGATATGCATTTTCAAATAATATAGCATTCCTTGATTCTATCACCGTTCTCTCCATCATGTTAGACATCTCCAACTTATAGATTAGGAAATAATAAACACTAATATTTAGTGCATAGCCCACAAATATATAATCGATCATCTCAGGACTGATTTTTATTTGCTTAAGAGGTGGTATCTCCACTTTAGTCAAATATCCCCACACTTTGAGATATTTATATGACGGTTTACGTCCTTTCCATATTTCGTAGGGGGTTTCATTCTTTCCTTTCAAAGAAATCTTATTAAGTATGTAATTCGCCGTTAAAATGGTTTCCTATCACAGGTTCTGTGGTAACCCCGAGCTATTCATCATCTCTTTTAAAGTACGATTTTTACGTTCGGCCATATCATTTGATTAAGGTGAGTAGAGAGCCATCGTTTGATGAATTATACAACTTTATGAACACAACTCCTCAAACGGTGTCACGTACTCTTCACCTCTATCACTTCTTATAGCTTTGATCTTGCTATTTAATTGATTCTCTACCTCATTCTTGTAATTCATGAAAGCTTCTATAGCTTCATCTTTACTTTTCAAGAGGTAGACATAGCAATACTTTGTGCAATCATCTATAAAAGTAATAAAATACTTTTTCCCACCTCTAGTTTGTACAAACTTCAAATCACACACATCGGTGTGAATTAATTCTAGAGGTTTTGTACTCTTTTCAACATTATGAAAATATAGCTTAGCCATTTTGGCTTCAACACACACTTCACATTTTTTTTTGTTAATTTCATCGACTTTTAGCAAGTCCAAGGTTACTAACCTTTTTATAGCATTTAGATTTACATGTCCTAATTTATTATGCCATAAATCACAACACTCAACTATATACGAAGAAGTTGTTGCATTTTCATTAATTTTTTTAGGTATAACTTGGTGTTTGGCCATTACATTTATTTTAAATAGGTCATTGGCCAAATAACCTCTAACCAAAAATATATCATACTTTATAAGAATGAACTTTTCCGCCTCAAAGATAAGCTTGAAACCATGATTTACAAGCAATAAACCACTAACTAGGTTCTTGCAGATGTCCGGGACATACAACACATCCTTTAACGTGAGCTCTTTGCCTGAAGTGAGCTTTAAACCCACGTTTCTCACTCCAACCACCTCAGATGAAGCTTGGTTGCCCATTTGGAATTTTCTTCCACTTACGACTTTATAGGAGGAAAAGACCTCCCTATCTGAGCAAACATGACAAGTGGTTCCCGTGTCCACGAATCATTCTCTTGGGTTATGCACCATGTTGGCTTCAAAAGCCACAACACAAAGATCATTGTCATCCAAGTCTTTCTTGTGCTCGGCTAAGTTTTCTTGCTTGTCTTTGTTCTTCTTTGGCAGCCTACAATCTTTAGCCATGTGTTAGGCTTACCACAATTGTGCAATTACCGTTGAATCTCTTCACCGGCTTCTTCCCCTTCTTGTTTTGATTGGGGTTATAACGCTTTCTTTTGTTGCCCTCCAACAAGTTAACCTTAGCATCCATTGGCATACGAGGCCTAGGATCAGCCTTCCTATTGTCCTTCTTGATTTGAAGCCTGACAATCAAGTCCTCAAGGGTCATCTCCTTTTGTTTGTGCTTCAAGTAATTCTTGAAGTCTCTCCAACTAGGTGGGAGCTTCTCGATCAAACAAGTAACAGTGAAAGGTTCGGGCAAGTTCATGCCCTCGGCTTAAACCTCGTGCACAACCAATTAAAAGTCTTGCACTTGGTCCATCACAAGACGTGAGTCCACCATTTGATACTCCAAGAACCGAGTCATTATGAATTTCTTCACACCGGTATCCTCGATCTTGTATTTCTTTTCAAGAGCATCCCATAGATCTTTGGCCGTCTTGCAGCACACGTACATGCTATACAACGAGTCGCTCATCCCATTCAGGATATAATTCTTACATAGGAAGTCAATATGCAATCATGCATCAAGTGCAGTACGCGCTTCCATGTTAGTATCACCTTCAACAACAGTTGGAGGATCTTGTTTTAGGTACATCGTCATGCCGATAGTGGTCAGGTAGAACAACATCTTCTGTTGTCACCTCTTGAAATTCTTGCCCATAAACCTCTCGGGCTTCTCGTCAATAGATAAAAAATAGCAGGATGAATTGCTGCACTCAAGGTTGCAGCAGCAGTAAAGGAGGAGGATGCAGCAACAGTAGTCGTAGTTGCTGCATTGATGATGACAGTAGGAGGAACGGGTTTCCATCGCCAATAGGAGGAACCTCGGTAGGAGAATTTGGTTTTTACCGTTGTTTGACATTGTTATCTTGTCTTAAGATTGTTTGAAAATAGTATACTACAATGACCAAGTCGAACAGAAACAGAAATAAGCAACAAGAAATAGTAAGTCGAGTCGAAGAAGACCCTCTCTCCTTAAAACGAGATACGCCCAGGGTAGTGCTCACTGGAATATTCGTATCATCTCCTAAAGATAAACCGACTTCATCTTTAGAGTAGTAGTATAACAAACTCAAGAGCTCCGACGAACTTCCAGTGCTTGAGAATTAGCAGATGCAAAGATAGAAAACAATGCAAGAATTTTCAATTTCGATGTGTTGTGAAAAATGATGCATGATGACCCCTATATAGTCTCCAACATGGGGGGTTACACCTAAAATTGATGAGAATTTATTGTAAAAAAATAGGTTTTTTAATGCAAGTTAACGTCCCGTTCAAAAATAAAAAATGGTCAAAAAATGCTCTCGACTTTACAACAAGGCGTTTGCAGTATTCTGAAAACATTACTGCATTCTGCAGCACGTTACTGCACCCGGTGCAATATTCTGGACACATTACTGCATTCTGCAGCACGTTACTGCACCCGACATAGTATTCTGGATACGTTACTGCATTCTGCAGCACGTTACTGCACCCGATGCTGCATTATGGATGCAAACACTATTCTTCAGCACGTTATTGCACCCGATGGTGCATTATGGATGCAAACAACATTTTCGACGTAAACAGCAAGCACAAACAGCACTCGCTATTCAGCAACAGAAAGCAACAACAACATTTTACTCCCGTTGCATCCTGGACGAGGGTGCGCAGCAATCCAGCACCATTAACGGCACCGCAACTTTTACCCTAAAGATAAACTAGGATCGGGTAATACCAGAGCCTCATCCGCCCAAGTCCAGTCCAACGTCCAATTACTAATGACCAAGGCCCACGATTGAGGTCGGGTCCATTTTCCTATGTGGGTTAGTTAAGCACTCCTCCCACATCCAAGACCTTTCATTGACCAACTTTGATGCTTAATTTCTCACTCACCAAAAATTAGTTTTGAGAGATTCGAAATGCCTCGATTATCTACTTCAAATGTAGATTAGTCTTTTATCATCCAATCCTCAAAAGGATTAAATCTTAGTCACTTAACTATTAGTCAAAGTGGTGTCACCCATGTAACGCCCCGTTTCCCTTTATTGGAAATAGGTCGTCACCCTTTACATACTTAAGAAATAAAGAAATTATAACGACTTTATAACATACAGCGGAAGACTTAAAAGTGAAGACACGAGAGTTTTAAAATTTTTACTTTTTAAAACATAACATATATATAATTTAATATCGACTATTAATCAAGTCTAGTCGTGTCTTACCCACATTTCTAAGTAATATGTTTGAACCGAAGACTTGCATGAATTTACACAACAAAACTTATATATAACATAAGATAAGTCTAGGCCCATCGTTTTAACATACTATACACGTTTTAACAACATATTGCTTTTTAAAGAAAAAGAAACATGGTTCTAACATATCTATTTTAATGTGACAGAGAGAAGTCAGCCCAGCCTGCTACACATCCACGTCATCATCTGCCGAGCCTGAAAATTATAAAAAGTAACATCATGAGACACCTCCGGAGAGGGATCCCAGTGGGATAACTTTACTGTCTAATACATTGAAGTAATTAAATCATTAAGCAAGTACTACATGTGGTTCTTAGCCATCTTGAGATACATTTGTGGTTCTTAGCCACACCTGAGAAATATTTTGTGGTTCTTAGCCACACCTGAGAGACTTTTGTGGTTCTTAGCCACACCTGAGAAACATTTTTGTGGTTCTTAGCCACACATGAGAAACATAGACCAGACATTTTATTGCCCTTAAGGTCGTCGCCCAATATGAAAGTTACATACTGGTTATAACTACGGCTTTAACCGTAGATCTTCATACCTAACTTATCAATTCAATTAACAACACATAGTAGAGAGTAGAAGTTACCCACTTGTACGTTGATAGTGCAAAGATTGCCTCCGGATTCACCGATCGTCTCGACTGCGCTCGACACACTTAACTGATTAGCCTCTTATATCGTATAACATAATCTTTCATATTTTATATTAGGTTACTTTAACCTAAAGCATAATCATTAATAACCCTATTCAAATAATCACTCCAAAGACATGTACTAATAAGATTTTATACTCATTCGTTATACTTCATTCAATACATGCTTGATCCTTATGTTAAATTCTAAATATGATCATATCATACACAAATCATTTAGGTGAGATTTAGAATATAGAATACATCATCATACTTATTATATAATTGTTAAGCACTAACAATTTTGAAGGATAAGAATGACACATAAAGTCGCAACAATTTTAATAAATCATAGATAATTTCTAAAATCACATACTTATTCATATAATCACATAAATTCTTTTAGTATAACATATAAAAATATCAAGCGAAAACAAGGTGCACATAATCAGTTATGAATTTCCAAAGTTTGCCGAAAACTGAACATAGTATACACTGAAAATGGACTTTATGGTAAAAATCACCATAAATCGCACAACGTTCTAAAAATGACATAGTAAATTTCTACATACTCCTAAGAACGTTTACTACAACATGGTAAAACATGGCTTATAAATTATATCCCAATAATTAGTTATGAATTTTAGAACAAAACTGAAAACAGGACATCGTCTACGCGAAAAACAGGTTTTATCGTAAAATTCGGCATAAATTGTACAAGACTAAAACAAATGCATACTAAAATCCTACACGTACCTAAGAACAGGTTATAAAATATAGCAAAAGATCATGCATAAATTCGAAGTAAACTGTTCCAAAAAAATACATGAATCAGACCCGAAAACAGGGTAAAAACTGTCTCCGAACAGCTTATCTTAGAAAAATCATATAAAATCGAATTCAACTCCAAATCTTCTGAAATTTTACAGAAATACTCTTGACTTCCTATATTTCAATCTAGCAAAAGGATTCATCTTAATTCAATTTCTAAGATTTTCGAACATAACCAAAACAGTAGCAAAACAAAGCATATCTTTAAACCTATTCTTAAAACAACTTATTTCTTCATTCTAACAACATATAATCCCAAGCAAATTGCCAAAGAACATCTTTGGACTTCTAATCTAAGGTATAAAGCATAAATCATAAGATTTAATGAAGATATAAGAGAGTTAAGCCATAATACCTCTAGGGTTTGAAGTAGAACTTGATGTATATTTGACCTTTGCCTTCTTTTTCCTCTTATGTTATTTGTCTAAGGCTTTGGTTCCTTATGTAGAGATTGAGAGAGAGAACGAGAGAGAGAGAGAGAGAGTTGCATGTTGCAAGTTGGAGATATTTGCATGTTGCAATTAGATTAGTGTGGCTAGTCTAGATTACTTAGTCATAGGTAGCAAACTTATCTTGGAAGATTTGGATTAAAAATAAAGGTTAATCTAATTATTTATCTTGATATTTTGATATTCATATAACATATATGTATAAATACATGCATACCTTATTGTAAAGACTAGAAATAGTAGCATAATGTATAAATCACACAAATGTGGAAATAGATAAGCATAAAATTAAATATTAAATTTTCCATATATATACTTAAATTAATAATAATATTAAGCATTTCGGTTATTTCAATAATTACCTATAATGCATGCTCGTTCAAGTAAGACGTCTTATTTCATAAATATACATATAAGATCATAAGTAAAACCTTCTAAAAAGAAAGCATATAAACCTAAATCATTTTATTCAATTAATTTAATTAACATCTTATCTTTTACTTCCGTTCATGTGTGTCGAGTGAGTGGAAATCGAGCTCGGTTTCTTCCGTGAGCAATCCTGCAAAACCCTTAAAAATCTGGAAAGACCAACATGTCATAAAATCTTTAAAATAAACAAGCACAACGAAACGTAACCTCATAAATCATAACTTAATGTCATATAATATCTCACACTTAACTCATTCTTAAATGAACATTAAAAGCAATTTTAATAAATATGCATATGCAGGTTTTCTTGAAATGGGGTGTTACAACCCACCATTTTCAACAACCAATTTTCCGACATTGTCATCATAAAAAATGGGGAAATTGTTAGGATATTTCTGTTTAGTTTTTGATGAGATAAAACAGTAATGTAATAGGGATTTGGAGTATCCCATTTTTCCATGATGTTTATATGGAAACTTAGTTTTGTTTCTTCAGTTTCAATCTGAGTTGAAGATCGGAGTATCGCGGAATTCAGCAAGAAGGAAGTTACTGATAGCAAGAATCAGCAAGGAGTCGCTATTGGATATTACATTCAGAAAGCAGTAATACAACAAGCAGCAATATAGTAAGCAGTAAGAAGAACTGGGAACAGAAAGCAATGTTGAACAGAAAGCTGGCACAGAACAGAAAGATGGTGCAGCATGTTAGGATTTGAAGAGCAAATATAGCGAATTTAATATGAACAAAAAATAAGAGACAATGATTTGTTCACCTAGTTCATCAATTGACTACGTTTGGGGGCACTACCAAGCCAGGAGAATGTATTAATTTTCTTGTGTTGATAAATACAATGAGCCAAAGGGTTATTTATAGGCAAAACTGGGATGTAGTCCTAATGCATATCTAATTAGAAATCCTAAAGTATTATCTGACTAAAAATCCTAAAGTCTATCTAACTAGGAAAAAACTGTGGTTATCGGATAGACGATCAGATTCCATAACCCAACAATCTCCCACTTAGAGACTGACTTCAAATTATAACTTGTCTTCTCCATTTCATCAATGTCTCTCACTGGTAGTAGTGTCAGGCCTTCATCTCAGTTTCCAAGGTCAGTTGAAGTCATGCATGGCTTCAACTTTTCTAAGGTCACAATCTTAGTCAACATATCAGCAAGACTCTCACTTCCTTGAATCTTCATCAGCTGCAAGATTTTGTTCTCCACAAGGTAACAAATGTAATGATACCTCAACTCAATGTGTTTCATTCTCGAGAGAAAAGTTGGATTTTTTGCTAAGTGAATAGCAGTCTAACTATCACTGTACAGAATACTGTCATTCTGTTTCTTCCCCAATTCACGCAAGATATTCTACAACCATACAATCTCTTGACTAGCCTCAGTCATTACTACATACTCTGCTTCTGCATTGGATTGTGCTACAATCTTCTGCACCTTAGAAGTCCAAGAGATTGTTATACCACCAAATGTAAACACATATCCAGTTGTGCTTCTTCTTTTATCAAAATCGATTAATGCTAAGTCTGCATTAACATATCCTGTCAATTCGACACTTTTGCCTTCAAAGCACAAGGTTTTCTCTGTAGTACCTCTTAAGTACTTGAGGATCCACTTTACTGTCTCCCAATGTTGCTTTCCCGCATTACTCATGAACCGACTAACTACTCCTACTACATCTGCAATGTCAGGTCTTGTGCACATCATAGTATACATCAGACTGTCAATTGCAGAAGCATATGGAGTTTTCTGCATATAGGCACGCTCCTCTTCACTACTGGGTGAGTCATTGTTGGATAGCTTAAACTGGCTACCCAAAGGGATACGAACTGGCTTTGTATTTTCCATGCTGAACCTCTTCAAAACCTTCTTGATATACTCAGCCTGCGAAAGATATAACTTTTTTGCCACCCTATCACGCTCAATACGCATGCCCAAAATTTGCTTAGCCTCTCTAAGGTCCTTCATAGCAAACCGGTCAGACAACTGTTTCTTTAATTTGCTCACCTCTCGAGCACTAGAATCTGCTATCAACATGTCATCAACATATAACAACAAAATGATATAACCCTTGTCATACCTCTTGAAATAGCAACAATGGTCAGCCTCGTATCTATAGAATTCAATCTCATGCATGAATCCATCGAACTTCTTGTACCACTGTAATGGAGCTTCTTTCAGGCCATACAGGTTCTTCTTCAATCTACAAACAAGCTTATTGTTCCCCTCTGATAAGTATCCATCTGGTTGCTCAATGTAGATTTCTTCCATCAAATCCCCATGAAGAAAATCTATTTTCACATCCATTTTCTCTAACATCAAGTTTTCTGCAGCCACCATACTCAAAACTAACCGAATGGTGGTTAATTTTACAATAGGGGTGAAAACGTCGGTATAATCAATACCATGTTTCTGCTCAAACCCTTTTATAACCAGTCTTGTCTTAAAACGCTTGCTTCCATCAGCCTTCTCTTTAATTCTGTAAACCCACTTGTTATGCAACATTTATTTTCCTTTTGGAAGCTCAACTAGTTCTCATGTTTCATTAGCCTTCAACGAATTCATTTCATTATCCATCGTTAGTTTCTACTTGCTCACGTGTTCACTGCATGTTGCTTCTGCATAACATTCTGGTTCACCACTAACTGTAAAAAACAAGTAATGAAGAGAATGTGAATACCTATCAGGTGATTTATGTATTCTAGAGGACCTTCACAGCGGAATTATCGATTGTGGTGTGTGTGGTTCCTCGTCATCTACCACCTCATTATCATCAGCCACTTTGCTCTCACCCGAGTTCGAGATGTCTAACTCGACAACTTGTTTCTTAAAACCAAATGATTCAGATGCACCCAACCTATCTTTGTACAAGATCTGTTCATTAAATATGACATCTCGACTATGAATTATCTTTCGATTCTTCTCATCCCAAAATCGATTGCCAAATTCATCACCATCATATCCAATAAACGTACATTTAATAGATTTAGCATCCAACTTACTTCTATCAGCAGGATCAATATACACGTATGAAACACAACCAAATACTGAAAGAAATGACAGATTTACCTCTTTACCGCTCCAGACCTCCTCTGGTATGCAATTTTCCAAGGGAGCTAAGGGTCCTCTATTTAATAAGTAAGCAGTAGTGCTAACTGCATCTACCCAAAACATCTTCGGCAACCCACACTTCAATCTCATGCTTCTAGCATGATCATATAGTGTTCTGTTCATATGTTCTACAACATCGTTTTGTTGAGGGGTTCCTTTCACAGTTTTCTCAAAATTCTTTGAGCTCTCGGAGATCATACTCATCACCATTATCAGATCTCAAACATTTCATCTTAAGACCCATCTCAATTTCTACAAGAGCCTTCCATTCTTTAAAACATCAAAGGCATCAGATTTATTTTTCAGAAAATAAACCTATATTTTTCTCATTGAGTCATCTATGAAAGTCATGCAATAAGACGTTTCACAAAGAGATGTTGTCACGCCCCCTTTTCCACACTTAAAAATTATGCGGGCGTGCAAGAAGAAAAGGTAAAAGACATTTACTCATACAGAAGAATGAGATAGGAGACTAGCAAAAGAATGAGGTAACAGACGAGCATAATCATTACATATAATCCATCGGAATCAACCGATTAAACAAAAACATTCACAGCGGAAATTAAACCATCAGGATCCATCATTCATAGCATAAACGAGATTAAACTTACAAAACGTGAATTATAAAAATCATTGTTTAATTGTTGTGTGACAACAGACTTAAAATAAACATGTCCAAATAGGGCACCATTCCTCTCCCTCTAAGGTTCAACATGCTCGTCATCTCCTGTAACGTGAATTACAGAATAGGGGGTGAGTGCGTGGAATACACTCATGGGGATAAATCCACATCTTATAACATTCGACAGATATATAAATCAGAAAATACGTAACAATCCGCACGTGGTCACAACACGTAAAATGCATAGCACGTATCTCGTAACTCATCCTTTAGGTGCGGGTATTACCCGTCTTATCCCATAAAATGATCTTAAATACCGCTGGTGCATTTACAGGACCACCAAACCTTCCAGGTAGTAGAGGGGATAAGAGATAGTTTTTTTACGGACCATAAGTCCCTTCAAACATGCAATGTGGACCGTAGTCCTTTCACAGTATATCATGAACACATAATCATAGCATATAATCACTGCATTTAGTATTCCTCAATCATGCACTATAATAGGGAAAACTGTAAATAAATAAAGATTTAGAAATTACCCCCACCTTGTTCGGTGGTTACCACGTGAGTAGCGAGTATAAAATGTCAAGTATCACAAAGCACAATCCAACTGATAGCCTACACAAGTTACAGTATTTCTTAGATCCTTAATACATTTAATTAAAGATATAAATGATTTCGGAGAAGATACGATCGATAAAGACGAGACGGATCGGAAGACATAAAGATTGAGATTAAAGAAACGAGGGTGAAAATTCAGTCCAATAGGCTGATATTAAAGATGGTAAGATTTGGGTCGCAACAAAAAAAAAGAGCTCATTCAGAGTTGAAACGAGCTCGAACGGAGTGTTTTAAGATTGAGGGGTATTTTGGTAATTTTGATCAAAGGGTTGACTTTGACCGGGACCCCCGACTCCCGGTCGACGACATCTCGTCGCCGACGACTTTATGATAACGTACAATGGAAAAAAAGTATTTCGTATCGTAAACACGACGCCGCGCGCGCACCCGTCACACGTTGTCGCGCACGCGCGCTACCCATCACCCGCCGCTGGGCACCCAGTCACCTGGCGTCTCCCGGTGCGAGCGCCCAGCAGCCTCCCCGGTGCGCCAAGCAACAGCAACAGCGCACCAGCAACTTCCAGCCGCTTCCAGCTGCGGCGGTGCCGTCTAGCGCCGCCCCCATCTGACCCACCGGGCGACCCCAACTCCGGCCACCACCACCTTCGGTGGCCGTGAATAGTACCCCAAAACAGCCCCCAAACATCACACAAACACACACATGCATGCACACAACACCTTGCACCACCACCTTTTCAACTACCATTTCAGCTTCGGCGCCGCCACCACCCCCAACTATAGCCCGACATCCCGGGAAGGTCAGCCACCACTCCGGCAAAGGAGGAAAGAGAGAGAGAGAGAGAGAGAAAACCGGGGAGAGAGAAAGGGTGGAAAAATAAGGGTTAGGGTTTTTCGGCAACGTTTTTGTCGTTTCCCAACAAACGAGACATCGAAATTGAAATCTGAAACCTATCCTAGACTCATCTCAACAAGACCTATGTTCTGTAGGAAATCGGCTGAAACCAAGAAAAATGATTTTCCGGCACCGGCGATGACGCGGCGCCGGCGGTGTCGGTGACCAGAAAATAGAGAGAAGAGAGGAGAGAGAGACTAACGTGTTTTCATCGATTTATCCTCGTTCGAAAAAACGGTGATTTATGATTCGAAAACACCCCTATATATAGAATTTCGGAAAACACTATTCATCGAAAATATCTTGGGTTATTGTTCATGGTAAAAATCTTGGCCTACTATTCACCGGAAATATCTTTCATTTTTCCAAATCTTCGAATTTCGCCATTTTCTTCGCCATATGAGCTAGGGTCTCCGATTGACCTCTAATTCATTTCTATCTTCTCATTTTTTCATTACGCATCTTATGGTATAATTATAATATATGTTCCACGACTAGAAAATATTTCCATCTAAAATATGCATGTATCACGTATCTGAAACGCATATAATTAAATTAAACAGTCAAGATTAACGCACATAATAATTCAATTAAGGGTTTAGTATTTAATTAACCAATTATGCTTCATTTTTGTCCTGGGCACTACATCCCTTATCCCTTAAAAGAATTTTGTCCTCGAAATTAAACGTGTACCTAAGAACGGTAAAATTAGCTACTTGTCAAGAATCTCATCAAAGAACTTGCAGGCCTCGATTATTTGGCTAAGCTCGATGTTCAGAACTTTTATCAGTCCTGAGCTACTTCAATTCCTTCTCGAACCTTCCTAACCGAATCGCACTTCTGCTTCTCATTCTTCTCCTTCTTCAACTCATAGTACTGATTGTTGTAATAATCATCCTATATACTTCTTGTTTTCACCATTTTACTTGCGGAGTAGAGTGAAGAGTAGTTGGCACTGGAGAATCGTATTTCTCAGTCAAAGAAGTAAGTTTATTTTCGATAAAGGTAAAGAAAAGAGAGAAAGAGAAAGAGAGTTGAAGAGATAGGGGAAGAGTTGTCGCATCCAACAAGAGGAATTAGCTGCATGCGTAACTCCTATCGTAGAATTTCTAACGCGTTCCTGAGATGCTATACGTGGTGCGTTCTATCGCACGAATAGATGAGAATATCGTCAATGAACACGATGATGAAAAAGATCAAGATATGGATGGAAAACGCGATTCATCAAGTCCATAAAGACAGCTGGAGCATTGCTAAGTCCAAATGGCATTACTACAAACTCATAGTGGTCATATTTCATCCTGAATGTTGTCTTAGATATATCCGCATCTTTGACTTTCATCTGGTGATATCCAGACCTTAAGTCAATCTTTGAGAACACACTGACATCTCTTAATTGATCAAAAAGATCTTCAATTCGAGGCAGTGGATACTTATTCTTTATTGTCCGCTTGTTCAGCTATCGGTAATCAATACACATCCGAAAGCTTCCATCCTTCTTCTTTACAAAGAGCACTGGAGCTCCCCAAGGCGACACGCTTGGTCTGATGACACATTTTATCCAAAAGTTCTTGTAATTGAATCTTCAGTTCTTGTAATTTCTTCGGTGTCATCCGATAAGGAGCTTTCGACACCGGTGTTGATCTTGGGATGAGATCAATCTCAAAGGTCACTTGTCGATCCTGTGGAGGACCAGGTAAACCCTCTGGAAAGACATCTATGTATTCCTTTATCACAGGTACATTCTCGATAGAAACTGGCCCTTGCTCGGAATTCACCATGTTGACCAACCAAGCTTCGCAACTTCTTTTGCTAAGCATCTGGGTTGCTTTCATGACCGAGATAATCCTTAAGTCAACTTTAACTCGTGTCCCATGAAAGGTGAACTCCGGTTCTCCAGGTGCTTGAAAGACGATTTCTCTTGCACGACACTTGATTATTGCGTGATTGAACTCTAGCCAGTCCATCCCTAGGATTATATTGAAATCCTCCATTTCCAAAACGTGAAGATCAGCTAGAAGAATCTTATCTTCAAAAGCGATCTTTAAGTGACGGTACAAGTGTTTTATCTTTACCGTCTTTCCTAAAGGGATACTAACCTCTAGAGTTTTAGCGACTATTCTACGGTCTTCATGCTTCCGCAAGTTACAGAAGTTGACAGATATAAAGGAGTGTGCTGCTCCGGTATCAAATAGGATGAGAGCAAGTATATCACATACTGATAACATACTTGTCATCGTTTCTGATCCCTCAGCAGCTTCTAGGCGGGTAAGAGCGAAAGCCCGCGCTCTGCCTGCCACTGGCCTCAAGTTTGGGGCTGTAGCTGGCAAGTTTCTCATCTTCCAGCAGTTTGCTACTATATGCCCCGGTGCTCCACATGTGTAGCAGTTCTGTGTTCCTTGTTGACATGGTCCCGAGTGTATCTTTTCACATCTAGCACACGGGTTTCCAGGTTTAGGAGTGGGAAGAAGTGGGGCGTTGCTTGCCCTTTGAAATTTGTTCTGGGCAAAACTCTGGCTTGGGCCAAACCACTTCCTTTTTACAAGAGTCGGAAAAGCTTCATTGGGAGGTATAACATCCAAACTCAAACGAGAGGTGATCTCTTAAGCTCTCTCGATAACACTTGCATATGTCATCATCCCCTGCATAGCCAGAATTGAACTAATCTCTGGACGAAGGCCCTTTCAAATCGCCAGGCCTTCTTGATATCGGTATCCACCAAGTGTGTGGCGTACCAGCTCAGATGATTGAACCTCAGCTCGTACTCTCCTACTGTCGAGATCCCTTCACGGAGATGTAGAAACTATATTTCTTTTTTATCTCGGTAGGATTGAGGTATGAAGTGATGAGTAATCACTTCCTTAAAATTCTCCCATGTCATCTTCTCTCTTTGAGTGGGTAACAGGGTCCTCTCATACGAGTCCCATCAATGACTCGCTTCTTCTATGAGCTGGAAGATTGCACAGGAGATCTTCTGCTCCTGGGTACACGTTAAGTGTCCAAATAATCGGTCGAGTGACCTTAGCCACTCTTCCGCATCTGATGGTTCTCCTTTCCCATCGAACGTCGACGGATTAAATCGCCAAAATTGTTCATATATTAAGTTCGGATCGGATCTTGCTGGTGGTGGGGTGGCTCGAGTTACCTCAAAGTGTTGTCAATCCCCTTAGCACCGTTACTAAATTTCCTACATTCGCATTCTCATCTCTCTCCGGCTGATTAGTCGGTTGTGGTTGTTCCCGTCGAGGTCGTCCTCTTGACATAGTTCTATTACGATATATATATGTCGTTTAGGTTTCAAAATAAATATAGAAGATAAAGAAAAATAAACGCGAAACGCGTGAAGAGATATAAACGTATATTCCATAAGATAGAAAAGGAATTATACGTGCAATATATATATATACATATAAGCAAAATATGGGTAGTCTTTACATCCTAACAGAAGGATTATATACACTAACTACGAAATAAAAGCTAACATATACATATAGAAGGTTATATCGTTTGTGGTATATATATATATATCATAAAAGTCATCACCCTAGTGTCTACGCGACTGCGGCTGGAGGCGGCGGAGGCCCCTGTAGCCCTGGTGTCCTGTCCCTCGGGTCGCCTGCCTCCGGGTCATCCTCCTTAAGGTCCTCCTTGGGATCCTCCTCGGGATCCTTCTCGGGCTCAGAACTACTGCTGGATGGATCGTAGGGTCCCGGCTCGGGAGCAATTGGAAGTCCATATCGACCCTACAAATCCAATATCTGTCTAGCTATGTTCCCGAAATCGACGACGGGTATGTGATCTACCGACGAATAAACCAGCTCATCCCGATAAACCAAACATGCCCTAATCTCCCACTCACGAGGCAGAGTATGGATCATGTGTAAACAGGCCTGGACACCACCAATCTTACCTTATGTGTCTCCCGTCTCCCTCCAACAGTGCAACAGCTTAGCAACATGCTCACCGACCGACACGTCTCCTATCACTCTACTCTAAAAAAAACATCGTCTGAATCTCTCCTCACGCGTCTCTAGTGGTTGAACATGTATCCTAGCGGTAAACCTAATTCTATTCATCTGTCAGGTATAAATTATACGAGTTTTTTTTTATCATCAATCAATATCCGTAACACCCCCTTCAAACCATAACGGTTTATATCATGCTAACAAGGTATCACATAACAGGTAAACACTCTTTTTCTCAAGTCCTATGATCAGGGAGAGACTCCTATAGAGAGAGGATGGTGCTTATCCATTTCTTTTCGAAAATATTTTCACGTTTAAAACACGTTTTTTCTCATTTTCTTTTTATAAAACAAGTTTGAGCAAGTTCGAAAATAATAGAACATTGCTCTGATACCAAACTGTCACGTCCCATTTTTCACACTTAAAAATTATCAGAGTTTTCCTTGCGGGTGTGCAAGAAGAAAGGGTAAAAGACGTTTACTCATACAGAAGATGGAGATAAGAGACAGATATCAGAAGAATGAGGTAGGAGACGAGCAGAAGAATGAGGTAGGAGACGAGCAGAATCATTACATATAATCCATCGGAATCAACCGATTAAACAAAAACATTCACAGCGGAAATTAAACCATCAGGATCCATTATCCATAGCCTAAACGAGATTAAACTTACAAAACGTGAATTATAAAAATCATTGTTTAATTGTTGTGTGACAGCAGACTTAAAATAAACATGTCTGGATAGGGCACCATTCCTCTCCCTCTAAGGTTCAACATGCTCGTCATCTCCTGTAACGTGAATTACAGAATAGGGGGTGAGTGCGTGGAATACACTCGTGGGGATAAATCCGTATCTTATAACATTCGACAGATATATAAATCAAAAAATACATAACAATCTGCACGTAGTCACAGCACGTAAAATGCATAGCACGCATTTCGTAACTCATCCTTTAGGTGCGGGTATTACCCGTCTTACCCCATAAAACGGTCTTAAATACCGCTGGTGCATTTATAGGACCACCAAACCTTCCAGGTAGTAGAGGGGGTAAAAGACAGTTTTTTTACGGACCATAAGTCCCTTCGAACATGCAATATGGACCGTAGTCCTTTCACAGTATATCATGAACACATAATCATAGCATATAATCACTGCATTTAGTATTCCTCAATCATGCACTATAATAGGGAAAACTGTAAACAAATAAAGATTTAGAAATTACCCCCACCTTGTTCGGTGGTTACCACGTGAGTAGCGAGTATCAAATGTCAAGTATCACAAAGCATGATCCAACTGATAGCCTACACATATTACAGTGTTTCTTAGATCCTTAATACGTTTAATTAAAGATATAAATGATTTTGGAGAAGATACGATCGATAAAGACGAGACGGATTGGAAGATCTAAAGATTGAGGTTGAAGAAACGAGGGTCAAAATTCAGTCCAATAGGCTGATATGAAATAGGGTAAGATTTGGGTCGCAACAAAAAAAGAATGAGCTCATTCGGAGTTGAAACGAGCTCGAACGAAGCGTTTTAAGATTGAGGGGTATTTTGGTAATTTTGGTCAAAGGGTTGACTTTGACTGGGACCCCCGACTCCCGGTCGACGACATCTCATCGCCGATGACTTAATGATAACGTACGATGGAAAAAATGTATTTCGTATCGTAAACACGGCACCGCGCGCACACCCATCACTCGACGTCGGGTGCCCAGTTACCCGACGTCTCCCGGCACGCGCGCCCAACAACAGCAGCAGCGCACCAACAACTTCCAGCTGCGGTGGCACCGGGCACCTGACCCGCCGGCAACCCCAACTCCGGCCACCACCACCTCCGACCACCACCACCTCCGGCGGCCATGAATAGTACCCCAAAACAGCCCTCAAACATCACATAAACACAAACATGCATGCACACAACACCTTGCACCACCACCTTTTCCACCACTATTTCAGCTCCGGCGCCGCCGTGGGCGGCGGCGCCACCACCCCCAACTGATAGCCCGACATCCCGGGAAGGTCAGCCACCACTCCGGCGAAGGAGGAGAGAGAGAGAAAATCGAGGAGAGAGAAAGGGTGGAAACACAAGGGTTAGGGTTTTACGGCGACATTTTTGTCGTTTCCCGGCGAACGAGACATCGGAATTAAAATCCAAAACCTATTCTAGACTTGTCTCAACGAGACCTACATTCTATGCGAAAATCAGTTGAAACCAAGAAAAACGATTTTCCGGCATCAGTGTCGGTAACCAGAAAATAGAAAATAGAGAGAGAAGAGAGAGACTTACGTGTTTTCATCGATTTAGCCTCATTTGGAAAAATGGTGATTTATGATTCGAAAATATCCCTAAATATAGAATTTTGGAAAACACTATTCATCGAAAATATCTTTGGTTACTGTTCATGGTAAAAATCTTGGCCTACTATTCACCGGAAATATCTTTCATTTTTCCGAATCTTCGAATTTTGCCCTTTTCTTCACCATATGAGCTACGGGTCTCCGATTGACCTCTAATTCATTTCTATCTTCTCGTTTTTTCATTACGCATCTTATGGTATAATTATAATCTATGTTCCGCGACTAGAAAATATTTCCATCTAAAACATGCATTTATCACGTATCTGAATCGCATATAATTAAATTAAACAGTCAAGATTAACGCACATAATAATTCAATTAAGGGTTTAGTATTTAATTAACCAATTATGCTTCGTTTTTGTCCTGGGCGCTACAGATGTCACTGGTACTGGTCCCACAAGTCGTTGTGGACTAACTCCAATTTCTGTTTCTTCAAGGTTCTGTCTCCTTTTAAAAAACTCACTCTTTTATGTTTTTCAAATACACAGTCCTCATACAACCCGAATTTCAATTGTCTTGAGGCCTGACAGCTTACCTTTCGAACACAACACTTTCATCCCCTTCTCACTCATGTGGCCAAGAAGACAATGCCATAAATCTGCATCATTCTTTGCACCTGCAAGAGCAATGTTATCTCAAGTGTTGCATGTGGTATACAGCGTTCCCTCCTTATTATCTCGAGCCACCACCATAGCTCTTTTGGATATCTTCCATGTTTTACAGCCAAAGGTCACAACGTAACCTTCATCATCAAGCTACCCAATGGAAAGTAAATTCCTCTTCAATCCAGGAATATGTCTCACATTATACAGCTGCAAAATAGTTTCATTCAGTGTCTTGATCCAAACATCCCCTTTTTTCCATGATTTCCAAAAGCTCATCATCAGCAAGATAAACCTTTCCAAAATCTCTAGAGGTGTAATGTTCCATTACGTCAGCACTGCTGCATGAATGAAACAATACTCCAGAATCTAATACCCAAGATTCTAATGGACTGCTTACGCTCAGGATTAACACATATGCGTTCTCCTCAATGGTTGCATTTGCTGATTTATTATCCTTCTTCGGTGTCTTGCACTGATTTTTATAATGCACGAGTTCATGACAATTGTAGCACTCAATCTGACTCTTGTCTTTTTTCGGCTTATTTCTGTCCCTCGACTTCGATCTATCCCGATTCAAATCCATTTTAATTCTGATCTGTCTATGTTTCTTATAGTCAAGGTTGATCCTGCAATCACACCTAATTCTTTTCTGTGAATTTCTTCACTTATGATCAGGTCTCTAACTTTATCAAATCTGAGTTTCACATTTCCTGCTGAGGCACTAACGGCTGTCACCATCCCACTCCAACTTTCTGGTAAAGAGGATAACAAAATTAGGGCTTGTACCTCATTATCGAAATTAATCTCAACTGAGCTCAATTGGGCAATGATCATATTGAACTCATTTAGATGATTGGCCACTGTAGCACCCTCTATCATCCTTAGGTTAAACAACCACCGTATTAGATGAACCTTGTTCGCGGCTGATGGTTTCTCGTACATCTCGATCATAATCTCTAACATCTCCTTCATGGTTTTTACCTTTACCATGTGGAGCGCAACATTCCTAGATAACGAAAGATGAACCACACTCATCGTCTTTCTATCCAATAGCGCCCACTCATCGTCCTTTATAGATTCAGGCTTTGTACCCAAATGTTGATATAGATCTTTACCGTACAGGTAATCCTCAATCTACAGTTTCCAGAATTCAAAATCTGATCCATCAAACTTCTCAACATGTGATTTCCCTTCAGCCATCGTAATTGCTCTCACCAGATCTACTGAACTCGATGCTCTAGATACCAGTTGTTAGGATTTTAAGAGTAATTATAGAGAATTTAATATGAATGAAAAATAAGTTACTACGATTTATTCACCCAGTTTGTCAATTGACTACATTTGGGGGTACTACCAAGCCAGGAGAATTTATTAATTTTCTTGTGTTGACAAATACAATAAGTCAAAGGGTTATTTATAGGTAAAACTGGGATGTAGTCCTAATACCTATCTAACTAGGAATCCTAAAGTCTTATCTGATTAGGAATCCTAAAGTCTATCTAACTAGGAAAAAATCGTGGTTATCGAATAGACGATCAGACTCCATAACCCAACACAACATTCTGAACAGGAAGTAGGAAGAGACAACACGTATTATTATGCAGTACGAGGAAGATCACTGCTATACGAGATCGTCATGTTAAAATAGCCGATAGAAAGAAGTGATCGAGTTTTACGAAAAACCAGTGTCATGTCGACACATGGACCGACGACCTGAAATAAACCTGACGTCGAAGACCGCTACATTTAATGAATTGCAGAATAAGACAAGAACTCTTCCCTAATTTCTCCAGAAACATTTAATGCAAGAGTAGAGAAGATCAATGAAGATCAAAGTAATTCAAATTCAAATGAAGTGTGTCTCTCTTCAACGGGCACATTTCCTACAGCTATATATAGAGGAAGAGTTGACTGGAGAAACTACTGGAATATTGATTTTCGAATTCTCTCTTGCAAGAACATTCTCTCAAGTATTTAGTCAATCAACCTCACTATGAAGCATACAAGTCTTCAAGTGTTTCAAGAACTTCAGAGTTATCAAGGCTGACTTCGAAGCATCAGTTGAAGACCTCATATACTTTTACTTTTGTATTGTGTGCTAGGTTGTTTATCGGTGTTCTCAGTGGGAAGGATTTAGATCCTCACTAAGTGTTAGTCTTATTTTTGTTAAGGCTCTGACTCTAAGTGAGTTAGCAGTATCTTGTGTGGGTTAGCCTAAGGATTCTTGTGATTCCTGTAGATGATAGTTTGCTAGGTGTTAGATTATTGAGATAAGTCTTGTAAATCAATCTTACCTAACGAAGTTCCTCCTCGAAGAAGGAGTAGAGTGGAAGTAGAAGGATTACACCACCTTCGAACCACTATAAACCTATTTGTGAGCTTTTATTGCTTTATCATAATTGTGCTGCTTTATATATTTGCTCATTCTGCATAAGAAGCTTGAGAAAATCATATTTCAAAAAGAAAATGTTTTAAAAAAAAACTATATCTCTATATTTTCCGCTGTATACAACAACTCTGAAACAGTAAGCTGAAACAACATTACGCCCAGCTTACTGATTCTATGTCGTTTGTTGTTTTCCGAAGTAGAATTCAGCAGCGATAGTTCAGAAAGATTTGAAAACGAAAAATTTGATAGAGGTTCATTCACCCCCCTCTGAACTTCTGAACCACTTGGGATCAACAAGTGGTATCAGAGCAAGTTGGGTTAAAAGCCAACTTGTCTGGTCACCTACCCAGATCTACCCATCTTTGTTGGAAAAACCATTTTTCTTTTTTGCAAACCAAAACTCATTTGTTTTAGCATAAGCATGGATTTCTCTCACCATAAATTGTCAATGTTTTCCATAAAAGAGTATGATAATTGGAAGATACGAATGGAGGCTCATCATTCGGCCATGCATGAGGAAATGTGGTATGTGATTACTGAAGGACCTCCAATAATTACTAAACAAAATCCAGCATTGGGAAGAGAGCTACGGGAAAGAGAAAGAGCTGAGACTGAAGCGGCTGTAGCAGTAGTAGGTGAAGTAGAAGCTGCACTTGAGGGAGCTGTAAGTGACGATGATGCTAAAAGAGCCTGTCTCTGACCTCGACCAGCATGACAAACAGCTAGAGCCGAAGCCCCCGACTACAAAAGGGCTTCTCCGCCTGCTAAATATTTGATCAAACCAAGGCATGAGTATACCGTTGAAGACAGGAAAAGAGCAAACTTGGACAATGTGGCCAAAAATGTCTCTTGTTCCTTATATTGGACAAAGGAACCTTCAGTAAGGTGAAGACATGCAAGAGCAAAAGAAATTTAGGATAAACTGGAACAGATATGCGAAGGGACCGAGCTAGCAAAGGACAACAGGGTATCCACAGCAACACAACTATTTGAGTTGTTCAAACAAAGACCAGGAGAATCCTTGGAAGAACTAGACTTGAGATTCACAGCCATTGTAAATGAGCTCGAATCCCTGGGAAAGTTCTACAGTCAGAAGGAAAAGAACATCAAAGTGCTGAGAGCACTGCCCACTCGAATCCCTGGGAAAGTTCTACAGTCAGAAGGAAAAGAACATCAAAGTGCTGAGAGCACTACCCATTAAATAACCCAGATTGCCTTTTGTTATAATAACCCACTCTCATTTAATTAATTTCAATTAAATATTGCTTTAATTTAATTAAATTCCTACATGAGTGTCTGATCAATTCGATATAATGGAGAAAATTACAATTGGTCTATACCTCTTGATAAAATTAGTATCCATATATCAATAGATCAATATATATGTCACTTTCTTAATCAAGTTATAAACATCAAAGTTCAAACTATATCATTAACCCCACCCTAGTTTGTTGTCAACTTTTGAACACAATATTGTCAAGAAAAAGGGGAATGTTGTGATGGTGGTGTTTCGTTAGTCACATCATTCAATTGCAGATAATGCTCCTCAATTTTTCCATGCATTATTGTGTACTTTTCTTAAGCTTATTTACTTGCAAAAATAGTCACCATTCTTGTAATCCTTGCCTTGGGATTTTTCCTTGCTAGATGAGTTGAATTTGAGGGTATAATTGTAATTCCAAAGGCAAAAAACAATTGCTGTCCCAATTTTATGAACACAGCCTCACCACTTGTGTTGTGATTGGGCAACAAATCATGTTTTGTCCCTAAGTTTGTAGGAGATGTCACATGAGGGCCATAATTTGTTTCCAAGATATTTGAGTTTGTATTAGCTGGAAATCAATAGTACAAATTTTATTTATTTTTTTAATTAGGTCCACCATTTTGTTAGGATGTATACTATAAGCCTAGTTTTTTGTATGAACATCGTTTATGGAATGAGAATCACATTGGTCATATGTTTGCATTTTATATTTGTTATATATGTTTATGCAATGTCCAATTAATTTATATTATAGATAACTTGGTGTGTGGTGCCACACAGAAGATCATGTTATCAGTTTCTTATAAATTATAAATAGTAGCTCACAACCAAGATGGATTTGGACAAATCATCGGAATGGTTGTAGTGTAGTTTGGTATTAGTCTGTCTTGACTATAAAACTACACTAGTACACTTTGTGTGTATTGAGCAGGACCATTTGAGGTTGTTCGTTTTATACTGACTATATAATAGAACAAGACCTCTGTTATTATGGATGTACATCTTCTTAATCCCTATATAATAACGGGCACGTATGCTCACTGTTTATTTCTTTAATTTGCCAATGGGTGAGATTTATTCATAAATCAATAAACTCGGTGAGTTGGGAGATAGCATTGTTTATATGGTGTTCTGTTGATTATAGAAGGAATCCGTGTCCTAATTATTTAGGATGATAATGTCCCCTTGAGGAGCTCATAAGGATTATCATGTAAACCCTGCAGGTGGATTTAATCCGACATGATAATAAGGATGAGTGGTACTACTCTTGGAATTAGATGTAAATTATTTAAGTTGTCAGTAACTTATTTAATTTACGGACATTCGATATCTTAAACACGGGGAAATAAATGTACACATAATAAGGAGCCCATATTAAATATGGGATTGGGATGGTAGTTCAATAATAATTCTCTAGTGGACTGAATTATTATTGATGGGCTTCAGTTATGTGTTCGGGCCGAACGCAGGATACTAAAGCCCATCAGGAGGCCCAACCCAATTCCTCCTCTAGGTCCCTGGTGTAGCCTATATATAGCTCTTTTCATCAGCGCCTCTCATAACACAGAACTCAGATCACAGAAAACACGTGATAAGTGAGAGAGAGCGGAACTGATTTTTCTCGAAGGATCGTTGGCCACGCAACGTTCGAGAAGGGCTCAGAGGAATACATCAGAAGATCAAGAGGTCTACAAGGGTATGATTTCTTTCCGCTGCGATTTATCTTTGGATCCCGATTCCGATAGCATAGGGCCGGCGATCCGTCGGTTCCAACAATTGGTATCAGAGCCACGGTTTCTGGTTCTATGTAATTGGATCGGTTATATATTACGATCTTATGCTTTTTCATACGTTTTATATTCAGATTGTATGATAGTAGGATTGCATAGGATAACTCGGTTTTGCAGGTTACCTATATATCCAACTATTATGGTCTGTATGTATGTTTAATGTATGATCTAAACCCTCGGACCTGTCGAGGTTTTTATTTTGGGTTGGTTGCATGATTGTAATAGTAAAAACACGGCGGTTTGTCGTGTTAGGTTTTACATATTCTTGATTTGTTCTCGATGTAATTTTGTTCGATCTCATATGGTGTATTCTGATCCTACAAGGATTCTGCATAGGGTTTGGTAGATGTTCGAACTAGATTCTGTATAGGATTGGTAGATGTTCGAACTAGATTCTGTATAGGATTCCTGTTCGATCGAGACTTCTATTCGAACTAGGATTGGCGTTCGAAGGGGCTGTTCGATCAAGATTGCTAGGCGCTGGAACAGATTGCTCGATGGGGCTGATCGATCAGATCAGTAGATTGGCGCTGATTCTGTGCAACAACCTGCTGGATTTGCGCAACAATCGCTGGATTTGGCGCTGATTCTGTTCGCTGGATGTTGGTGCTGATTAGGGTTTTAAACCCTAATTTTTTCTAACGGGGCGCTGCCCCGCACCCCGCGACCTGACCGGGCAGGTCGATCCCCGCGACCTGACCGGGCAGGTCGATCCCCGTTTAGCAGGCAAACATTCAATCGAAGTGGCCATAATAGTTGGATTTATATTATTCCGTATTTATTGCCTTTCTATTTGTTTGTTGTTTTATCAAGCATGCTTTTGAATGTTATATGTTATTGCATGCTAAAATCCCTCATTTAAATAACTAAGTGGGAGAGGGATTTATTTTGAATAAATCCCATAGCCTCCATTACTGGTTTGTAAGTGATGCATTTAAACTTACACGTTGGCTTTGAGTGCCTTCTTCCACATCGGATGAGTTTGATTGCGGATCACTGGATCAAACTTCCTCTAAGGATAATTATAGAAAATTATTTAGGAGCGTATGATCTTCTCCATCTGAAGAGATACAATCCTAGATAATGGACTTAGTATTAAGAAATGGTACACACTTAGGTGCATATGATAGTATCCTTCCCATCGGAGTAAGTGCTGTTGTTTGCATGGCTGAAGCTAAACCAACTATTAATTTTATTTTGTTTGACAAGATAATGAAATTAATGGGTAAAACCTCCTCTTACAAATGTTTGAATTAGCATACGTCCACACTATCGTGGCATGCGAAGTTCACGGTGTTTTTGAGGTGTTGGTGAATTTAATTATATTGTTTGAGGGAACAATATAGGCTTTAAATTCTATATGTTATGACCTGTGTATTTATTTATTTATTTATATGATTCTCAGGATTTCATTATGTCTTTCAATCCACTTGCTGTTATACTCAAAGAAAACAAACTTACTGGTCCTAATTATATTGACTGGAAAAGAAACCTGGATATTGTCCTAACTGCTGAGGAGTACAAGTTTGTACTCCATGAGCACTGTCCTGACATGCCTGATGAAAACTCTACTGAAGAGGAGAAAGCGCATTATAGAAAGTGGGTTAAGGCAGATGAGATGGCGCGGTGTTACATTTTGGCTTCCATGTCAAATGTACTGCAACATCAGCATCAGGCCATGCCCACTGCCTATGATATGATGCACAATCTTAGAGAACTCTTCGGACACCAGAGTCGGGCTGCCAGACAGGAGGCAATGAGAAACTTAATGACGACCACCATGTCTGAAGGGACACCTGTGAGTGATCACGTCCTTAAGATGATGGCTCATTTGAATGAGATGGAAGTCCTTGGAGCTGAAATCGATGGGGAAACCCAGGTCGATATCGTGCTCCAAACACTGCCTAAGAGTTTTGAGCAGTTCCGCCTTAATTATAATATGAACAAAAGGATGTATTCCTTGGCGGAACTTCTGACAGAACTCAAATCGGCAGAAGGACTATTTCGTCAAAGTGCTCAAGCTTACGTTGCTGAAAATGTTTCTAATTCTAAGCCGAAAGGTGGAAAGAAGAAAAAGAAACAGAATCCTTCGGCAAACAAAGCGAATGGACCTCAAAAGGCTGGGCCACAAGGTGGCGTGAAAAAGCCGAAGGGCAAGTGCTTCTCATGCAAGCAGCCTGGACATTGGAAGGTAGATTGTCCCAAGAAAAAGGAGAACAAAGAAGGTAAATCTTACTCACTAATTACTGAAACATGTTTAGCGGTGTTATCTACCGGTACCTGGTGTGTAGATACGGGAGCCACTGATCATGTCTGCAATTCTTTGCAGGGGTTCCAGGAAACCAGGCGACTTAGTGAGGGCGAGATTACCATCTACATGGGCAACGCTACGAAAGTGGCGGCAGTTGCAGTGGGAGATGTTTATTTATCTTTTGATAGGAACAAGACTTTGGTTTTGAGGAATTGTCTTTACGTACCTTCTTTTAGAAAGAACTTGATTTCGGTTTCTAAGTTATTTTTGGATGGATATTCTGTTTCTTTTGATGGCAAAGTGGTTGTCAAGAAAAATAGGGTTATTGTCTGTTCTGGTACGTTGGTTGGCAATTTATATACTCTTAATCCAATAACTCCTACGATGCAACAACTGGAAATTAATAATACATCTTCTAACTCAAATAAGAGAAAAGAACCTTCTAAAATGAACCAAACATATCTTTGGCATCTAAGACTAGGTCACATTAACTTGAGTAGGATTCAAAGGTTGATAGCCGATGGACCTTTGAGTTCATTGGAAGTGGAAAACTATCCGACCTGCGAGTCCTGCTTGGAAGGAAAAATGACCAAGAGGCCTTTTAAAGCCAAGGGGTATAGAGCCAAAGAAGTGTTGGAATTGGTTCATTCTGATTTGTGTGGTCCTATGACTATCCAGGCAAGAGGTGGTTTCGAATATTTTGTCTCATTTATAGACGATTTTTCGAGATATGGGTATATTTATTTGATGCGCCGCAAGTCTGAGTGCTTTGATAAATTCAAAGAGTACAAGGCTGATGTGGAGAAGCGTCATGGTAAATGTATCAAAACACTACGATCTGATCGTGGTGGCGAGTACCTCTTAGGAGAGTTTAGGAATTACTTATCAGAGGCTGGGATTCAATCCCAATTGTCTGCACCTGGTACACCCCAACAGAATGGTGTGGCAGAACGAAGGAATAGAACTCTCATGGAAATGGTTAGATCGATGATGAGTTATTCGGAATTACCGAATTCGTTTTGGGGATATGCCCTGGAAACGGCAGCGTATATTCTAAACTTGGTACCTTCTAAGACAGTACCCTCTACTCCCACAGAATTGTGGAATGGGCGTAAGCCTAGTCTTAAACACATTCGGATTTGGGGTAGTCCAGCACATGTGCTGAAGGGAGATGCTGATAAGTTGGAATCTCGTACGGATGTTCGGCTGTTTGTGGGCTATCCTAGAGGAACGAAAGGTGGTTTATTTTATAGTCCTAAGGATCAGAAGGTCATTGTTAGCACAAATGCCCGATTCTTAGAAGAGGACTATGTAATGAACCACAAGCCCACGAGTAAAATTGTTCTAGAGGAAATCAGAGGGGAAATCCCTACCTTAGTACCACTAGTACAAGATGAGATACCACAGGGGTCTGCACCATGTGTCACTAATGATACACAATTACCACAAGTGCCTCGTCGTAGTGGGAGGGTTGTTAGACAGCCTGATAGATTCATGTTTTTGGGAGAGTCTTCGGACTTGGTATCTGGTGAACATGAATCTGATCCTTGGACCTATGACGAAGCACTCCAAGATAAAGATGCAGTATCTTGGCAAAAAGCTATGAATTCTGAATTAGAATCTATGGATTCTAATCAAGTCTGGGAGCTAGTAGAACCACCAAATGGTGTAAAAGCCATTGGATGTAAGTGGGTCTACAAAAGAAAAAGAGGATCAGACGGGAAAGTAGAAACTTTCAAAGCAAGGCTTGTTGCGAAGGGGTACACTCAAAAAGAAGGAATCGATTATGAGGAAACCTTTTCGCCGGTAGCCATGCTTAAGTCTATCCGGATTCTTTTGTCTATTGCTGCTCATATGAATTATGAGGTTTGGCAAATGGATGTCAAGACTGCTTTCCTTAACGGTAGTCTTGAAGAAAACATCTATATGAAGCAACCAGAAGGGTTCGTTGCAAAGGGCAAAGAGCATCTTGTGTGTAAGCTTAATCGGTCCATTTATGGATTGAAACAAGCTTCGAGATCTTGGAACATCCGTTTTGATGAGGTAATCCAGTCTTATGGATTCATTCAATGTCCGGATGAGTCATGTGTATACAAGAAGAGTGATGGAAACGTGGTGGTATTTCTTGTACTATACGTAGATGACATCTTGCTCATTGGCAACAATGTCAAGGTGTTGTCAGACGTAAGGGTATGGCTGTCCAAGCAGTTTGATATGAAGGACTTGGGAGAAGTAGGACATATTCTTGGGATCAAAGTGATAAGAGATCGCAAGAAAAGAATGTTATGCTTATCTCAAGCTTCGTACATTGATACCATTCTAGCTCGTTTTAGCATGCAAAACTCCAAGAAAGGTTTTCTACCTTTTCGACATGGAGTACCTTTATCTAAGGAGATGTGTCCTAAGACACCAAAGGAGATAGAGGACATGAAGGCAGTTCCTTATGCTTCGGCCGTAGGAAGCCTAATGTATGCAATGCTATGTACGAGGCCAGATATCTGTTTTGCCGTGGGCATGGTTAGCAGATATCAAAGTAACCCAGGACAAGGACATTGGACTGCGGTAAAGCATATTTTAAAGTACCTGAAAAGGACTAGAAATTATATGCTGGTTTACCAAGCAGATGATGTGCTTCCTGTGGGTTACACAGATTCTGATTTCCAGTCGGATAGGGACAACAGTAAATCTACCTCGGGTTATGTGTTTACCTTAGGAGGTGGAGCCATTATATGGAGGAGTGTTAAGCAGAAATGCCTTTCAGACTCCACCATGGAAGCTGAGTATGTGGCAGCCTCTGAGGCAGCCAAAGAAGCTGTATGGCTCAGGAACTTCTTGATGGACTTAGAAGTGATTCCTGGTTTGCCCAAAGCTATCACAATTTATTGTGATAACAGTGGTGCAGTGGCAAACTCGAAGGAACCACGAGCCCATAAAGCAAGTAAACACATTGAGCGCAAGTACCACCTGATACGAGACATCGTAAAGCGAGGAGAAGTTGTTGTCGCCAAAATTGCATCAGCAGATAACCTAGCAGATCCTTTCACAAAGGCCCTCCCAGCGAAAGCTTTTCATGGGCATGTTGAAGGGATGGGAATTAGATGTGTGGCGGCGCTTATAGAAGCATAGTCTTTTAGTATAAGTGGGAGATTGTTAGGATGTATACTATAAGCCTTGTTTTTTGTATGAACATCGTTTATGGAATGAGAATCACATTGGTCATATGTTTGCATTTTATATTTGTTATATATGTTTATGCAATGTCCAATTAATTTATATTATAGATAACTTGGTGTGTGGTGCCACACAGAAGATCATGTTATCAGTTTCTTATAAATTATAAATAGTAGCTCACAACCAAGATGGATTTGGACAAATCATCGGAATGGTTGTAGTGTAGTTTGGTATTAGTCTGTCTTGACTATAAAACTACACTAGTACACTTTGTGTGTATTGAGCAGGACCATTTGAGGTTGTTCGTTTTATACTGACTATATAATAGAACAAGACCTCTGTTATTATGGATGTACATCTTCTTAATCCCTATATAATAACGGGCACGTATGCTCAATGTTTATTTCTTTAATTTGCCAATGGGTGAGATTTATTCATAAATCAATAAACTCGGTGAGTTGGGAGATAGCATTGTTTATATGGTGTTCTGTTGATTATAGAAGGAATCCGTGTCCTAATTATTTAGGATGATAATGTCCCCTTGAGGAGCTCATAAGGATTATCATGTAAACCCTGCAGGTGGATTTAATCCGACATGATAATAAGGATGAGTGGTACTACTCTTGGAATTAGATGTAAATTATTTAAGTTGTCAGTAACTTATTTAATTTACGGACATTCGATATCTTAAACACGGGGAAATAAATGTACACATAATAAGGAGCCCATATTAAATATGGGATTGGGATGGTAGTTCAATAATAATTCTCTAGTGGACTGAATTATTATTGATGGGCTTCAGTTATGTGTTCGGGCAGAACGCAGGATACTAAAGCCCATCAGGAGGCCCAACCCAATTCCTCCTCTAGGTCCCTGGTGTAGCCTATATATAGCTCTTTTCATCAGCGCCTCTCATAACACAGAACTCAGATCACAGAAAACACGTGATAAGTGAGAGAGAGCGGAACTGATTTTTCTCGAAGGATCGTTGGCCACGCAACGTTCGAGAAGGGCTCAGAGGAATACATCAGAAGATCAAGAGGTCTACAAGGGTATGATTTCTTTCCGCTGCGATTTATCTTTGGATCCCGATTCCGATAGCATAGGGCCGGCGATCCGTCGGTTCCAACACATTTATCATCTTATGTTGGTAAAGAAGATGATCTTATCTTTGATTCTCTTTAACTTAAGATAAGATATTGAAATGTGAAAACAAAACCCTTATTTGCCACTCTTTTGGTTGACAATGGGACACATTTGGACATGATAGAATTGTTGTAGTCGTACACGTATTAAAAATCAACGATTATGATTTGTCTAATACGATAAAATTGAATGATTCAAAGTTAATCTATAAAAAAAGTTAAGTCACATATAATTCAGATGACACATTATGATTAACTTTTTTTTTTATTTGGATAAAACTATTGGTGTCCAACAAAACATAATAGTACTATAAAATTCAAGCCTACAATTAATTTAATTAAGACAATAATGTCGCACATTGCTCAATAACAAATTAGACCTGAATATACTTGTGTCGATAATTTAGAACAACTTTTCAGACTTGATGATAAATCGGGTTGAATATCCCCATTATGTGAAACTTATTAAACAATATTATCCTAATCGTCGATCAACGGAAAGGATGTAGGGTTTGCATGTGACATGAACAATTTCGGCCCCAAATGGGAAATTCAGGCACAAATATCTTTGATGCAAGAAAACTATTAAAATTATTGTCCTAAATTATAAGCTCCTAATATAATATTCTAGATTCACCACACCTATATAGTTACAAGCAAAGAACCAATTCAAATAATTTTATGACAACTATCGATTCTTTTCCGACTACTATTTTTGTGATATAATTCAGAAGTAATATTGAAGTGGAGATGAGTAGACAAGAATAACAAGATTAATAAAGTGGCATTAGCTTTAGTCAAGGATGATATGAGATTATAGCAAAGATGGGGCCATTGAACAGATATTGGAAGACTCATTTGAGGCTCTAGTTCATTGTTAGGGTCTCTAGAAAGTTAAACCCGAAGTATGCACAAATAGAAAGGCAAAAAGAAGTCCTAATAATGAAAGTGGTAGGGTTGAAAGAGCATACTAAAATGAAGATCATACACAACACACACGGTTGGCAAATAGAAGTGATGAGAAGTATTAAATGGGGATTTAGATAGGGTTATTACACGTGATGTCTTTGGATTTTTAGGGCACAAAGTGGCCCTACAATGTACCCTCAAACTATGCATGTCCAACCCTATAAATGATCTTGCAGTGTTGTTCTTGCTAGCAACGAGTCTATACATATTTGGTGGTGAGATTCGAACACACGACGCGCGAATATAATTGGAAGAGATTTTAATGGGTAAGAGGTTTGAGAAATGGAGAAGAATGAGGAAACAAGTGAGGGGGAGGTTCTACATTATGAGAGTTTGCATAACTATGCTTCTTTGTTGGGACAAGTATTCTTAATTTGAATAATATTATTACATTTTCTTTGTAATTATTTTTACCTTTTTTCTTTTGTAAATTTTGTTTTGCTTTAGTAGTAAGGATTTAATACAAGGTAGATCAAATCAAAGTTTTTCTTGTTATCATGCATACATCAGAGCAAAATTGCTTAACTACCCTTGAATATTTGTACATAAGTTCTCTGGGATTTTTAGTGCAAATTAACCATGTTATAACTTATATCCAATGAAATTAATGGGCTTTCTCAGTGATCTCTCTCTCTCTCTCTCTCGATCTCTCTGGTCCCATGCAAGAAAAAAGAGAAAAATAAACACATGCAAACCAAACAGAGCAAAAGGCTGTAAAATATCCAGCAAAAAGTATAACAAGATTCATGGTTTTTGAGCTTAATTAATTTAGCTGATGCAGCTTGTTTATTTAAGTTGATAATAGTTTAAGCATATATTTACACTATTTTATATTAAGATGAGTTCATATTTCTATGCAATTTTTTAGAATTTGTTTGTAAAACAAGGAATATTCTAGAGAAATTAAACTTTTTTTATTGTATATATAATATATTGCAAATTTTACATTAATTATATACCAAGTGTTGTATCTCAAATTAAGGAATTGCTTTCAGTTAAAATTAGGCAAATTATATTAGTTAAAACAATTTAATTTGTCCAAACTGATGATGAAATTTCTGTATACTAATTAATGTGAAGTACTTCCTCACAGCTAAAGATGATAAATTAAGCTACTTCGAAGTTGAACTGATCTCAAAGCTCTAGAAACTTGGTCTTTCGTTTTAAGTAAAATACATGTTTTCTTATAGTGTAAATATAAAACATTATGTTTAAAAGGTTCTTTTACATGTAATATTTATAATCCAAACACCTAATAAGTTTTTGGTCCTATAATATAAGCAATTAGTTCGAAGAAAATCGATGGTAATATATTTAATTTTTTCCTACTTGAGGTTGAGACAAAGAAAGGAGAAAAAATGAGACATAAAATAGAAAAGAGTCCTTTTCCATGGAGTTTGGCAGGGAGACAAAGTGATCACTCTGTATTTTCATCTTTTTCAAACTATGGGTCCCTTTTCAAGTTGGCATTACAATCCCAACCCACCTCCTCTCTCTCTCTCTCTCTCTCTCTCTCTCTCTCTCATACACACACATATATGTGTATATATATAAGGCAAAGTTTTTGCTAGCTATAGCCAACATAATATTCATACACCATTACTTGTCTCATATATAGTTCAAATCTTTAGCTACAAATTAGAAGTAGTACTAAACAATTTGTTGGAGATGATGATGAGGAGTCGAGCGGTGGAGATGAAGACAGGTGGATCATCATCATGTTCGTGGAGGAAGTGTTCGCGTTACATTCAAGAACAACATACTCGTCTCTATATCGTCTGGAGATGCTCCATCACTCTCATTAGATGGAAGATTGAAGCCATTAACTTCCATGATTGAGTTGAGATCATCATCTATCTGCTCATTCTCGACTAATTTTTGGAGATAACATTGTGTTTTGTAAGAAGAAAAAAAAAACCAGTACTATGTGCTGTTTCAGCAAATATGATAATGTGTGTATATTTTTGCAAAGTTAATACTTTGTCTCATTGATTCTTGGTGTTGGGTTTCATAATAGTTATCAATTGGAATATTTAATTAATGGACTTAGCAGCTATAATTAAGCTGATTATTAATTTAAGGGTGTTTTATGCTTCTAAGAAGCATATTCGAGTAAACGTTTGTAATAACGTGCATGATTATGCTTGAATAATCACCTACCTCGAATCCAAAATCTACAAGTTGCTTCTCGATTATTATGGCATTTTTGTAATTAATTACTACGTTGTTAATTATGCCCTTTTTGTTTTGTGTTATACCAAAATTGCCCTTGTGAGGTTTTGTTTGTTTTTTTTTTCAAAGACATTATCAACTATTCAAGACAACGGCAAAATTGACTATATTTTAAAACTAGCTCTCATCAACTTTTCAATTATTATTCCAAACATTACTTACTATAGCTTTTAAATAAAATTTCTAATTGCTAAATTTAAATCATTTCTCCAAAATTTTACTTAATTTCTACACAATTGCAAACGCCTTAATGGTTGTAGTGATTTGAGATTTTTATGAGTCAGATGGATTGAGACTATAGGTTAGGATCAATGTCAAAAAAGCTCACGAATTTAATTCAATAAAACAAGTCAACTCATATCTTATAACATAAATATTGACTTGTAAAGATGAATTTGAATGATAAGTAGTGAAACCTAAATTCTTCAAATTATATCCATAATATAATCTCATATAAATTTTTATGAACAAATTTGATTTTTTTTCTATTTGTTTCACAAATTTTCCTAAATAGATTTTAATATTTCTTTTGTAATAATTTTCCAAGTTGAACCAATCAATTTAGCCAATCAAAATGATGAAATTAATTCTCAACCAAGTTCATAAGAAGTGATCCTATTTTCACAAAAAGATGATCTCGCGAATAGATTCTTTGAGCTGATCTTTTTTACCCACAAATTAAATCCATTTTCACAAATTCATCTGTGAATTGTAAAGTGTGGGTTGTGGATTGACTCATCTCACATAAGATAATCTGTGAAATAGTCTCACATAAGACTAATTCTCCTATTTTTTTCATTGAGTCCAGATTTATAGAGATCAAAAATCTTGAGTGACTAATCCTGCAGAACAACTAAAAAGATTAAAAAAATAAAAAATTGCTAATTTCTACGTCATTTGTTGAAATAAGAATCTCATAGTCATTGGATCTATGGGGTAATTACTTGGAAGTCCATTTTGTGATTTCTGCTGTTATGAGTAAGAAATATACAAGCATAACACTAGATTCTCTGCATATACCTTACAATGAACTTAACAAGCTAGCTTAATTTTATTTAATACTGCAAAATTTCAGGTCGATATATAACGAATCAACACTATTGCACAATGCAGATGCTGGAGTCTTCATCCGATTACGAAAACTACAATAACTATCTCGGGATTACGAGTTTCGACTTTAAAAATCGAAACGCCTCATCTCTTGTTGCCTGTAAGAGGCTCGCCGGTATTACCTTGCAATCTTGCTGCAGTGGAGTCATCATCACCAGGTTTTTTCACTGCTCCTTGCTTGTATTGGACTCCCTGCATGGAATTGTAAGAAATTTGAAGAATGTGAATGCATGAATGCTCGTTCGCTAGATATTGTTCTCTGATAGAGGAGACTAAGCACCATTTCACCTATTCGACATATGTAATGCATACAAGTGTATGGCAGAATCCAGGTGACCAAAAAGTTTCTTGTTATTTGACCAGAAATATATACATACATAAGTATATGGACCAACAATATGCAGTATTAATAGTTTACTTACAGCTCCTTTCTGGGATGTTAACCTACGAACTGATGGGGCACGTGCGACTGAGGAAGCAGCTGCAGCTGCTGCCACGCGTATTCTGCAGCATGAAAGAATGTTAAAAGAGTTTCATCTATAATCATCATAAAATAACCAAATCCTCTGTTTCTCAAGTACCTTTTGTGGACATCAACGAATTCATCCGTCTCATCAACTATTTCCTCCTAAAAAAGAAAGAAAAAACGTTGTGGGCTATTTAATGAAGAAGCAATGCACAAAGGTTGAGAAGATAGTTTGTTGGTATGCTTTGCCTGTAAGAGTTCTTCAAATACATCTTCCAATGTAATAATGCCGATAACTTCACCATCTTCAGAGTCATCTAAAGGTGGGACCAATCTGTTTGCAACTGCTTCAGTATAAGGCGGGTTATTTTTGGAGGGTGGCCTTGGAACCTTCTCGATGTCAACAACTACAGTGTCTGCTTTATCTTCTTTCTTTGATAGCAACGGAGTATTTAAGTCCGTATTCTCGTTAATGACTTCATTCTCCTCAGACTTCTCCATAATAGATGGAGGTCTTTTGTTTCCTTTTGGCTTCACGACAGCTGCCATATGACTGCTGCCTTTTTGAAACTCATTGAGTATGTCATATAGGGGCATATCTGCAGGAACACTGAGAAGCAAAAGTATTAACAAATGCTTAAATCTTCTTTGTTGAATATACAATCTGAAAGCAAGTCAAGAATTCTATGCCACACCGTGGAATTCTACGAATTGAAACAGCACTAACTGGGGTCTCTGTTTCTGCTCTCACTGTGAGAAGACTCTTCACCTAATTGTAACAAGGAAGCTATGAGTTACTAATTTATAATAAAGAATAGGAAAATCATCAGTTTTCAAAAGCTTACTAGTAAAAGTCCAATAATGTTCCTTGGGTTCCCCAAATAGACAGGAACTCGACTATGACCACGAGCCAAAATCTTACCCATTGCTTCCCTGAGATGAAGCAAAATTTTCATTTGTCTCTTAAATCAATATTTGTTCAAGCACTAGAAGTAGAACAACTATATGATTACAAACACTTCATCAAAAACAAATTTTTTTTTTAATAAATGAAATATTCAGTAGTCCACAGGATACCATGTCAATGAAACACACAATATTTCACTTGACCCATGTTTGACATACAAATAGTGAAAGTTCCAACCTTCCGATGCATCTATATTACTATATAGAGTAAGAAAATGATGAAGTAGTCTTCAAGAGAAAGATAGATGGGCAAACAAATACTCAATGGCACAAATTCACATACTTATTATAGTTCTCCATGACTGTACATCCTGCCTTCAAATGAAACCTAACAGGCAATTTAAGTAGGCAAGAGTGATACTGGTGCATGATATAGTAGTAGCTGTGAAGTAGCGATATTATACAGGTGGGAATTGCACAACCATCACACATAAGTTCAAGGTAGATAATAGATATATAGAATCTCAAATATTAAGTTGAACCAGGCATTCATATCCTTTTCTTTTTTTTTCACTGTAGAGCTAGCAGACTAGGAAAAAGATAAGAAAATACCATTCCTACTTAAACACTGCAAGGAAATCTTTCCTATAGCAAGTAACTCTTACCAATCTAACTTTGAGTTCACATCCAGTGAAAATGTTGATTCAATAGGTGTCATGGCCTCCTCTGCAGTCTGGTCACAGATGAGCAAGTGAGTGAGAAAAATGACAAAGTGGCAGAAATATGCTTTTGTAACTTAATAACGTTAAGATTATTATGATCTAGATGCTGAATTGATCGGAGTTAAGATCATTATAAAAGGTGTCTTGATTTACAATCCAGAAACCAGAAAGAAGTTGTTTGCTGCAAGTTACTGGTAACTAAATGGTAACTAGCAGAAAAGTACAGAAAATGACTATCCTTGCTGGTATCCAACAGTAAGTTAATGCAGATTCTAACAATTAGGATCAAAGATGTTAAAAATAGTCCTCAGATGTCTCTATTACTTCTAAGCAAAAAGGGAAATGGAATTTTAGAGGGTGAAAAAGCAGTAAGTCCAAATTTTGCATTTAAAAAGGCAATGTACACCAAAGAGGAAATATATCAATTTTCTAAAAAAGGGGATACCGAAGTCAAGATGTTCAACCTTCTAATTTCATAACATACCTTCAGAGTCAAATCTAGCGCTCCACTAATAATTGTTGTCTCGTCATGTGTTAGTTCACCGCCTTTGCCAGCCTAAAAAACAAATCACAGCTTGAGTATTTCAAAAGGAAAAAAATGTAGAAATGCAAGCATATATACAAGATTAAAATGACATTAACTAATGTACAAGTTCAGGGGAGTGTATGGAAACAAAATCCAAAGAAGAATAAAAAATCTTGAAACTAATTACCTCCTGGCTGTGGATAGAAACAAGAGCCTTCAGCTGAGCACGTCTAAACAGTGCCTCATTGTGTCCTAGAACACAATCCAGGATCTGAATTCAAAGAATAACTAACTTAGAAACTCAAAGTAAAAGTAGTAGAGCCCCAGCACACGTGCATCCGGTGAGGGAAGTAGCAGAACACTATATTCATTAAGTTCAATTTTGTTAATGGCTGGAGGACTTTTTGCACGAGATACTTTTTGGTCGTACATCTCTTCTAAAACTTAAATGTTGAGCACCAAATATATTTCTCTATAATCTGAAAAGCAGAAGTTGCTACTTGAATTTGAACAAACAGGCATAAATTGAAAACTGCAATCAACTCTTCCCCATGACAGATAATTGTATAATCCTGAGCCTCGCATTTAATAAGCTTATAAGTTACATTAGATGTTGTTTACAATTTAGCAAGTCAAGTTGTCTAAAGCCAAGTTTGAATTTGTTTTTGGAGCCCTGGTGCAAGTGCTTTAGGTTCAGAAAGAACACGCTGTATGTGAGATCTTATATAGGGGATGCAATTTGAAGTGTAATGATTAACATGTTTCCTTTGGGAAAAACCAATATTGTTTTGGAGAAAAGTTTAATGGAGAATGTGATTTGTGACTAATGAAAAGAGAATGTAAATGGAATATTCAAAAGCATATTGATTCTGCAAGTCTTTCTATTAGCTCGCATTTCAGTTTGACCTAATACTACTATTTATCAGCCTGCTGTTCTTAGTTTACCTGGCACGTCCTTGGTCTCTTCCCATCAAGTGATATGAAGGATATAATGAATTTATGGATCACAGAAAATATTTTAAGCATTACAGTTACTTTGTGAGAGTCTAACTTGTATGTCTGAGATATGGACACACCTGATCTAATTATCCACGTTTTTCAATCTAAGAAAGATAGAACCATTTTTGAAGATGTCATGTGCAGAATTTCGAAAATACATATCAGCCCTCCATAGGACATCAGAGACAGATGGAAGAGCCATTACTCTTAACACACACATCAACTAGGACTGTTTCATCATACAGAGGAACTTGTCTCCCATGATAAATACGTTCATGTTAAAATAATATTACCACACATACACATCCATTAAAGGTTTATTACATTGTGCACTTCAAGCAACCTACCATATTTCAGTATCAGGTCAGCACAATAGTTTATTGCAGTCTTTAGGCTCAACATGCACTTAATCTGGTTTCAGGATAACAGCAATTCTATAGCACTTGAATACAGAGTGACATCTAAGAAATTTTCCATAATCGGGTGTGAAATATTACCTTGCCAATTGGGTAAGCAATTGGGTAACATAAGATCATTAGAATACGAACAAGCCACACAAGATTAGCACCTACAGAAAGTCCATAACGGGTGCATATTGCTTGAGGGATAACCTTAAAACAAAAAGTCACAGGAGAATGTATCACTAAAATGAAACAAACACAGAAGACAAAAGAGAAGGCTGAAAATCAAGATAATCAAGATAAATGTATACCTCTCCAAATGCCAAAACAAAAGTCACTGATAATATAATGGCAACATATTGATTGAAAAGTTTATCTAGGTATATCGGAAGGGCCTGCAAGAAGTAGTATCGATGTTCAATAAAATAAGCAATACAAAGTTCTTGAACATCAAATATCCATTTGAATTTTTACACTATTACAAGGCCATGCAACTTTGCCAATCTTTAGGTTTCTTCCATAACTTGGAAATACATTTTCTCCAATAGAATTAACACAGAATCTTATACCTCCATTGAAGCAGCATTACATAAAAGTAAAGTCACAAGAAGCTGGTGCTGCTTCTGAACCACCGGAAGTATCGCAGCTGAAGACAATAGACTTATGATCAAATTGAAAGGCACAAAATGAAAAGAACCAATGCAGAGAGCAAGGAACTTCAAAGAGAAAAACACATAACTCCTATTTTATGTTGTCAGGGGGGTTAAAAAACCTCAAATTTAAACAAACCACCAAAATCATTTTTTTATAGACCTGCAATCCTAATAACTCAGCATGCTGCCAACATTAGTAGCAACTAGAGCAGCAAAATGGCAACATGAACAGAGTACAGTAAAGCAACAGGTGACATTGAGATGCCAGCATTCATTTCTGAATAAAAAAACTCCATCCTATTAACAACCCAAATAACTGTTTCGCTACTAAAGAAACAACAGTATCGCATTTGCATAACTTCTAAGAAAAATAATACAACAGCAACAATGCAGGCAATGATTATAAACAATCTAAAAAAACCATAGAGACTATCTTTTTAACAAGATACATCAATATTTATCCAATTATCATCAGAACATTAAATCCAAATCAAGCCACACAGCATCAAGCGCCCAATATAAACACACAATTCAACGTTATTTTCAACAAAACCTCGTTCAACGAGAAGAAAAAAAATCCAGTTCATATACATCTAGTAGATATAAACACAACATATTATGAAAATATCGTCAAAGCAACTTTTAATTAATCAAACAATTTTTACCAAAGCAGCCTCATAATCAACCATAGATCCACGTAAACTAGATCATTAAACCAAACCATCAACTTCCATCTAATCTATCTACTACACAAGCAATACTCTATTCCAGAACTCCCAAGAATCAAAATTACAACATCAATAACTATGATACAACAAGAAATATCCAACAACAACAGACAATCAAGCTCACTTCTAGCTTAAAATGTTCAGCATAATTCATTATCACCAGAAATCCATCTCCAACAAAGCCACCTCAGCACTAAACTCAACAGAAACAAACCAAAAGGACATCATTTCTGCATCAGTTTGACGAAGATCACACTACAGCATCTGATGCCTAAATCGAAGTGTAACTATAAAATTTCTGAGAATTAAGCTGCAATTCTAATCACAAATCATTCCACGCACAACCTACAACGATACGATCCCAATTTTTCAGGAAAACGAAAACAGTCTAAATAGCATAATCATCAGAAAATCAAAATCTAACCAAAAAACAACATTAAATGTTCCTCATTACGAAATTTAAAAATAGTATTAAACTTCTGGCATGGTACGATAATGACTGACCAGCCTGTTTCTTTTCGACCGCAGTGCCGCTCCGCTGGAGAATTTCAAGGTCGACGAGGCCTAAAGACATGAGTCCCAATGTCAGGCCCGACATTATCCCAGCGAACAGAACCAATACGCACGATACACCTGCATACACGAACCACCATACTGTACCGAACTCTATCTCAGCTCCCAATACTCCACCTCCGACGCCGCTGCCGCCGCCGCCGCCGTTCCTGATCGCTATCGACAACAGTGCCGCCGCATTAATCAGGTGCATAATTATCCGTTCACCTCAGTCCAAGCTCCTCCTCTTCAAGCCTCCGCTTTGTGTGCGTTCTGATTGCTTGTGAACTCTCTGCGTGCTATGAATCTCTTGCGTCTGTATCAGTTGAGAGAGAGAGAGACAGAGAGAGAGAGAGAGGAGAGGAGAGAGAGAGTGTCTGTGTGTCTGATTTGGAATGTACGAGTCTACGAGGTGTACGATTTAATTCCTATATAGCTTTTTTTAGTTTTCTATTAATTATTAAAATATTAGTTTATCCTGTTTTTCTACTAATTATTAAAATATTAGTTTTTTTTAGTTTTTTAAATATTAGAGTAAATATTGTTCGAGAGTGTTCTCAATTAAATTGAGGCCAGTTTTTTTTTTTTTTTTTTTTTGTCATAAATTTGGTATAAATTAATTTTTATAGGGAAATGATAATTTTGTAATAAATGAAGTTATATTTTCTAACAAAGAAACATAAGCAAAGAGAAAAATTCTTATATCCTTTGATCCAACATTTTAGAATATTAATAGAATCAAATCATATCATTTTAAATTTCCAATCTAATATATACATATATATATATATATTTGTTAAGTTTTGTAATTTGATGCACTTGATAATAAAAATGATGTGATTTTAAATTTTGATAACATTATTAATTGGAGTTCAACCTCATTGTCATTATAGACACCGCATGATTCAATTTAAAAACTTACATATACTAAGTATAGGAAGGATTAATAAACAAAATCATTTATTTATTATATCACAATTACATGTATATTTTTAGTAAATATATAAAATTTTGATTTATAAGGTGTTCTCTATTATAATTGATGTCAGTTTCGAGAGTTATATCAACAAAATCTCATTGAAAACATTTTCAAGTATCAAATTGTAAAAGTTAAAAATTTGACACGTCAAACTACTACTTTTTATTAAAGACGTAACTAAATTGTAAAATATAGTAAAAGTCAATACTTTTCAAATTAACCCAAAATTAAATAAAGATAAATTAAGTTACAAAAATAGCAAAGACTCATTAATTACCTTGTCAAACTCATTTTGTAACGGTATATGAAGAAAGACTGGAAATGGACCGACAAACGTGGTCCAATAAAATTGATACTATATTATTTGGTTGTCACAGATATTCACATGGTAGGTATGTGGTGAGTCATGTCGGATACTCTGAACGGTCAAGACTCTCTCTCTCTCTCTCAAATGGAAATAATATTGGAGAAACACTCCTAATTACATATTTTTAAATTCAAAAACACCAAAACTACACATTGAAAATTTGAAAATACCAAAACTGCATATTTTATTTTTTATTTGACTTTGACCCACTTTTCATTTATTCTATACATTTCCAAGCACATTTTACCAACATTTTTCCATATTTTTCAAAATTAAGATTTAATAATCTTTTGGAATAAATATATAGGCTGGAATATTTTCCTCATGTCAGTACTATCTAAAAAACAGTGGTCTGGATTGTGTACAATGCCACGTACAAGTTCCTTCGAAAAATTAAATCTGATAAAAATTAAAATTATCCTTTCAAATATTTGGTTAGATCCGGACCCAAAAATGATATCAGAGCCTAGGTTTATTAAGAACTTATAAGTTATATTTATTAATGTTATGTAATTAACCTGCTGGTACCCCCTTGATTTGAGCCTGATGAAGAGGCTTTACTCCTGCTTGGTGCTGGTCTTTGCCCTGATTTGTAACTTGGGGCCTTTTGTTTTGACCACATCTTTCTAGGTCTCCATGAAGACCTATGACTCCTTCTGTTGTTGTTGTTTCCACGGTTATAAGGATGGCTTATTTGTTTCCTCCTTTTATGCCTCTGTGGTTGACCTCCCACAACAGTTGGGATGTCATTTTCTTTGCAACATAGGGGAACCATTATATTGATTCCTCGGAGTCTCTTGTAATTCTTGTAAAGTGTTGTCTAGTGACACCATTCAGATAGTTTAGCCTTCAGAAAGGACATCCTTCTGGCCACTGTATCCAAATCGTCTGCACTCTTGTATTGCCTGATAAGCATTTCTCTCTAGGGACTTGGTATCTTCGCAAAGAAAAGCTGTGAAGCTACTTTGTCATCCACCTTGGACTTCCATCGGTACTCGGTGAACAACTTGATGTATTCGTCAATATGACAAATATCATGTAACTCGAGGCAATCTCCTTTATAGTTGGAGACTCGATAATGTCTAGTAGAACCACCCTGGCGAAATCCTTAAAGATTCTTGGGACTTTAATAAAATCTTTTCTCAAGAATACATCTGAATGATAGGTATTCGAGAGAGCATAGGAGATCTTGTAGGTGATCGAATAAGGTCTATTCTCTTCTTTCATCAAATCCTCTCTTTTGAAATCTTGATGAAGGGTTAAGACTTTGTTGAAGTCTCAATCTCCCAGATTGTATGCAATTCGAGATAGACATTGAATGCCAATTTTCCTGCACACAAATTTCCTGTGACTGCTCCAAGGCATGAATCCTTGAGATTTGAGAACTCTCGATATATATGACATGAATCCGGACTTGAAAGACGGATTCCAAATCTTGTTTGAACACCCGCTGGCCTACTCCATTAGTTCTCCCATGTGACAGTAATTGGGGAGTCCCTTTCAGCTCAGTAAGTGTTCTTCCTCTTAATGCCTCGTGACTCAGTCCATGTTAGGTCTGTCGGGGAATCATTTACTTTTGACTCAGCCCACCATGTGATGATGGTTGGAGTCACTTTCTCGTGGCCTATCCCATTTTATTTTGTCGAGGAATCTCTAAAAGTTTGGTTGTTGTGAACCCCAGGGATAATGTCTCTTTTGTGCTAGGCCCTTATCCTTGTTAGACTCATATGCCTGTCAGTCGGGTTTGGGTCGGAATCCTTTCCCAAACTCGGGCTCCTTCTGATCCGAGTATGCTTGACAGATCCGATCAATCCATCTTTCCACATGCGTTATGTTGCAGAACTTCCGGTAAGTTTCTTTGCTTGTCAGAATCTTGTTTTCCCAGAGGGTTCTTCTTTTGGTTTCGAAGAGCTCCTCTGCAAATCCTGTTGTTGATCCAGTCATTGAATTCAGTAGAAATGATCCATTCGCTGAATTCTGGAAAAACTTGAAAGGGTATTTGACTTTGTCCATTTCGGTTAGACAAACCCAAAGTCCCCATGCTCGTCTTGTAGAAGCTTCATCTTCTGAAAATGCTCCTACCAGTATTGGGATTTCTTTCGGTGAAGCTGCCTTTATATTTTTTAAGGCATTTCCATCCGGCCTCCTCAGCTTGATGAAATGAAAAGTTTCATTGAAGCCTTTCTTGGCTGGTTCTGGTGTTGTACTAATAAAGTATAACTCCAAAATATCGTCTCTGGACAAATGTGGGTTATTTGCCCAAGTCTCATGGACTGCTTCCCCAATCCATTTTGGTAACTTCGAAATTTCTGGAAAATCAGGTGACGTGGTATGAATCGAAGCCAAAGCTCCAAAATTATACCACTCTTGAACTTCATTTGGATGACTTCCTTGTTTCATCCAAACTCTCGGGTACTTTCCAGAGATATCAACCACAGTTCTTTCTGGATTGATTCCCTTTCTAGTTACCAACTTCTCACATTGTTGTTGATAAACCTGCATAGGAGAAATTTTAATCTCATCAGTTTGAACTTTGGCTTTGCCTGTCTGTGGTCTAATTCAACTCTCCCTCTTTTACCCCAAAGGTGCTGGGTTGACTTGAATACTCGGGTTGTGACACCGGAGCTTCAACATTCATTGCAAGTTGTACATTCTCAAGAAATGCATCACCTGTAACACTCGTAGGCATGGTATTTGAATCCATAGCATTTGGGTTAGAGTCCCGATCTCTAATCGCTCCTTTTTGCACCATGGGAGATGAAGCCTGGAGGATAGGCTTATGCAACGCTTAAAACAATTGTCCCTGAGCGTATAGGCATGCTCATATTAGACCAGAAATGGATTTTTGATCATCTCGTTGAAGTCGTCCAGCGACTTCGGCATTGAGACATAACGTCTCAAATTCTCGTTCAAGACTCTCCAGGTTTTCCCTGAGATGTCTTACTTATTTAAGGACTTCGTCAATAACGTGTCCTTCCATCTCGTGTTAAGAAATCTGCAAGAACATTCTCATGAGATTTCACAATGACAATATCATAATCATAATATTGGCATTCAGCCTGCCATCTAAGTAATCTAGCTTTTTTTGGTTTAGATTCTATTTTATTTTTCAGAAAAGTTTTGACACTCGAATTATCAATTTTTAGAATAAACTTCTTAGCCAGAAGAAATAAAGGCCATTTTTTTGAAAGTCTTTCTAACTGCAAAGAATTCCTTCTCGTTGATATGTCATCGATTTATTTCTTCGTCTGTAAATAGACCGCTGCAATATTTGCATGACACTTCCTCATTTGGTGTGGCTTTCATAAGAACTGCTGCCCACCAATAATCACTGGCATCTGTACATAGAACCAGTTCATCCTCGTCTTGAGGTATAGCAAGTTTCGGAAGCTTGCTACAGACTTTCTTGAGTTGCTTAATATCTTTTCGATATTCATCTTCCCATTTGAATATCATATCATTTTTAAGTAATGGACTGAACACTTTCCTGTAATGTGCCAGATTGTTGATAAACATTCTAGCGAAATTAACAACTCCAAGAAAACTTTGAAGTTGTTTCTTGTCCTTGAGATCATCTGAAAATCCTTGTATTTTTTCCACAATATGGCTTTGTAAGACTATCCCAGACTCATCGATTTCAATTCCGAGGAATTCAATCTGTCTTGTCGCAATTACTGCTTTCTTTTATGAAAGCACCAATCCTTCTTTGTGGCAAACATTTGAAAATATCTCCAAATGCTTGAGATGTTCCTTCATATTCTTTGATGCGATGAGAATATCATCGATGTATACGAACATGAAGTTGAAATAATCTTTGAAAAGATTATCCATCTTTCTCTGATATATTTGGGGTGCATTTGCCAATCCCATAGGCATAACATTCCAGACATAGTGTCTCTGTGGTGTGGAAAAAGTTGTGAACTTCTTACTTTCTTCCTCCATCTTAATTTGGTAGAAACCAAACTTGCAATCGAACTTCGAGAATATCTTGGTACCTTTGATATAGTTAACCAAGTGTTCTCTACTTGGGATATAATATTCGTCAAACTCCAGAATATTATTAATCCCTTTATAATTAATAACCAGTCTAGGTTTACCTCTTTTGATCTCTTCATTATTCCTTACAAGAAATCCCGGGCTGCTGTATGGAGAAACTCCTAGTGAGGTCAACTTAAGGTCCAGATGTTCCTTAAGTATCTTTTGCATATCCTCACGATCATTTAGATTCATAAGGATTGGTTTGAGTCTCACGAACTCATGGTATTATCCCATCTCTTTAGATTTTTCTGCTTCGATCCATATTGTCCAGGTTGTAAAAAGGTCTGGAGGCAGTGATTTTCCAGCTGGTGACTTTGCAAACCATCTCACCCGGTGTTGTTGCGGTCAAAGAAATGTATGAATTTTAAGGGATTGATTAATTTTACGGAAGTATGTTGAGCCTGATATTGATAGTTTACGTTTTATTCGAAACTAATTAAATATTTGGAGTGGGAGAATTGAATGGAAATGTTTTGGTAAATAGTCAAATGTGAATAGTGATTGGTGGGGTGGGTGATAGTGCAAAATGTGTAGTTTGAGATATTAGAATTTGAAAGTGTGTAGTTTTGGTATTTTTGAATTTATTATTGTGTAGTATGGGTTGATATCCCAATAATATTTCCCAATTTTCTTAAATGCACATTGTTGATGCGTACATATTTGATATCTTTAAATATAGTGATTTAAATTTAATAATTGTCGGTTATTGACACATTAATATATATGATTGATAAGTTAGTAGACATGTATATAATCAAATAATTTATTTTTAATTATTAGTCTCTTGATAAATCTATATATATATAAAGAGGGTTTGGATCTCTCAAATTGTGTCACATGTGTTTTCTAAATGAACCTTGGACTGACATTTGACGCTTTGAAATGTTGACACACAAGCATTTTAACTTAATTAATATTATGTTGTCATGTGTATTGTTTAAATTATGTCTCCATCCTATACATGTCTGTTATTTTATCTCTCTTATTGATTCTCAAACGTCTCAACCTTAATAATTCTAAAAAACAAACGGACATTTATTAATTCCCTTTTCATTCTTAATTGATAATGTGTAGTTCTTACAGAGATCCAATCGACGGAAGATAAAAGAGTGCAAGGCATTACTAAATAGAATTTAAGTAGGTCATTAAATCGTTGGGAGCGAAGATGGCGCAATAGGGCCTCACGAAACTGATACTACCAACAACAGGTGAGATTTTATTTGATTTTGAGAAATACCATGTTCTTGATCTGTAGAGAGAATTTCTTTGGATTTCTTCTTCTTGCAATAACTTTTTTTTTTTGCTTCCCCCTTATAAGATAATTCTGTCTTTCCAAAATGATTAGTACCATTTTTTGAAAAAATGAAGTATTCTGTTAAACCTTTCATTCTTGCAGGTTGATAAGATTGTGTTGACAGTTGGTAGTTCTATTTTTGGTCTTCTTAATCTTGCTCATTAAGGTACTCAGAGAAAAAAAACATTATATATGCAGAACCTTTCTTATATATGAGAATGCATTTGTGCATACAAATGTAATTATGACTTTATAAGCGTTTATATATATGTGGGCACTTTAGCATCAATATCTTATTCTTCTATTAGAATAATGCCGGACGAAGAACTTGACAACAATAACGGAGATGGCAAAGATGATTCCCACGTCGATGGTGTTGTTATTGACTTTGATGATGATATCTCCCCCTCTAACTACTTCGACTATCACCATCGGTCACAGTTCATTTTCGTTATTTCCCTAAATCATTCTACAATATTTTTAATTTTTAAACAGAAGTGATTCACGATTGAGTTAAATATAAAAGTGTAGTTTGGTTCTCTTAGGTGATGACAGTTGGAGCTCTACAATATTGTCAAGTGTCCTCCCTTAAAATCATTTTATTTATGAAATATCAAAAAATTAACACCAATTAAATACACACTCCACTACTCTACAAAAAATAAGTGCTTTGAAAAAAAATATATGTAAGTTACAAATGCTTGGAAGATATTGCTAATGTTGTATGTCTTTTTCTATGTGAAATCTTTGGTTTCAAACTTGAATAATAGTTTGTGTCCAACATTTTAAATTGAAAAAAAAAAAGAAAAAGGTAAACAATAATGCTCTTGCAAAACTAATGTCATTAACAAAAAATAGGTCCTAAAAAACATAGGATATGTTTACATTGGGACGTATATAGATTTGCAAGTTTGAAAGTGGATCATATCGGGAATTGTAGAAAAAATAGATGATGTTCTATTATTTTATTTAAAAAACAAAATATTTTTAATGGGAATTGTAAAAAAAAAAAAGTGGATAAAATAGAAAAAATAGATTATAGTTGTAGGATTCTGCAAATTAATAAATAACATGATTAGGATATCATCCATTCAAAATCCGGATGGGCACATCCAGTCCAAGCACCCCCTTAGACCATTGAGAAATTGTAAAAAAACATTACAACAACATATGTAACAATTGGTTAAGATTAATAAAAAGAACAAAAAAAGAAAACAATTACAAATGAAATCATTATGTAAACCTGATAAAAAAGAGTACTCAAAGGCAAAATCGGAACAAAACAGGTGCCTTCAAGCAATAAAAATGGGATTTATTCTATATTTTTTAAAGAAAGATATGAAAATACCTAATACAATAGTTAAAACACCTATAAAGAACTAGTAATTACCAATGTTGTGCTAAAGATCAAATGAAAAAAAATAAATAATGAGAAAGATTATTTTAAGGATATAGAAAAAAATATTATACATAAAAATAAATCAACAAACACTTATAAAATAATATTACTTATAAAATAAAAATTAGATAAGTGTTAAATGAAGTCCGTGCATTATACGGGCTCAAACCTAGTTTGGATAAAAGAACTCATATTCTTCAAAATTATAAATTATCTATTTGTTTGTCTGGACTAAAGTTGGATATTTTATAAACCGTTCATTTATATCCATTAATTTATCCAATCGTTTATGATATGCATTATAAAAATCCAATTAGAAATAACTTTGTATTTTGAATTTTTGAGACAAAACTGTCTTTCTGGAACAATTTTTTTAAATAATAATAATAGTAATAATAACCCCACAATTATGCTTAGGAATAACTACTTGAATTTGTCAGATTCAAATGGGGATTTCATACAATACAAAATTAAAATATTTAATATTTTTCTCCTGAATTAGTATGGTGAAATGAACGTGAAAGTGTTGTCATTTCTATTTTAAAATTATTACCTTGAGATAGCATGTACGATATAATTGAGTCATTTTTTTTAAGATTTCATTAGATTACCCTTATAACTCTTTGATTGTTTATTATAAAAAAAAAATTAAATAAAAAATCATATGGTGTGAATGGAAAATTGGAAGCACCAAAGTTTGATGAGTTGTCTTTAATTAGTTACTTCAGAACTATAATATGGAGGAGCAATCGGTTGTTTATAAATTTTAGTATACCATATACCATATGATCGATCAAGTCCAATATATAAACAAACACAAAAACTCATGTGAGACGGTCTCACAGATAGTTTCCGTGAGACGGAGCCCCATCACCCACAAACAATATGTGAATTGTAGGGTTTGGATGGTGGGTAATTGGGTTGTGGGTTGACCCGTCTCACACCATGCATTAAAATTTCGTGAGACGGTCTCACAAGAGACTTACTCATAAACAAATATAATTATGGAAAATTGGAGCAATCATCTTTTCTTGTTTCATCAACATTTTATATATTTATTTAAAAATTAAACTTTTATTTCTAAAAATTGTAATTTAATCTTACGACCTTACTCCTGTTATTGTTGTTGTTGATGTTGAGACCAGGGTTGATCCGGCTAGAGGCTGAGCCACGCCCAACTATCGGTTTAGGGGTCGACAAGGGTGCCCAACCTGACTAGAGGCCGAACTGTGAATGGCCGTTGGTCCGGGTGTCGAGCCACTTAGCTTCTAGAGGCCAAACGGCGATTGGTCATTGGCTTGGATGCCAACTAAGAAGTGTCGAGTCGCTCATGAGAGAGTAGACCAACCAAAATGAAAACTCGCGAGGGGATTGGATTTCGGTTTAACTAGCTTTGACTCAACCAACCATGGCTTTAGTGTTATGCCTACGAAGTTCTCAAATGAGTTCAAGTGCACCATAAAGTTCATTCCCGAACTCAAGCTAGCCAGAGCTAGGAGACGAGGCAAAACCGCTAGGGCCAACTAGGAACCGAGTCAAATGGGGATCGAACTGGCCAGGATCAAATTTGAAGAGGACAACACCCGAGCTAGGGTCGGCCAGGATTGATCGAACGAGCTAAAGCTTAGGTCGACGCCCATGGAGCCCCGCCGGAAATAGACCAAGAAGTTCACTTCAAGAAGAAGCACCCAAATTCAAGATATCTAGAAAAATGAAACAAATCCTGACAAAATCAATCTAATCAAGAAAAGATCAAATCCAATTTGATCGCATCAAATCCCTAAAAATCAGTTCAATTGATATACTTTCCAAAATTATGTAATCTATATCTTAGCCAATAAATAGAACCCTCACTTATAGAAAAGAAATTCGAAATTCTTTGTTTAAGAGGCATATGCTGATATTATATTCTCTATAATTTTATAAATAAAACGGTTTGGACCGCCCAAATTCAACTGAGCCCAGTTAACTAGGTAGGTTTCCGAGCTCACATTTTGATCAATTTCTTGTTTTATTTTATTAATTTCTTATCTGATTTAATTGGTGTTTAACTTGATTCATGCATATAGTTTGCATGTCAACAATTATTATCATTATTATTAAAAAATAATTTCACAGATTTCATTATTGGTTTTCGATTATTAAAATAACTTTATGGTTTTTTAAACATTTTCTTCAAATTTTAATTAGTCAATATTTTTTACTTGCATAGTTTTAAAATCAATCTCAGATTTTTAATTCATTTTCCTAATTTAGTTTTTTAGATTTCTAAAATTATTTTCAAATTTTAAAAAATATTGATTTTCCGAAACTGAAATGATTTACTTGAACAATTTTGAAGATTTAGTAAAACTATCTAACATTTTCAATATGGTCTTTATTGATAATAAGATTTTTGAAACAACTTTTGCATTTTAAAACAGTATTAGATTTTAAAAAGAAATTATAAAATTTTCAGATAAGAAAAAAGAATTTAAATTAATTTTCAGATTAATTCTAATATTGCATTTATTTAAACGATTTGTTTAGAAAAGAGTTGCACTCTTGTACACCTGATGCACACATGCACTCGGGTCGGGTCCAGATGCATGTTGACTCGGATCCGCGTATTTTTGCTTTTTTTTTTTTTGACCCTGACCTCTATATTATGTTGGTCATATCTTTATATTATATTAGTCATACTTTTATATTATATTAGTCATACACTTATGTCCAAATATCATACCTTTATTTAATACTTTTAACTCTAAAAAAACCCTTATTTCGCCACAATTTGTACATGTTTACATTTATGTGATATTATTTATACATTTATATCAATATAGTCATACATTTATATATTATATAAAGGTACAACTAACATAACTAAAAAGTATATCTAACATAACTAAAATGTATGACTGTTATAACTAAAAGGAATGAAAGGTTAATATATATGTTTAAAAAAAATGTTAAGCTACAGCAAGTCTTACAAAAGGTATGACTAACATAACTAAAATGTATGATTAACACTACTAAAATGTATAATTAACATACATAAAGGTCTGACACCTGGGAGCATGTTTGGGTGGATTTTATCAGCGACCTGATGGCGCGTGTGGGCGCGTGACGGGCAGGGTCGACCCGAGTGCATGGATCTAGGGTCCGTGCATCAGGTGCACAAAAAATTTTATCTTTAGAAAAATGATTAAAACATTTTCCCATCCGAACTCTACAGTTTTTACATTTTTTTTGTATAAAATTTAAAATGTTGCATTTTGTCGTATGAACTTCAACTTTGATGTATTTTACGGTATTGAACAAATCATAGTCGTACATATGTCCTAATCAACAACTAGGATTTGTCTGATATTTTAAAAAATTTCAAATTTAAAGTTTATACCAAAAAGTGCAAAGTCACATATAATTTGGATGTGAAAATATTTTTGACCCTTAAAAAAATGGCCATATTATATATAAAAAAAGAGTTGGTCTCTAGTGCACTTGGTGTACGGTGCACTCAGATCGGGTCCGGACCGACCCAGATGCTCTTTTCTTTTTTGTGTTGTGACATTTATAGTATGTTAGTCATACATTTATGTTATACTAGTATAGTGTCCGTGTAATACACGAGATTTTATAAAAAAATAAATTTAATTTGGTAAAATTTGAAAATTTTAAATATTATTTATACATTAAAATTAAATTTATGATTTGTGCAATATGTATCGTCTAATTTAACATTAAATATAACATATTATGATTAAATAATTATTTAATTATCGAAATATGAGTTGCATTTGTCGATAATCATAAATAATTTTTAATTTATGATTTCGAAAAGAGTATATATTGTTAGTCTATTATATTATTCAACACACCCACCATACTTTTGGTTTAATTGCTTTTTATTTTTAATATCTCTAACAACCCTAAAAAAAAATTCAATTAGATGAAAAATGAAAGTCAAAATTTATCAAAAAATTTCATAATTTATTTTAAAATTGTTGGTCCCAAGTGGTTTAGAGGTTCAGAGGAGGGGTGAATGAACCTCTATCAAATTTTTACTTTTAAAAGTTTTTTGTAAAGACGTTATTAAATTCTACAACAGAATACAACAAACTCGCAGAATCAGTAAGCTGGCAGAATGTTGTTTCAGCTTACTGTTTCAGAGTTACAGTATGTAGTGGAAAATACTAAGATAGAGTTTTTTTTGAAAAACCTTCCCTTTTCGAAATATGATTTTCTTAAACTTGTTTATACAAAATAAGCAAATAAATATATAATGCAACACGTAAAACATAGAGCAATAAAAATACGCAAAGGGTTTATAGAGGTTCCAATGTGGTGTAATTCTTCTACATTCTCTCTTCTCATTCTCTAATGAGGAACTTCATTAGGAAAGTTTGTTTTACAAGACTTGTCTATACAAACTATCACCTACAAGAATCAGAAAGATTTTTAGGCTAACTCACATAGGGTTCAACAAACCCACACAGAGTTACAAGCTTTAAAACTCTTAAGACTAACACTCAGTGAGGATCTAAATCTTTCCCACTGAGGATACCGATAAAACAATCTAGCACACAACACAATGGTTAAAAGTATATAGGTCTTCAACTGGTGCTTCGAAGTCAGCCTTGAACTCTTTGAAGTTCTGAAAATCTTCGTCAGCTTGGCTGATTCACAGTAAGGTTGAGTGACTGAAATTTGAGAGAGACTTGAGTGTTTGCTTGAGAGATGCTGGTCCCAAGTGGTCAGAGGTTCAAAGGGGGTGTGAATGAACCTCTATCGATTTTGTGTTTTAAAACTTTTCTATGAACAAGTTCTTGTTTCTACAGAGAAGACAGTAACTTGACTCGCTTCAGTAACCTGGCAGAATGCTGATTCAGATTTCTGACTCGATATCACAGTATGCAGCGGAATAAGTAAAGATAGAGTTTCTTTATGAAAATCAGTTTTCTTTTCAAGTATGATTTTAACACAAATCTAGAACAAGATGCTTATGATAAATGCAGCAAGATAGATATGCAACAATACAATGCAGCAAGTAAGATAAGCAGTAAATACTTATGGTTTATAGTGGTTCGAAGGTGGTGTAATCCTTCTACGTCCACTCTACTCCTTCTCAAAGGAGGAACTTCGTTATGGTCAGTTTGCTTTACAAGTCTCGACTTTACAAACCTCTTCCAAACAAGTTAAACCTACTAGAATCTAAGATTTCTAGGCCAAATCCCACACAGGGTTCACAATCCCATACAGGGAAGATAGCCTATACAAGATTAACAAACTTAACAAGGATTAAATCATATCAACTAAGTACACCTAACTAAAACAACCTAGCACACAGCAAATGGTTAAAAGTATATGTTGGTTTCTTCAACTGGTGCAGCTCGAAGATAGCCTTGAACTAGAAAGTTCGAATGCTTGGCTTGACTGCTTCTGAAGGTTGAGTGACGGAACTCGAAGGCTTGAGAAATTGCTTGATAGAGAGATAGCTTAGAGATATAACGAGCTCAATTGTTCAATAGTCTTCTCAGTTCTTTTTACCTTCTATATATAGCTTTTGGAAAATGTCCGTTGAAGGAAGACATGGTCCATGTTGTAATTCAAAATGATCTTCAAATCTTTACATTTAATAGATCTTTACATTTAATACGGTATGGAAAATCAAGACTTCAAAGCATGTCCTACTCTGATCCGCATTAATGGCGTCATACTCTAGCTACAATACTATACAGAGCTGCTATCCAGGTGGCAACACCTTATTGGTTCTTCACAAACTTCAATCTACTGGTAACTTGTTAGGTTCCAAACCTCGTACTGTATCCAGTGTATTCCTCGTACTGCATTGAATAGGCTAGAAGAGACTTACTGCATGTTGTTCTGATTGCAGTAGTCGCTTTCTGTTATGCGCCAGGATTTTGTTTCAGAACGGCTTCCTGTTCCTGAAACCTGCAGTCAGCTTCCTGACTTGCATATCCTCTCTGATCTGTTTCCTAATCCTGAACAGCTTTCTGTTCCAGAATCCTATTGTCTGCTTCCTGATTCTGAACAGCTTCATGTTCCAGAATCCTGTTGTCTGCTTCCTGATTCTGACTCAACAAATCTCTAAGTCCAGAATTCTACTAACATAAATTCCACCTATCTTTATGATATATACATCTTCTCAAAACACAACTTTGAAAGATTAGATAAGCAAACAAAAATCCACTTATAAAAATGTGGAATATGGATACTCTAAAAGATCATCTAATATTACATTATCTCATCAAAACCTAGTCAGAAATATCCCAACAATTTCCCCCTTTTTGATGATGATAAAACCCATATAAAGCAGAAAGAATAGATGTACTTTTATATATGTAAGATGTACAAGTATAGTACAATGTAAGCTTTACAACACATGAATACACAAGCTTACCTTTTCAAAAAAAAAAAAAGGAACAAAAGAATATGAAAATTCTTTACAAGGAATGCTTACACCATAATGTCTGAAATAGTCAGTAAACTATCCTTCATCAGGTTTCTTATCACCAAACAGCTTTCTTTTCACTAGGTCATGACCTAAGAATGCTTGCTGATTCTGTTTGACGACCTCTTCATACTTAGTTCTATTCCACCAGTTTAAGACAGAATTCTGATATGATTTCTCCATCTGTTCAGCAATCTTAGGAGTTTGTATCCATCTTAGCCAATAATCCTGGCAATAAGGAACCTCTTCTCCTTTCTTGACCCTTTCAATCAAGAGCTTCTGGCGATCCAATTCTCCCTCTATTGCCAGTTCTTTATACTTCTTCAAAGCTTGCTTACGAGAAGGGAAATTTCTAAAGAAGTTGTGCTTGAGAAGGTTTCGAAAATACCTCTAGTATTCAGAGTGTTTGAATTTTGTGATCTCCTCAAATGTTGGATTTCTATTCTTGGGCAAGTATACTTGATCGAAGATACTTAAGTCCCAGTAATAACTGATATTCTCTGGCCTTTGATCCAACAACACCAACACTTTAGCTGGAGCATCTTCTTTATTGAAGTCAGGAGGTTCTTGATCTGGGAATAAGTGAAGGGCTGCATCAATCTTCTCATCAGCTTTTGTTCTTCTTCCAACAATTCCCAATCTTGAAATCCAGTCTGTTTGTTTCCTCCTTCTTTCCTCATCTGCAGCCTTAAGCTGCCTCCATCTTTCCTCAGAAAGTCTTCTGCTTGGATCAACAGGTTTAGCAATATAAGGTTGTGAACTAGAAACCTAACCTGTTTGCTATCTTCCTCTTCCTCGACCTCGACCAGGTTGCTGTCTGTAAGTTCTTAGCCTTGTTGAAGCAGCAGTAACCTGTCTTCCTTGTTGTAATGCAGTGCTGCTTACTGCCTGAGGAGCAGTACCCCCAGCACCTGAATTATCATCATCTTTTTTCCTCCTTTTAAGCTCACCACCTTGACCATGTTCAGAAACACCTGATCTCTTGCGCTTAATCTTGGTCAAGGGGAGTTCATCATCATCATCTATCTATCTTTTTTGTGGTGGCCTCTACCATATCATCATCTGGTTCAGAGAGCGAGAGTTGTTTTCCTTCCCCCTTTTTGACATCATCAATCTTAGCAGCATTGGGGTTAGCAACTACAGCAGCCTCCTTTGAGTAACCTCTCTCCATAATGGCTCTCATTTTTTCTACCAACAACTCAAGATTGAGAATCCTATCATTGGCGCTTCGAGTTGTGGCATTTATTTTCTCCAGTGTTAAATTCTGTGTTGTCTGATCACTCCTTAATTCATTTATAATCTCATCACGAGCATTAGAGGCAGCTTGTTGTTCTCACTTAAACCTACTTCTGGCAGCATGTTGAGTATTGAATTCAGAATTCATCCTGGCTTGAATCTTTCCAGGAAGAGCATCCAGCTCTTTCTTTAATTCTTTCAAAGTTTCTGAATGTGCTCTTTCTCGTATGATGGTATTGGTGGCCAGATTCATCTGATGTGTTTCTATGGCCCTCATCAATCCCTAAACAGCATTCATCATACCTTGAAGAGATAGTTCTTGAGAATCAGTAAGGGTCTCAACCCTATCCCCTGGTCTTGATTCATCTTGAGTATATAAGACCAGGTCCTGATCAGCTTTCTCTTTAGCTTCTTCCTCAGCTTGTTGTTTCTCTCTTGCCTCCAATTCAGCCTGATATTTTTTTCTCTCCTCCATTGTCATCTTGGCTTTCCCAAATTCTTTGTAAGAAAGGGAGTTAGCTGGTTCATCATCACTGGAGCTTGATGAATCATCACCATCACCTGAAGCTAGAGCAGCAACAACAACCATATCTTTGTCTCCTGTAGGCACATCATCTTTTGTTTATCTCCCTTCTAATTTCTCCATCGGAGCTGTCTCAATAGCATCCATGCCCGAGGTCTTCATAGGATCAGCAACCTCAACAGCTTCTTGAGGTTCAGCAACCTCCATCACTATGTCACCAGAAACCTGATTACCCTCAGTAACCTGTTCAGGCACAGTAGTTACTTCATCGGGTACATCAGTAACCAGAATTGTTGCTTCTACAGTAATCTCAGCTTCCTGTAAGGTAGAAGCTTCGATCACTTCAACAACCTCCTCAATTACTTCATCAGCAACCTGACCGGTTTTATATGACTGATCAATGTCAGCAGTTGCTTCAGTAATTAGAATTTCAGCATCTTCCTCCTCAATTGCAGTAGTATCCTAACTTACTTCTGTCAGCTTTGAAGCAACAACATGTAGAAGTTCCAAAGTCAGATCAGGTTTCTCCACAGCAACCTGTTCTGCTTCAATCTCTTGTACTTTCTGTACTGCAATATTGGCCAGTACAGGGAGTCCTACCTCTGCATCCTCCTCCATAGATGTTTCATCGACATGTTCCTCCTCGATTTTCTTCAAAACACCATAGATGATTGGTAATGTTTTTCCCTCAGTAGGTTGATCATGAAGTACAGGGGAAACAGAATAATCAAGTAATTGGATATCAGCATCCATGACATCTAGTCGAGTTATAGGGGAAAGAGCTACAATACCTATAAAAGTTGGAGAGTCATGTGTCTCCGCAGCTGTTGAACTTTCTTCCCCTGGCTGCAACATTCTGAGGGGTCTTTTTGATTCAGCTCTGCTAGCCTCCATTCCCAGTCGCAACATCATTTCATTAGCTTCCTCAGTAGTGAGGTTAGCTAACTGAGCTTCAGCTATCTCCAGCTCAGTAGGGGTCCTAACAGTCTTGGCAATGGGGTTCATCAATGTGTTGTCTTCCTTAGGCTTCATCGACTGCTCACTATTATTCTCCTCGGTCGCAGCTTTGGCCATCTAGTAGTCATTTAAGGACTCTTGCCTTTCTTGAATGAAAGATATCATAACATCATCATGAAGATTAATGTAATCTTCGCTGAGAAAAGGATGAAGTCCATTGGATAGATCATCATCATCTGATACAAGGTTTTCTATCCACACCAGAATGATATCTTCCACTTATAGCCAATCAATCTACTGCATCAGCTCCACACCAGGGCCCAATCTCCTCCATCTCCAATCATCATAAACAGCTACAAATCTCTTCCAGATGGAATTGGCAGACTCTTCCAAAGCCCTCTCAACATCCTCTACAGTGATGGACTCTATAGATTGTGCTACCCTGTTAAGGGTGTTAATCTCACTCAGCTCCTCTTTTGGCCCTAACCTCCTTCTTCTCTTCATAGAGGTTTCAGCCTTCTTCACTAGTCTCCTCTTCTTCTTCCCAGGTTTCTAGGTTTCTTCAGTAGCAGGTACAGCAACCTGATCAGAAACCTGTTCAGCAACTACTTCAATAACCTCCTCATCAGATTCACAAGAAACCTGGATCACTAGAGTAGTAACTGTACGTCCTGGACAGCTTCAGGATTCTCTTCAGCAACAAGAGAATCTGGAGCAGCAACCTCTCCCGCTGCTTGCTCCAAAGGTACTAAAGTCTTCTCAGCAACTGGTTCCTCTGGCTGATTAGGAACATGTTTACCAACAGCTAATGTCCTGGTTTCAGCAATAGCCTTGGTAGATGAAGTGGTCAAAGGTTCAGAGGGGCCAGTAACCTTCTTTGTCTCTGTCTTCTTCTTCAAGGGGGCTTTCACCACCTTATTCTTTGTTGGCTTATCATCATCATTACCAGAGTCACTGGAAGAGTCAGGAACTTGTGGTTTGACTGCTGGTCTTTTCTTAGGTGTTTTCTCCTTCTTCTCACCCTTAGTGAATCTTTTCTTTACTCCCAAGTATCATCCTGCAACATAAGGTACGCTCCTCTCTAGAGGTAACCTCTTCGAGGTTAGAATAGAGGAAATTACAATCTCAAACCCCTCCTCTCCGTGGTTTGATTGTTTCTTCCCAAATCCTTTGAAAAAGGACTTGAGCCTAGTTGAGTGTTGTTTTCCTAACAATATCAATCATCATCTTTAACCTAAGGTTGGTGCACTTATCATAACTGCCATACCTTCCTTCCACGGTGTAGACGAGGATATCATGCAGAAACTCATACTCCGGCTTAAGTTTTTTTTTGGGAAAGTTGCTGGTGGTTGTCTCTTCCTTCACTGAATCTAGCGTAAACTGGTTCCAGCTTTCTTCTAGGTATTCTGATCCATACTCTGTCAGATCAGAAAATACCATACCTTGATTAGAAATGCCAAATGTCTTGGCAATGTCTGTTGCAGTCAGCATGTTGACTTCTTCAACATCTTCGTCAATCTTAAAGGAGATGGACTCCTCATCTTCAGAAATTTATGCCCAAGCATAGAACTTCTCTACTGATATGCTAGAGAATCCTTCATAGGTAGTTGTGAATAGCCCATCCAGTTTGCTTTTGCACATATGCTCCCAGACCTCAGAGATGAGATCTTTATCATCATAAGGTAACTTGTCTCCCAACAATACCCTTGTGTCAACTAGTCTTCCCTCTAGCACTTTGTTGGTTATCCTTGCTCCTTCCATTAAATGTCTATGAAAAGCTTGAAAGATGAAAGAAAAAGAGATAACTTTGTTTGTAGAGAGTTAGTAGAAATTTTTGTAAGTGAAACAATAGTGTAAGCGTAGAGTGGAAGACGAGGGATATGATCAGTTTATATTTGAATTCAAGTTCCAAAAATATCAACAATCCAGATTAGAACTTAAGAGACGTGCTTGATCCAGCGGTTGAGATAAAATAGCGGAAGGGCAATTCTATAAATTGCTGAAGACATGTCAGACGGTTAAACCGTGTTTTTTTCGCCTCCACTGAAAAAGTGGTTTTTCGCATTAAATGCTAATTCCAAATTGTCTCTTATAATCATTATGAATCAGGTTACTATTCCTGGTACGAGGTTGCAAGACTCAATGAATGCTGATCTTAATAAATATTGTTTGCAACCTATAGGAACCTGTTTCAAAATCCTGCAACAGAAACCTGTTGGAATAACCTGTTTCTGATTGCTGCTTTAGCAACCTGTTACATTAACCTGTTGTTATATGATGTCTTCTGAAACTGAATACTGTTAGAGAATTCTGATTTGATAGAAGACAGTATCCTATTCCAGTAAGCTGAATATATGAAAAAAAATACAGCTTAAGTTCCCCCTTACTTAAGGAACCTTTAAAATCTTACTCATTAGAGCTTGATGATCCCAAGCTTAGTTCTCAGCATAGAGAATCTTGATTCACACAAAGGCTTTGTGAATATGTCAGCAATGTGCATGTCAGTATATACTTTGTTTAGAACAATATTCTTCTTCTCCACATGATCACTTATGAAGTGATATCTGATATCAATGTGCTTAGTTCTTGAGTGGAAGACAGGATTGTGGGTTATGGCAATAGCACTTGTGTTGTCATATAGAATGGGAGTTTCTCTCTCTATTATCCCATAATCCTTTAGTTGTTACTGTATTCACAAAATCTGAGCACAGCAGCTTTCTGTAGCTACATATTCAGCTTCCACGGTTGATGTTGCAATGGATGTCTGCTTTCTGTAAAACCAAGAAACTAACGTGTGTCCTAAGAATTGACAAGTACCACTAGTACTCTTCCTGTAAATCTTGCATCCTGCAAAATCAGAATCTGAAAAGTCTTAAAGATTGAATCCTCCATCTTTTTGATACCATAATCCAACATCTTGAGTGACTTTTAGGTACTTGATGATTCTCTTTACTGTTGAAAGATATGACTCATTTGGTGTTGTTTGGAATCTTGCACAAACTCCAACTGCAAATACTATATCTGATCTGTTTGCTGTTAGATATAGTAAGGATCCAATAAATCTTATGTACTTAGTAACCTCCATATTTTTTCCACCTTCATCTTTATCTAAGCTTATAGATGTGGCCATTGGTATGCTTACAGATGATCCACTTTCCATTCCAAACTTCTTGATTAACTCATTGGTATACTTGACTTAACTTATGAAAGTCCTATGTTCTAGCTGTTTTACTTGTAAACCAAGAAAGAAACTTAGTTTTCCCATCATGCTCATCTCAAATTTACTTTGCATGAGGGATGAAAACTTATCACACAGACCCTTGTTTGTGGATCCGAAGATTATGTCATCCACATAAATCTGAACAAGCAGTATACTGTCTTCATCCAGTATCCTGAAAAGAGTCTTATCTAATGTCCTTTCTGAAAACCATTCTTCAAGAGATAAAGGGACAGTATATCATACCAAGCTCTAGGAGCTTACTTTAACCCATACAGTGCTTTCTCTAATCTGAATACTTTTTCATCTGTCTGTTCTTCAAAACCTAGTGGTTGTTCCATATATACTTCCTCAAATAGAAGTCCATCTAGAAATGCACTCTTCACATCCATCTGATAGACCTTGAAATCATTGTGAGCAGCATAGGCCAGAAATATTCTTATTGTTTCTAGTCTAGCAACTAGAGCAAAGGTCTCATCAAAATCTATGTCTTCTTCCTGGCAGTATCCTTTTGCTACTAGTCTTACCTTGTTTCTGACCACAACACCAGATTCATCTAGTTTATTTTTGAACACCCACTTAGTTCCAATAACTCCTTGGTGATCAGGCCTTGGAACCAGTTTCCATACTTGGTTCCTCTTAATTCCATTCAGTTCTTCCTGCATGGCCTGAATCCAGTTACTGTCTTCAAGAGCTTCCTCCACACTCTTGGGCTCAACTTGTGATATGAAGCATGTGAACAATGATTCTTGAGGTCTTGTTCTCCTTATTCTAACACCTTCATTGATATTTCCAATCATAAGTTCTCTTGGGTGATCCCTGAGCCATGTCCTGTCAGGCTCGAAAGAATAAGTAGGTTGGTGGACAGTAACCTGTTGATCATCAGTATCATGTACGCGGTTACTGTTGTTCTGCTGAATCTTGTCTGCTTGTTGTTCATCATCCTGTGTTACTGTATTCTGGTGTACAGTAACCTATGAACCACTTGCAGTAACCTCTTCTGCAGGCATTGGAACTCCATCAATGTATCTTACTGTTTGATCCTTGATCTTTATTTTGGATACATCTTCCTTTAGCTTGTCCAGCTCAACAGTATCATAATGTGGTTCATCAAGCACCACATGTATTAATTTTTCCACAACCAAACTTCTCTTGTTGAAGATCCTGAAGGCCTTGCTTACTGAAGAGTATCTTAAGAATACTCCATCTGATTTTTCATCAAAGGTCTTCAAGTGCTTCTTTCCATTATTCAGTATGTAACACCTGTATTCAAAGATATGCAAATATGAAATGTTAGGTGTTATCCTCATAGGGAGTCTTGTCATGGTCTTTGTTGATCAGGCATCTGTTCTGAGTGTAGCATGATGTGCTGGTTGCTTCTGCCCAAAATCTCATAGGAATCCCAGCATCAGCAATCATAGTCCTTATAGCTTCCTTTAGAGTTCTATTCCTTCTTTCTACAACTCCATTCTGTTGAGGGGTTCTTGCTACAAAATACTCATGGCTGATCCCATTTTCTGAACAATACTTCTCTATAAATTTGTTTGTGAACTCAGTTCCTCTGTCAGATCTTATTTTCACAATACTTAAGCTTTTCTCATTCTGCATTCTCTTCATGAATTCTGGCAGTCTGTTTTGAGTTTCTGATTTCTTAGCCAGGAAGATAGTCCAAGTAAATCTAGAGTAATCATCTACAATTACTAGAGAGTATTTCTTTCCACTCACACTAACAGGCTCCACTGGTCCAAATAAGTCCATATGCAGAAGATCCAGTATCCTGTGAGAGGATCTCTAAACCTTATCCTTGAATGAGCTTCTTACTTGTTTGCCCTTCTGACAGGCTCCACAAACATTCTCTTTTTTATAAGCAACATCAGGTAGTCCTCTCACTAGATTCTTTCTTGCCAGCTTGTTGATTATCTTGAAGTTCAAATAGCTCATCCTCTTATGCCATAACTAACTCAACGCAGGAGTGCTTATTGCAATAAAGTATGTTGGTTGCACTATTGAACTCCAATCTGCAAGGTAGATGTTGTCTCTCCTGGTGCCAGTAAGCTTAATCTCATTAGTTTTGTTGTCTCTGATCAGATACTTGTTGAGGTTGAACTCTACTGAATATCCTTTGTCATAAAACTGACTGATACTCAGGAGGTTGTACTTCAATCCTTTGACATATGATACATCACTGATACTTGCATTGTCTCTGATCAAGCTTCATGTGTCTTTGGTGCTTCATTTGGAATCATCTCCGAAGATAACCTTAGGTCATTTACATGGTTGGAAGTCTCTTAATCCAGTCTTGTTGTCAGTCATATGTCTGGAGCATCCACTATCTATATACCATACATCATTGCTGCTTCTTGGCAACTGTACTTGCAAGTAAATTAGGTAGATTTAGGTACCCATACAAGTACGGGTCCTGGGTGGTTAGTCTTCTTTGGGACCCATACTTGCTTAATGATAACTGATTTACCATAAGCATTGGTGGTTCTCTTTCTATTAGTATTCTTAGCAGAATACTGTTCGTGATGTGTGTGTACTGGATGTTTCCAGGTTTTGTACTTCCTGTTCGAGGAAGATACTCCCTTATATCTATCCTGAGCATATACTCTTTCGAATATCGACATGTAGGCCTTGGTATTTGAGGGGTAGAGTTTTTGCTATCTTCTGGAAGTTTGCTGTTTTTTTCTCCTATTTGCAGCATACTGATTATACTATTTTCTGAAAGTTTGAGCAGTCTTACTGTTGTCTTCTTGCAGCAGGGGTTTCTTACCCTTATCCAGAGTATTAGTTTTATTCAAATTTCCATTGATTGGAAAGAGTTCCTGAGCATAGGAAACTCTGGCTTAAATAAACTTTCCATTATTGGATTTGTTGGTAGGTTTTTTAGAAGTGCTGGCATAGTATCCTATCCCATTTCCTGTATAGGCATTTTGGGTCTCTTAGATACATTCATATGCTTTTCTTGCTGACTTGTTATACACATCAATTGTGTTTTGCAGTCCAGTTTTCTCAGTTTCTAGCTTAGTGACTAGCAGCTTGAACTTAGATACCTCAGCTCTAAGATTGTTGCATTCTGTACTATAGTACTCTAGGTCAGTAACATGTTCCTTCAGTACAGTATGCTCACTTTTGAGCTGGAGGTTTTCCTCTTTTAATTCTTCATGAGCTGAATTTATCTGCTCAAAATCACTCATGATCTGTCTAAAAGACTGGATCATGTTAAGCTTTTCAGAATTAGAAACATCAAAAGATTGTGAAGTTACCTTATCTTCTTTATTGTCTTCACAATCCTTGGACATTAGACACAGTAGTGTCTCTTCATAGGAGGTAGAGTTGTCAGAGTCGCTCTTAGATGAACAATCATTCTTGGTTTCTTCTTTGGAGCTGCTTGTTGTCTTTAGGGCTTCAGCTTCACTAAGAAGAGCTCTGAACTTTTGTTTGTCATCCCTCCTCATTTCACTTTTCTGCACTCTTTCATCCTCCGTATACTTGTGAACTTAAGGGTGGGGGTAGTTTCTGGCGAAGTGACCAGGTTTCCTGTAATTATAACACAAGTCAAATGATCCTGTGTTTGCTTGTTGTTGTGGTCTTACCTGGGGACTTCTTTATGATGTTTGAGGCTTCTTCCTGTAGTCATTCCCTTTGTGATTGGTCTTCAGGAACCTCTTGAACTTCTTTAATAAGAGCATCATCTCTTCCTCAGCATCGTCAGCAAGCACTTCTTTCTGTTTGCTCTTCAGCTTACTGCTGCTTGTAGTGGCAGTATTCTATGTCTTAGCAGTAAGTGCTGTCACCCTGGATGTTGATTATTCAGCCTCCTTTTTTCTTCGTTCAATGTCGAATTCGAAGGATTTGAGATCTGAAAACAGATCAAAGGTACTCATCGCTTTGAGATCTAGTGAGACTCTCATTGCAGTTTCCTTGTTGTGCTACTCCAAGGGTAGAGCTCTTAAAACCTTCAGATTCTTCTCATCTTGTTTGTAGGTTTTTCCCAGAGATTCCAGCTCACTAATGATAGCTGTGAATCTTAGGTCAAGTTTCTCTAGTGTTTCTCCAGGTTTCATGGTGAACTGCTCATAGAGTTATGTCGCTTTCGAAATCCTGTTATCTTTGGCAAGTTCATTGTCTTTACAGATTATCCCTAGTTTTCTCCATATTTCTTTAGTTGTCTTGCAACTTTTAACTTTGCTGAACGTGCCTTTATCCAGCATAAGAAATAGAGCATTCTTGGCCACATTGTCAAGGTTGGCTCTTTTCCTTTCTTCAGGAGTATATTCATATCTTTCCTTGACAATATATTCTTGTGATGGAGGGATTCTTCTGTAGCCTGGTGCAGCTTCTCGTGGGCCGAATCCTGAAGGCACTTCGGCATCATCATCGATGATTGTTGCGTCTTCTACTTTTCCACCTGCTGCCGCTGCAGCTTCTTCAGCTCGCCTATGTTCGTGAAGTTGTGCTACATAAGTAGGGTTTACCTTGTAGATTACTGGAGGTCCTTCAGTGATGACATACCACATCTCGTCATGCATGGCTAACAAATGGGCTTTCATGCGTATCCTCCAGTCGTCATATTCATCTATGAAAAACATAGGTAGCTTATGATGAGAGAAATACATGCTGATGCTAAAACTATGTGTTTTGGTCTGAAAAAAAATGGTTTATCCAACAGAAACGGGTGGATCTGGGTAGGTTACCAGATAAGTTGGCTGTTAACTCAACTCGCTCTGATACCACTTGTTGGTCCCAAGTGGTCAGAGGTTCAAAGAGGAGGTGAATGAACCTCTATCGATTTTGCATTTTAAAATTTTTCTATGAACAGGTTCATGTTTCTACAAAGAAGACAGTAACCTGACTCGCTTCAGTAACCTGGCAGAATGTTGATTCAGATTTCTGACTCGATATCACAGTATGCAGCGGAATAAGTAAAAATAGAGTTTCTTTATGAAAATCAGTTTTCTTTTCAAGTATGATTTTAACACAAATCTAGAACAGGATGCTTATAATAAATGCAGCAAGATAGATATGCAACAATGCAATGCAGCAAATGTAACACCCCATTTCAAGTAAACACCCTACATTGCATATTTTATAAAATTTCTTTTATCGTTCAAGTATAAATGATTTAAGTACAAGTTCTTATACTACTTAAAGTTATGATTTATAAATTATATTATGATCGATGATTTTAAAATTTTTATGATCTAATATCTCTTTCGAGATTTAAGGATTTTTGCAGGATAACTTATGGAGAAAACCGAGTTCGATCTCCACTCACTCGACACATACGAATGGAAAAAAAAAGATAAGATGCTAATTAGATTTAATTGAATAAAATGATTTTAGGTTTTTATGCTAATTTTATTCATTACCGTTTTCGAATACTTTAATTTTATGAAATTAGACGTTTTACTTGAACGAGCATGCATTATAGTAAATATTAAAATAACCACAATACTTATTAATTTAAGTACGTATGAAAATTTTAATACTTACTTTTATGTTATTTAAATTTTCTTTCATTTATATGATTACACATTATACTATTATTGTCAGTCTCTTTAATAATATATACATATATTTATGTATATATATGTGATATAAGACACCAAAGTAAAAATTGAGACAAGCTATACATATATGTTCCTGAAACCTGCAGTCAGCTTCCTGATTTGCGTATCCTCTCTGATCTGCTTTCTGATCCTGAACAGCTTTCTGTTCCAAAATCCTATTGTCTGCTTCCTGATTCTGAACAGCTTCCTGTTCTAGAATCCTGTTGTCTGCTTCCTGATTCTGACTTCAACAAATCTCTAAGTCCAGAATTCTACTAACATAAATTCCACCTATCTTTCTGATATATACATCTTCTTAAAACACAACTTTGAAAGATTAGATAAGCAAACAAAAATCCACTTATAAAAACGTGGAATATGGGTACTCTAAAAGATCATCTAATATTACATTGTCTAATCAAAACCTAGTCAGAAATATCCCAACAGAGAATACGAGAGATAATATTTCAGTAGTTTCTTCAGTCTACTTTTCCTTCTTAAATACTTGTAGGAAAATGTGTCCGTTGAAGAGAGACACTCCATTTGAATTTGAAATCCTTGATCTTCGCATTAAATGATTCCGGAAATTTGGGGAAGAGTGTTTGTCTTACTCTGCAGAGCATTAATGGTGGTGCCCTCGACATTAGGTCTTTTGTAGGTTCTCGGTCCAGATGTCAGCGAGACATTGACTCTTCGATCACTTCCATCTACCGGTTACTTTGATAAGACACAACCTCGTATGCATTGATCTTCCTCGTACTGCATAAGAATGCATGTTGTCTTCCTACTTCTTGAACTGAGTACATAATCTACTTTCTGTTCTGCACCAACTTATTGTTCCAAACTGCTTCATGTTCTACATGTACTTTCTGTTCTAATCCATCAGAAAGCTTCTCAGTTCCCCTTACTGCTTACTGTATGCTACTTGCTGATTCACTACTTCCTGAAAGCAGTATCCAATAGCGCTTCTTTGAAGAATCATGCTGCTATCAGATGTCTCCATCTTTCTGATTTCCACGACACATCTAACTTCAACTCAAAACAGAAACTTACGAAAAACTAAGTTTCCACATAAACATCATGGGAAAATGGGGTACTCCAAATCCCTATACATTACTGTTTTGTCTCATCAAAATCTACTCAGAAATACCCTAACAAAAACACATATTCAAAAAAATTATTCAATTTCCATCAACTCACCTTTATTTTAGTTTTTTTTTTCATTTATCTATATTTTTTTCTCTAAACTTTTATATTATGTAAATTAACAAATTTCAAATATGTAAATAACTTATATAGTATTAAAGTTTAACATATGTTATTTAGATAAATTAGATTAACAATTATATTTTATTTAATTATGTTTCTTAGTAACATAAAATTTAAAGTAATTAATTAGCTACATTTAATGTGAGAATGGTGTATGATTGACATGTGTCCTTTTGGTCATTCTTTTATATATATAAAGATTAGTCATACATTTATGTACAAATATCATAACATTTATATAATACTTTAACTTCAAATAAAGAAAAACCAATTTCAACACAATTTGTACACATATCCCTTTATGTTATATTTATGAGATATTACTTATACTTTTATACCAACATAGTCATACTTTTATGTAATATATAAAGTTACACCTAACACCACTAAAAGGTATGTAGGGTTAATATGTCTTTCAAAAACAATGTAAGGTACACCTAACATTACTAAAAATATGACTAACATAACTAAAAATGTATAACTAACACTACTAAAATGTATGACTAATATAATATAAAAGTATGACATCTAAAGTATATTTCGGCGAGTGTGTGTGAGGACCTAGCAGCACATGGAGGCACGCAGAGACGTGTTCACTGCACGTGGTGGGTTAGGTCGATTTGAGTGCATAGATCTTAAATTCATGCACAAGATGCAAAAGAGTTTTGGTGATAAAAATAAATGATGTATTCAATTAAATAATGTAGATATTCAATTAATGTAAGATTCATTTAATTGGTTAATGTCAACCAAGAGGTGTGTAGTTTAAATCAATGTGATATTTTTCTTCTCGATCAAATTTTTTATTGGATTAATTTCACTTTCCAATTTATATTATGTATATTTTTTTAAGTTTGCATCGTAAACTATTTTTTTCCTTCGATCACAATCTATATTATTTATTTTGTTTACTTTCGTAACCTCTGACCAATATTTTCCAACGAGGAAGAGTCCGTGTTATTTTCACATGCTAACTGAAGGTTATTTACATCATCTGCACTTCTAAAATATGGGTAAATTCGGTTCTTATGGTAAAATTTAAAAATGATCTTATTTTTGTTTGAATCTCACCATCACCACCATTTTTTATTTACTCAAACAATTTGCAAAAGAAATAAGAAAAAATTAGGGCTAAATTCGATTTAGACGAGAATTAATTAATGACCTAAAAAATTATGAAAATAACCCTTAGTTGGCACCAATGTTCTAAAATTCGCTAGGCGCTAGTCGGCTGCCAAGCTGGTGCCTAGGATTTCTAGGCGGGGCCTAGACGGCCCCCCAATATATATATATATATATATATTAATAAAAATTACACATCTTAATTATAACTACAAAATATTAAGTCATTAACCACAATATCGAATATAGTTTAAGTTGACTAAGTGTTTGTGATATCATTATTTTTTTCAATATAAAAAGCTGAAAGCAATAAGCAGTGCATATCAAGTCTCATTTGTATCTTAAAATTACTTGATCTAATCAGAAAATCGAAAACCACAATTGCTCAGCACCAGTATACCAAATTGTAACTATATGTAGGTCTTGTGTGAGACCGTCTCACGGATCCCATTCCGTGAGACGGGTATGGTCGGATCGAAGTATTACATGATATATACAAAAGTATTACATGATATACATAAAAGTATTACCTCATATACATAAAGGTATTACATGATATTAAGTTATGTGATATTTTCAAAAAGTATTACATGATATACATAAAAGTATTACCTAATACACACAAAAGTATTACATATTACACAATTCACGCACGATGAAGAAGAGCACCTGGGCGCCTAGCTAGGATCCGCGCGTTTTTGTGTTAACCCGACCCAACCCAATTCGGGTCATTATCTCATAATACAAAAGTATTACTTGATATACATAAAAGTATTACCTAATACACATAAAAGTATTACATATTTTCTTATAGTCTGACTCAACTCAAAATGCATTCTATAATACAAAGTATTACCTAATATACATAAAAGTATTACATAACACACACAAAAGTATTACATAATTTTTATGTTTGACCCGACCCTATCCGTCTCACGGAACCAAGACTTTGTCATATTTATATTAAAGAAAAAAAATTACCCAAAAATGAACCTAGACATTAGTCAATGTCCAATTATTCATTGCCCATTGCAAACAACAGAGTAAACGAGCAGTGGAAATTTCAGAAAAACAAACTTATAAGAACGACGACACGTTGCTGCAACTTGCCTGCGGCTGAGCCTTTATGGGTTAGTCACTCAAATACCCAAAAGAGAATGCTGAGAAAATTACAAATTAATTATGTTGTAGTGCACCAAAGAAGAATAAATTAAATATTATGGACAAAAATCATAAGTTTAAAAGGCAATATAAAAATAATATTTCCTGTGGGATTAATTTTGCAGGAGCACCTTCAATGGAAGAGATAAATGGTGACATATATGACACACTTTTATGTGCTAAAATTGGTTGCCACATTATTGAGATGGAGCTTCATTTAGAAGATCAAATTATGGATGACTCATCTGTACTTATTTAATAACAAATAAGTCTGGTAAAAATTGTCACTTCACGTCTCTAAAAAAAAAAAAAAAAAGCTGAAAAATACAGGTTTTTTCTCTTTAAAAAGTTGTCAATGATCATCTATAAAAACTGATTCATCTCACTTTTATATATAAAATGAGTTATTAAAATGTTTTTTTTTCAAAATTTCAAATATCTGTAACAGCGGTTTTATCCAAGAAAACGGCTTTGTTTATTTCCACAATACAATTTTTATAAAAGAATCTCTCTCTCTCCCACAATAAACTGCTTTGTTCATTTCCGTTGTTTTTATTTAGCACTTAATATTACAGAATTTTTATATTAATCTTTTCTCTTCCCATCTAAAGAAGGAAAATCCATCCGATGTTACTCCTCCAACAAATAACTGTACCACTTTGTACCTCTTCTTTTATTTTTTGTTCAAAAAAAAAATATTTTCCTTTTCTTTTTCGAATTATGTTGAACTTGATTTGAAATCTTTGTTTGTATATCTTAATTTACAGGTTATTGGCTGAATTAAATCCGAAATACATTATTCACAGCCGACTAAGAGAAATTGATAAAGTACGATATTCACACCCGAGTTTACAAAATGATTTGTGCACCCAAAAAAAAAAAAAATGTATTTTCTCTTAATGTTAGTTCCCTATTTTTAATTTTTTAATTTCTTTGTTTTTTTTCTTCAAAGTTTAATGAACTCGACTTCAATTCTTTGTTTGTTGATCAAATTTACAGGGTACGTTTTTTTGCTTCACATTCATATCTGACTATTTTTTATCCTCTAAAATAAAATAGATTTCTTTTATTTTGTAATATCTCATTTTTAGCATTGGTTGTCAATTTTGTTAAAACAAAACGATGATCAGGGATGAGGGGATGTCTATAGGTCTAGGATATGCATTGTTGTCACTAAGTATTTAATTTTATTAATGAATGCTGAAAAATCAATGTTTGAATTCATACAAATAGTTTTTTTTCCTATGTCGTTTTAATAGAACATTTCTAGGGTTGAGTTGATATTTTTTAACTTAAATCCTTTCTTCATAGTTCAATAAATGAGAAGTGATTTTTTTTCAATTGTTTTAGACTATTGAAACTGCTGATATGTATTTTCTGTGTTGAAGTTCTTTACCACTTATTGAGTTTGTTTTGAAATACATTATTTTGTTTAGAGTTAAAAATCAGATGTTGCTAGGCCATAGTCCTAAAATCAGATGATTCACCCTAAAACAAAGTTCATGGTCTCTTACACTTTGATCATCTTCTAATTTCGAAAATAATTCTTTTATTTTAAAATAACATATTATATAACTTCGAATTTTCTTTTTTTTCCTTTTTTTTGATCAAACTTGAATTTTAGTAGCTCAGAGAGTGTTTCATGAAATACGTGAAGATGGATTGGAGTCGGATGTTGCGAGTTACTCCATTTTTCTACATACACATAAACCCAATTGTGTTTGAACAAGTTGGTAGTGATTGAAGAGAGTGGTCGATTTGCAAAAATGTCTCGTCGAATCATTCAACTTAGAGTAAGTCTTATGTGAGACCGTCTCACGGATCATGTTATGTGAGATAAGTCAACCCACAACCCACATTACATAATTCACATGTAAATTAATGAAAATGGATTAGGATTATGGGTAAAAATGATCCGTCTCACGAAAACTATCTGTGAGACCGTCTCACACAAGTTTTTGTGTTCAACTTAAGGGTAAGATTTTTTTTCTCTTTTCCATCTTTATAACTGATTTGTATTCATTACTTTCTTCTTATAATTGACAATTCTTCACAGTAAAGTTGAGTTGAAATTTAATTAATTCATTTGTCATCGTCCAACTGCTTTCATCTCATAAATTATTCGATGTTTGAGTTTGTACTCTCTTTAATTTGCTATACAACTGGTTTATGCACTCAAGCCTTTAATCATAAAAAAAAAATTCAAATTTATTTGCTTCTTCCTTTAATTATTGTTTTACCGCTTTTACATTTTGTAGGAATATGTAATTAGGTTTTTGCGTGATATTGTTTCTTCATCAAAATATGAAGTGATTCAAATTTCTTAGTTTCTATTTTATAATATACAAGAAAGTCTTTGGAAATTTGAATTCAATTAGTGTCTGACTTTGTTAATTATTTACATTAATTTTTCCAAATTGTGTACATTATAAATTAAAATTTTATTATTTCACATACCATTTCATTTGACAAAAAGAAAAATTTATTCATACTTCCATTAAAATTAATTTCTAATAGTAGAAAAGTATATCATTATAATTATTTTTGATAAAACTAAATATCAGTGCATCGCACGGAAGGATTACTAGTTTTAATTTAATAATATGGTATAATAAATTGAGTGAGACTACTTTTTCACAAAATATAATTTAATCCTTAGAACGATTTCACTCAAATTTTTGTCACCTATTATTTATTATTAAAGAACCCAACAAGCATTAGCTAGCATATATATTCTCGATTATATATATATATATATATATATATATATATATATTTAAAATCTTAATTATTAAGTACGTACATGACAAATATATAGTATATATTTGTCGTCTACGTATTTAATAATTAAGATTTTAAATATTTATACAATAATTAATGACAATTACACGTCATTAATCATATCGAATCTATATATAGATGATCTGACACCCTATTCCAAAATGTTATAAATATTATACTTGATGAAACATATTAAGCATGATACTTATGACACGTCCACCATCTGTACTCACGATCAATATATATGTGTATGTTTATATATTAGTCGTTGCATCTACAAATTAAAACACTCCATTTCTAAACAGTGATGGATTTCAAATTCATTTCTTCTTCACTCAAAAATCGGGCTAAAATGCCCGAACTCGGCCCCAACACCATCGCCTCCCATGCTTTCTCAGCATGGACACCACGACTGAGAGCCGCCTCGGTGGCGTCGAGGCGGTGTATCCGCCACCCCAACTCCTCCCTAAACCTCAAAATCTTTTCAATTTGACGACTAGCTAGTTTGAATGTATTTGCTTTAATCTCATCGATGGCGGCCTTAAGAAGCCTCTCCCTCGTCTCACCATCAACAACACCCTCTCGTCGGAAAAACTCATCCATCTCCGGCAACCCAATGGCCCGCCGTATCCCACGGCGGTAATCACCGCCGGAATCATAAAACTCCCTCGCCTCCGCCACGAGCCCCCGCTCCACCATCCGGTCAACCCTCTTCGACAAAACGGACCGCAAAACGGGCATCATTACGTCAACCCAAAGGAAGCAAAACTCATACCTTTTCGGAAAACCCGAACCGTGGTTCACAAAGGCTTCAATGAAGGAATTGGATCCGCCGGCGATGATCGGTAAGTGGCCCCTCTCTCTTATGCTCTCCGCCGCGCGCGTGGCGTGGTGAACGTAGTCCTCCGCCGTGAAGTCAGCGTCAATCACGCCGAGGAGGTGGTGGGGGACGCCGTGGGCCTCGTCGGCGGTGATCCGGTTGGAGATTATGTCCATCCCTTTGTGAACTTGGATCTTGTCGGAATTGATCACTTCGCCGTTGAAACGGAGGGCTAAGTCGATGGAGAGACGGGACTTTCCGGTGCCGGTGGAGCCCATCACCACCACCACCTTGTCGTTGCATCGCGGCGGAGGAGTGATCGCCGGAAAGTTCACCGGCCGCGGTGGCGCTTGCATGCATGCAGAGATGAACATGACCATTGACTTCTATTTGACCTGTTGACTTCATAAAAAAATGACACGTGTTTATATGTTTTGTTTTTTGAAATAATGTAGTTTAAAGAATATCAGGATTTTAATAATCTTTTTATGAAAATATAACTAGATGTAGCATCAATTTTAGGCATTAATAATATTAATTTATTATAAATGGTTTCTAAAATGAAAAGGGAATGTAATATAGCAATTTAGACAAGAAAAGCAAATGATATTGGTGCCAAGAAAATTTTTAAAAAAATAGATAAATTATTTTATTTTCAGCTGCGAACTAAAAATGAATTAGCTTTAAAATGCATCTATAAGCCAATTATTGAGTTGAACTTGTATTTTAAACATAAAAACTTATACTTGTCCACAATTCAAACTCATTTCTTCAAATCAACACAATTCAAACTCATTTCCTCAAATCAATCTTTATTGTGTGATTATTGGCTTACTCGTTTCATGACAAATTAAATTGTGATACAATTCCACAAAATTCTACTCTATAATAAAAATAAATATTGAACATTAGAAAAAAAAAATCAAGCTGAAAAAAGATATCAACAAAAACGTAGTAGAAAAGTTTAGAATATAAATATTTTAGGCCTTAGATCGATTTAATATATATATATATATATAATTCAATTATCAATTAAATTAAACTCATGGCCACAAAGATCTACAATTAAATTTTCCTAGAAACAATTATCAACTATCCTAATTAATCTAAGTAAGATTAAAAAAAAAAAAAAAAGATAGAAAACTTAACACAAAAATTCACATGACACCATGAAACAATTCAAACTATCCACCAATCAAATTTATGAAACAATCAAATTCATTTTCATAATTCATATTTGAATTGTAGATTGAGTCATTTCACAAAATTAAATTCATAAAAAATCTTGCAAAAGTCTAACTCGAGATATAAACACAAAAATTTTGTTTTTGTTTGATGTTCTATGCTGACAGCATCATAACTATCTAATTCTAACCCTCACAAAAATCTGTTACACAACAATTAAAACGCAAAATAATAATGTGATTCAGTACCTTTTTTAAATCCCTGTCAAGCTCCTTTTTTTTATCTTTTTTTTTTTCCTTTTGGAAAATCAAGAACTCTGGTAAGAAGTGCCTAGTTAGGTTGCTATTTATATTGATATATGCATATATTATTATAAATATAAATCATAAATACATAATATTTCTCTTCACTACATACTATGTATAAAGCTTTTACGAATATGATTTTGAATAAGCTACTATAACCGATGAAATCATGTGGTTCCAGATTTATTTTTAAAGATTAAATCACTTATCAAATTACAAAAATCATGTCGTGTAAATTTGTTTTTACCTTTGACCCAAAAATTTGTGTACTCTTATTATAGTTACGAGTCAGTCACTACATAGTCAGTATGATGACATATATAGTTTGTAGATAAACACAATTCAATATGTTATAAATTATTATATATTTATTGACTAATCTCATGAAATCAAAATTTTAAAACAATATCACAATTAACCTACTCTTTTTTGGTGAATCTTATCCAATGAGAATTTGCATAAAATATCTGCCCAAATTCATACTATCATAGGTCTCTCTCCCTCTCCAGTTGATAAAACAAAAATAATTAATATGCTATATATTTGCTAAATTAATTTTATATATCAACAAAAATAATTAATATGCTAAATATTTGCTAAATTAATTTTACTCTTTATATTGTTGCAAATAATTACTACCTACACAGGAGAGAGAGAGAGAGAGAGAGAGAGAGAGAGAGAGAGAGAGAGAGAGAATTTAAGAATAAATAATAGATAAAATTTTAAAAATGTTAAAAAAAAAAAAAAACATAATTTAACATAACATATAATTAAAGTATATCTAATACAAACTTTGTTGAAAATTTTGAAAACCTTTTTACTCCGTAATAAAATGTTAAAATTGTTCCCTTAAAACTGTTTTGTTTTCCTTTTCATTTAAAGACTTTTTTTTTTGTATAAATCAAACTGTATAATTATTTATTTTGATAAATATTGTATATTATAGGAATAGATACAAGTTTATCAAATATTACTATGCACATATAGTGGCATATATACACCACTACTATTATTATGAGAATACTGATGACAATGTCACGTTCATAGGCAGGGAATGAATTTTTATTTAATTTTTAATTCCCGCATAATATAAATAGTAGTTTGCATTTTTAGGATTAACGTATCATTCCAATCTGGTAATTTATGAGTATAACTAAAATAATTGTGATTTTGTATAATGAACTCAAATTGTACTGTACTGTCCCATGCACCATTGTTGCCACATAATCATCAACTATATATATATATATATATATATATATTTATTTATTTATTTATTTATTTATTTATTTTTATATATATATAACATAGAAAAACAAAGATAATTAATTAAATGTGAAAATTATCAAAAAATCTAAAAATTATATAAGAAAATCATTCAACTTTTTTAAAACTATTGCAAAAATAATAAATTTATTTACATAAATAAAAATTTAATAAAATCTGAAATTAGTTATATAAACCAAACAAAAATGAAAGTTATTATATCAAGTCTAATTTTTCATATAACTAATTATAAATAAAATCTTAATAAAATAGACTAATAAATCAGAAATTATATTTTATCCAAAAACAATCTAAAATGTATTTGAATAAAACTATAGAGTAATTAAATGATCAGAAAATAATTTACTACAATCTGAAAATTACAAAAATAATCAAATTTATCTGAAAATTATTATAAAAACAGTTAAACATATCATAATTATAAACAATATTTTTATAGTAACATTCAAAAAAAATTAATATTTTAGATAATTTTCATGTGTTTATTAGTTTTATTTGTTTAGATATTTTATTGATTATTTTGACAATATTTTAAGCATTATTTTATTATGTTAGATAATTTTTAGATTTTATTAAAAACTATGATTTATTTAAACAAATTTTAAAATTTTGGACAGTTTCTTTTTTTATTTGATCTTTTCAGATAATTTCTATATTTTATTAAATAATTTACTAATTTATATAACTAGTTTATAGATCTTTATAATATTTTTCAGAATTATGTTGTAATTTCATAAAACTGTTAGAGTCAGTATATTATTGTTGTTATTTTTAGTAATTTTTAGATTTTTATAATTATTTTTATTGAATTAACTTTTAAAATTTTAAGAGTGTAATTTTTATTTATTTAATTGAATTTCCTAGTTTTTTGGGATAAATTTTCTCTTTCTATTAGATATTTTTCTCTTGTAGTTTATTGATATAATTTCCACATAGGAAGATTTTTTTTTAATTTTTTTTCTACTTTTCTTATTTATTTATTTTATGTAGGCAAAGTCTTGCGTAAGACTGGTAGACCGGTTGAGTTTGACATGGTCAACCGACAATGGGTCAAAGTCAGTCAATTGGTTAAAATCAATGGTCAAAGTCTAACATCCAGTCCACAAGTAAACTGGTTGAGTTTGACCTGGTCAACTGACAATGGGTCAAAGTCAACAGTCAATTGGTCAAAATTAACGGTCAAAGTCTAACATTCAGTCAACAAAGTCAATAGTAATATTTTTATGCATAGTAGGTAATACTTCGTATTAATTATATAATATATTGTATGTGTATGAGTTAATACTTTTAAGAAATTATAATTTGACAATAGTACTATGTAATAATTTTGTGTGAATTATGTAATATTTTTATTCATATCATGTAATACTTTCATGTGTATCATGAAATATGTTTGTTTTTAAGATTTAAACCATGACTAATTTTGAAACTTGTAATTTGATAAGTAATACTTTATTATTATAATGTGATACTTTTATGTATAACATATATTTTTGAAAAATTATATTTCGATAATTTATGTAATATTTTTGTTTGTATAAGTTAATAATGTAATATGTAACAAGTACTACTTTTGATTCTATTACTGCAAATCAATGATTAATTTGAGAAATTGAAATTTGATAGGTAATACTTTTATTATCATAATGTAATACTTATATATATATATATATATTATGTAATATTTTTGAAAGTATCACATGATACACATAAAAAAATTATGTATCAAGTAATACTTTTATGTGTACTATGTAATACTTTTATATATATCACATAATATTGTTTGAAAGTACACATAAAAGTATTATGTTATGAGAATAAAAATATTATATTATAAGAATAAAAGTACAATGTAATACTTTCAAAAAATAGTACATGATATACATAAAAATATTAGGTAATACTTTTATACGTATCATATAATATTTTTTAGTCAACAATATTGATCGATGTTGACCAACTATTGATTGGCATTGATCATTAACTTTTGACTTTGATTTTGATTGTTGATTAGGTCAACCCGTCTCACGAATATCTCACAAAATGAGATTCGTAATACAGTCTCACATAAAACTCAACTTTTTTATTTTTTGTAAAAGTGGTACATGTGGCGCTATATATATTTAAAATTTCAAACCCAATTGAGAGATCATAACAATTTTGTCTTCAATTAGTATTTATTTATTTATTTTTCTACACATATTTAAAATTATATTAATAAAAATTAATTATTAATCGTAGAATTAATTGCATTAGTATTTACTCACAAAATAAGCGCTTTGTAGCAAATTTATTTAACCGTAAAATCAATTACTGCTGAGTTAGTCTTAATTATTATTTGAAACGGGCTCAAGAAGTTGGGATCAGCTTTAGCTTGATTGCATTTATTTCCGGGCTTACGATTGAAATGAAGCCCAATATGAAAACAATTAGGCTAGATTAATGATCCATAATTAGCCCAAATCCTTCGATGCCCAAGTCCAAGATTCATCCCGAAGAGAAAATTTTGATATATATTACATCATCATTTTATTTAGGGTTAATTATATAAGAAAACATGAAGTTAGAGTTTAGTTTCAATTATAACATGAATTTTTAACAGTAGCACTATAACCATCTAATTTAACACTATTTCAATTCGAGATATATTTGAGTTTTTCGGACTCCAATTGATGACGTGGAGCCCGAAAGGTAAAATTGAAGCCTAATTATCGATCCATGTGGAATATTTTTAAAATAAAAAAATAAAAAAAAAGTGGAAAAAGAAAAAAAAAACAAAAAATGAGATTGTTGGCAAGCCTATCTACTCCTTCCCCTTCCTCTCCACCGCCACTTTCCCCTCCCCTTGTCACCGTTGCCGTTATCCATCTCCCCTTGCCCCAGGCCGATTTACCCCTTCCCTCTAGTCATCACTTCCCACTCTCAAAATTGAAAATTTGAAAACAAATATAAGAATTTGTGAGTTTAAAACAAATGAAAATTATAAATAAAATCGTCTTTTGAAAGCTAAAATAAGGGGATCAAAACTTCTAAATCAATTTGTGAAATCGTATACTAAAACGAGAAATCAAGTAAACCTTATAAATATACAACTAATATGTTTCACTAAAATATATATTTTAGTTACACAAGTAATATCTTATAAATATGCAAATAATACCTTATAAATATATAAATAATATGAAATTAATAATATATTTGAGGGTAAGTACACCGATGGTATGTATATTTTTTTTTCCTTAATGCTATGATAAGCAATCATCTAATCATCATTCAAAACATGCATTAAAAAAACTATATATTTATATATATATATAAATCAAATTATATATGAGTTGGTCTCTTGTAAGACCGTCTCATGGATGGATTTATTTGACCCATTATTTGACCCAACCCAACTCACCATAATACTAACCCACTACACAAAACCCAAACCCAAACCCAAATTCACACAATTTTGAGCCCAATCCAATTAATTCACCATCACACAAAAAAATCTCAATCCAAAAAAATTCACCGTCGCACAAAAGAATAGACGCAAAGAAGAGACCGTCGCACCTAAAAAAGAGCACCGTCGCACAAGGAAGACAAGGAAGCTGCCATTTCTTAAAAGCTTCAATTAATTATGATTTTTCATGGATAGTGTTGTGTTTTCATGTGACTCTTTTGTGACTATTACTAATGAGTCAAAATGTAATTATTAATTTGATTATATTCATTAGTCAAAATTATAGCATTATTATAGAAAGTGTATTAATCGTGTTATATTTTTCATACTATTACAATAAAGAGTACAACAATATAAAGATACAAGAAATAATATATACAAGGAATGTATCAATCAAGATCCTAAATCAATGGGGAGGATATTTGACTAAATCAATTATCCTTAATAGGATCCTTAATAATTATATATATTATTTCAAAAGACTTGATGTAATAATTAAATATGATAAAATATAAGATAGATCCCAATTTATTTTTACTTAAACCTTAAAATTCATTTTAATTAGTAAATTAATTTACTATAACAACATAATTATTAATAATAAATACATACTTATAATTGTAAAACACATACTTTTATAAACATGAGGTAATACATATGATTGCAAAATACATACTTATATGGCTATGATAGTTGTCAAATATGCATACTTATAGTTGTAAAACACTTACTTATATAACAATATAACTATTAAGAATAAAACAAATCCTACATATAAAAGGATGGTTTTTTCTCCCAAGTCTTTGAAATATTGTCATGTGGAGCTATCATTAGTTGATACGTCAGATTTGTGAGTTATTTTTATAGTGCTATGTGTGATTCTCTTAAATGAGTTTTTTTGAGCAATTTATGGAAAACGAAAACGCATCTGATGGAAAAGGGAAACGCATCTGCCCGCAATTTACCTCATTCGTTTCTTACCATCAATCTTTTGCTTGATCTATCAAACACTCTCTCTACCTCCACAACACCCTTTGCCACGCCCAAATAAGATCATTAATGGTGGTGATACTACACTCATCTCTCTTCCCCATTCTTTTCTCATTTCTCATCTCCCCTCCAATATATCTAAGAGAATCAGGTGAATTCCACTAGCAAATCGGAGCAACAAATTACATTGAAGAATCATTCAATTGTGGTAATAATAATTCACAATCCATTATCTCCTCCTAAGCAGCTTTTAATTTGTATTTATGTTGTCATAAAATTTGCATTCAAATAACCATATTATTTTTCAATATAGGTCGTTTGAATTCAACCGACCAATTACTTTTGAATCAAATGGTGATTTGAGCAACTAGGTTACAATTTGGATACTTTATGACTCTAATTCAAAGCTAAGGCTATATATGATTGCATTCTAATCCTATTTCTTCAAAAAATTCTATTTCTATCAATCATTTGTATCTATGGATAAAGACCTTTCAAAGTCAATGAGAACTATATCATTGTACAAAGTAAATCTTAAATGTGGGTCATGTTGTGTTAGGGTCGTCTTCTGCGTAAATGGGAGGCTCAGAATTTCAATCGGGATCGTGAGCTTATGAGCCTCGATTTCCTTCTCTTGGATGATAAGGTACTCTCAATTTCCTGCCTTTAAGAAACTTTTTCTCTGTTTAATGATGTGGAACCAATCATGCTCATTTTTACTGTTTCTGTTTTTATGGTAAGATATAAACACATAAGTTTAATTTACAGCTTGGATATATTTTGCAACTACAATGAATTCGCTAAGATGGCTGATCGTAAAGAACAACTACCAGGTCTTATATTTAAGAATTTTCATTTCTTAGGGACTCGAAATATTTTAAAATATGTAATAAATATCTTTTTTTCTCACCTTTATAATAATCAGATGTAGTAGGAATTATTACGAAAGTAGAAATACCACCCACTGCAACTAAAATCGCGTCAAACAGAGTCGTGCTGCACTTGATTTTGGAAGAGTAAGTTGTATAAGAGTTAGAATCCCGCCCGCCAAAATTGTTGGATTAATTAAAATTATTGAGAGTTTTCCATAGATTGTAAAATTAATGTGCATGTTTTATATGTAGGGGGTCAATATCAAAGTTACTGTTTGGGATGACAAAACGGATATGTTTTGGGAAGAATACCAAAATCCAAAGCCCTCCAACAATGTGATTGTTGTAACTAGTATCAATCCAAAGAAGTTTGGAGGTAAGCAAAATTCTACTTTGTCATTTAATCCTATAAGCATGGTAGAATGACATTCATGGTTCTATATTTTCACTTAGCCGAACTTTTTCTCAACACAACATCTACAACAAAGTTCTACATCAATCCAACATTTGATGTCGCTCAGGAATTTAGCAATAGGTACTTACATATACAATACTACTTACATGATATGAGTTCATATGTAAGGCTTGCGTTTGAAATGGAACTCTGTTTTGCAGAATAAATACAGAACACACAGTGGAGGAAATATCAAAAGGTTCTGTGAGCAAAATTGCCGATCTCGAAATCTTTTCCATTTCAAAAATCAAAAACTACCTCTCCAATGAAGATGAAATGGTAATTTATAATTTCCTTTTCAATTGGCACAATTTCAAATTTTAATCACAATTGGAGTTATCATATTGTTGAACCTCTTAGGAGAAAGAAATCATTTCCATAGCAAAGGTAACAGATATAGGACTTGAAAATGGATGGAGCTATGTATCATGTTCAAAATATACTCGGAAATTAATGAAGACTGAGAAAACACTTTCGTGCAATACATGTACCATCTCACAAGCAATTGGAGTTTTAAGGTAAATTTTACTCGCTTTTTGATCAATGTATGTTTTTCTATAAAACCAAGAATTAACAATCCCAAATTCAACATGATGAGTCCATTGTACAGGTTTCGTATTGACCTTTGTGTGGAAGAGGGAGATGAGATGGCAACTTTTGTACTCTTTGATAAAGAAGCCCAAAAATTAACAAACAAGACCACACCAGAAGCCATGTCTGATAATGTAAGTACTATAAATATTAAGAATAACAGGTCAAAACTCTACATATGTAATAGATTATTATCATAAAATATCTAATCTAATTAACTTATGTAGGTTGTTGAAGACGATAAAGGAAGCAAAGAAACAATCCCTAAATGCATTCATTCAATTGTTGGTAGGATGCTCAAATTCCAAATAAAAATCAATGCATATAATTTGAGAACCAAAAAGCCAAGCTTAACCATCATGCGAATCTTGGACAACGCCAACAATGGACCCCCACCAGAAACAACAAAAAAGGTAGCAATCACATAACAAAAATGGAATTTTAATCATAAATTATTTGTAAATGAATTAAAGTCCTTGAATTTTTAGGTAGAGTGCAGGGAAGAGAAAACGACCGAGAGGAGCCTGAACAATGACATAAATGAAAAGGAGAAGAATAAAATGATAGAAGAAAATGTTCCCAAGGATCCAATGAAGAAGGTACCAAATTGTTTAGTTTTCTTTAACAAATCAGACTTATGAAAAAATGACTCCACAAAATATTGAAACTCCTTTACTAATACAAATCAAGAGAATTTGTAGGTTGATTTTGAGAGAAAAGAAAAGACAGCAACAAGCAACAATATTATCCAAAAAGAAAAGAATAATCATGACATAATTGCCGAAAATAACCCTATCAATACAATAGAAAAGGTAACATTGAACAACCTCATTCTTTCAGAAATTCTTAAAGTTTACGTTAGACATTAAACATTAAACAACTTTGGTCCTATAAATTGGGCTGCAGGAGCAGAAAAATATGTCGGGAGAATCAATGCAAATCTCAAAGAAATAAATAAAGAAGATAATAGCAAGGACAAAATCTATGTTGGACTAGACATTGACAAGACAAAAAGGCGCAAACTACAGTAGAGGGCAAATAAGGCTACATTGAGTCTGTATTTCATCTTTCATTAACATGTTGAAAAGTTTGTAGAGTTGTCATGAATATTTGTTTGCCAAGATATGATTGAATAACTCAACCTCATTCAGAATACATTATTGTATGTCTTTTAGAAAGTTTTAAACGTGTCTGGAGCTTAAATCATCACCATTTTCTTTAATCCTCATATTTTAATGAGATTGGTTCATTCAATATTGATTCATTTTTATTTGTAATAATGAGCCAAGTTTATGCTCTGTGGGATTAAATTTTATTTTGTTATTGTACTAAATTCTATTTTGGATGATTAATGTCTTTTCTGATGATTTTCAAAAATATTAATTGTCGGATCATAAGTGTCTGATGATTAATTCCCAAGAAATGTATGAACAACTTTGCATTTTTTAATATGCAGAGTACATATCGTGAATTAACAGGTTCAATAAGGCCATGGAGTAAAATATTGATACAAATTTATTGGGTACTTCGAATGATGTATGTACAAATTTATTAAATAAATAATTCTATTAAAATTGACTACTTATATAGGTTTTTGTTTTATTTTTCTAATTCCATGAGTGGATAATTTTAATTTCAGATGAAGATTTATAAATGATAAATTTTTAGCATTGACGGTTATAGAAACAGATGTATGAAAAAGCACAAAGATAAACAGAGGGTAATAATTTAAATAAGTTTTCATTTTAATTATAAGGTACAACCAACTGATACACTTTTAAAACCTTCTCAGTATGTATTCATCTAATGGAGGAAGATGAAGAATACAAAAACAACAAAGTAAAATATTATACATTTATCATCAAATTAAACTACATTGACAACATCAGTCTTTTTCGAACATTGTTGAGTCTTTTCCATACTTTCCAATAACCTCAATTCCGAATCTACAAAATGTGGAAAAAAAATGAATTTGATTTCATGTGAAAATTAAACACATAGACCTTACATAACAATAGATCCCAATATATATACAACATTATTTCAGCAAAATGCTTAAATAAACTATGAATAGTCTAATTTTCAACACAATACTTTTTGTGTTTATGATACATTATTATACCATGTTTGAAAAACTTCAATTCATTATATAGTATCATTTCATCAAAACTTATATCCATACTCTTAGAGGTTCCATGAGTACTATTTTGCATTGAATTGGATGTGGGGAAAATTAACGCCCTATCAGGAGAGATGGTTTATCAAATTCACTTCTTCTATGTTGAAATGCTTCAAGCTGTCATGCAAGAAAAATTAAAGAAATTAAGTTACAATACTACGCAAATGAAACCTTTAAATATTGAGAATCAATTTAACACCAATTCAAAATTTAAAATTGTTACAACACACTCAAATCCTAACCATGAATATTAATTAATACAAAAAGAGTTGTTGCACATTCAATACAACTAAAGATTACAAATATGTAGATGCAATACAATAATGTTTCATCTACAAAAGCTTTTTATTTCAAGTGGTCATACCAATTAATATTACTACAAATACAAATTCACAGTAAGCAGCAAACATGGAGGTAGAACGCACTAGCACACAGAGTCAGAATCTTTCGCTATCAGAATCAATCAGAGGTTAGTTGAAAAACACAAAGATCAGTTTCATAAACAAAAGCTTTTGGATCAAATTAAAATGAAAAACTACTCACGCAGCCCTAATGCCGAACTTAAGAATATATGTGCATTAAGAATTGCATAATAGAATGTTTGACATAATACTGAAGAATGACCGCATCAATGGATATAGAGCCTATAGTTATATTAACACATGCATATATAAATATAAAGAGTATTACCCTATGTATCTCATGCTATGTCAATCAAACTACGAGCCAGAGTTCTTCTTCCAACAACAAACCTGCAGCAAACATGTATTACATTATTTTGACCTCTCAAATTAACTTTTGAAATGAAATCCTGAGTAAGGCATGTTTTATAATATCAAAACACATATCCTAAAAGATACATTGAGTTTCTGGCTAGAGCAGTATCCTAAAAGTTATATTCAGTTATAAGAGAATAAATGTTGCAATCAGAAGCCCCACATACCATCACTACTTTGAAGTAGCTCTGTATACATTAATCGACCAGTCTCCGGGATTTCACCTTTCTACCATAACAAATGGTGGAAGATTCATACATTTCAAAGAAAAAACACAAAAATATACATCTAACTTTGGTTAACAATGTGTAGTGATTTCTCACAAATGAAGTGACATATGCACAGGGTGCCAAACAAAGCCCTTCGAAAAAATGCAAACAGGTAAGAGATACGAGATGAGAAACCCTTAAAAGAAAGCGAGCCAACACCTTACAACACGGTACGATTTCAAAGCAATTTAAATAAAGTTGAATTTAGCCTAAAATTTTATTCATATTCAGGAACACATAAAGGCCAAAGTTCTAATACAAGATCTTCCTCAGCCATTAATCCCATCAATATGCTAACACAAGGTAGGTAAAAAACCCACTACACATGATTTTTACCAATCAAAACATCTCAAATTGATTCATCCTAACACATGATAGATTCCAAATCAAAAGAAACAACTGATAGGACGCGGACGACCACTACTGAGAAAGATATCAATCACCGGAAAAACAAAGGTTAGTAAACTTTAAAATATGAGATATCACAGCAACTAACCTAAATTAACAAGTTCCATTTTAAAGCAGAAATTATAAACGAAGGAAACAACCTCAAAACATCAAAAGACAACAGCTTGCTTAAATGCCCATTTTGTGATGCATTAGTTTGGATGGCTGAGAGAGCAAAAATGGATACAAGGTGTGGAAATCTGATATTCACAATATGTTGTCAAAAAGGACGTGTACATCTCCCAAAAAGAAAAGACCCCCTGAGATTCTACAAAATTTGTTCACTGAATCAACATCCTTTCGAAGAAACATAAGATCTTACAATTCAATCCTAGCCTTTATATCTATGGGAGCTAAGACGGACAATTCTGTTAACTCTACTAATGGACCATACACATTTAGAGTTCATGGACAGAATCACCACACAATTGGATCATTACTTCCAATTGAGGTACATATGTCACGTTTCGTACAACTATACATATATGACACACAAAATAAAGTGCAGAACCATATCAAGATACTTCCACGAACACAAAGTGCAGAAAAACTAGATGAAAATATAGTACGTGGATTGATTGACATGATGAACGACAATAACAAACTAGCAAAAAATTTCAAAATGACAAGAGACAGATACAAATTAGGAGAAGTCAGGGAGTTTTTGATAAAATTGATGGCGCAAAAAAAAAAGACAATATGACTTACCGAGCACAAATGAGCTTGCAGCCTTGATTGTTGGAGACATATCTTTAACAACCGGAGAAAGAGACGTCATTGTCCAACATCAATCAACGAGACTCCAAAGAATAAGTGACTTGCACCCATTATATATGGCATTGCAGTATCCGATATTATTCCCATACGGTGAAAGTGGATTCCACGAACATATTCCATACAGAGATTCATCTATAAAGAGATCATGTGTAACTATGCGGGAATTCTATGCATATCAAATTCAGACAAGACTAACAGAGGAAACCACACTTATTCGGTCTAGACGTTTGCTACATCAATATATAGTGGATGCATACACTACGATTGAACAACAACATTTACGTTGGATTAGAAACAACCAAAAAACATTAAGAGCAGATCTTTACAATAATGTACATGATGCAGTTGCAAGAGGTGACAGCGACGCAAAGACGATGGGATAAAGAGTGCTCCTACCATCTACATTCACCGGGAGCCCAAGATATATGGTAGAAAATTATCATGATGCAATGGCAATATGCAGATGGTACGGAAACCCAGAACTTTTCATTACGATTACAGCAAATCCGAACTAGCGAGAAATATCAGCTTATCTACAAATATTAGGAAACAACACATCCAACGACAGACCAGACATTCAATATCGCATGTTCAAGATGAAACTTGAAGAATTACTTTCAGATATTCAAGAAGGATTCTTTGGAAGAGCACCCCGAGCAGGTTAAACAATAATTTTTTTTAGATTCTACACATCAGTAGAAATATTATAAAAAAAAAATAGCGACATACCAAAATAAATAATAGCATAGCCAACCCCATGCAATTTCTTTAACTTTCAATTAATCATCTTAATTTCCCATGCAATTTCTTTAACTTTCAATTAACCATCTCAATTTCTTTGTGGATATGGTTTGTATACACTATCGAATTTCAGAAAAGAGGGCTCTCTCATGTACATATACTCTTAGGGGATGTTTGGACTGGACTTAAGGTGGCTTGAGCAAATCTGGATTTTGGCTTGAGAAGGATTTTGTGAGTTTGAATTTTGAGTAGAATTATAGTTAAGATGTCATTTTCACATAGGGAATTGTAGAAAAAGTAGATGTTTTTTGTTGGGAGTTGTAGAAAAAGTAGATATTTTTATTGAGAATTGTAAAAAGTGGATGTTTTTATTGGGAGTTGTAGAAAAAGTAGGATTTTGCAATCCTTGTCCAAACATGGACTGGACTGAGTCCATCCAAAATCCGGATGTACCAAGTCCAGTCCAAACACCCCCTTATGGCTGGAGGAAAGCTCAATAGACCTTACTCCAACACTAATAGATATTATGATTTCAGCAGAGATACTTGATAAGAGCATCGACGAAGAAGGATTCAAATTAGTTGAACAATTTATGATGCATGGCCCATGTGGAATAGACGGACCTCGATCACCGTGCATGTATAATGGAACATGCACAAAAAAAATTCCAAGGACTTTCAATGAAAGAACAACAGTTGACGAAAATGGATGCATAAGATATCATCGAAGAAATGACGAAACAAAGTTTATCATGAAGGGCAACACTAAACTTGACAATAGTTTCGTCGTCCCACACAATATCTCTTTGCTAAGAATATATAGAGCACATATAAATGTCGAATGGTGCAACAGGACGACAACAATAAAATATCTTTTCAAGTATATTACAAAAGGAGTGGACAAGACAACAATAATAGTAGATAAATCTGCAGTGGGAAGAGAGCATAATGGAGTAGAGAATACACAAAAAGAAGTAGATGAAATAAACAATTATCTTGAATGTTGTTATCTTTCCGCATGTGAAGCGATGTGGAGAATTTTTGTATTCGACATTCATTATCAAAAGCCTGCTGTACAATGGCTGACACTACACCTGCCAAACTAAAATAATCTCATTTACGATGAGATGGATAATCTAGAAAATGTGCTATCAAGAGAAAACGCTCAGAGGACCATGTTAACCGAATGGATGGAAACAAACAAACGAGATAGTGAAACAAGAATACTAACGTATGTACAATTTCCCCAGAAATATGTTTGGAATGAAAGAACAAATATATGGACCAAACGTAAATAGGGACGCACAATTGCAAGAATATTTAACATACATCCGACAGCAGGAGAACTCTATTATCTAAAAAGACTGATCGACATAACAAAAGGAGCGACATGCTTTCAAGATATTCTGACAGTTGGAGAGGTCGTCCACCAAACATTCAAGGGAGCTTTTTATGCAAAAGGATTGCTAGATGGAGATAAAGAATGTCATGATGCAATAGATGAAGCTTCACAATGGGCTTCTCCCAACCAACTACGTCACCTTTTTGCAAAACTATTAATGTATTGTAAGGTTGGAAGCCCTATAGCTCTATGGAATCATTGTTGGAGGACTCTTGCAGAAGACATTCCATACAAATAACAAAAGACATTTAGTTTTCAAGAGATGGATTTCACTGACGAGGAGCTTTGAAACTACACTTTAATGGAGGTAGAGAAGATATTGATCCAAAATGATAAATCGCTACAAAACTTTAGTGACATGCCAACACCTGACCCAAAACTTCTCAAACAACTAAAAAATTCATTCATAAGAGAGGAAACAAATTACAACATGGATGAAGAACATGAACATGACAGATTGCTCGACAATTTGAATGAAGAACAGGAAAATGTGTTCAATCAAGTGATCAACTCAGTCAAACGTGGAGAAGACAAACTATTCTTCCTATATGGTCCCGGAGGAACCGGAAAAACGTACTTATACAAAATAATTATATCAAAACTAAGGGCTGAAAAGAGAATAGTTATTCATGTGGCATCCTCAGGAATCGCAGCCTTGCTACTTCCAGGAGGAAGGACAACTCACTCACGGTTTAAGATTCCAATAAATATACATGACAATTCTATGTGCGACATCAAACCAGGATCACACCTAGGTGAACTTCTAATGCAGACAGACTTAATAATATGAGATGAAGCCCCAATGGCAAATCGTCATACATTCGAAGCATTAGATCGAACAATGAGAGATTTACTATCTATAAAAGACAAGAAAACAGAGATAAAAACATTTGGCGGAAAGACAGTGCTACTCGGTGGGGATTTCAGATAAATACTGTCGGTGATACCAGAAGGGAGCAGACAAGACACAGTATTAGCAACAATCAACCGCTCATACCTATGGGATTCATGTTGCGTGCTCAACCTCACTAAAAATATGTGGCTTCAACAATCAGAACAAGAATTCGCTAAGTGGGTCCTACAGGTTGGAAATGGAAAATCCCATAAAAACAATAGAAAAAGAGATGTATGTGATGAAGAAGAAATTATTGACATCGATGAGAGTTTGATAATAAATAACAATGGAAAAAGGAGCAAATAGCAAACCACACATACTCAAAATTCCAACTAACACAAGATATTTGGAAATATCTCACGGAGAGAGCAATCCTAACACCGAGAAATAAAATTGTAGACGAAATAAATAATTACATACTCTCCATTGCACAAGGAAAAATGAAGGAATACTACAGTTCAAACAGTATTGAAGATGAAACAGAAGATAAAGAGAGACATCAAATATTATATCCAACATATTTTTTAAACACCCTAAAATTCCCGGGATTACCAAACCACCACTTGCAGCTCAAACAAATATTCCAATAATGCTTCCCAGAAACCTCAACAAAAAAAAGGACTTTGCAATGACACAAGATTGCTAATGACACGTTTGGGACAGAGAGTGATCGAAACAAAGATATTAACAGGAATACATATAGGAAACAAAGTATTGATTCCGAGAATCATCCTATCACCTACAGATACAAAATGGCCCTTCAAGCTAAAAAGACATCAGTTTCCAATAAGAATTTGTTATGCGATGACAATTAACAAGAGTCAGGGACAGAGCTTAAAAAAGGCTGGACTATATCTTCCAAATTCAGTTTTCAGCCACAGCCAGCTATACGTCGCCCTTTTGAGAGTAACATCAATGGAAGGACTAAAGATACTGAACATGAAAAGCACTACACGTGAAGAAGATGATATAGTAAATATTATCTATAGAGAGGTGTTCAACAACCTACCAGCTAACACATAAACATGAAAGGTCAGTGACAAAGCATGTACATTATTTTTCGCATACATTACAAAAAATAAACAAAAAATGAAATACAAAATAACAGGTGGAGATAACACGCAAAAATGCAGAAAAATGGCAGCAATGGAAAACAAGGCTTTCAACAGTCCGAGAACAACATGAAACATAAAGATGTACACAAAAGATAAGTCCATTTCAGTGAAATTTGATTAAAGAATAATGCACAATTTCAATAAAGTTGTATGAGATTTTTATATAACATAATATCGAATAATGCAGGAGAAGAATTGCAGCGAGTCAAAAATAAAAGGAAAGCCAACGTGAAAGCAAAGCTCAAAAGAGGCAATTACAAAAAGGTCAGTAAATTGCAATGGATACTTAATGTGACCTGCTAAGAGACTTCATTCATCGATTTTTAGGGATTTCCATATTATATATTGAACAATGAAGATTTAATAAATAATTTTTTATGTGTCTTCATAACTGTTGATTGAATTTATATTGTGTTTCTAATTTAAAAAGATCAAACTTAGGAGGCGTAGAAGATAATTGGAAATTTCAAGCAAAATGTGACCTGCAATCCTAAATTTAAAGCAATAGTTGGAAATTAAAACTTTTGATCTGTTACTTAACTAAACTAAATCATTCAACCAAGGACACATTGGAGACGTCCAAAGCTTACACCTTTCTTGGAACTATTATTGAGGAAATAACATTGAAGCAACAGTCTTCATGCTCAGCCTTAAAGTATTGACTCATCAATACATTTAAGACATGAATTCCACAAAAGGATAGACAATGCCAACTATTGTTTTCCGGAGACTCTACAATAAATCAACATTATTGTGCACTGGAAAGTATGTGTTTCTTGATCATTATATAAGTTTATCTCATCTTGAAACTATATTAGGGTACATAATTCAAAATGTAGGGGTGACTATCTAGTTGTATAATGGAAGCAAATTAATTTGATTTTCCTTCTGCTAATGAATAAATTTGTGTTATAGCACTTTAGGCCTACCTTCTGCTAAGTTTTAATTAACTAAGAATTTTTCCTTTGTCTTTTTCTAAAGAAGTTTTAGCTTGGAAGATAATATGGAAATAAGACCTAATTAGTACTAACATACAGAGATGTCATTTACAGGAAACATACCGTGATGAAATGGCAAGTGTTTTGATCATCTGCTCCAACGTAGTTGTTTGTGGTGCTACTACGAATGCCTGCAGGAATCTCCCCAAATAAAGGGCAAAAGAAAACAACAAATATCAAACCTCAATTTTCCATATTCAAAAGAGAGGATGTAATAGACTTCTTATTTAATTTACCTTTGTAGCTTATATCTCTTATTGTAACCGCTAAAAAATATAACTAATCAATTACATATTATATCCAACTTTATGCAAATATGTAAAGCATCTTGAAGCATGTATAATTTGATGGAGGAGCTCCACAAATTAATCAAGAAATTATTAAACTTACAAAATAAATCAAGCATCCAACTTTATTATTTGATGGATTTCAAACATTTCTTAATATCTTCTATTTTCTTTCAATTCTAAGCACAAATATCGACATCAATTCGATTAAGATGGCAAAAATAATCAATAACAATACTCAAGGTGATGTGATTTACATGATCATTCTTTACAACCATTTTATCAAACATATAGAGGGCAGCAGAGTATTGTTTCATCTTAATTGTCGCAAGATGAATCTATAAATTCAACATGATGAGTCCATTGTACAGGTTCCGCATTGACCTTTGTGTGGAAAAGGGAGATGATACGACAACTTTTGTACTCTTTGATAAAGAAGCCCAAAAATTAACAAACAAGACCGCACCAGAAGCCATGTCTGATAATGTAAGTACTATAAATATTAAGAATAACAGGTCAAAACTCTACATAAAAAAACATCAAAGACCACATCGTAAAAAATTCATGGAAAAATTAAGAAAATCAGGTCACTTAATAGAGATACACTTATCTTTCACATCAATAATAGCCGAAAGATTTAATACGCTGGGTAGCAAAAGGATTAAATACGCGGGGAATAGAAAAAGGTAGGAGAGTGGATTAGGTTTAATAACAAATATGATCTACGTATTATGAAATAAAGGGACAGTTAGTTCATTAATAAGGGACAATTTTGTATAATTAAATAACAAAAAAATTAATAAACATAAATGCATCCAAATAAAAATATAAGATTCATTTAATTATGGTAAAATTAACAAGCAGTAGCATTACAAAAGTTATATCATAAAAAGGAAATTCACAAAAGTTTATTATGAGAATTAAAATACACTTACTATCCTATTTTACATATTACAAAGCTACTAGGTCTATCGGAAAAATCATAATAATAATAATAAAAACTTACAGACTAAGGAGGATAATTTACAATTTTTAAAATCAATTCCTACAATACAGTATCACATAATTAATTATAGTATAAAAATCAATAATAAATCATAAATAAAATTTTATAATTACTTCAATAATTAAATAATACATTAAGTTTCATTTAGGATCGCACCATATTCAAATGTGGAATATGTAGCGTACTATGCATCTTAATCAAATATACTTTTATTTTGGTAGACAATGTCTCTTTTAAAGGTAAAGAAAAATACAATCAAATAGAAATATCGAAGCAAAACCAGAAAAATTGAAAGCGCAGGGAGAAAAATTTGTTCAAAGAAATTAACAGACAACTGTTAAAATTACATTTACCTGCTATACTCAATATCTAGATGTATTACTAAATCCAGGTGAACTGCCTAATTTAATTTAGATATATATATATATGTATGTATGTATGTATGTATGAAGAGAGTTTGAATTAATGATATTTCACAACACCCACAATTCGAAAAAAAATACAAAAATCCCAGAACATGTACTATTTCCCCCAAAAAAGGTGAAGTTACACATATGAAAAGAATAACAAACATTAGAAACAACTCCACAAACAACTCAAAATACAAGTGGTTAGGAAACCCGTGCAACGCTTGGGTCCAAACCTAGTACTTATAACTGTAAAACACATACTTATAGCTACAAAACATATACTTATATAAAATACTTACTTATATACATAACTATTAAGAATAAAACACATACTTATACCTATCAAACTCATACTTATATAAAGAACTTTCTTATATAACAATATAACTATTAAAAAAAGACGTATATTTATAGTTGTAAAACACACACTTATAGGTGTAAAACATATACTTATTTAAAACGATTACTATTAAGAATAAAATGCATACTTATACTTATAGCTACAAAATGCACTTATAGTTGTAAAACATATACTTATATAAACGCTTACTTATATAGCAATATAACTATTAAGAATAAAACACATACTTATAGCTGTAAAATGCATACTTATAGTCGTAAAACACATACTTAAACCACTTATTTATATAACAATATAACTATTAATAATAAAATACATACTTATAATTGTAAAACATATACTTATATATGTATTACTAATACTTTTATGAACTTGCAGATAAATATCATCTCAATAATCTGTATAATACTTTAAAAGATAAAAGAAATATTTTAACAGATAAAAGTAGTACTTTTATTCATTAATTAAAAAAATCAAATATATTTATTTCATTGTATTGTTTTATCTTTTATACATTACGAACGTCATATTATTTTTTACATCCAATGAGACGATTTTATAAAAATATCTCTTTATATTTTTGTAAGAAAATAAAATACTAATACTAATAATTGATAGTTATGGATATGTGGACAAGTCGGCCAAGTTAAGTATAATATCTATTTTTCAAATGTAATTTGAAATTATAGCTGCAAAATGCATACTACTTATATAAATGAATACATATTTATCTAAATATATATTAAGTAATAATTATAGAGAGTTTACTTTGAATATTCTAAATGCTTACTAGAATACATGCATGATGGGGCAATAAAGACACACAAGGAGAAAACTAAACGAAATTTTAATCAAACAATGATACGCGTTGCGAAGGCTTCACCAAAAAAAAAAAAAAAGAGTTGAAAGAACAATAAATGCAAAAATAAAAAACTATAAGTATAATTATATATCTTGTGCAATGGTGCAACAGATTATATTTGGTATGGAGTGCAACAAGAATTCTTGTGCAACGGTGCGGCAGAATTATTTGGTGTATTGCAAAATAGTGGATTTGAGCTGCAAAGTTTAATTGGGCTGGGTTATGGATTGTGGGGTCATGGATTGGCCAGGTAACGAGTTAAATAGATTTGTCTCACGGAAGGAGATCCGCGAGACGGTCTCATATAAGTTTTTGCAATTATATATTAAGGCTGACTCAAAAAAAATAAAAATTCATGTGTTAGGAATTAGGCCACCTAATTACACATTATAAATCTAATTTCAACCAAAATCAGGTATTCGGATAGTAGTAATCTCTCGGTTTTATACGTACTAAAGAATCATTGATATCAAGAAAAAAAAATATCAACACTCAATATTTAAGCATGCACATAGATTTTATTTTCAAGTAACATATTACATAAACTATTAGAATATTTATTTTGTCTTAAAAGTTGAGTTCTTTGACCAATTGAGATGGTACGAGTGAATAAGATTATTACAACCCCTACACTTTTAAATGAGACCAACTATAGACACATAATGAAATAAATTATTTCCTTTGATCCACAATTCTTGAAAATGTTTAAAATATATATATATATATATATATATATATATATATATATATTCTAGTTTAAATTCAAAATGATTAAAGTTTTTATATAACAACATTATAGGAATATTCATTTATTTATCCCGATTGCACTTCACTACTAATTTGTCTTATAGTATGAGAATTAATTTTGTTATCTACAATCAATAATTGTAATCTTGGTATATTAATGTGCAACTTGTGTCTACTATAAATAAATGAGTATTTCGAGCAAAAGTAATATATTTGTGAAATATAATTTTTCAAATGCAACTATGAAAACAAAATATTTAAACGGAAAAAGAAAATTATTGAGAACCAATATTGTATTTCAAAAGGGGGAAATAAAAGTGTCAACACTAGACTGAAAATGGACACTTCGAATTCCAATGGAAAATCTTGATATGAATCTCTCCGCCCCATCGTCGATCTCTGCGCCGCCGCAGACGGCGTCGACTGGCACATCTTGGTTTTCCGGCATTGTCCGCGGCCGTTCCGCCTCAGCCAAGATGCCTAACAACTTCTCAGCCGCCGCCGCCGACGACACCGTCGGAGCTGGCACAGGACCTATAAACAAGAAGCGGCAATTCCGTGGGGTGATGTTTAAGTACGGTCCGAAATCAATTCAGGTAAATAGAATAATCCTAAAGGTTTATCTCTGATAGTGGAGTTTTGAATTTGGGATATGGTTTGGATATACGGTTTGTTTGTTTGTTTTTTTTGTTTTTTTGGGGGAAATAGATTATTAAAGTCCATGAATCAGTGAACAATTTTTGTGATGACATATGGTTGCTTTCTGATGATTTGTGATCTTTGCATTATTACTGAGAATTGAGTGGTCTCATTCAGGAAATGAGCCTGAAATTGAGTAATAAATTGCGAAATGGTTATGTGAAAGAGCTTTACTTTTATTAAATTTATAGATGGAAATGTTTAGATTGATGCGTAGAACATATACATGTTGGTGTGTACTTCGTATGTATTCGCTAGAGTTTTGAGTCATTAGTCAGCTCTTGTGCCTATATACAAGACTAGTCTCTTTTCATCTTCTTAGTTCTAGGAGTTTTTGATTGTTCTTATATTTTCATTATCTGAGTTGAAGGTAACAGATTTGAGCTGTAAGTGGAGAAAGAAAATGATAGGTTTTGGTTGTGATGTATCTAGGCTAAATTCTATATTACACATTCACACTTTATCAACAAGTTATCGATTTTCTGGTATTATTTCATGGATTAGAAATCCACTTGAAATTATAAATGGCAAGAAATTTGTTTCATGTATTCACTTCCACTCTTTCATGATTATGGTAATGCAAGAGAAGTAACAAATCTATGTAGATAAAAAGTTTCAGGAGATTCAAATTCGAGCAGTATATACATATATATGAATCGTAGATCTTTCCTTGTGTACTTTTTATAATATATTTGCTAGTAGTTATTAGCCATATCAATTTTAAGCAAATGGTCTTCTTCCTTGGTGCTCATTCTTCATCATTATAGTTGACCTTTATATCGTCTTTTTCTTCATTTGTTCTTCTGGTACAGGTTGCATTTAAAACAGGTGATTACAAACAGCAAGTTATTTTTATTGGTGGACTGACAGACGGATTTTTGGCCACCGAGTATGTTATTCATTACTAGTTCTAATACTTGTATTTTGTTGCAATTTTATCATTATAGAGCAGTAATTTTTTCCTTGGACCTCTGTTTAATTGTTATGTTAATATAATCTTTCACTTCTGATATGCTCCTATTCTTACCTCATTAAATTATCATTTGTTAACAAATAACCCTAGTAGTCATTCAACTTAGACACCAAAACGCATGCTTGTCAGGGAAACCATGGTATTGATTTTGATCTACTGATAGTTTCTGATTCCTCAAATGATGAGCACCCTAGTTGAGGCATCGACTGTTTAAGAGTTGAAACTTGCAAGTCGCATCCAATAATACAGCACCTTTAGTAAAAAGTCTTAACTAAGACACTTAATCTAACCACATTCCATTATAAAACTTCAATTGACCAATTGATTGGACTTAGAAAAAAGCAGTAGCTCATAAAAAACGCTTATCAAACATGTTTGGTTCTTGTATTGTGTACACCATATAGCTTCTGTAGCAAGACCATGACAATGGAAAAAGATTTAGAAGTCTTAATGTGTTCTCCTGTCCATGTAATCAGATTTTGATGTATTGAACTTCTAAATTCTTACAAATTCAAGTTATTAAACAATGTATGCACTAATTTTCTTAAGTGAGTCAGAAATGCACTCTTATGCATGTTCATTTTGGTAATCGTGTGTACATGAATAAATAACCATTTTATGAATTGACCCTGTAAGGTCATCGGATGCAAATTGCTTCTGTTATTTAACCTAACATAGTTGGTTCTGAATTTTCCAGATATTTGGAGCCTCTGGCAATTGCTCTGGAGAAAGAGCGTTGGTCCCTAGTGCAATTTCTCTTTTCATCATCTTACAGTGGATATGGCATCTCTAGCTTGAAACAAGTAAATAGCTCTTTCTACCAAATTCATGTTTTACAATACTTAATGCTGATAGAATAAATATGAATGCCCCTTTGCAGAATTTTTGGTGGCTCAGTTACTTCTTTTACATACTTACTTTCAGGGAGGAGATTCGTATGTGCTCAATAGTTATGAAAGTAATTGTATAAAAAATCTGTTAACATGTTGATGGACTTTATATAGTTGACTTGGTCAGTATCTCATTGGAGTTCCCACGTGCTATGAGAAATTCAACCTGCTAAATCTTTCCTTTTTCTTTTCCACATACATTATGTTAAATCGAGAATCTTCTTCTGCTATTAAATCATTTTATCCTTCTGAAACTGTGCAGTCTCAAATTCTTAAAAAGTATTATAACTTCACTGATTAAGACAAAATTGTTAAATGGGAAGTGACATGTTTTATCTTTTCAAGCTTCTGAATTATATTGGCATATGGAAGTTTTTATTAACCTCAAGCTCTGCTTGATATATTACAGACCAGACCTTATTTAGAACTGTGGAGTTTGTATGATGATTTCTTGCTTTAGATTGTTCGCTAAAACTTCTATGGCTACATTGTTGGCTGAAGGATGCAGTGGAGCTTGATCAATTGATCAGTTACCTAATAAACAAGGAAGATTCAGAAGGTGTGGTACTACTTGGTCACAGTACTGGCTGTCAGGTAAATAGTTGATTATCTTTTGACGAACTATCATCTGAGTTTTGATGCACTTCTGCCAAACTATTAAAAACTCATAGTCTTTGACATTCATGGCCTTCACTAGTTGATTATCTTTTGACGAACTATCATTTGAATTTTGATGCACTTCTACTGAACTATTATCTGAGTTTTGATTCACTTCTGCTGAACTATTAAAAAGTCATGGTCTAGACATTCATGGCCTTTATATGGCTAATGCTCATTTTATTCTTCGTAGGATATTGTATATTACTTGCGTACTAATGCAGCATGTTCAAGAGCAGTCCGTGCAGCTATTTTGCAGGTAATTGTTCAGTGTATATATGTAGAAAGTTGTGATTGGCTTTTACTTTAGTACTATATTTAGCTGTAAACTTTGATGCTTATACATATCAATGTACTTATTGTCTAAACATGCTATCTATGTGATCGGCTTTTCAGGCTCCAGTAAGTGACCGTGAATACAGAGCTACTCTCCCAGAAACTGCTTCCATGATTGATTTGGCTTCATCAATGATAAATGAAGGCCGAGGATCAGAGTTGATGCCTAGGGAAGCCAATTCAGATTCTCCTATTACTGCTTATAGGTGAGTAATTAATATGCGATTATCTTGTCATTGTTTTTTAAGAAAAAAAAAAAAAACTTATTTACATTTCTATGGTGCATTTGCGCAAGATATGTGATCTTATTGTTTCTGAGCTATATGCAGATATCATTCACTCTGTGCATACAATGGTGACGATGACATGTTCAGTTCCGACTTCAGTGAAGACCAGTTGAAACAGAAAGTTGGACACATGTCTAACACACCCACCCTGGTAGGTTTCCTTTGATTTTGATTCCTCAGGTGGGTTGCACTTAAAAGTGCTAGGATCCTAATGAACTTGCTACTTTGTTGAAAGCAATAATATGTTACATCACTCAGTTAGATAGATATGGGTAAAATACTGGCACCCTCAGTGTATACTTGACTACAGCTCTGCTCCCATGAGCTTCATCATCTCTTTGTTTCAGAACTCCAAATTATTTTCATCGAAGCTTGAGTTCAATTTTTTTCTGAATTCCAAAAACCGAGCACTTGCCCTATAGTCATATCTAGTATTTTGTTGTTTCTTCAAATAAATCAATTATTGCAATCTGTGAGTAGGGGGCACCATGGGAATCCCCCAAAAGAGGACAAAGTGGATTTTTCCCTAACACATAATTAATGTTGGAATAAGGATGTTATTACAATATTTAAAGCTTTTATGTTTAAATATAATGTTTTGTAGGTCATGTTCTCAATGGCTGATGAATACGTACCGGAATATGTGGACAAGAAAGCGATGGTTGATAGGCAAGAACTTGAACCTGTTCAACTATTTATATCTTTCTGTTGCACCTATGTTTTTCATCCTTAAACACAATGACCTCGTTCGTACATTAACTTGTTTATGTTTGTCAAACTAGACTAATGTTGTTGCTGTATGTATCTCTCCAGATTGTGTGGGGCAATGGGTGGGGCAGAAAAAGTCGAAATTGAATACGGAAACCACTCGCTATCTAACCGAGCCCAGGAAGCTGTCCAATCCATAATAGATTTCGTTAAGAGAGACGGACCCAAAGGATGGGACGATCCATGGAGTTAATATGGCGCCTTCCAACTGTACTCGTTTTCAACTTCCATGATCGGTTTCTACAATATAGGGAATCCTTCATCATCCGGTATTCTACTAAAGCCTTCTTTTAATGTCTGTACATTAGAATATTATTTTCTCTTTTAGCAGAAATGATTTTTTCTGCTAAAATTCAAAAAAAAAGTTCTATTTACTAGAGCTGATTGTACCTATCTTGAAGATGATGAGTTTATTTCCTGTGATATATAGTGTTGTTTGTTGAGTTTCTTGAATCTATAAAAAAATTGTTGTTCTTTGTTGCCATTTCAGTGTCCCACATGGAGTTCAGAACATGAAACACACTCTTGATTATTCCTATGTTAGAATATTACACATTTCATTTTTCCCATGTTCATTCAACATTGACAGTTTGTCAGATTGATGAATATTTTGATGTATTAGCATATTATGACTACTATGTGTAGAGTAGAGATGATTGCAAGAGCGCCACATGCTTCATTTAATTTGGATTTTCTATTTTATTTTGTGTTTCATTCAATAAATATGCTAATTGTGTATAGTGATGATGTCAGAGTATATCATTCGTATATTTATATACATTATTCTATATAACAAATTCAACGGCGTTATACCATGTTAATAATTGGTCTAACATTCAATATCTATGTCGCTTATATGAGATTTTTGTCAAATTATCAAATAAACCTCAGAGGGTGCGGCTATCCGCACCCCAAGAAATACTAAACACACCCCAACCATAGTGTTACTGTTCACATGTGATGTAAAAAGTAACACTATGGTTTGGAGTGTGTTTAGTAATATGTGGGGTGCGGATAGCCGCATCCAACCTCAAAATGTAAGAAAATTACAATTTAACCTTTTATAAAATACATAGAAAATTAAAAAATAATATTAACTCATGTAATATTTTGAGTGCTTTTTTAGGGGTTTTTTTTTTTTTTGAAAATTTGATCATTGAAAGGATTTAACTTTAATTTTCTTTAACTTTGATTCTGTCTCGAATCTCGATGATGGCAGATATAAGTCATCTAATTTTTAATGGATACTGATATTGTATTTAGTATATTTTATCATTGTAATTTCTTTATTAGAAAAATAAATAGATATATTTTAGAAAAAGAAATAGATATAATGGTAGGATTATATTCAATAAATAAGCGAAAAATCATGTTGGATATGAGGGAAGAGTTGTGGTTTATAAATTGTAGATGATAGTTTTATTTTTATTTATTAAACTTGGTATTAGTGCTAGTTTTATTTTGGCCACACATTTCAACATGTAGTTCTCTCTCATCCATCCAGCAATATTACACAGCCAAATAATTGAAAGGCACTTTGTCACGTGCAAATGTCTCTCCCTCACGTGATCTCTGTCCCACATCTTAATATCACCATTATTGTCTCAATAAATTCCATTTCAAATTGCAGAAATAAATCAATAATTGACAATTAAAGAATTCACCAATTTTTGTGAAGTATTAACTGTGCAAATAAATCCAGTGGAATTAAACATTAGTATTTAAATTTTGCTCGATTTCGATTTGACTTTGATGAATCTGAATTCACCCACAAACATAAGTGGATCATTGGGATGAAAAGACATCACTAATAATTTTTTTAAAGTAAAATAAGAAGTTTAATTCATGTGGATTAGTATAGCTAATCATTACTGTTTTGAAAGATTTAACACTGATCATAAATTTTCGTAATAGGGTGGAGCCACTAAACTACGAGTACACGTAATTCGACTTCTTCTCTTAATTTTACTAAATCCTAATTAATTCAATCATCAAAAATTAGTTCTAAATAACAAACCAAATTGACAAATGTAAGTTTCTCTCTGCATCTGCCTATTTCATATTAAGTTTGAATTTTCTTTTTCATGTAATAACAAGTAGAAGAAAGACATTGTTTCATTTTACTATTCGACTTTAATTTGTCAAACAATTTTAACAATGTTCGGTTAATAACTGTTAAACTCAATAAATATGTTCGAGGGATATGTATCCAATATATTATAAGTGTTCAACTTCATTTAATCGGATGTTTGACTTCTGATTATGGTTCTGTATAAGTGAATGTTCGTCTCGTTAAAGATGTGTGTATTGTGAAGTGAAGCTATTAATATATTTATTAATAAGATGGGATATTAGTTGCCCCACTTTTAAATATTAGTTATTGTTAAGTAAATAGTGTATATACAAATGTAAGCTAATTATATTGGTTTATATATCTATATACAATTTTTTTAAGATGAATTAATTAAATTGAATGTGCGGTAGGTTTGAGCGCACCAATTGATTAGTCAAAAAAGTGGGCAACAGCTTTTGACTTCTGCCAAAAACACTCATATTAGTCTTATATTATTTATTTAATTGCTTTGAATTTATTTTTGAAAGTATTTATTCTCCCTTAAATTTCTCAATCATTGTCTTAAAAGTTGCCACTAAAATTAATTTCCTTAAAATGTTTTTCATCTCAGCCACACATAAAAATTTGCGTATGAATCTTGTAAAGTTATCTAAAAATTTAATTCTGTGAAGAAAAAAACAATCAATTCATAATTTAATACCCACAATCCACAAAATAGTATTCACTTTTTGAATAATAATACCATTATTTTCTAAAATGACTATATTGAAGTTATAAAGTCAAATTGCACAAATTCTTATCACTCAAACAATTAACTTGATTAAATAATCTTTCATTAGATTTTCCGACACTTAATTACATTGACTGATTTAACATTTTAAAAGAAAATTCAAAGCTATAAATCTTCACCAAGTGCACGTGGCAGGATCCTGCAACAGCCATGCAAACGCCAATAGCAAAAAGACAAAAGTACCCTCCGTCTCTGCCCCGAATTCTTAGGCCAGTTGTCTGTCGGTGGACGGTAGAAACTACGAGGACCTCATCGTAATTTCATCTTTTCAAATCATTATTATGGGAAATATAATAACTTTCCTTCAACTTTCTCTTCTTCTCCTTTTTTTTTTTTTGTTTTTTTGGTTCAATTGTTTCTTTACAATTTGTCAGTGTACAATACAATTCCCTCTCACACTATAATAGTAGTATGAACACACTGCACAGTTTCTAGAGAGAGACAGAGGTGAGAATTTTTCAGCTGTGTTTGGAAATTCTTTTTTGACAACTTGCAAGAGATTGAAGCGAGAGACTAAAGAGTAAGTTTTGTGCAATCCCTTTGTTTTATTTTTCCAAGAAAACATAGCATTATACTATTATTTTGCTGGGAATGTTGTTTGTCTGCTCCAAGTTCATTCTTCTCGAGTTTTATATGATTTTTTTTTTTATGTGGGGTGTTCTTTTTAGCAAGAAATTGATATTTTCTTGGTGAAATGTGTTTCCAGATGCCAGAAAAATCTGCAAATTATGCATGGGTATTAGGGCCAAACCCCATAGTTCATTCATGGTTCAAGATTCTGATGATGTGTGTTTTTCTTGGAATCTTGATTGTGTGGGGGATTGATGGTTTGAATATGAACAATTTCCACAAAGAGTTTCTTGTGTTGAAGCTCAATAGTTCAGAGATTATTGGGTATAAAGATTTGAACTTTAGGAATCTCTCTGTTGAGCCCAGAATTGAAAACCACCACCAGATTGATTTGAATCTCACTAGCCAAATTTTGGCACAAACACATCAAAATCTTGATTCTAAGGTTGCTCCTCATAATGCCTCTGTTATTAGTCCTAAAGTTTCAGCAAATTTGACCAAGATTCAGAATGAGAGCACCCCTTCAGCTCCTAGGATTCTGCAGTGGGTTTCGTCCGATTTTGAGGCGAATTATTCGTCGAATCTTCTTGGAAAGTGGTTAACCCCAGGACTTGAGCATTGTAAGCATTCGAAAACAGTGGATATTCGAGTTCATAGGTTGGATAATAGTGAAAACATAGAAGTGTCTTTGTCTACTAGTGAAATCCATGAGTTTGTTATCCAAGCAATGGATGAATCAGGGGAGCCTCATTGCTTAGGAGGTGACTATTTTGAAATCGATCTTTCCGGTGAGAAATGGAAGTCGAGGCCCCCGATTAAGGACATTGGAAACGGGAACTACTCGTTTTCTCTTCAAGTCCATCCCAATTTTGCTGGGGATTACAATTTGACTATTATCTTGTTGTTTCGCCATTTCGAAGGTCTGAAGTTTTCCCCTGCTAGATTCGTGCTGGATAAGGTTCTTCGTGTGATTCCAATAAAGTTTGTTGAGTCCTCATCTCGGTTACCGGAAATAAGTCAATGCAAGAAGACTGATTACACTAAGGATGTCTGGTCTGGTCGATGGACTCGACATGCTAGAAACGATAGTTGCTTGATCAGCAAAGATGGTAGATATCGATGCCAAAACCCTAGCTTCCCTTGCCATCATCCATGGTGTGAGGGGCCGTTAGGCGTGCTTGAGAGCAACGGATGGGTATACTCGGCTCATTGTTCGTTCAAGTTTTTCTCGACCGAACAAGCATGGAATTGTTTGAACAATCGTTGGATCTTTTGGTGGGGAGATTCGAACCACTGTGACACTATTCGCAACATCCTCTACTTCATCTTGGATGTGCGTGATTTTCCCACAATTCCAAGAATCTTCGACCAAAACATCACGAACCCAAGAAACTCATCCCAGATGGTCCGATTCACCAGCATTTTCAACGGCCATTCGAACCATACAGGCAACTATCATGGCTTGCACTCGTTGACCAACGAGACCTATAGAGACGTGCTAAAGAGCTACTTTTCGCTAGACGTGGTTCCGGATACTATGATCATGAACTCGGGTTTACATGACGGTATATACTGGTCTAGCATCAGAAAATTCATCAAGGGTGCCGATTACGCAGCCGCATTTTGGGCCGACGTAATGGGCGGCATACAGCGACGAGGGCTGTCGCCGCCTGAGATCGTGTATCGAACGACGGTGGCGACAGGTGGCTATGCTAGAGCCATGGCTTTTAACCCTCAGAAAATGGAGGCCTTCAATGGGGTGGTGTTGGATAAGATGAGACAGCATGGGGTGCTCGATGGAGTCATCGATGATTTCGACATGACCTATCCGTGGCACTATGATAACCGGTGCAACGACGGGGTCCACTATGGCCGGGCCCCGTTGAAAGCCAAGTGGAGGGACGGGCAGGTCGGGCACCAGTACTTTGTTGACCTAATGCTCAGTCATATATTGATCAACGCATTGTGTGTTAGATCTGCGTGAAGGTATCGAGTCGAGTCGAACCGACATGGGAATGTGGTTCAATGGCTTTGGATTTTTTTTGGATGGATGCAAGGTGAGAAGATAGCAATTATTTTGTAACATTTTTTAGGTATATGATTTTTTAGCATATAGATATATCTGATTTTTTTGTGAATTTGTATTCATAAATGTGTACATCACATATTATAGAACTAGAGCCTAGAGTTAATTACCACTGTAAAGAAGTTCAATGGATTTATACATAACACACTATATGTTGTATTTTATATTGTATTTTAATCTGGTGTTTATTTTATTCTATTTATATAAGATAATATTACATTGTAAATGTGTAAATGAGATGTTTAATTGGGGAAATATTTTTTAATGACATTTTCACATCAAAAAAGATGTTATTTTTTTACGTTTTCATGACATGAGATTTTTTTTTTACTCACTCTCCATCTACTTATGAATGACACATGATATATGATTCATATGAAGTACAATTTTAAAGAAAAAGAATAGTATTGTTTATGCTTGAAATCATAATTGGAATGACTATTATTGACTTGCTCCTAGAATAATTTACCTTGTACAATTTTTTTTTTACTCTATTGTTATCGTTTAATGTATCTTAATCCATGAGTTGAAATCCAATTTAAATAAATTTGAACGTAGATAAGCAATTTCAATTTAATAATAAAATGAAAGGATTCCACCTCACAAAATAATGTCACTACTCAAGAAAATGTTTCCACAATTTTATATTGTGTTGCACTCACTTAGTCACTTTTAAAAGGAATTCTATATAAGTCTAATCCAAAATAAAATAAAATTGTAACATCACTACCATAAGATTTACACACCACTATAAATAGCAAAATTTACATTTAATTGTGCAGTTTGTTAAACATATTTTCAGCAATATCTCTGAGGAAACCAAATTTCACTTCATCCATTAATTAATATATCTAGAAATAATTTAGTTTCTTTCTTTTTGCTGACATAATGACCATCTTTTTTTGTTTGCTTTGCAAATCGACAAGCTAATGACTTTTGTGAAAGTCATTTATCTTTCGAGACATTCACTTTATAGGGTTCTTCTATAGTACATCATTGTATTAATATACCAGTATTTTCTACCATCAGATTTTGAATGATTGTATCATGACCCTTCATTTACATTTTAACCTTTTTACCTGTCTTCAGAAATTACCGCAGTAAAAACTAAGAATTCCCCTCAACAACTAAAAGAACATGGACAATATAGTCAGTATCTACCTTCTTCGTTGACTGTATATAACCATAACTTGCAACCATAAAACCGCAAACGAATATGTTGGTATTATGCATCTCGTTATTACGAATCATTTGAAACTCATATTCGATATGTTTGGGTATTTGTTATGAAATCTTGTCATTAAATTTTTAAATAACCTGATTCTGAACTGTACTGCTGCATCCACAATCCATGATTGTATCTTTAACAAGTTTAGTTGTCTATGATTATTTGAAATATCACAAAGTAATCAACCCATTTCAAAATCATTGTCCGTTGCATCCATTTTCGTAATGTATTATTTTTTTATGATTTGCTAATGTATTATTATTAATTTTTAGGTTGCCATACATTTTTAATCAGTGTTGCATCCATTTTGGTGTTGTGTTGTTAACTTGGTAATGTATTGCTATTAATTCATTGATACATGCATTCAAATTCATCGTTGAAGATCATCCATTCAGATTGCATCCATTTTGGTGTTGTGATGTTAATTTGGTAATGTATTGTTATTAATTCATTGATATAAGCATTCAATTTCAACGTTGAAAATCGTATTTGGATCCATTCAGATTGCATCCATTTTGGTGTTGTGTTGTTAATTTGGTAATGTATTGTTATTAATTAATTGATATATGCATTCAAGTTCACCGTTGAAAATCATCCATTCAGATTGCATCCATTTTGGTGTTGTGTTATTAATTTGGTAATGTATTGTTATTAATTCATTGATACAAGCATTCAATTTCAACGTTGAAAATCGTATTTGGATCCATTTAGATTGCATCCATTTTGGTGTTGTATTGGATCCATTTAGATTGCATCCATTTTGGTGTTGTATTGTTAATTTGGTAATGTATTGTTATTAATTAATTGATACATGCATTCAAGTTCACCGTTGAAAATCATATTTGCATCCATTCAGATTGCATCTATTTTGGTGGTGTGTTGTTAATTTGGTAATGCATTGTTATTAATTCATTGATACATACATTCAAGTTCACCGTTGAAAATCGTATTTACATCCATTCAGATTGCATCCATTTTGGTGTTGTGTTGTTAATTTGGTAATGTATTGTTATTAATTCATTCATACATGCATTTAAGTTCAACGTTGAAGATCGTATTTGCATTCATTCAGATTGTATCCTATTTTGGTGGTGTGTTGTTGTGTTGTTAATTTGGTAATGCATTGTTATTAATTAATTGATACATGCATTCAAGTTGCATACATTCAGGTTGCATCCTATTTCATCGGATATTAGTTGCATACTAATTCATCTCATATTGGTTGCATCCTATTTTATCAGATTGTATATGATTTATGATCTACACAATCTTGATACGCATGTTGGTATTTCAACGTCATTTTTAGATTCAGTAAATTAGAATAGATTTTCATATCTCGACAATATATGTATTCGATTTGGTATCTCAACATCATGTTTAGATCCGGATTTGATTAGAATGAATTTTCATATACCGAGAATATATGGATTCGATTAAGATGGATTTTGGTATGTTAAGGTATTTTTAGATTTAGATTCTAAGACTATGCGTATCGACCTTATATTGAATATATATATATATATATATATATATATTCGGGGTAAAATAGATTATTAAATCTATTGAATACATATTTAATTTCATAATTAAGTTTAATATTTTTTCTTATGTCTTATACTGGAAGACATTTAATATTCCATCATCACAATCATTCCATTTTCAAAATTTTGTATTTCAAATTTTAATTGTATTAATATTACAAATCAAGAAAACAACATATAATATAAAATGATATTGTTAACATCTAACATAACTTAATATGATTAAAAATTATTTTGTAAAACGAAATCTAAGTTTGAAGCATTGGTGATCATAATTAATTACCATCAAACAGATTTGAAAATAATATGTATATTATATTGTTATGTCTGTTAATTAATTATTTGTTGGCATGCATTCAAAATTATTGTTGCTTTCATTTTGATGTTGTGATGTTAATTTGGTAATGTATTGTTATTAATTAATTATACATGAATTCAAAATCATTGCATTGGTTGCATGCCATCACCGTTCACAATCGTTGTTGTATCGATTTAAAAATCATTGTTGCATCCTTCTGTGTTGCGTGGTTGATATTTCATCAGATATTGTTGCATCTATTTTAGCGGATTGCATATGATTTATGATTTACCACAATTGTTTGATTATAAAGATTCATTTTCAAATTTGGATTTAATTTCAATGGATATTCGTATCTCAACAATATATGACTTAGATTTGGATGCAACAATATATCTCAACAAACAAAATGCATGTAATATTACGTATTAATAAATTTAGAATGAACCAATTTTTTGTGATAATTCATTTACATTTATTTTGATTTATACATACAACATAATTGATTTACAATGATTAAATACTAGCAAAATCAAATGCAAGCAAAAATGACCTATTGCAACTTAGGATGTAAAATGAGTGTAGGGAGGTCCAACAGTCAAACTTAGCCCAAAACAGAAAAGTTATCTTACAGAGAAATTACCGCAGTAGAAAAAACACTGGTGTATTAATACAACGGTGTATAGTAGAATTACACCAATTTATAATGTTTATTTAAATTTATGAAGTTTCTTTAAGAAAAGAGAAGAAATAATTACTTTATTTTCTGGAAATTTTTGTTGAGGGTAGTTTCGTCCTTTTCAGCTGGAAATGTTATCTCAAAAGAAACCATCACATATAAACTTACTGCGAAAATTTACAGGAAGAGAAAAACAAAAGCAAGAAAAATCAAATTCACTGCCTGCAAATCATCCAATCAAATTCGCTAATTTTTTTTGTTTATATTAATTTCTAACGTTTTCGGGTGGTGAAATATTTGTATTATTATTATTAATTTTTTTAGGGATTTTCAATTCAATCTGGCAATTTTGGGGGGAAATTATAGAGGCCGCGATCGCCATTGAAGGAAAGAAGAAGAAGATTGCAGGCCTTGCCGCGAGAAATTCTTGATTTTGTGTTCTCCCCATATTCAATTAAAATGGCTTTCAGAATTTCATGGATTTCTTTTCTCAGATTTTTCTTGCTTTTGTCGCTGCTAGCTGCCATTGTAATTGCTTGCTTCACTCTCCCTGTTGAAAAGGTTTGATTTTGTTTTCTGGGTCTTTTTCGTTCTGCTATTTTTTTTTTGGGTGTTTTGTACAATTGATCTTGGCATTGGCTTTTTAGATGGCTTGGATTAATAAAAATGTTGAAGGTTTAAGATGATTCGTAGTATGAGAGATGTTGTGCATGTTGTATTGTAATTTAACAGTTTGAACTTGTTTGTATTTTTGTATTTGGAAGAACATAAAAAAGTTGGAAATTGCTGCCTTAGCTGCATAAACTTGCTTCACATGAATTCAAGATTGTTGTCATGGATTTTATATATATTGTTTTTGAGTAGTGTTCTTCTGCAGATGCTAAAGGATTTCTTAGTGTGGATAGAGCAAGATCTTGGTCCTTGGGGTCCTCTAGTGCTGTAAGTACTGTTTTAATGATCTTGTTAAGTTTGTATGATGTGTTTTGAGGATATATGTATTGATGCCCTGTCGTGTTTGGTATATTAATCGAAGTTACATTTCTTCTTTATCTTCTAGCTCAAGAAAATCATTACTTTTTTGGTTTACATGCATATTGGTTTCCTTTATGTCTTATTTATATTTATAGTAAACAGATTATATGTTTTGGAATGCTTCCGGGTCGTCGTTATTCTTGTGTGGTTTCTAGTTTCTATAAACTACAAAGTTGTAACTTTGAAGTTGTTTTCTAAAGCTTATTCATAATCAAGATCTACATTGCAACCTAAAGGATATCTCTTCTTCAGATTCAATTCTGACTCGGAATTCCAATTAGGAAATATTAGTGTTTGATACTCTATTTAATGTACAAGATATCAGAAATTAGTCTTCATTCATTTTCTGAGCAGCTTGTGGTTTGTGAATCTTGCAGAGCTGTGGCATACATTCCCTTAACAATATTGGCAGTACCAGCTTCAATACTTACAGTAAGAATTAACTTCCCATTAATGCTCTTCCTTTTCAATTTCCAGTTTTACTAATGAATTATGTAATACGAGCAGAAAGCTTGAAAGAACATGTCTCGTATCCTAATATTGCATCAGATATTCAGTGGTTTTTCTCTGCATAATTCCACTAGTCTACTTAACATCTTCTAGTTATTAGAGAGATAAATTGATAAATATATTTTCATAATGTGACCACCCTATAAAAACTTTATAGGTGCCCTTCTTTCTAGCATGGTTTGCACTAAATCTCATGTATTCTCTTTGGTTAGGATTTCCTGAATCTTATAATCATTTTCAACGGTTTTTGCTCGTGTGAACACTTTTTGATCAATTATCTTGATCATGGAAGTCTGAGATTTTCCATCTTTTGCTTTTCTTGCTGAACTAAACCTTTCAGCTAGGAGGTGGCTATCTCTTTGGCTTGCCTGTGGGTTTTTTGGCCGATTCGATTGGTGCTACATTAGGCGCTGGAGCTGCATTTCTTCTTGGTCGAACTGTAAGTTTTTTATTTTATAGTAGCTTTTGTTTCCCTGCTCATAAGAGCTTGAAGTTGGTTTCTTAGAACATATCTTTGTCTTAAATGTCTTCTATTTTTAGCTACCATAAAAAAGCATCTTCTATATTAGGTATTCATTGCTGAATTTCTATCTTTTCAACTTTGGCAGATAGGGAGGCCATTTGTCATGTCCAAGCTAAAAGATTATCCCCAATTTCGCGCAGTTGCAATTGCAATTCAGAGATCTGGATTTAAGGTCTGTGTGTCTCTCAATCTCAATCTCTGTGTGTGTGTTTTTTGAGGTACTCTGTATTTTTTTTAATGAAAAACTATGTTATTCGAACAGATTGTGTTGTTGCTTCGGCTCGTTCCTTTACTTCCATTCAACATGCTGAACTACCTCTTATCCGTGACTCCAATTTCAATAGGCCCATATTTGCTTGCTTCATGGTTGGGCATGATGGTAATATATATTCATGTCATTTGAAGTCATTTAAAACCTTCGAACTTGCAAATTATGTTTATTGAATTGTCACTCGGACTTGTTATTGGTGAGATAGAATTCCATGAAGCTCTATATGACGTTAAATATTCATCCATGTTATTTTTGCAGCCAATTACTTTCGCCTTGGTGTACGTTGGGACAACTTTGAAGGATCTTTCAGATGTCACTCATGGATGGGGCGAATTTTCTAAAACCCGTTGGGTAATGACTATTTTAGTTTATTGCTTTAGTTTGAAAGAGCTACTTCTTTTGGTTGGCTCTTTTATTAATTTTTTGGCCATCCATAATTCTAGCTCTCTCGTTTGTCTATCTGAAAATTTTCACGTTGTTCATATGTTCCGTTGTTTTGAACCATTCCCTTTCCTCGGATACAGGCTTTCATTGCTCTGAGCCTTACAGTGTCCGGTAAGTGTCTCAATCGTTGTTCTCGCTTTGATCTCATACGTACGACTAAAACCATAAAGGTTGTGTTTGGATGGAGGGATTTGAGGAAAAAAATGAAAGTTATGGTAGTAAATCCATTGGTGATGTTTGGTTTGAAATGGATTCGATGTCTTCATTTTCATTCTGAACTAATTTTCTAGCTATATGAGTGGATTTTGAATCCTCCCTAATCAGAGTGGATTTGAAATCAATTCATTTCAAATCCCTCAATCCAAACATAACCTAAAAGGATGGGCCTTTTTTATCTGCTTCAATCACTCTATTGGTTTTTGCTTCCAGTGGTATTAATGATCATTGTCACACGAGTCGCAAAGTCGGCGTTAGATAAAGCATTGGCTGAAAACGAGGATATAGATGACGATCACATGTCGACTGTAAATATCCACCAACCACTTTTATTTTAGGTTGAAGGTTAAACATGATCAAGAATAGTTGTTCCGTCTTGTGTGCATTGGTCTCCGATTGCCTCTCAACAGCTTGTTTATATTCGACCGGTGTTAATCGATTCTTGATTTTCTTTTGTATAGTTTTGCAATGTTATTTTACAATGGTGGAATTAGGCATTTTTTGTCATTTGTACTTAGATGGTTCTTCTCAAAAGTAATGCAGTAAAGCAATTTAGTGTCGATCTTAGTTAGAACTATCAAAACGAATCCACCCAAAGCCACCATTTGGGGAGGATTCATATATCAAGGAGAGACCTATGTATCCTGTATATAATTATACAACTGTGCAGTGTGTGTATATATATTATGTATTTGAATTTCTAGAGAGAGAAAAGAGAGCGAGGAAAGAGAACAGGTTGTTATGGATAGAGGTTGGTGAATTAATTTGTAAGATATGATATTAATATTCGACATTTTTATACAATTTTTATATTTTTATTTATGATAAATATATAATATCTAATTATAGATTTATTTATAATTGAATTATAAATTTTAGATAATATATTATATTTTTTAAGAATATATAATTTATACATTGATAAATAATATAATTCATTATTAATATTCATTAAGTTCAAGTTTGTTTGATTACTAAATAAATAAAAAACACTCAATATAGTTTGATTCTTTTCGGTTTGGTTTTGTTGGATTCAATTACATCCTGGATGTTGCAAAAGTTCAGTTTAGATAACGTATGTATTTTTCATTGATATTTTCGTAGTTTTGTAGGAGGGATCATATGGGAATGGGCCAAATGGCAAGGGACAAGTATATACATGGCAGTGGAGACCAGAGTTCAAGCCAAAGAATAAAATAAAAATAGAGTGGGCCCAAATGGGCCAGTCCGTTGAGGCCCACCTTCACGCGGGCTATTAACTATCTTTAAAATATGGTGGGATACTCGACTAATTTTAACATTTTTACAATTTTTTATATGAACTCTCAAGGAAAGTTTAATCTACGTGAATTCGAAAATTCAATTGGATTAGTCATGATTTATTGGCTTGTTCGTGTAGTTAGGTGTCACGTGACTCGCTGTATTAAGTGTCGTTTATAATCGTCAACTCTTTGATTTAAATTCTAAATTGAGTTACACTCCCAATAACAAACCAACCTTAATTGTGATATATCCAAGGACAAAAATATCGGTACCTTGATTCCATGAATATATCAATTTCGGTGGAAATATCGGTTTTTTATTAAAAAATATAAAAGTTTTGTAAAAAAAATTGAAAAATATATCTAATATTTTACATAATATTATAAGTAACATTAATACATATATTGTGTAACGCCTAGGACAATCAGTGCATAATTGGTTAATTAAATAATTAAACTCTTAATTATGTGATTTAATTACGTGCGTTTCAGATTAATCGATATGATGCATGATTTAATTAATTGAATGTGTGACAATTTTATTGAAAGCATAATTAAATTAGAAACATAGATTATATATTATAAAGAGGTTCGCAATCGAAAGTCGAAGAGATAGAAACGAGAATCGGACCAATTGGAGATCTGAGGTCCAATCTAGGCTCAATCGAATAATATATGAAAATATAACACATGGGTGAGACTGAAAGCACACTTTGCAAAAATCTAACCAAGGTAAAATGCTTCTCTCTCTCTCTGGATTTTCCGGCACGGCTGGCCAGAGCGCCGCTGTTCGTTGCCGCCACCGACACCGCCATTTCTTCTCCGTTTTCGCTCAATCTTACACCGAAACGTAGCCCTCGCCGAGCCCATCACGGATCCGGGCTTGGATCGCCGAGCCGCCGCTGCCTCCGCCAGAAATCGACCGGCAAAGGCGCGGCAACTTTCTCTCTCTTCCTCCCTTCTCCTCTCCTTCTCCGTTTTCGTTCGATTTATACACCAAATCGAAGCTCTCGCCGAGCCCGTCACGAATCCGGGCTCAGATTTCTGATCGGATATCTCCTCCGCCGGCAATGGCCGGTCAAAGTTCCGGTGAGAAAGATAAAGATATATCGGCGATTTTTTGCCAATTTTTCGGCGATTCTGGGACGAAAAAATATGACATGCGATATCTATGTCGACCTCCTCCATTTTCCGAGAAATCGCCGACATATCGCCGATTTGTCGCGATTTTTTATCACTGGATATATCCAATTTTGTATTTAACATCCTAATTTTTTTTTCTCGTTGTAAGTTGCCATTTGAGATGAGTGGAAACTCATTTTTTGGTCAAATTGAGTCATGTGGCTACACACTTGTTACTACTGGGGGTAATTTTGACTTTTTAACTATTATTGAAGGGAATCAAAATAATAGCTTCATAATCCCTAACTTTCTTCCTTAGTGATACATGCATGGACAAACTCCCTTTTTTTGTGGCTGAATGATAAAAACAAACATATTTTTCATTGAATTGAACCTACGAAGAAGGTTCTAGGCTTTTCGAAATGTTCCATATCCAAAATGTCTCCGTTTTGGAGAAATATCTTTAATTTATGTTGAAAATCCCTACAGATGGTGGTGAGGGGTGATATTTTTCAATTTGTTGGTGTAAAAACCCTATTTTTGAGATGAGATTTATGGATAGTTCATAGTTAAATAATATAAAACATGCAATTTTGTCTGTAAATACTGTATTTTTTATTAAATCCATAAAACGATTTTATTCCCTATGAGTTCTCATCTTAGTAAGAATGCTATTTGATTTTTCCTCTAACGATAATTAAAAAGATGAAATTACCTCAATGGTAAATAAAGTGTGAAAAGTAACTCAATTTCATCTCGAATCATAGCTTGCAATTTACAGTCAAATTAGTTTCAATGAAAAGAAATTATGATATATAAAAATGAATATATTTTGGGTGGTTATTTGAAATGAAACTTTTTTCATTATTAGCTACGTTTACATAGTTTACAACGAGACAATAACAAGTGTACAATATTTCATAATTACTATTTCTTGTCCGTCCTATAAATTAGAGGAGAAATTATTTAGAGTTCCAAAACAAGAAAAAGTTAGCCATGGGAGGAACAAACTTGGAATCTATTAAATCTTAAATAAATAGCAATCTGGAATCTCTATTTTTATACAAAGTTCCATTTCCTTTTCCAAATTGTCTAACAATGTTGTAATCACATTTGATAAAAAAAAAAAAAAATGTTTTCCTATGTGGTCCTCTGTAAGATTGGGGACCATAGCCATTAAAATTCTACAACTAATTTAAGAGACGATAGGTAGAGTAAATTCCAGAAATCATTTGCTTCATTATTTTCCAAAATTATATATCTGATCTCAGAGCTACACATGCACTAGAACATCCCAATTCAAGTACATTTTTTATCTGTATAAAATTTGGAACAAATTCTTTTTTTGTCTTTTTTGCGTTGGCCTAGTGAATCTCTGAATACTTAAATTTCAAAAAAAAAAAAAAAAAGTTTTTACACTTACTTTGTAATAAATTGGTTATTGGTCCTCAAAGTTTAGACAAACATTTTTATATCCGTTATGTTTGCAATTGATATATCGATAAATTTACCGACTAATCCTATTTGAACTCAAATTACTTCAAGTGACAATGCAATATCAATGAATTTAGGCTCAATCAGATAATTGCTATGCTGAAATATATTTTTCCACCTCAGGTAATTTGAGCTAAAATCAGCATTAACCAATAAAATGATTTATTGGTTGCAGCAAATTGAAGACAATAGGAAGTTTTTGCAAAGATGGTGGACGATGTAAAATTATTTTTTCAAAACTTGAAAACTAAATATTTATCTCAATAATTATAAGCCAATGTAGAGGATTAATTTTTTTTCTTCTAAAATTTTATAAAATCGAAGAATTAAGAAGGGAGTTCTAACTCAAGAAACATAAGATTTGTACAACTTCAATGGTAGCTTTTACTTCTGAAATTCCCATGCCATAATTTTTTTGCTTATTTATAAAATGTGAAAGAAAATAATGCCACACTCCAAAAAAGGACCATATATATTCTCAGGAACCCTAGTGTGCGAACCTAGAACTTGATTGATGATCACAATAACCTTTTTTTTTTTTTGGGAACGAAATAAAGAATTAATTATGGTTTATCTATCAAACTTTGCATTTTCTTGTTACATTTTACAATCCGAACTTTGTGATGATTATAATTTGTATTATAAAACAGTCAATCAATATGTATCAGTTTTATAACTTTCTGATTTGAAGAATCATGTTATATCTGTTTATAAAAACTTTTGGCATTAAAGATAATTATGAAAGAGTATGGATAAAAAATTTGTTGTTGGGCCTTGTCATTCAATGGTGTAGCACCAAATTCATGGGATCACATTTATAATGATCTCACCAAGTAAATCTATCTGACATTCTCTTGTGATTTATGAAAGTGTCGTATGAATATTGTATGTGACACTCGGAATTACTTAGGTCCAACTAATAAAACAATAAAATAATTTTAAATTAAAAGTATAACTTTTAACAATTTAGATGAAGAAGAAATTAAGGGAGAGAGAAAAGGAGAATATATAGAATAAGGCTAGATTTTTGGTTGATTGTTAGAGACATTTAGGAATCACAAAAATTCTTGTGCATCAGCAACTGGATCGATTCGACTTGGATCCGTGAGTTTTTGATTTTTTTTTTTTTTTGATTTTTTGTGTTACCTTTATGTTATATATTATATGACCTTTATGTTATACTAGCAGTTCACCCACGCGATGAGCGGTTTATTATTTATTATGTTAATATTTACAATGTGTAATAATATAATGAAGTTGCATAAATTAACATGTTATTCATAACATCTTTTATTATTTTAATCTATAACATGTACAATTAACAGATGATCTAGTTTGTTGATTTTATATTTTTTTCAAATTAATACTATTATATATAATAATGAATTCTTTCGATCATAATTAATATTTTTTATTTGTATATTCCACTTTTATACTTCAAATTGAAGTCTTCAATTATCATATATACAATTTTTTAGTTTTACATAGATTTGAGAAATCAATATATGTCTCTTTTCATTTCTTAACTTTATATAGATTATAGAATAGCTTGTAAAGTAAGATTGATTTTTTTTAAAATTATTATTAAAGAATAGCTTATCAAGTAAGATTTACCATTTTTTTTATTGACATGACATTTTTAGGCGGGAAAGTGACATCCTTATAATTTTTGCCAACTTTAATATATAGTATAGATATAGATTTGAAAAATAAATATATTTACAGTTTTTTCTTTTTTTTCCTTCATTCTTTGCATATCTTTTTTTTTTCATTTTATATACATCTATCTTTTGTTGAGAAATCACTATTTTTTCTTCATTTTTTAGTATTACATAGATTTGAGAAATCAATGTATCTCTCTTTCCATTTCTTAGTTTTATATAGATTATAGAATAACTTATAGAGTAAGATTGATTTTTTTTTTGATTATTATTAAAGAATAGCTTATTAAGTAAGATTTACTATTTTTTTTATTGACATGACATTTTTAGGTGGGAAAGTGACATTCTTGTAATTTTTGTCAACTTTCTTACTTTAATATATAATATAGATTAGTATGACTTTTATGTACAAATATCACGACCTTTATGTTATATTATTATGACTTTTATGTACAAACTAATATTTCTCCCGTGCGTTGCATGGGTTGTCATATTTATTGTTGGATTTTAACAATAATAATTTATACTAAAAGTTAGTTTATAATATTTTTCTCAAAACATTATATCTCTAAAGACGAAGATATGAGACAATGTGAATTTAGAATAATTTTTCTACCTTTAAATGTTTAGCAAAATCTTGTATTCTTTCATTTCTTAGTTTCATTATATCTAATGTTTGTATGTTATGTTTCTTTCTTCATTATCTATATATCTTTATTTTGTAGAAAAATCACTATTTTTTCTTCATTTCTTAATTTTACATTGATTTGAGAAATCAATATATCTTCTCTTCATTTGTTAATTTTATATAGATTATATAATAACTTCTAGAGTAAGATTGATCTTATATATAAATAAATATATATATATATATATGTAGTACCCCGGACCAAAAACAAAGCATAATTGGTTAATTAAATAATTAAACCCTTAATTAAAATATTTTATGTGCATTAATTCTTAATTTTCTATGTGTGTTTCAAATATACGCTAAGGTACGATTTAGACCGATGAAAACTCTAGATGTGGAACATAGAATATTTTTATACCATGAGATGCGTAACGGAAAAACAAGAAGATAGAAATGAACTAGAGGTCAATCGGAGACTTGTAGCTCAAATGGGGAAGAAAAGAGCCAAATACGAAGGTTAGGTAAAACGAGAGGGTAAAATCCGGATGAACGGTAAAACGGAAAAATAATATTTTAATGAATGATAATTAAAATTTACTTGGTAAATAGTAATTTTGAAAATCTATAAATAGGGGCTCAGTCAATTCAAAATATTCATTTGGCCGACGAAAACGAAAGCGACGAAAACGAGTAAGTCTCTCTCTCCTCTCTTTTTCTTCCCATTTTTCGGTTTCCGGCGCGTCACCGCCGGTGCCGCAGAAGTCACTGGAAAAATTGTCGGAGCGCCGCCGCCGGCGGTGGCCGGAAAAATTGAATTTGTCGGTTCCGACCGATTTTCGCACACGACGTTCGTCTCGACGAAATGAATCTAGGATAGGTCTCGAAATTCAATTCCGATTTCTCGTTCGTCGGAAAATGGCGAAAAACCGTCTCCAAAACCCTAAACCCTAGCCTCGGTGTTGCGAATGTGGTAACAAAGGATTTTGCGGCGAAGTTTCGGGTATTATTCACCGCCGGAATCCGGCGAGTGGTGGCCGGAGGTGGTAGCCGGCGGTGTGAGGTATCCGGTGAACTAGGTGGCGGCAGCGGAGGGCGGCGCCACCACGCTGGGTGGCGCCGAGAAGGTGGCGAGTTGGTCAGTCCGGTGCCGGGAGCACCGGGAGAGGAGCTGCCGAGAAAACTCGGCAGCTGGTCGAGCACCGAGGGAACTGGTCGAGAAAACTCGACCCTCACGCGCGCCGGGAGAGAAGCTGCCGAGAAAACTCAACAGCTAGTCGAACGTCGGGTGATGCCGCCGAGAAAACTCGACCACTGTCGAGTCGCGCCACGATGCTGCCGAGAAAACTCGGCAGCTGCCGAGCCATGGCCGAGACCGCCGGGTTTTTCACCCGGCGTCGGGTCCGCGCGTGCCCCATCACTCGCGACGCCGTGTTTTCAATCTGAACCCCATTTTTTCCCGCTATACGTCAACATCGAGTCGTCACCGACGAGATGTCATTGACCAAGGGTCCTGGGCCCGGTCAAAGTCAACCCTTTGACCAAAATTACGAAAACGCCCCTCAATCTTAAAATGCTCCGTTTGAGCTCGTTTGAGCTCCGATCAAGCTAATTCTTTTTCCGCCGTGACCTAAATTTCATTCTCTATCATCTCAGCTACATGGATTGATTATCCATATTCGTTTATTCAACTTCGATCTTTAGAGCTCTAGATCCGTCGCGTATGTAACGATTATTTCTCCGCCGGAGTCTTTTACAACTTTAATTATAATTATTAAGGATCTAAGAAACGTTATAACTTATGTAGGCTACTTGTGGGATTGGGCGTTGAGTTATCGGACTTTTGGTACTTGCTACTCGAGCTTTGAGTTATCCGATCTTTGGTCCTTGCTACTCACGTGGTAACCACCAAACAAGGTGGGGGTAACTTCTAAATCTTTATCTGTTTACTGTTTTCCTAGTATATGCATGAACTACGGGATACTACATGCTGTGAATTTATTTGTTGTGCCATACTTATACTGTGAACGGACTGAGGTCCACTCTGATCATGTATTCGTCCCTGTCTCTCTTCTACTACTTTTGAGGTTTGGTGGTCCTCTTGAAACGCACCAGCAGTATTGAGACCGTTTTATTGGGTAAGATGGGCAGATCCCGCACCTATCTGTCTCCCTCTTCTAATATCTGCTATGCATTTTACGTGATGTGGCAACGTGCTAGGAGACGTTTTATTTTCTTTCTGTTATCTGTCGTGTGTCATAAGATGCAGATGTTATTCCCACGAGTGTATTCAACGCACTCACCCCTTAATCTGTACTCACACTACATGAATTGATGAGCTTGATGAACCCTAGAGGGAGAGAGGAGGTGTCATATCTGGACCTGTTTTTGTTAGGTTGAGGTCACACAACATTTTCAAACAAAGTCTCATTTAATTCACGTTTTTATAATATTTGATACATGTGATGGAAGTGAGATCCTGATGGTTTATTCCGCTACTGTATTTTGTTGTGTTATCAGTACTGAGACCGAATGTTATCGGCTGAGGCCGCTTGATGATTGGTGAATATTTCACATCATCCCTTACCTCTTTCTTTTGTCGTCTTTAATCTCCTTCTTCTGTTGTCTCTTACTAATTCTTCTTCACGCCCGTGTAAAAACTCTGATATTTTTAAGTGAAAGAAAATGGGGCGTGACAGGTGGTATCAGAGCTTAGTTCTACCCTTTGTAGGGCTTTGCTCGAACTGGTTTCAAAGTGGGAAAAATGTGATTTTAAAACGTGGTCGGGTTTTTGAAAAGACACAGATAGACACCACCCTCTCTCCATAGGTGACTCTCCCTGAACATAAGACTTGCGGAATATGAATGTTTACCTGATATGTGTTACTTTGTTGGTACGATATAACTGTTTGGAACTGATGGGGTGTTAATGATACTGTTTTATGATGAAACAATCCGTTAAAACCCTCTTGACGTCATTACAATCATGATGAAAAGATTTTGTGAAAACCTCTTGAAGTCACTATAATCAACACATTGCTCTGAGCCACCGCCACAAACCGCTGACTGCAGCAGCGTAAGCTTGTGTGCGAATATGGCCATTTGCAGGAGTGGATATTGTATGACTAAAAGTTGAAACTACCATGGGCCCTTGTTTATAACAGGGTGTACCAATGAGTGAGTTTTCCCAGTCCGTGGTTGTAATGTGTAAGGTCGGTTTTGATAACTGAGGGTTATAAAACTCTTTGAGGATGTTAGTAATGTGATTTATAATGTTTTGCGCATGATACATTTTCTTTGATTTGATTGCGCGAGTTGTGTATACACCATCATACATAATAAACGGATAACAGAAGATCTATTAAGGTTATTATATGATTTATGGAGTAGCATTTCTTGGTACCATGACAGTTGCTATTAGTTTATCTGTTGTTATAGATTGTTGGGGTTACATGGGGTATATTATAAGGGTTAGTTTCGTATGTCATCTATAAAACGATATGCCACGGGGTCGACCACGAAGGGATAAACTATTAATGGAGAATTCGTTTGATCACGAAGTAAACACCGCGAGGAGAGCGATTACAGATATAGGCTAATGATAGAAACTCGTGTAAACTTCTACATGACAGATGAATAGGGTTTATGTTACCGCTAAGATGCAAGTACCGATTGTGGAAAATTATATTCTTGTAATTTTTGCCGACTTTCTTTCTTTAATATATAGTATATATATTCATATATCATTGGTGATAAAATCAGAATTTCATGTGATAAAATAATAAAAATTATGCCATCTTTTTATATTTTAATGTGCTAAACGAAATGAAATATGAATTTTTTGAATTGAAATATGAACTTCTTTCATGTATTAGAATAAGATATAATTTTTTTTCTTCCATGTCATATAAATTAAGTTATTGTATTTGTTAGATTACATGAAAATAATATAATCTAATTTGTATGTTTTCTCCCTCTCATATTTTTTTCAAAATAGTAAAATTTGAAGTTAAAAATAAACATAAAAATAAGATGGGACTTTTAAATAGATTTATACAATAATTCTGAAATTATCATTGCACCTATTAAAAATAAAGGTCCATCTAAAAATGTCAATTTTTTAAACATCCTACTATTAAGGCCCAACTACATTATATTAACTCAATTAATATATATATATATATATATATATATATATATATATTATGTAAACAAAACCCTAGACACTATTCCTTCTCTCTACTTTGATGCCCCATCTCTTCCTCTCCATTCATTACCTCTCCTTTGCTCTCTCCTAGCCGCCAACCGCGACTTCGCCCCCTCTTCGCCAACTCCAAATCTCACTGCAACTCATCTGTTATTTTCCTCTTGCTTTTCCTCTCTCCAAAGCAGCCGAGCCATGATCTGATGGCAGCGCCTCACAGCCACATCTTCTCCTTCACTTCTCTCTTTCTCACATGTTGAATCGAGCTGATGGCAAAATCAGATTTATATTTGCAATATCTTTAGAAAATCTGAAAAACATTTTTTCTTCTCCCATCTCTAATTCTTCTTTTGATATTTGAAAAAAAAGCTTTTTTTCTTCTTCCATCTCTATTCTTCTTTTGATATTTTTATCCTCAATGAATTGTTTTCTTATTTTCAACTTTTATGATGTGAAATGAGATTTGTTGAATGGCTCTCATCTCTGATTCTTCTTTTGATATTTGAAGAAACCTTTTTTCTTCTCCCATCTCTATTCTTCTTTTGATATTTTTTCTCCTCCATGAATTGTTTTCTTATTTTTAACTTCTGATGTGAAAAGAGATCTGTTGAATGACTTTGCTTATATAATCAGATGTCTTCCAGGAGAAGACAGATTCAGGCTTGGAAAAGAAGTCAAAACTTTGAAAAATAAATATGTAAAATTATTTATTTATCTAGTCAACATTTGATATGACATTTTTGAGCGAGAAAGTGGCACTCCTATAATTTTGGACAACTTTCCTGCTTTAATATAAGTATAGATATCATAACATTTATGTACTGTAACTTAGAAAAAAAAATAAAAATTTCAGCGCTTTGTTGGATCAACATACCGTTATGTGATATTACTCGTACATTTTAGTTATGTTAGTTACACCCTTATATATTATACAAGTTTTAGATCACGTGCGTTGCATGTGGAGATCAATTCAAATTACGGAAATAATAATAATAATAATAATTCAAATACCTTATATATAACACTTTTATATTAAAGTTCTAATTATAATAGGATTCTATAAGATTTTGAATTAGCTGACATTCTAATATAAAATTATTTAAATATGAAAACTTAAATTACTATTATAACCTTAAATAATAATCTTTGATAGGGATATATTTGGCAAATCATATTTTATAAGAAACATCCACACTTTTATATAAGTAATAGATATAAAGGTAAGGATATTTGTACATAAAGTTGACATGAATATAACATAGATGTGATATGAATATCACATATAAAGGTATATAAGTACAAACTGTGCTCAAATTCTTCTTTTTTTTTTCCTAAATTACAATACATAAAGGTAAGTATATTTGTACATAAATGTGACATGATATAATATAAATGTGACATGAATATAATATAAAGGTAACACATAAATCAAAAAAGAAAAAAAACCCACAAGTATGGATCCGGGTCAAGTCAACCCAGTTACATGGATTTAGATCCTCGCAACCGATGTGTAGGAGACTAACTCTTTAGGAATTGACTCTTTTGCAGATGAAAAAGAATGCTAAATTCACAATTTTTTTTATTTTTAATTAAAATAAAAAATTATGAAAATACTTTCTTTTTTTTTTTTTGAAATTTTTAGGGGGCCGATGCCCCGCCCAACTATGGGTCTATCTCTATGTTAGATTAAATTTATTTGAATTTTTTTTAAATGTTGATGTCTTAATTTGACTTAATAATAAGTTGAAATCTATTAAATGAAGCTTCGTCTCATCTCAGATAATGTGATCTACAATTTCATTCAAATTTGAGATGAAATTATAAGTAGTTAACTAAAATAAATAAATAATAATAACGTTCTTTCTTAACCAAAAGTTTAAAATTATTCTTTTTTAGCCAAACGAATATTTTTTGGACCATAGTATCCTTAATAAAATTAACCTCGTACCAGTCCGTATCATCATATTTCACCATGTACCATTATTAATGAAGCTTGTACCACTATAGTATACTCTTCTACCACAACTAATGTCGTATGTACTACCATATTACACTATCATCATAATAAACATTCATACCATCATTAATATAGTCCGCACCATCATATCACACAACAAATGTTAGAAGGGTATAGTTAGCAAAAAATATTTTTCTTAACCAAAAAATAACAAAATTTTATAACTTAATATAAAAAAATATTTATAAATATAAATGGTTAAAAATGGAGGTTACCACTTCAAAATTTAACCTTCTTCTGTAAATCAGCACTCTAATTTTGTTTGAATGTGGTTATCTTTACTTAACATCCTCTCACATTCTTAAAATCAAATACCAATTTCAATCACATTCTTTCCCATCCAATAGTAAAAATAGAAAGAAAGAAGGAAGGAAGAACAATCCACAAATGCATAGGTACAATCTATTGAGTGCATAATAAGCAAAATTAAAAAAATGAATTAAAATAATATATTATTTTTATTACTAATAAAAAAAACTTTAAAGTATAAGAAAGTATGATTTTTATAAAATTATTTTATTTAATTATATAAAACGAACCAGCCCACAAAATAAATATTAATTTGTGAAAATAAATTTATCTTATAAATAATAAATTCTGAAATATATATAATTTTATCGTACATTTTTGTATATAAAAAAAATTTGTATCTTGGGGAGTGTCAATGCGTGATTTAATAGAAGAAAAGAATTAGGGTGCGGCTATCCGCACCCCAAGAACTACTAAACACACCCCAACTCAAGTGTTACTGTTCACAAGTGATGTGAACAGTAACACTTGAGTTGGGGTGTGTTTAGTAATTATGGGGGTGCGGATAGCCGGGCCCAAAGAATTATTATAGTAGGAATGGCAAGTTTGTTTTCCAGCCAATCAAGATTTCCTTTAAGGCAAGAGTGGGTCCCACTAAAAAAATTCAAACTAATATACAGAAAGAGCAAGGACAAAGGCACAAGGGTTTCATCATTGTTTAGCCTTTTAAGAAGGACGATATTTATTAGCTTATTTTCGCAAAAGAAAAGTGATGAGTTACCCCAAATAAATAAAATACTACTAATAATAAAAATATCAAATAAAAAAAGAAATAATTTTAGCAAGTTTTTACAGCTTTCTATACCTACACCTATATGTTGTCCATCTATCTTACATTAAAAGAAACTAGAGTAACATGGACTAAACAAAAAGTGGTGGCAATTAATTGGTATTACTTACCAACACTTTTCAATTGTAGGCTTGAAAATTCTCACACTCTTTTACATTCATTGAGTTAATTGAATGTGATGATTATTCGCATAAGAGATCTATTAATACAATAGCGTTTCAATTTCGCATTCAAATATTGTATTATATTATATGTGATGTAATAAGGCCTATGATTAATTTATTCATGAGAAATATTGTAAATATTTTGAAAATATTCATGGATGTATCATTAAGGTTAGTGCAAAATGTATCATTAAGAAATATGCATTATATATAAAAATAGATTAGTTGTTCAATTTGGTAATTGGTATACTTCTGCTATTTCAATGTCATTATTGTTTAAAATTGTTTCACAGATACTCCCTTCATTTTAAAACAATTTTTTTGATTTATAAAATATAATTATTTTAATTTTTCTGTCTCTTTTTATTATCAAGAAGAGTTAATATTTTCCAACTTGCCCTTTATCTTGTTTTTTCATATTGAACTTCTATCTAGTATTGTACATTGATTATGACCATTAAATGGATGATAATATAGTTATTTATACACATCAAATTCAAATTGGATTCTCTATTCCAACTTGGTGTTTCATCATCTATTCCAATATTTTTAATTTACGTCATGTGTAAGTTGATGTCATCTTACACTTGATGTGTGGTTGTTATATTAGAAAATCATATGAAATACCAATATAGAATTGATGATCATATTAAACAAATATATATATATATATATATATATTTCTTAATTTATGTGTAACAACTTAAACTGCAATTATTTTGAAATAGTAAAAGTAAAATAAAATATTTATTATACATAAATATGAGTATAAAATCACCACACTATCCTCTCTTTGATATTGATTAACTAGTATACTCCAATAAATGAATGAAGGCTCAAAACAAATTGAGAGAGAGAGAGAGAAAAACTCAAAGGAAAAAAAACATTAATTCTCCTTAATAAATCAAATAAAATGTATTTTGCAAAGTACCTGTAGAAAAAAGAAAATGCGTTCATTAATATCTCAAAGTGTTAGTCTAAGGCACTATACTTAGAAGTAGAACCATTTAAAAACATGCAATCAGTCTATAATAATCAAATTATAAATAAATAAAAAACTCATTCTAAAAAAAAAAAAAAGGATGAAAATACAAATATACTTGAATCAAAAAAAGGGATAGCAACCCAAATTACTATAAGAAATATAAAGGATCCAATTTTACTACACTAAATAAAATTGGAATCCTTTATACCATAAATTATAAAACTTGGATACTTTTTACAATCAAATATAATTTTTTATCCAAAAATACCACAAATTTGGCATTGACTTGTGTAAGGAAATTAATGCCCCATAACAACCTACCATCAAATCTCACCTACTCGGTCAAACACAATTAAACACAAAAACTTCTGTGTCCCTGGGACACGGATCTTAGATCCGTGTTCCCAACCCGCCTCGGCCTGAATACCCGTGTATATATACATTTTTTCTTTTTATTTTTTATTTTTTTCCCCTTCATTTCCCTCACCTCACCTTCTGCAAGTTGTGTTCTTCAAATCCTCTCAACTCCTCAATCCTTCACAAAATCACTCTGCCACCGCTCCACTCTCGATGCTGCCGTCCCCTGCCTCATCACCGCCGCAGATCGTAACCCTAAAATCGTGCTACTTACCAGCAATCGTGCTATTTTCTCTTTTCTACTTACCAACAATCGTGCTGCTGCATTTCTGCATTTGGTAAAACTTAACAAAGCTCTAGCTGGTGCAGACACAACTATCAGCTTGAAACCAGATTGGGAAAAGGTGTACCTTTTAGAGATTTATTAATTTATTATATTTTATTTTGTTTATTTACCAATCTCTAAACTTTTATATTTGAACTGCCACTGATTGCATCTGCAGGGGTATTTCAGTAAGGGATGTGTATTAGAGGTTATGGAACTATATGAAGATGTATGTGATTTATTACTTTAGCTTCTTTACTTAATTGTATAAGTATTATCTAAACTATGTGTTTATTGTGCAGGCCTTAGCTGCTTTCCAGATTGCCTTGAAGTACAACTCACAAAGTTCAGAGGTGTCCAAAAAAATCAAGAGGCTCACTCAATTGGCAAGAGATAAGCAACGAGCTCAAGAACAAGAAGTGGCCTTTTTTGTATGTTACCTGTTTGACAAAATGCCTCAACCAGGCTGTTATAGTAAACTTTCGAAAATTTGTGGTTCTATGGTCTTGAACAACACAATTCAGCAAAAATGCATTGTTTCTTTGTCATATTCTCTTGAGAACTTATTACAGTGTACTTAGCTTCAAATTATGTGTAAATAATAGTCAATCAACTGGAGAAAGAAACGAATTATTAGAAAAAAGAAAGGAACTTTGAGAATATTTCATATATGATTTCATATACAAAAACCTATGAGGTATTCAGGTATCCACATGTATACCTTCAAGGTATCTGTGAGATTCCTTGAAGGTATCCATGGGTTAAGGTATTCACATATATACTTGAAAAATATTCATGAAATACTTGAAAGGTCATGTATACCTGGAATACCTTCAAGGTATACATGTGGATACCTACCTGCACGCACCTTGGTCACCAAGCCCCGCGCGCGTGGGCACCTGCTGTGCGTGCACCTGATAAGTATCCATGAGATACTTGATAGGTATCTCATAGATATATTGATAGTATCCATGGGCAAGGTATCCACATGTATACTTGAAAGTATCCATGGAACCTACGCGCATCTCACCACGTCGCGCGCTCATGCTGCGTGCGCATGCGCACGCCCACACCATGGATACCTTAAAGGTATACATGTGGATACCATCAAGTATATATGTGATACTTGAAAGATATTCAATGGATACCTTGAAAATATCTTTATGGATACCATGCGCCCACGCCATGGATACTTGCGCGCGCCTATGCGCCCACATCGGGCGCGCACCTCACAAGCTGCGCGTACCTCACAAACAGCGCGCCCATGTCGCGCGCGCCTTCATCTGAAATAGGTGTGATACCTTCAAGCTATCTTATGGATACCTTGATGGTATACATGTGATACCTTTTTTGTATCATGAAAAAAAACTGAGCAAATATATATATATATTTTTTTATAATTTATGTGGGCCCACGGGTTGGGGACACGGATCCCCCGGAGACACAAGAGACACCCCCACAATTAAAAGAGGTAATATTTTATAATTTTTTTTACATCTCACCTCTCACCTCACAAACGAGACTTTTACATCTTTGGAGAGAGAAAAAAAAAATTCTTACTTTTCACTCACTGCCTCAAAAATTCCCCTTCTAAAAACTTGAATTTTTGAAAAAAAAAATTGATTTAATCAGACAAAAATCCCCGTTTAATCACGAAGATGTCAAACCTCAGTGGAGAGGTTAGTGATTTAATCCCCATTTTCATCGAGAATTTGCTGAAATTGATTCAAAACTATGGAGGGTTAAACATGGATTTGAAGGATTTGAAATCCACGTTCAACCCTAAATTATTTAGGGTTTAGGATAATCTGTTTGAATATGTGCTTGAATTCATGTTTGGAAGGGTTAAACGAGTATAATTTTGCATGTTATAGGGTTAAATGGGGATTATGAGCATAATCCTCGTTTAACCCTATTTTTTTTTCGAATTATAGGGTTAAATGTGGATTATGGACATAATCCACGTTTAACTCTATTTTTTTTCGAATTATAGGATTAAACGTGGATTATGTGCATAATCCACGTTTAACCCTATTTTTTTCGAATTATAGGGTTAAACGAGGATTATGAGCATAATCCACGTTTAATCCTATTTTTTTCGAATTATAGAGTTAAAACGGGGATTATTTTGAATAATCCCCGTTTAACCCTAAATAGTTTCGAATTATAGGGTTAAACAGGGATTATTTTGAATAATCCCCGATTAACCCTATTTTGTTTCGAAATTTAGGGTTAATAATTTTAATAATCCCCGTTTAATAATTAAAACAACATAATTTAATAATCCCCGTTTAATCCTCGTTTACTAATTTTAATAATCTTTCTTTAATAATTTTAATAATCCTCGTTTAATAATTAAAACAACATATGTTAATAATCCTCGTTTAATAATTATAATAATCCCCATTTAATAATTAAAAAAATATATAATTTCTTAATTTTAATAATTTTAATAATCCCCATTTAATAATTTTAATAACCCCTTTAATAATCCTTGTTTAATAATTAAACCAACATAATTTAATAATCCCCATTTAATCACCGTTTAACCCTATTACATATTTAATTATTGCAATAGTATTTATACTTAAATATTATTTCTGCATAACAAATTATTTATATAATTGAAATTTATATTTATACATTATTTGTATATTATCTTTATATATATTAAATAAAAATATTTTTTATACTTATATTTTTTGTATAGTAATTATATTTATATATAGTAAATAAAAATATTTTTTTGTATTGTAATTATTAGGGGGATTATTAAAGGAGATTAATAAAATTATTAAATGGGGATTATTAAATTATGTTGTTTTAATTATTAAACAGGGATTATTAAATGAGGATTATTAAACTATGTTGTTTTAATTATTAAAGGGGATTAATAAAATTATTAAACGAGGATTATTAAATTATATTGTTTTAATTATTAAATCTGGATTATTAAACTTATTCAAGGGGATAATTAAAATTATTAAATGGGGATTAAACTTTTCCTATTAAATAGGGATTAAACTTTTCCTATTTTTTCCGAATTATAGGGTTAAATGTGGATTATGCCCATAATCCACGTTTAACCCTATAATTCGAAAAAAAATATGGCTAAACGTGGATTATGCCTATAATCCACGTTTAACCCTATAATTTGAAAAAAATAGGATTAAACGGGTATTATGCTCATAATCCTCGTTTAACTATTAAACATACCTTTCTTATTTCAACGATAATTCTTCAAACCTTGAAAGTGCCAAAATTTCGAAATTTTTTTAGAGAGAATTTGTTCTTCAAAATGTTGTATGATAATTTTTTATTAAAATTATCAATTTTATATACACGTATAAAGTGAATAAATAGGAAAATTACATGTGAATTTACAGTAAATAATGAGAACAAAAAAATAAAAAAAATTGGTGTAATAGTAAATCATAGTTGCATGACCAAATTAATAGTTGCATGGACAAATCCAATCAACACAAAAATAAAAAAATATCACTTACCATTTCAGCCACTATTTCTATTTGACTTAGACAAAAAAAAAAAGATAGAAAATACCCTAAAACTATATTTTATGGTAGAAATAGACCAATTATTATATTTAATAATAAATTGGGTAATACATCATATTTTTTATGGTATACTGGGTACTTTCCTCGTAAAAAAAAAGTCCCATCACAAAATCTAGGTATAACAGATAAAGGGCATAATAGTAATCCGACAGTATGAGTGAATGCCCAACTGCAGAAATCTGTACAGTAGTAACAGTACAGTATGTACTATCATTTTCTATTTATTTTCCAATAACAATAAAAAATTCCAGAAAAAAATAAAATTTATTACAACAACCAACTTTTGGAAGGGTAAAATCTGTCAACTACTCCTTCATATCAGATGGTAATAAATAGTACAGATATTTCAGAAGATATAGTTTTCACCTAACCATGGTTAAATGACCTCAACAACTGAGTTAAGAGAAGCCATGGCTCGGCTCCACATAAAGCCAAGCCATATATCCTTAAAAGCCCAAAATTATGCCATTATTTATGAAAGTGGAAAAATATTTGATAAAAAAAAGTTGCTTATGGTGTAATTATCCTTCCCACCACCTTGTTATTATATTATGCAAAAATGGTGATGAAAAAAGATTTAACAATAAATAAAGCCAACAAAAGCAAAGAGAAGTGTTTGTGTTTGTCTGTGTCTCCCTTCTCTCTCCTCTCTCTCTCTCTCTCTCTCTCTCTCTCAAAACTCTGAAATAGAGGTGACCAGAATATAGCACAGAAGATTTAATGTGGTTAACTCATAGCCTCTAGAACCCTTTCTCTCTCTGTTTTCTCTTAGTGGACTCTGCATTGTTTTCTCAAGAATTTACTGCCTTAGATCTGTTCCTGTTCTTCTTTAACCTCATTACACTGTTTCTAATTCAATCCCTCTCTCTCTCTTGTGTGTTTTGAGGGGCTGAATTAAAATGAGTAAAGAAGAGTTCTTGAAGATCCAGGTAACTTCTTTTCTGCCTCATTTCTTCATTAATGGTGTGTGTGTGTGTGAGAGAGAGAGAGAGGAGAGAGAGAGAGAGAGAGAGTTGTGTTGTTGCGTGTGCATTTGGGCTTCTTGGGTTATTTCTTGATTTGGGCTGGAGATTTTCTGTGTAATTTCTGTTGTTGTTAACTGTTGGATGGATGTTTTCATTCTTTAAGACAAAGTTTTGGGGTTTTTAACGTTAATTTTCTTGTTTCTCACTCTGATTTTGGGTGAAAATTGATAAAGTTGTGAACTTTACCCTGTCTGTGGCTTTGCTTGTACTTGCAGACTTGTGTTCTTAAAGTCAATATACACTGTGATGGCTGTAAGCATAAAGTCAAGAAAATCTTGCAGAAGATTGAGGGTATTCTTCTATACATATATTTTCATTTTATGGTGTTTAATTAGAGCCTTGAATATCTGATTTCTGGGAAAATATTGGTGTAGGTGTATACACTACTAAAATAGATTCAGAGCAAGGAAAAGTGACAGTTTCTGGTAATGTTGATTCAGCCACTCTGATTAAGAAGCTAATCAAGAATGGTAAACATGCTGAGTTGTGGGGTGCACCAAAGGGTGCCAACCACAATCACCTTAACAATCAATTCAAGAATCTGCAAATAGACCATGGCAAAGGTGGTGGTGGTGGTAACAAAGGGCAGGGGCAGGGGCAGCAGAAGGGTGGCGGCAACGGACACGGGCAGCCAAAAGGGGGCGGTGGCGGTCAGGGTGGGAATCCACAACTTCAGCAGATGAAAGGGTTTCAAGATCTGAAAATCCCACCTCAGTTTATGAAGGATATGAAGATGCCTCCTAGTAATAGTAAGGACCATAATGCCAAGTCGGTGAAGTTCAAATTGCCGGAGGATGATGATATGAGTGATGATGAGTTTGATGACTATGATGATGAGGATGATTTTGATGATGATGAGCTTGATGATGATTTGGATGATGCTCGGTTGATCAAGATGAAGGCGATGATGGGTAACGGCCATGGTGGTCCGCAGATGATGCCCAAGATGTTGATGCCTAATATGATGAATGGCCATCATCAGCCCCAGCTGATGAAGCCCGGTGGAAACGGTGGTCATAATGGAGGCAATGGCGGTGGAAACGGGAAAAAAGGTGGTGGTGGTGGTGGGAACATCCCTATTCAGATGAATCACGGTGGTGGTGGTGGTGGCGGTAAGAAGGATGGAAATGGGAACAACAATGGTGGTGGAAACCAAAATCAAGGTGGTGGAAAGAGTGGAAAGAATGGTGGCGGCAGCGGTGGCGGCAATGGTGGTCAAAACAAGAACGGCAGCGGAGGTGGCGGAGCTGCCATGGGTAATTTTATGGCAAATGGGGCCAAGAAAGTAAATGGAATGAATGATGGGCCTCATGGCATGCCTAACATGATGGCTATGAATGGTGGTGGTGGTGTGGGCCATATGCCAATGGGCCAAATGGGTAATTTACCAATGGGCCAAATGAACAACCTCGCCGCCGTGCAAGGCCTACCGGCCTCCGCCATGAGTGGTGGTGCCGGTGGTGGTGCAGGGTACTTTCCCGGTGGCGGGCCGGACCACATACCCCCGGCTGGGAACCCCTACTATCAGCAACAACTCGCAGCGATGATGATGAATCAGCAACGGGCCCAAGGGAACGAGAGGTTTCAGCCGATGATGTACGCCCGCCCACCCCCGGCCGTTAACTACATGCCACCCTACCCACCCTATCCCTACCCACCACCACCCGGGGAGCGGGCCGATCAGTACGCAATGTTCAGTGACGAAAACACCTCGAGCTGCACGGTGATGTGAGAGGTGTTGATCGGTCAAGCAATCAACGGCCTGGCCGACTAAACCTATAGTTGCTGATTATTTCAGTGAGGGAAGTAGGGTTCATGAGTTTATAGTTTCATGACTTTCTTTAAGTCTTGATTCTGTAGCACACATGGACATGGCTTTACTTGGATTTGCTTTGTTTTTTTTTTTTAAATTTAATTCCCAATTTTAAATCCTAAGTTTAGATTAGTATTTCATGATAGGGAGTATTTGATAGATTATATATGAAGAAACCTTTAGACAATGAGAGATGTAAGTGGGGTATTATGGTCATTTTGTTGATGAGAATGTTTATATAATGTTTATATGTTGAAAAACAGAAATAAGATTGAAAAAGAGAATAGGATTTAAGTTGAAGAAAAAAAAAACAATGCCCATCTCTCTGCCCATTTCTCTCCCAATTGTATTTGTTTGTATTTCAATCAAATTTACTCAATACATGAAATTTTTTTTCACTTTCTTTTTATAGGAGGATCAACAGTAGTCGATACATGATTTGAGATCGATTGTTTAAAAATTTGTCCATTTTGCATTTGATAAGTAAAAAGATAAATTGTGTAAAAAGACAAATTATTCGAGTATTGCCTTTTTTATTTATATTTTTTATCTGAAACACGTTTAAACTTGATTCAATAGATAATTCAAACAAATTTGAAGGATAATGTATTTGATTTAACTATATTTATTTACAATATTGTAGTTGGAGGGTAATGTGGGGTATGGTGGGGGTACAAATTTTCATGAAAAACATATGGTCCTTTTTCTCTGATATAAACAGTGGCTTTTACACTCAAATTTGTGCAATGCATGGACCAACTGCTATTATTTGATTATTTTTCCCCGTGACAATTAAATAATTGAATTATTAAAACAATATATCTATATATATATATATATTTATTTATTTATGTAGAATTTTGAAATATTCATGATTCAAATAAACTCTAAATTTCTAAATATAAGTATTTTTTATCTTTTATTTCATTATTAGTTCATTTGTTCTTATATTGGCTTCTAATAAGTTATTTGTAATTTATAAACTTGAAAAAACATGTTATGTATTCAGAAATATTTTGTTGGACTGTCTCATAAAATTAAGATTAACTTGAGTTTTATAAAATTATTATATATGTATGTGACGATTTTATATAAAAAAATTTATGTTATGATAATAGAGATTTTGGCAATGTAGTTTGGATTTTTATTTATTTATTTATGTGTGTACACTGTACAGTGTACTATGCGTTTTGAAACATCATTTTAATTTCTTGAAAATGAATTTCAAATTATTAAGCGGATAGAGTTGAATGATAAATCACTTTCGGACGACAGTAGTATCATTTATCACGCACGACAATTTTGGAATTTTCTAATGAAGAAATCTTTCCGAATATTATCTGACAACAGTGAAAACAAAAACAAAATAATATTTATATTTGTTTAACTAAATTTATAATATTGGTACAATATCAATTAGTTATCAAGATTTATATCACCTACTTTTTAGTATGGGTTCGTTATCAAGAATCCAATAGGGGTCCTCTCAAATATAAAATAAAATAAAAGAATAAATAGCAGTCACTTTAATAGTTAAAATTTCATCATTTACATGTATCATATATTATTATTAACTTTCCGAATTATCGTCATATATACGATGTTAAAATAACATTCATAAATTCTTAATAAGATAATTGATTTTCCTAGTTTGTGGTATTAATACATCTACAACAAGTATATTAGTATGTAATTACAATGAGTTTGTAAGCATTCTTATTTTTACTTTATATTTAACATATACAATGTGGATTAGTTGGATTTTATTTTTATTTTTCTAGTATCGTGGTTTGCATCATTATTATGTTGTGTCCGTGCTGCAATAATTTACACTGCTAGCTTCCATGTTCCATAACAAAGGTTTTGATTTTTTAATAAATTTAAGAGTTACAATTTTGTACACCAATTGCATGGTGCAATTGGGTCATCCGGATCCGACCCAAATGTACGACCTTTTTTTTTTCTTTGATTCATGCGCTGACCTTAATGTTGTATTAGTACGATCTATATGTACAAATATCATAACAAACTTTATGTAATATTGTAACTTAAAAAATAAAAATAAGAAAATAATTTCAACGCAGTTTGTATCAATATGTGATATTTCTTATACATTTATTTTGATATAATCATACATTTATGTAATATTACTTATACTTTTTATCAACATGAATGTTATATTATTATAACATAAAGGAAAATCTAATATAACATAAAAGTACACCTAATATAACATAAATGTTTAAACAAGGTATTACAAGTCTCTATAATATAATGTAAAAGTATGAATGCTATAACATAAATGTATGAATGTCATAACTAAGGTATACATATTTTTCAAAATATGAACACATGGGAGACTGTGTGAGCGCACACACTTGGGCGTGCGGGGACATGTGACGCGGCGCGTGGGGGCGCATGCCGGCACATGAAAGCACATAGTGGATTGAGTTGGTTAGGATTGCATGGTCTAGAATACATGCACCAGTTGCACCAAATTATTTGTGTAAATTTAATTAAAGCAGAAAAGAATTTGTCTAAAATTAAATGTCATTTTAGTCAAAAGAATTTGTTCCAATATAAATATCATTGTTGGATTTTAAGAAACATTTGTACATATTCTATAAAATCGTTCTCAATTGTTTCTCTCAAATTAAATAAGATATAAAGTGATTCTTGAAAGTGTCCGGTGGTCAAAATACCACATTTCATATAAGAGAATACTTTTCTACCTCAAATAATGGTATTGTTACTTTTCCTACCACAGGTCCATAAATAAATTTTTTTAACAAAATTGACCTTTTGAAAAAAGTAAAACAAAAAAGTCAGTTTTGTGTTGGATATTACACGATATGTATATTCTTTTTTTAATAGGATTACATGATAGAATTATATCGTGTAACCCTATAAAATACACATATCGTATAAAGTCAAAATATGCGATGACTTTTTTTTTTCTTTTATCAGAAGGACAATTTTATCTATTTTCCTGATTTGTAGTAAAAAAATTATTAAAACTATCTTTTATGGTAGAAAAATAATTCACTATTTGGTTTTGTGGTTTTTGGTGTATTATTTCTTATTCGATATATATATATATATATATATATATAATTATTGTATTTAAATACAGAAGATTTAGTTTTTTTTATAAATTTTCTTAATTTATGTGCAAAATTTTAAAACAAATTTATTTTGAAATGAAAAAAAATCAAATATCATTAGCCTTTGATTTTCGAAAAGTAATTCACTGTTTGATTTTGTGGTATTTGATGTATTATTTCCGATTGAAAAAATATATATATATATAACTGTAATTAATTTATTTTAGTATGGACGATTTAGTTTTTTATATCTTTTTTAATTTATTATGCAAAATTTTAAAACGAAATTTATTTTGAAACTAAAAGAAATGATTGTCATTAAATTTTGATTTTCTTTTGGTCTGACACTCTGAGTAATAAGATTAAAAATTTATAGAAATTTAATTAATGGAATAGCACATCAATCTACCATATTTAATAAAGTTGGTTCCTTTTCTATCACCAAATAAATTATATATTCAAAAAATTCACTAAAATGACATTTTTACAGTTAATATGGTATCTTTTCACCATCACATCAATCATTTATCCTTATTTATCCATCATTCCATAGGTGAATGCAAATGATTTATTCTACAATTCACTAAAATTATAATAGAAAAGCAACAAAATTATGTTTGTATGGTAAATAAAATATTTTTTTATACTAATTATGGTATTTGAGGATATTTAACTGTTTCCTCTTAATTAATAACTAACTTGGAGTTGATTAAATATTGTAGACAAGGACAATCTAACTACTTGTAAATAGATACATCAAATATCAAATCCAACGGCGTTGAGACATGACACGAGTTGCAGGTGTATTGGTCTAGTCTTATCACAAGATGGAAAAAAAAAAAGGCATCAAAAGGAGCGCTGTTCCGGTGAGTGAGACCCCACCGTTCCCTTTTATGTTGTCCCGTTGCGATTGCTCTGATCTCTCAAATGTTTGAGGATTGGAGAACATACTCTGTGGGGCCTATTCATCTGTCTAATCGAACAGTGACCTGGGTCCCGCCTTGTACTTTGTACCAAAAGTACTACCATGTTTCTTCTTCGCTTTAAATGACTTGTACCTTTAAGAAGAGTCGTGCTGCAGAGGATTGCAATCTTTTTTGTGTTTCTGATGACCTCATTTTTTGCTTCCACAAACACCACCAATAATGTGCCTCGCTTCCATATTTACAAATTCGGTTTCATAAAAATATTGAATTCTAACAATTTCAATCTCATTTAAACAATTATTTGCAATTAAGTTTAATAAATTTTGAAATATTGCTATTTTAGTTTTCATGGTGCATGACCAAGCATAGGTTACCTCTAATTTTTTTCATGTAAACTACCTAGATATGTTTTTTATCCGTTAAAATGGCGAGGCATTCAAATATTGAGTTTATTCTCATTTTGATCAAATGTGGCAAGTGGTTCTTAATTAGTGCACATACATTATATATATAATTATTATTTTTTAAATAAAAAATAGATTTGGATAGTTCATATGGAAAATAAAATTCCAGTACCTTAGAAGTACTGAGTTTTGCAATACTTTAACAGTAACGGAACATAATTTGTGAGAATTAATTTGAATGAGATTGAAAGTCGGAAAAAGAAAATTGTTAAGTTTTATTAATAAAAACCAATATACAAGTTAAAATAAATTCATTTTTTAAGACAACAATTATTTTGAAACGAATGAGTATATTTTAATGAGGAAATAGTTCTCAATACACAAATACATATAATAATATACCAAACTTACACATTTGGTTATACAAAAACACCAAAACTACACATTTTGGTTAAAAGACAAAAAAACCCTTTGACTCCACAATTGCAATCATTTGATAATACTACATCCAAGCACATTTTACAATTTCCAATCCATAACTTTCCAAATTTAATTAATAATTCCATATCCAAATATTTTTATATCCGGGCCTCAAAATGGTATCAGAACCTAGGTTTATTGAAGAAATAATTTACAATTTATTTACAATATTGATTTTATGCCTAACGGAGGAGAATTTCAAGAAATTATGTATTCGAAAATATTTTCGAGATAACACAAGTTTCAGGACTATCAATTTGATGACCTCCAACCAGGATTGAAACAAAATTGTTCCTGATACATCTAAGATCTCACAGGATTTTAGAGAAATCTAGAAGACCATTTAATTTTATGGAGGTCAGATGGAAACTATGGTCAGATCTCTATCCGAGATCCAAAGAGAAGTTTCAGATTTGAAAAAAGAAATAATAGATTTGAAAAAGAAGTTACCAAAAGGATCAAGTAGATCCATGAATGAACGTTTCAAAGATGCATTTGGGGATAAACCAATTATTCCAAAAGAAAAGGCTACGAAGATCCCAAAACCTAAAAGTCAAGAAGATCTAATGTGTGAAATCATTAGAAACGTGTGAAATGGAGGCATCACGAGTTGATATCTTTGAGTTAACCGAATCACTTTCCAATATTGGGATTGTGGATCTAGTTAATATCAAGATGAACTCTCAAATTCCCGATCCAGAAGGAAGCACGAGTTCAAACACACAAGTTCCTAAGAAATCAAGGGCAAAAGTCGAATCTAAGTTCGAAATGAGAACTTGGAGACTTGGAGCAAAAGGACAAGCAGGGAGAAACAAAACACCTCCTAACGATTCTTGATTGAGAACGATGTTGGAACCTATACATCCATATGGGTTGGTTCTGACAACCGACATTATCGATTTCCGAAATATGGAAAAACTAATCAATGAATGGACGACCTCTTTAAAGGTGACCTCAACAATGCTGAACATAGAAAAAGAAAACTTCATCAGACTAATCAAAAGTAGTCTGGAAGGTTCAACAAAGCTAGCTTGGATGCAACATCTGCCCAAATCAAAGAAGAGATCTTTGACGGATATAGTTTATATATTATCATCAAAAAGGTCGGAAGAATGTTAAAGGTCTATTTCATCAGAGATGGATATTTTGACCAAAGCAAGAAGGAGAAGAGTCGAGAATATACACAAGATCTGTATACTCTCGAGTTAAGAAGTATATGTGCAGCAGACAAATACATTTATTGGTTCCGCAAATATTACTTCCAATCAGAGATCCATTTGAATGTGGTAACTAAGATGTTTTTTGCAAAAATCTATATCCCATTGAGGGAAATGTTGATCCAGTCCTATAAGTTACCACCGGGATAGGTCGACACAGTCGCAAGGAGGATGTCTTCCTAAAAGACAGTCTGAGAGAATGGTGCCAACAATCAACCATTCAAAAGAATAAGAAAAAACTTAGAGGACAAATCAAAAGAACTCTTCTTTGTTGTGATAGTAATGATTTTACTTCTGTAATTGGAGAATCAAGGTAGGAAAGGTATAGGAAGAGAAAGAAATACTTTAGAAGTGTATCTTATGCCAAGTCAGGAGGATCACAAAGAAAGCCTTCAAATCAAGGAAGATCATGGTGGTCCAAATCTAAAGCCAGAACCTACAAATCTGGTCAAAAATCCAGTCCTTTCAGTTTTCTTCACAAGGATCTAGATCCACAGGGAAGTCAACAGGAAGAACACCAACAAGGAGAACTTTCAAACGAGCTCATACTCGTACAAATGAAAGTTTCAAAGACTGCAATTGTTGGACATGTAGTGTGAAAGATCATATTTCGCCAGATTACCCACAAAAACAGAGTGAGATACGCTAATTCAAGCCAACTGCAGACATCATTGATGTGGTTTTTTATGGCGATTTGGTACCAGTTTACCAGTTCGATGACTTCTCTTCCGATGAAAGTATATATGAAGAAGAATTCGAAACTGATTCAGATGAATCTTATGAATCATCAACAGAATCAGATGAATAACCTCGAGACGGAATATAAACTCCAAACTTGAGAAAGTTTATCGGGATTCTTTTCACAAATGACCTTCTCAAACAAAACGATGGAAAGAATCATGAGGCAAGACTCAACCCTGCGCCCCTATGACGGTTTCAGGATTAGAAGTGTTAGTAAGATCCTTAACCATATCAAACTAAGACAACACAAGTACAATATCATCTATCAGGTGAACTCAGGTGAGTTTTCAATTCTTATGAAATTAACCGATAATAAGATTGATATGCAGCTTATTTCGAAAGAAGAGATTCTTGAGGAACTGAGCTGAATCAGGAAAGAAATAGTAGTGACTATGAAATGGATCCATATTGGAACCATTGAAGTAGTAATCAAGGCTATCTTCAAAGAAGGTATTGATTAAGAAATTCATCTATCAGTAATGGATAGAAGAATCAATAACCTAAGAGATGGTTGTCTTGGTACAATGGTAAATAATCTGTATGCTGGCAAACTTATGTTTGATATTCATCCTAGGATTGTATACAACCTAGCTGACCAAGATTTTAGTCGAGTCTTAACCTTTTATCAAGATTTTAAAAGAACAAATCTAATAAAAGAGGGTAATAGACCATATTCTATTACATATAGAATTGCATATGCACTTTCCAATACACATCATTCTAATTTATTTCTTAGGAAAAAGTATATTGAGATTCCTAGAATTTTCAAGGAATTCACCAAAGTTATGACACCAGACCCAATCCAAATCCCTAGGATAGGTGATGTTAACATAGTGATTAAAGATCATCTTGTTTTTAATAGATCAATGAGATTTGAATTTGAAATTAGTAATAGAATGTTCTTTTCCAAAAATAGGATACTAAGCCTAAAAGGAAAAGAATCACTCGAGGATTTCAACCCACAACAAATTAGGATCAGTAATATAAAAATGCATTGGCCTGAGAGTTGGAAAGAAATTTGTGTTGTTTTTGATATATCGGAAAAACTTAAACTTTTTTTCTTATGATGAAATATATCATTTACAGCAACCAGCGATTGGAAGATATGAAGGCATGCTAGAAATAGCGGGCTATGAAGTATTTGTCATTGGTAATGCAGATAGAACCAAATGTACTACGACTTTGGGTCTAAATTTTCCCGAGGAACACAAACCTTGGGGACGAAAAAGAAGATGAATGAAATTATATCTCGATGGACATCTCATAAGGGTGGAATGATGAGTCCATTTTCCATATACATATCCGTTGGGATGATATATGAACAATATAAGATAGAATACTTTGTTGCTTATATTGATTTAGGTTCACGAATTTGCACAGCAAAACTAGGAGTTTTCCCCAGTGAAGTTGTGGAAACATTACCCATTATTGCGGAAAGGGATTTTCCTAAAAAAATCCTAATACTCAATAAGGGTATTCATGAAACAAAGATCATGATAGGAGGAGTATTTGATACACCTTGGTACAAGGTAAAAATGCCACAGATCTATATTCACAAGACAGATGTTGATATTTTGTTGGGTAATAATTATATCCAAACCTTTGCAAAATATAAACAGGATAATTACAAAAACCTGTTAACTTTTACTACTAATTATGGTAGTTTGATACAAGTTTTGCAACGAGAAAAGGTATTCAATAGAATAATGCCCATTAATTTTCGCAACAAACGTGGTGATGATGCCAAATTAACTCATCCTAAAATACAGGATAAAAGAAAATTTGGTAAAACTCTTTTATCTTTCAGGCAACAGGGTTTCGAAAAGGCATTCGAAGAAGACATCCAACTTCTGAAGAATGCATTAAAAGAGAGAACACCTGTTGAGGACATTGACGAGGAAAGTTTACTTTTCCTTGAGAATGTCAAAAGACTAATCCAGAGAAATTTCAATGAGGATCCTCTGGCTTGGTAGAACAAAAATAAGATTGAAGTCACTCTGAATATAAATGAACAATTTCGATACGAGTTGGTTCAATACAAGCCAATCCAGATGAACATGATCGATAAGAAAGATATGCAAAAAAAATATCAAAGAGCATATTGATCTTAAATTGATTGAAGCTGGAGTCTTCTCTTACAGTAGTCTAGTCTTTCTGGTAAGAAACCACGGTGAAATAAAAAGAGGTAAAGTAAGTTTAGTAATTAACTATCAATGTATTAATAAGATACTTGATTTTGATGGTTATTACATTCCAAGTAGAGAACATTTATTTGACTTCATCAAAAGGTCAAAAGTGTTTTCAAAATTTGATTGTAAGTCTGGTTTCTACCAGATTAAAATGGAAAAGGAGTCTAGAAAATATATAGCTTTTATTACTCCACAATGTTAGTATATCTGGAATGTACTTCCAATGGTACTTGCAAATGCACCCCAAATATACCAACGAAAAATGGATAATTTGTTTAAAAATTATTTAAAGTTTATGTTTGTCTATATCGATGACATATTAATTGCATCAAAAAATATGAAAGAACATGTTAAGCATCTTGAAATATTTTCTGAAGCATGTCATAAAGAAGGATTAGTGTTATCTGGAATCACAGTCAATAGAATCGAGTTTCTCGGTGTTATTATTGACCATGCAGGTATGTAACTTCAGAAATATATTGTGGAAAAAATATGCAATTTTCCAAATGTTCTGAATGATAAGAAGCATATTCAAAACTTCTTAGGTGTTGTTAATTTTGCAAGTAGTTTTATTAAAGACCTAGCAAATTACAAAAATGATTTTCGTCCTCTATTACAAAAGGATGAAAAGATGAAATGAAAATAGGAAGATATACATTCCCAAAGAGTCCGCGGTGTTAATGCTAATGAACCATTTTCTCCATTGCAGGTTTATCAAAAGACATGAGAGAACCTGGTAATGAGGATCGGGATCAACCCCAGCAAGATGATTGCTGATTGGTCTGAAAAATATCCATGACTGTGGATGCTTGTGGGTGTAAATCCATGAGATGTTCGAGAATGGTATGACTTTGGAGCTATTGCTTTAATTCTTACCACTGCATCAAGATTTTCGAAAATCTCCAAATTACCGAAATGAATTACCACGACCATTCACGACTCATGAAAAAACAACCCACATTTGGGTCTAGGAGATATCCTGGAGCTGAAATTCATATCAACGGCTCAAAAAATCACAGGAAAAGGTTCTCAACCAGTCTTCAATTTTATCAAATTATAGAGACCGGACATAGTGGCTTTTAACCGAGCGAAAACACCACCAACAAGCAGTCCTTTAGTAATCACCCAAACTGAAGATGAAATATCTACAAGATGAGCATCGGGAATGTGGGTTTGTCTCACAGAGATGGACAAGGTAAAGTATTCATTCAAGATTTTCCAAAATTCTGCGAATGGATCATTCTTGTTAAACTCAATGACAGGAAATACTACTGGATTTGTTGAAAATCTCTTCAAAAATAAGAGAAAGCTTATCTAGGAAAATAAGATTCCGGCAATGGAAAATACTAGGAAGAAGGTATGTAACATGATACATATCGGATGATGGGAAGAAAAAATTTGTTCTTTCTGGCAGTTACAAGAGAAGCCATTGTTCGGACAAGGCTTCAAGATCAAGAACAACCGACCCGATCCACAACAAAAGAAGAAGGATTCGAAGAAGGGTTTTTAGAAAGAAAATCTAAAACCAAAAAATGTAATAAAAGAAAGCGAGTCTATTTAGACTCGATAAAAAATTCGTGTAAGCTATGAATTTCGTGTAAGAGAAATTCTCGTGTAAGAAAAATTCTTGTGTAGAGAAATTTTTGTGTAAGCTAGGATTTAATTCTCGTGTAGGAATTAATTCTCATGTAAGAAAATCCAAAGAAAATGGATTTTCGTGTAAAGGGTAGGTTTAGGTTTTCGTTTAAGTCTTTTTCTTCGTGTGAGCCTTTTTGGCTTTTGTGTAAAGTCCTACTAAGCACTACAAGGTGAAGTGGGGTGTCCTTACAATGTGCAGAGGTAAGATGACTTCGCGACTCCACCCAGCACGGTGTAGTGGGAGATCATACCTCAAAAATTGACAAACTACCAACTGGAGAGATAAGGAGCATCTCCAACAAAAGTTAGTGGAGAGATCACCAGCCGACAAAAGATGGTGGGTGAATTCACGTGGCCACTTACCAGACAGAAGAAGGTGGATGAAGAGCTGGCAAAGGGACATCTAATGGAAGAAGGCTGAAGTCCGCAATTGAAATCCGGAAACTCAGCTATAAAAGGGGGTTTCGGCCATTTGAGAAGGGTATCAGAAATCGACCATTTCTTGAGCACTCCTCTCTCAAGAGTCTTAGAGTTTAAATTTTAAGTTTTTCAAGTTTATAGAGGTTTCCCCTAAGAGTTAAGCCATGATCGGCTAACCAAGTATTATCCTCCAATGGCGGAGAAATAGTAATGTAATATAAATCTGTATTTTATTTCTTCAATAAAAGAAAGACTTTTTCTTTCTTTCGTGTTATTCGAAAATCCTTGAATATTCTGTAAGATTAATACTAGCAGTGCGTCTCCCCGTGATCTCCTTGAAAACTCTACTAGGTGGGTGAGAGTAAGGATTGTGATCTGGATTCTCAATTTTGAAGACGGAGCAGAACCACCGATTGCGGACGAGTGGTTGGATCGCTGATCCGTAAAAATCGGTAAAAAACGAGAGGATCAGAGACAAAGGCAAATGTATGTATTAAACATAATATGAAATTAAATACGGAAAAATTTTAGGCCTGATATTGATCAGTTTATTCTTAGTTCGGATCTAATTAATATTTGGAGTGAAAGAATTAAATGAATAAAGAAAGATTTTGAATTTTGGAATTTTGTGAAAGTCAAACATGAATAGTAATTGTTGGGTTGGTTATATTGCAAAATGTGTAGTTTGGGGTATTATTTTAAGAAATTGAGTAGTTTTGGATATAACTAAATTTAGGTGTGTAAAAATGGTTCCCCTTATTTGTATTTATGAAGTTTTGGGTGCTCACCCTATTTTAATTAGTTATAATTGAGTTTGATCAAATTTAATTTGACTACGTTATAATACATTATTACTTATACAAAGGGTATGTGATTTAATATAATTAATTAAAAAAAGCCATGACGATACCTCTTAAGGCTCGATTCAGTTATTTGTTTACATGTAAACATATGCATAAATTAGGAGTAAAATGATAAGATATATGTGACATGATAACATTTGCAAGTCAGTCAAGTTGTATTAACAAGTTCAGTACGTATGAACCTCAACTTGATTGCTTCCAATCAAGTTTTTCTTCTTAATTAATCGATTTGTTGGGATTTTAGGGCAAACAAAGTCACACATATGAGAAATATGCATGGATTTTGAGTTGAGAAAATGTTTAAGGAATTAATTGGTACTTACTCATACCAAGGCTTAGTGTGCTTGGTTTGCAGCAATTTAGGGATGAGAAATAATATGTAAAGTTTTCAGAAATGACTTATTTTGGTATGTAGGCACAATAGTCAATTTCTGAGGATCCAACACTACCTCAAATAATTTGCATGATAATTCGACTCGATTATATCTCTAGTTTAGTACTTAACATAAATCTAATAAAAAAATTAAAAGAAAAATTGCATATTTTGCTCCATATAATTTCAGTTGAGCTTAATCTCAATTAAATTAATTTTATTTTATCCATAAACAAAGATAAATAAAAGCTGCCTATTTATTTGTATATATATGTCTTCACGTGGTTTTCGTAGAACATGAGGGAGACCAATCATAGTTACTATAATCATTATCTTTGATTAAAGTTACAATCTTACGGTATTGCACAAGAATTAATGATTGCATGTCTACTTCATCTAATTCTTTTTATTTTTTATTGTTTTCTTTGGTCCTTCTACCTTTTATTTATATATATATATATATATATAGTTTGAAAGAGTAGTTAAATGTTTATTATTATTATTGTTATTAATTTTTTTTTGGGAAGCAGTTGGATATTGTAGATTGATAAATATAATAAAAAAATAAAATAAAACTTAGATATTAAAAAAAAAAAAGACTTGTTTTCATGTATCAAAACAAAAAATAAGAGCGATTATGTTTTTAAGAAAAAGTAGAAGACCAACTATGTGAATACTTTACACTTTATTTTGGTGTGTGTATATATATATGTGTGTGTGTGTTATATTTCGACATTAATTATATATCAACACCAAAATATATCTACTTTTGAATATCAATATCTAAATAGTTGAATTATAGCAACAACACTTATTAAAACTATCTTTGCTTCATTTTTGACCACTTTAAAAAACTTATAATATTTATTTAATCTTCTTAATTTGAAATATTTCAAAAGTCTTATTGATTAAACTTCAATTGAATTAGACTTTCGAAATAAGACCACATACGTAACAATAAACCCTTGCTTTTCATTTGGAAAATAATAATAATATATATATATATATATATATATATATATATATATCACTTCAATTTTCTCCTTTCATATATAATATTTTATATTACAACATATTTTTGTGTCGAAATATAATCCGTACCTGGATGATTATCAACTATAAAGATGGTTGTGTTAACTGTTAAGTGATAAATGCGAGAAGAATAAAGGGGTATCAACACTATTTACCACAATTCCTATAACATTATATCTAAAATACCACAAAATATAATCTTATACCAAATATACCATCAAATATAATTATATGCATCAAACTCCATAAAAACATTAAATGCTCAATTGACTTTAACTAACTTCCAAGATTCATTAATTACTCCTTTTATTATTTAAATAAAATCCACTTCATTTATTTAATTATATCTGAATAATACGTAAACTGATCAATTTCAGGTCCAACATACTTCCGTAAAATTAATTAAATCTATTAGAATTCATACCTTTCTTTGACCGAAGCAGCACCGGGTGAGATGATTCGCAACACCACCAGCTGGAAAACAACTGCCCCTAGACCGTTTTACGAACAACTCCTCACTGTTCAACTTCAACCCTCAGGGAAGATGATCTGCAAGTTATCCAACTCCTTCAACAACTACTCAGCACAACCTTGGTTTGTTTCCTACACCAGGTGTATAAAGTACTCATTCTAAGGGATAAACTAACAATACTAGGAACACATATTGAAGCAAAAGTCTTTATTTTATTAAGAACTTGAAAGAAATATATATTACATCAGTAATCTCCTTTCGAGAGGAGAATACTTGTTTAGCCTCTCATAGATGAGGGCTTACACTCGAAACACATACACTCAAAAACTCAAAAACTATTACAAACATTTTTATTTAGAGAAAACTAAGGGGAATGGTCGATGTCCTCAACTTCCTTCAACTCTCGTTATTTATAGACATGAATCCGGACTTGAAATTCGGATTCCAAAACTTGTTGAACACCAGCTGACTTATTCCTTTAGTGCTCCCATGTGATAGTTTGTTGGGGAGTCCCTTTCAGCTAGTTAGTGCTCTTTCTTTTTCTTCCCCGTGACCCATCCCATGTGATGGTTGTTGGATTTGTCGGGGAATCATTTATCCTTTCACATGGCTCAGCCCATGTGATGTTTGTTGGGAAATCTCTAAAAGTTTAGTCTACGTGGTCCCGAGAATAACGTTTCTTGTGTACTGGGCCCTTGTCTTTTTCAGACCTATATTCCTGTCGGTCGGGTTTGGGTCGGAATCCTTTCCCAAACTTGGGCTCTTTTTGTTCAGGACATGCTTGACAGATCCGATCAATCCATCGTCCAACATGTGTCATATTACAGAATTTCCGGTAAGTTTATTTGCTCGTTGGAATCTTGTTTTCCCAGAGGTTTCTTCTTTTCGTCTCAAAAAGTTCCTCTGTAAAGCCTATTGTTGATCCTGTCATGGAATTCAGGAGGAATGATCCACTTGCTGAATTCTGAAAGAATTTGAATGGATATTTGACTTTGTCCATTTCAGTTAGACAAACCCATAGTCCCCATGCTCGTCGTGTAGAAGCTTCATCTTCAGAGATTGCTCCTACCAGTATTGGAATTTCTTCCGGTGAAGCTGCCTTTATATTTTTTAAAGCATTTCCATCCGGTCGTCTAAGCTTGATGAAATGAAAAGCTTCATTGAAGCCTTTCTTAGCTGGTTTTAGGGCTGCACTGATAAAGTAGAGCTCCAGAATGTCGCCTCTGGACAAATGTGGATTATTTGCCCAAGTCTCATGAACGGCTTCCCCAATCCATTTCGGTAGTTTCGAAATTTCTGGGAATCCTGGTGATACGGTATGGATTGAAGCTAACGCTCCAAAAGTATACCATTTTTGAACTTCGTTTGGATGACTTCCTAATTTCATCCAAACTTTTGGGTACTTTCCTTAGATATCAACTACTGTTTTCTCAGGTTAATACATTTTCTTATAATCAGTTTCTCCCATTGGCGTTGATAAACCTGCATAGGAGAAATCTTAATCTCATTAGTTTGAATCTTAGTTTTACCTGCCTGTGGCCTAAGATCCAACTCTCCCTCTTTAACCCCAGAGGTGCTGGGTTGACTTGAAGATTCGGGCTGTGACACCGGAGCTTCAACATTCGTTACAGTTTGTACATCCTCAAGGAATGCATCACCTGTAACACTCGTGATTATGGTATTTGAATCCATAACCTCCGATTTAGAGTTCCGTTCTCGAATCGCTCCTTTTTGCACCGTAGGAGATGGAGCCTGGAGGAGAGGCCCTTGCAACGCTAAGAACAATTGTCCTTGAGCGAAATTGCATGCTCGTATTAGACCAGAAATGGATTTTTGATCAGCTCGTTGAAGTCGTCCAGCGACTTCGACATTGAGACATAATGTCCCATATTCTCGTTCAAGACTCTCAAGATTTTCCCTGAGATGTCTTACTCGTTTAAGGACCTCGTTAGCAACGCGTCCTTCCATCTCGTGTTAAGAAATCTGTAAAAATATTTTTATGAGATTTCACAATGACAATATCATAATCATAATATTGGCATTCAGCTTGCAATCTAAGTAATCTAGTCTTTTCTGGTTTTGATTCAATTTTATTTTTCAGAAAAGTTTTGACACTTGAATTGTCAATTTTTAAAGTAAACTTCTTAGCCAGAAGAAATAGAGGCCGTTTTTAAAAGCTTTTCTGACTGCGAAGAATTCTTTCTCGTTGATATGCCATCAATTTGCTTCTCCATCTGTAAACAGACCGCTGCAATATCTGCATGACACTTCTCCGTTTGGTGCGACTTTCATAAGAACTGCTGCCCACCAATAGTCACTGGCATCTGTGTATAAAATCAGTTCATCCTTGTCTTGAGGTATAACACGTTTTGGAAGCTTTTTGCAGACTTCTTTAAGTTGTTTTATCCCTTCTCGATGTTCATCTTCCCACTTGAATATAACATCCTTTTTAAGCAATTGGCTGAACACCTTCCTGTGAAATGCTAGATTGTTGATGAACATCTTAGTAAAATTAACAACTCCAAGAAACTTTGAAGTTGTTTCTTATCTTTGAGATCATCTTAAAATCCCTGTATCTTTTCCACAATGTGGATTTGTAGGATGATCCAGATTCATCGATTTCAATTCCAAGGAATTCAATCTGTCTTGTAACAATTATTGTTTCTTTTCTGAAAGCACCAATCCCTCTTTATGACAAACATCTGAAAATATCTCCAAATATTTGAGATGCTCCTTCATGTTCTTTGATGCGATGAGAATATCATCGATGTAGACGAACATAAAGTTGAAATAATCCTTGAAGAGATTATCCATCTTTCTTTGGTATATTTGGGGTGCATTTACCAATCCCATAGACATTACATTCCAGACATAGTGTCCTTATGGTGTGGAGAAAGCTGTGAACTTCTTACTTTCTTCCTCCATCTTAATCTGGTAGAAACCAGACTTGCAATCAAACTTAGAGAATATCTTAGCACCTTTGATACAGTTAACCAAGTGTTCTCTAATCGGGATATAATATCCGTCAAACTCCATAATGTTATTAATCCCTTTATAATTAATAACAAGTCTAGGTTTAACTTTTTTGATTTCTTCATGATTCCTTACAAGGAATCTCGAATTGCTGTATGGAGAAACTCCTGGTGAAATCAACTTAAGGTCTAGATGTTCCTTATCCTCACGATCATTTTGATTCATAAGGATTGGTTTGAATCTCACAAACTCATGTTCTTTTCCAGGCTTAACCTTTAAGAACGCTTTAAGCTCGTTCCTATCCCACCATGCCAAAGGATTTTCATTGTAATTCCTCTGGATCTTTCTTTTGAAATCCTCCATTGATATCTGTTCCTCAATAGTGATATCACTCTGTGTATTTTCCAATAGGCCTTGCAATAGTTCTGCAATTATCTCTAGAGGTACTCGTTCATCTCCTTGTATCCTAAATGAATACAAGTTATTATCCCATCACTTTGTATCTTTCTGCTTTGATCCAAATTGTCAAAAGGATAATAATGCATCACCAAATCTTCTTGTATCCGCCATTTTTTGATGTCGAAGTTTGGATTCATCACCACGCTTGCTGTGAAAATTGATTGGCATTTTTCTGTAAAATGCTTCTTGCAGTCTTTGGACAATAACCTTATGATCATATAATGTTATGAAAATAAGCCTTCTTGTTTCATTCTCTTGTGTAAATCGCTTAAATGCTTGTAGGAAATTCTTTCCTAGCAAAACATCGGCTCCTGTATCATAGAAATAGATTGGTGGCGTCTTCACTTTGTACCATAAGGTATCGTCTGCACATCCGATCATGATTTCTGCTTGTTTGATTTCTCTGTTAAGGATAAGAATCCTTTTGGAGAAATCTCATCCTGCAATGGTTGGTAGATCTTCTCCCATTTCTTTAGGAAAAACCTCCCGCTTTGCAGTACAAATCCCCGCTCCGGAATCAACATAGGCTGCAAAATACTCAGCCTTGTATTCAGCATATATCATCCCGATAGAGATGTATATGGAGAATGGGCTAGTGATCATCTGATTCTGTATCTTTTATCAGCCACTGTAAACTCCATTCCATCTTGTAATCTTTCCCAAGGTTTATGATCCTCAAGAAAGTCGATACCCAGTATTAATTGTTCTGGGATTTTTCCTGCAATTCCCGTAATAGTCAGAACAATTTCACCCATCTTTAGGCTTCCTTGATATCTTCCGACTATTGGCTGTTGTAGATAATATAGAACATCACAAAGAAAAATATTATCCTTTTGGGTGATGTCGAATATTACTTCAACTTCTCTCCAGTCTTCTGGACATTTCAGCTCTCCTTGTATTTTGAATACACCCGGGATTCGCTGAACTGTACTAGGCCTTCTTTCTTCCCAACGACTACTGCTTATCAGTCTGTCTTGTTGGAAAGACATTCTCCTTGTCTCCATTCTGAGGCTTTGACTCTTGTTGAAGACAGGTTGATCTTGAATTTTCATGTCGATCTCCTTTATAGTTGGAGACTCGATAATTTCCGATAGAACCACCCGGGCGAAATCCTCAGAGATTCTTGGGACTTCGATATATTTCTTTCTCAAGAATACATCTAAATAATGTGTATTCGAGAGAGCATAGGAAATCTTGTAAGTAATCGAGTAAGGTTTATTCATTTCTTTCATCAAATCATCTCTTTTGAAATCTTGATAAAGGGTTAAGACTTTGTTGAAGTCTCGATCTCCCAAATTATATGCAATTCTAGGATAGACATTAAATGCCAATTTTCCTGCATACAAATTTTCTGTGACCGCTCCAAAGCATGAATCCTTGAGATTGGAGATTCGCTTGTCAAATATCGTAAGATTGAGTGGCGAATCAATTCCTTCCTTGAATGTTGCTTTAATAATAACTTTTATGGCTTTGATGTGAATCCATGAGAGTGTATTTGCAACTTCTCTTTTGACTTTGCTTTTGATCTCCTGAACTTCTTGGTAAAGGATCAACTGCATCTTGATCAGGTTACCAGTGAACTCCATTGGGATGGCAAACTCTCCGGTAGTTACCCTATGGATAATTTGGTGTTTTCTGTTACGCAACCCAAACTTATCCAAAGCCTTTTCCATAGCTCCAATGGTAAAACCATCGTATATCTGGAACTTAGGATCTTCCTTCATAATCTTCCTAAAAAGTTTATGAGAAACTATTGTGTGGGAGAGGAAACCTGACACATTCTCTCTTGTTGTTTGAAGAATTTCTTCTTCACTCTGATTCTGAAGTGGCTTCACTTCCATCATCAGAATAGATCTCTTCTTCATAGATGTTTTCATCTAAGGGTACATCCTCAAATTGATACACCTGTATAAGATCTTGATAATAGACAGCTTCTTCGAATTCTGGTGTTGATTCGAACTGTCTTAGACCTCTTTTTTTATTCTCCGGATAATCCGTTGAGATATGCCCTCTTGCTCCACACGTCCAGCAATTACAGTCTTTAAAACTTTCGTTGGCTCGGGTTTGAGCTTGTTTGAAAGTTCTTTTCCATGTGGTTCTGCTGGTACCTCCTTGGTTTGAGCCCGATGAAGAGGCTCTACTCCTGCTTGGTGCTGGTTTTTACCCCGACTTGTAACTTCGGGCTTTTTGCTTTGACCACACTCTTCTAGGTCTCCATGAAGACCCATGACTACCTCTTCTGTTGCTATTTCCACGGTTGTAAGGATGGCTTCTCTGCTTTCTTCTTTTGTGCCTCCATGGTTGACCTCCCACGACTGATGGGATGTCATTTTCTTCACAACATAAGGGAACCATTTTATTGATTCCTCGTAGTCTCTTGTAGTTCTTGTAGAGTGCTACCTGGTGGCACCATTCAGTTAACTTGGCCTTTAAGAAAGACATTCTTCTGGCCACTGTATCTAAATCATCTGCACTCGTGTATTCCCTGATAAACATTTCTCTCCAGGGACTTGGTATCTTTGCAAAGAACAATTGCGAAGCTTCTTTATCATCCACCTTGGACTTCCATCGGTACTCGATGAATAACTTGATGTATTCGTCTATATGACAAATATCATGTAACTCGAGGCAGTAGAGGACTTGTTTGTATCTCTTTCGTTTTTCTTCTTTCAACCCCTCAAAATAGCCTATGCGATAAAATGGATTTTGAATAATTTTGTCATATTATCGACAATTCATTTCAATGATTCACCAGATATAATGTTGTTCCTCATCTCTGGTGCCATCATATCCCACACGATCTTTACAGATCCTTCAAGACTCATTTCTAGAAGTAAAATGAATCCATCATTTGTAAGATCAAGGGTTCCTGCTGCAATCCTCATCGCTGATGCCCAATTATCGATAAAGACTTCTCGATTTTTAAAATCTGAAATATCTAGATTCAGCATCAATCCATACGGATGTATCGGATCTAGGTGAGACTTTCCATAAGACGTATTAACAAAATTTGGCCTTCTGGAACGTTGTCGAGTTCCTACAACAACAGGATCTCCTTTTGTAGTAAAATCTCCAGCGTACGACATGGGTTCATCCATATGATGTGGACCTGAGCTTTCTGCAACGTTGGGATCCACTGAAGCTTGTGGAGATGATTTTTGGTGTTGATCACGTGTAACCAAAGTTGAACCATCTCCTGCGTTCATCTTTAGATCTACAATACCTAATCCTGCGAAGGACTCGTCAAGTTCATGTAGATCTTCAAGATTCATCCTCTCCATATCCATCACCTTTAATTTATGATGGATTTTTCTTTGATGATAGCAATAAGCTTTTCATCTCGAGTCATTTGTCGTATGACTTCGGTTGGTTTCCCTTTTTGGTGTAAATAAGGAATTATTCCGAAATCAATACGTTTTCTTCCTCCTGAAAGACTTGGCTTGTCCTCTAGATTCTTAACTCTTTTTTGAATATCATGAAGGATTTCAAGAGTCTCCTTCTGATATTTTATCATCGTCTCCATCTGGTTTTGGATCTGATGAACCTGTGTTGGTAGATGATTATGGCGGTTGCCATAATTCTGCACCGTCTTCTGGATTCTCTAAGATCTCGGGATATCTTAGATGTATCTGGAAGTATCTCGCTCCATTCAAGTTCTCCTTCTGTCATCAATGATTTCGATGAACTATTTCCTGAAGGTTTATCAGTTCGATATATAACATCTGGTTAACCGTAAGAAAACCCAGATAATATGCCGCTTGTCTGTCACATTGCCTTAAGGTTCCCCTGCATTCTCTTGTTCAACATATTGGTTATTCCAATATGTTACATTGTCCTGGTGTTCTTGTTCATACATCGTCAAAATTTGACGATATCTCCTGTATGGAATACATCTTGGACATTCGTCCAGATCCATATTTCGTGAGAAATTCTCATCACCAATGGTTAATTACATAAATATAATAAATATAACTTAAAAGTTCTTAATAAACCTAGGCTCTGATACCATTTTCGGGATCCGTGTATGTTTACGTAAAATTCCCTTTTCGATTCTTTTTCCAAAGGAATTCGTACGTGGCATTGTTACTCATTTCAGACCACTGGTTTTTAGACAGTATTGGCACGAGAAAAATATTCTAGCCTATATACTTATTCCGAAAGAAAATCGATCTTTAAAGGTTATTTTGGGGTCCGGATGTAATAAACACTTGGAATGGATTTTATTAAATAAAAATGGAAAATATAAATTCAATTTATTAATGAAGTCAAAGAAGTAGTTATTAAGCTTTAAATGCACATGTTTTGTCATTTACCAAAATTGTGGTATTTTGTGTACTATAATTATATTTGGTGGTATATTTGTTATATGATTATATTCAATGGTATTTTCTATACAAAATTATAAGTTGTATGGTATTTTCATGTCTTCCTCCAAGAATAAATGTATTCATATAAGTATATAGATACTGCTAATATTTTTTTAATCCGATCTAAAGGATAGACTGAGCTTTTAATTGTTTTTTTATAGAGTAAATTAATGTCTCGAACTCCTTATCGTAGGAAATTTTGCATCCATTCCCATCTTATTGAAATGATAACATTTATACTTGTGATATAATACATATTGTACGTTGTTCCTTTCCGTTAAATGAGTATTAATGTGTTAAGTTTTGTACTAAATTTTTAATTATACCCTTATATATTAAATATTAGTCCCCATCTCTTTAACTTTATTCATTTCATTCTAAATAATTTTTTACAAAAATTTGTGTGAGACGGTCTCACGAATAGTTTTCGTGAGACGGATCTTTTTTACCTATAAATCAAATCCATTTTCACAAATTTATATGTGTATTGTGAAGTATGGGTTGTGAGTTGACTCGTCTCATGTAAAATGATCCGTAAGACGGTCTACATAAGACTCACCCATATATTTTTTTATACTTTTCAACTTTTCACAGATATAAACGATAAATATTATTAAATCATCATTACTAATAACCAAACTAATATTAAAAATTAACTTTCAAACATAATTGTAGATTCCTAATTAAATTTTGAAAATTTGATTAAAATAAATCCATACATTTAGATCCAAATTGTTAAGTAATATTAAAAACTTTCAAACATAATTGCGACAAGCTGACACTAGTCACCTCGTTATTTTTAGATTATTGGAAAGTCCAAGTTTAATAAAATTAGATTGAATTGATCAAAATTTTAAATTATAAAATTAAATTAAAAATTATGATAATTATGAGATTAATATTAGATGAGAGATATTATAGTTATGGGATGATCCGAAGAAATGATTTAAACCCGATCCGTGCAGAGGCAACCCACCCCAATTAATCGGTTGAGTCACCGATTTGTGGGTCTGAACCTCCACTGCATTCAGGGTTGGTCAATCATTTGGGTCAACTCTTATTGAGTTGTTATTATTTAATTATACTAGCAGTGCACCCGTGCGATGTACGGGATTAAATATAAGAAGTATATATTATGTTATCAGTATATTTAAATTATTTTAATTTATATTTAGAGTCAATAGTATGTTTCAAGGCATGATTAATCAAATAAAATATATGGATTATCAAACTAAAGTAATTGATCAATTGTATAATACAATAAATTTATAATAATGTTTACATTGTAGTTTATAAATTTTGAAATATTTCTATGTAAACTATCGAAATATTTCTTTGTAAACTATATTCGTCGTTCTGTTACTTTGTCCACCCCCCTATCCTCTATCAAAATTTTGAGTCCCCTACAATGGATGACTTTGGATACTGCGACATACAAATGTTCATGATTGAACACTGATTTCTTAAGATACAAACAACATAGAGACCGACCCGACTCTTTTAGATCGAGATTGGGTATACTACTCAACACTCATATGTGCGTTGTATCTAGTATACTACTCAACACTTTTTACAAATATAATAATATCTAGCAGTGCACCCGTGCAATGCACGGGATTAAATATAAGTAGTGTATATGATATTATCAGTATATTTAAATTGTTTAAATTTATATTTAGAGTCAATAGTACGTTTCAAGACACGATTAATCAAAGTCATATTAAATCACTTTAATCAACTTTTGATGTAATTATAAAAAGACATCTTATATATAATATAGTTCTTTGTATATATTTTTATTAAATTATTGTTAATATATATTTTATAAATTAAGATTTAATTTGAATTATGGCAACACCAAACTTAAAATATTGATATCTATAGAAATATCAATATTTTAAATTTACGAAAATATCAATGGATATAACATATATCAAATGTCAATATCAATAATATTTGAGTAAATTTATTGGGAAAATTTCAATTTTAACCCTGTAGGAAAGACTCGGGTCAGATTTTGGCCCCTAGGTTCAAAAAAGAACAAAAAATAATCAATTTTGGCCCTCTTCGTTAGTTTTTCTAACGGAAACCGTGAGGACATCTCTTTATTAGCATGTGTCAAATGTGTCATAGAGAAAAATATCAATTTTGACCTTATAGGAATGAAAATATATATTAGGATCGAAAAAAAAATTCTTTGAAATTTATTATATCTTAGATTTTCGTACTATTTTAGTTTATTGACGATTTTGTTAATTCATTCGAATTTAATTTATGAATGTATGTAGTTTATTTTTAAATTTATAATTTTATTCATAAAAAATTGATGAAAATGTTCTGGTGCTTCTTAATTCATTTTAAAATTTATTTATGAATCTATTCATTAGACTATTATTTATATTTTCACTCATTTTGTCATTTCTTATATATTTTTGTAAATATGATAAAATCATATATATATATATATATACTTAGTGTAATACACGGGATTTAATAAAAAAATTTAAATTTAGTGAAATAAAAAAAAATTAAATATAATTTACACAACAAAATTAAATTTATAATTTGTACAATATGTATCGTCTAATTTAACATTAAATATAATAAAATATGATCAAAAAGTTATTTAGTGTTCAAAATATTTATTGCATTTGTAGATGATCAGTTAAAAAAATTATTATTATTTTGAAAAGAATATACATTGTTATACCTATTATATTATTCAACCCACCCACCATATTTTTTTTAGTTTGCTTTTTATTCTTTACATTTGTAACAACCCTCAACTTTTATTTTCAATTAAATGATACAAAATGAAAGTCAACATTTCACAAATAAATTCCATAGTTTATTTTAAATCATATATTTAAAAAATTATTTGATTTCAATAATTAATAAGTTTGAATGATAATTTTCAAACTGTCCACCTTTATTATTTATTTTTTCTTTTGTATCTATTTATATTTTTTCTTTACATTTTAAATTTAACAAATTTCAAATATATAATAATATCTATCATTGAACTCTAACATATGTTATTTAAATAAATATAATTAATATTTATATATTATTTATTATTTAGTAATAATAATATTTCTTATCAACTTTAAATTTGTAGCAATTAATTAGCATATTTAATATGAAAACATTGTAGGCTTGTCATGTGGTTCTTTGGTCTTACTTTTGTACATATAAAGATATATATATATATATATATATATTCTAAATTTATTTTCTATAACTGTATAATTTTATTTCGATAAATTGAAAAAATATTGAAAATTTATTTTCACAACTATAATTTTTTTTTTGCAATAATATTGAAAGTTTATTTATATTTCATAACTATTGTTTTCTTTATATTTTATAATTCTTTCAGATATATAATGCTTTTGATAATTTGTTTTCACAATTTCAAATGATCATCTCAATGATTTTATTTTAAATTATTAGTTTTTTAAATATATTTTATAAATTATTAGAGAGATTTTTAAAAATTTCACTAATTAAATACAATTTTTGTATATTTATAATTTTTATGAGGAAAAAATTCAATTTGAACCCTGTAGGAATGGATTTTATCCACTATCTATTGGCCCAACTGTTAACGGTCATGTGACTTGCACATGCCAGGTCGTTAAATATATAACGAAAATCGATCAATGGGCCAAAAATGCCTATTGAAGGACCAAAATCGGACCAGAGGCATTCCTATGGGGCCAAAATTGAATTTTTCCCTAAATTTATTGCACCATACGACTTTTGAGAACCTTTTGAAAGTTTGACCCAAACATTTTTCTTATTGGTATAGAGCAGCTACAATAGTTTGTTTGCATCAAGGTTGCATTAATAGTCTCTTATCACATAGAATTCTATGATAATTTATTTTCATTTTCAAAGCTCTACTACTTTCTCCAATTTGTTTTTACCTCATAGAATTTTGTGATAACTTATTTTCATATTCAGAACTCTATTATTTTCTTCATTGTCTTATCTTCTTTACATTTGCACTCTCTAGTTAACAACTTTACGTTTGTTGACCATGATGTGATTTCCATTGAGCATTATATGAGAGAGATGCGATTATATCTCGACTTTTCAAATGCTTAAAAGATGGTGATATTTGTTGAAATATTGCAAGCAAACTTGATGTCATATGGGTGGGACTGATCTCTAAATTATAACACTATGCCTTAAGATATATAAAATAAAAGGTTTATATCAAAATCAATAACAGGGTGTAAAACAACAATATTTATCTGATATAACAAAATATGATATAATAGAGTGATGTAAAAAACTTATATGCAATCTCAATTTGATGACAATAAAATTTGATATAATAGAGTGATGTAAAAAATATATATGCAATATCAATCTGATGACAATCTGAATCCGATGTAACAGATCTCAATCAATCATATGATATAATAAATTGCTAAAGGAAACTGATATAAAAAGTTATATGACAATCTCAATCTGATATAACAAAATCTAATATAATAGATCTCAATAATTGCTAAAGGAAAGCAATATAAAAATTATATGACAATCTCAATCTGATATAACAAAATCTAATATAAGAGATCTCAATAAATCTAATGTAACAGAAATCAATTTCAATTTGATATAATAAAATTTGATATAATAGGTTGACCACAATCTCAATCTGATGTAACAAAAGTCTCAATATGATTAATTTGATATAATAGAATGCTAAAAAAAATTGATTAATCTAATATAATAAAATGCTAAAAAAATGTGATATAAAAAAATTACATGACAAATAAAATAATTATTCTATAAACTCAACTTAGGTAACTCCAATATATCTTCGAAGACTGAATAGACAAATTATATCAATATGATGATTTAATACAATTCAACTCAGATTACTTCCATATTATATATTTTTGATCTGCAATATATCTTCGATAAACTGAATAGTCTAATAATATCAATATAATACTTTAATACAACTCAACTCAAATAACTCTTATGTATTTTCGATAAATTGAATAGACCAATTGTATCAATCAATATTTTTGATAAACTGAATAGACAAATAATATCAGTATGATACTTTAATAACTCCTATATATCTTCGATAAACTGAATAGACTAATTGTATCAATCTGATAACATGAGTAGTCCCCCAATTACGCTCCAACAAAAAAAGAAAAAAAGAGAAAAAAAATCAATGTGATCGACCGTCGAAACTGATGTTACTACAATCGGAAATCTGACCCAACAATTCCCACAATCATTCTAAAAAAAAGAGAGAAAAAATATTAATGTGATTTAGAGATCCATCAAAATATGTAACATTGAAAATCTGATAGTACTAAATATATAGGCGGAGATGAGACCACAAATATCAGAAAATAGAAAAAGATTAGACAAAAAACATATCAGAAAAAAAAAAGAAATGTAAAATAGTAAAATACAAAGAAAACAGATAAAAAAAAGATAATCAGAAAAAAAAGATATAAAAAAATAATACCAAAATTCAAGATCTAGACAAAGAAAACATATCAGAGAAAACATATCTCTACATATCAGAAAATAAAAAAAGATTAGACAAAGAAACAGATCATAAAATAAAAAAAAAAGAAATGTAAAATAGTAAAATAAAAAAGATATAAAAAAATAATATCAAAATTCAAGATTTAGACCAAGAATACATATCAGAAAATAGAAAAGATATGAAATGTAAAATCATTAAAAACAACATATCAGAAAATATAAAAAAAATTAGACAAAGAAACAGATCAGAAATTCAAGATTTAGACAAAGAAAACATATCAGAAAAAGTACATATCAGAAAATAGAAAAAAAATTAGACAAAGAAACAATAAAAATTCAAGGTTAAAAAATAGAGAAAAAAAATCAATGTGATTGAGAGATCCGTCAAAATATGTGACATTGGAAATCTGATAGCACTCCCGACAAACTCCAACAAAAAAAATAGAGAATAAAATAGATATCAAAAAAATAAAGAATCAGTGTGATGAAGAAAGAGATTCAAGAGAGATATGATAATCAGAAAAAAAAAAAGATATAAAAAAATAATACCAAAATTCAAGATTTAGACAAAGAAAACATATCAGAAAATAGAAAAGATATGAAATGTAAAATCATTAAAAACAACATATCAGAAAATAGAAAAAGATTAGACAAAGAAACATATCAGAAATTCAACATTTAAACAAAGAAAACATATCAGAAAAAACATATCTCAACATATCAGAAGATATCAGAAAATAGAAAAAGATTAGACAAAGAAACAAATCAGAAAAAAAAATGTAAAATACAAAGAAAACAGACCAGAAAAAAAGATAATTAGAAAAAAAAGATATTAAAAAATAATACCAAAATTCAAGATTTAAACAAAGAAAACATATCAGAAAATAAAAAAAATAGTAAAACACAAAGAAAACAGATCAGAAAAAAAGATAATTAGAAAAAAACCCATAAAGAACTCTCCAGTCCTTCCCATCTCCGTTGGTGGAGGCCTTCCTCAACTCATCCATCACGAACAACACGCACACAATCGACATGTTTCCATACTCGTCCAACACATGCTTGTTCGGCTAATTATCTCAGACTCTAACCCCAATTTCTCCCCCACCTGGTCAAGAATCGCGAACATGTGTTTTCCCGTCTCAAGAAGATGTTGTCACAAATCATTAAAGACGAAGCCACTTGGTTATGCTTAGGACCTCTCGAAGCAGATTTTTGCCTCTCTTTTCGAACTTGAAGATACATGATGAATTAGAGGACATCTTGGATTGGATATTTTTGAATTAACATTTTAAGTGAATGTATTAAATGTGAAACTCGTATCCATGGGAAAATCCTTTCAATTTTGGCGAGGAAGAAAACTGGAATATATATGACTGGATACCGTTTTCTTTTTAGATTTATGTGGAGAAGCAACTGTTAAAAAATTAGAAAACCGGGAACAGTTATAAAGAGAAGTAACTGTTAAAAAATTAGAAAACCGGGAACAGTTATAAAGAGAAATATATCCAAACTTTTATGGAGAAATAACAAAAGGAAACGGGTGTATGAAATTTAAAATTTAAATTACATTGAAAATTGTTTTTTTTTTAGAATTTGAAAATTGTTTTTTTTTAGAATTCTTGATCGTGTTTTAAAATTTCCCCGGAAGATGGAAGCGGTTTAAAATTAATTTTTTCTTTTCTATTATTCTTAAAAATGATGAATTACGAAATTACCCTTAGTTCTATTAACTGTTAAAAAATTAGAAAACCGGGAACAGTTATAAAGAGAAGTATATCAAAACTTTTATGGAGAAATAACAAAAGGAAACGGGTGTATGAAATTTAAAATTTAAATTACATTGAAAATTGTTTTTTTTTAGAATTTGAAAATTGTTTTTTTTTAGAATTCTTTTTAAGAAGCGGTTCTGTTATTATATAGATATATATAGATATAGATTAAATAAAAAAAATTGAAAAAGATTTTTTGAAAAGAAAACAGTTTCTGATCGTGTTTTAAAATTTCCCTGGAAGAAGGAAGCGGTTTAAAATTAATTTTTTCTTTTCTATTATTCTTAAAAATGATGAATTACGAAATTACCCTTAGTTCTTAATAGAATTACAATTTTGTCTGACTGACTTCTGTTATTATATATATATAGATATAGATTGCCTTCCAACAAGTAACATGTGGTGTTTTTCTTTCTAAAGAACCATACTATAACGTATCACTAACAAAGGATGAAAACGAAACACTTTTTTTTTTTTAGGAGAAAGGGGAAAAAAAACAAAACATTTTATCAACATATATATAATATAAATATAAAACGAAACAATTATTTATTTATTTGAGAAAGGGAAAGAAAAACGAAACACTTTGTCAACTTATATATATATATATATATATATATATCTATCTATCTCGAAAGGGGCAATATAAAATAGGATGAGCACAAAACACATATAAAATGCTACATGAAATGCACTGCACACTTTGAGAAAGTGGGGGTGGGTAGAGTACAATAATTGATGGAAGAAATTAAATTTCGTATATTTATCACATTACAATTTTGAATTTCTTTGAGAAAAATATAAATTTATATATGTTGGTCTTATGATTGAATTGGAGTGGGTGCGTCTAAATTTGGAATCTGTCCAATCAAAATTAGTATGATACAATATTGATACATTGATAATGACTCAAAAATTCTCTTTCTTTTTTCCTTTTCCCCTCACATTTATTAATTTTTTTTTTTAATATATATTTACCAGATCAACTAGGACGAATTAGATTTCAGAAATGTAAGAAATAAAAATAAAAGACGGTGGGTACCCATATATATATATAAAGGTCTAATTGTTAAAAAAAAAAAAAAAGGGTTTGGATCAATTAGAAGTTTAGAACTATTCTCTAAGCAATGTTTTTAATAATCCATAATTCAAAATTTTAATTTATTAGACAAGGCTTAAAATTCATTCGAATTAAATGTAGTTGATATTGGGTTATATATGGCAAAGTGAAGACCCAATCCATCATATTTTCGGATTGTTTGGTCACTTATTTTACAAATTGATCAAACTCACTTAATTAACAATTACGATTACATTGATAATTTTAAATGAATTAACTGAATTAGTAAAATTGTGAATGATTGGTATTCAATTGGCTATGAATTAGTCTATTAGGCTAATTATTAAATTTTGAAAATTAAAATTGAGGTAATGATTTGAAAATTGAACTAAATGTGACTAACGTATAAGTTTGAAACTAAAAATTGTGAGATCAGAAAATTCAACTCTTCCGACAAATAGCAACATTAATCTAAGTATATATAGTTTAGCTTTTGTCGGTTGTCCCCTAAGGTTTTAGGATTTATGTTCACAAATTTCTTTAGCTACTCCCGTAAGTGTACGGTGTAGGGTGTAGAAGTAGTGAGAAAGATCGATCTCACAGAGACGGGCTATCTAGACACTAACTAATTACTCAAATTCAATTTTCAGTTTTATCTAGGAAAATCAAATCACACTGATTGCAGATTAATTCAATAGAAAAGTAACTACGCAGATAAATTCACTCAAGAATAACAGATATTTAAGATATGTTCTAGGACATGCTTTCATCTAATTCTCATCAAAACATCACTTTAACCAACTCAAGTTCATTAATCAATCATCCTATATGAGCAATCACATGTCGAACTAACAACTTTCCCGAGTCAGTTAACCGGTTGATTATTATGCCACCAGAGGTATCCCTACTCAATCTGATTGAAACATAACAACTCCCAAAAGTACCTAAGATTGATTTCTCATCACATAAATTCCTTAATCTCCTGATCTAAGTCTTTTTATGTATCATGTGTTTATTCTTCCATAATTAAATCTCATCTCCCGAATTTTGATCTAATTACTAAAACATGCTCAATTACCGGCCGAATAACCAAACAAGCAATCAACTCATAAACATACAAATAGGATAAACGATCATGAACTTTGAATTGAAATTAAAGATCCATCTAGATTCGAATCAAATTACTAACAAACCCTAAAAAATTAGCTAGACATGATGATAAACAAACTCATAGACAAGATTGGAAATATCATATCTATTAAGATTCTAACAAAAGAAGAAAAGATTAAAACTCTATTAGACGATCTCGCGATTCCTCGATCTCTTGAATTCTTCTTCAAATCCTCTCGATGCTTCTCAGACTATCGTGTTTTTGTCTATGAATCTCTCTTTTTTCTCTGTTCTTATGTTGAGTATTTATATTGTTGTGGGAATCTTCCAAGTGAAGTAAGAGGTGAAAATACTCTAAGAAAGCCAAAACTCTGCGAATTCTTGTTCACCCGAGCACGGTCGTGCTGTACGGCACGGTCGTGCCCCGTCATCAAGCACTTTTCTGTACACTGGCGCACGGTCGTGCTACACGGCATGGTCGTGCCCCACGGTCATACCCCACCAGCTTTTCCATGCGATCTTGTATTTCAACTTCTATTCTTCCTCGTTTTTCTATGATTCCTTCCTTGATCATCAATTACACTTGAAACTTGCACTTTTCTCATCAAAATCATGAAACTAAGCACAAACACGTCAAATGCAACTTATACAATATAATATCAGAAGTCACCATAAAAACGTATCTAAACATATCCACATGAATACATAAACATACGTAAAAATACGTGAAAAACGACATTTATCAATTTATACAAAGTTTATTATAAAAATATATATTTTTAGGAGTTCAATAAGTTTTCTAGGGTTAATGGTTGTGAATTTGTGATTGTTATTTTCAAAATTATATTAGGTTACCCTATATTTCTGTTCGTACAATTATACATGTGAAGAAACAAATTGGATACTCTCCCCTAAAATCCTAATTGTACCCTAATGGTCTACTACTAAATAAATAAATATGTACTAAAAAAAAAAAAAGGACTTATATGATAGTATATGTCATCTCATGCCTCGTGATATAATTTTATGATTAGACGAAACCTTAATATCTACAATGCAAACCCAATTTTATAAATTAATTTCTGTTTCATGGTTATGTATTGTGAATTATGTGTACATTTCATGAAATTAAACCGGTGAGACAACTACACAAGAATGAACGAACTCATATGTATTTTGCTTTGAAGAATCAATAATCTTTTCTTTTTTAATTTCAAATAATAACTAAAATGAAATAACCTAATTTTATGTTATTAAGTACCAATAATTTTATCTAAAAAAAGTACCAATTAGCTTAAAATTTATTATAAGGCTCTCATTTGAATATTACGGAAAAAAAAGATTTTGTCCTTCACGTTTTGTTTTATTTTTTCATCATTTCTCTTACATCTTTTATTTTTTAGTTTTTTATGTTTAAAAAATTCATTTTTTTGGTTCAATTTACATGCTATAACGGATAATGTCTTTTATTTTTATTGGATTAATTGTATCTATCACTCTCAATGTTAGGTAAAATACCAAATATACCACAATGTAAAATCACAAACAAACCCTTTAACTATATATGAAATTAAAAAAATTGAATTACTCATGCAATGTTTCAACCGATTTCTATGATTGATTTGATACGAATTCACTCACTTTTATCAATATCATACTATATTATCATATTTTAAATTTTAAGGAGGTCATATGTTGAGAAGTTGATCTTTGAAGGGGTCAACTTATAATAATAAACGATAAAATATATTTACCTCTTATAGCAGATAAATAGAAAAAAATGCATTTATTATAAATATAGAAAACTAAAAAGCAAAAAGTGAAACATAAAGTATGAAAAACTTTTTACCCTTAATATTACTTCTAGTTGAGCTCCTATACGCAACATTAATAATTTTGTTAACTATTTTGGTGTTCGCATTCAACCAAAACTTAAACAATATTCAGAAATTTGAAAGAGTATACAAATCAAGAAGGGACAAAAAAGGGTAAAAAAACAAAATACTCCTATTAACATCATATTATAATATGAAAGAATTAATGAATCTATATATTTAATTATATTGATTAAGAGAAGGTTGCCCCTTATCGCCATATCTGTTTATTCTTTGTTCAGAAGGTCTTTCAGTTATAATTAATGCAGCAAGTAATTATAACTGCGGCAAGTACACGAGGTTTACTACATGGGATTAAAATATGTCGAGGGGCTCCAACAATATCTCACTTGTTTTTTTGCCGATGATATCTTTCTTTCTTGCCAGGCAACGACCAATGAAGCATATGAACTACGTTTAATATTGGAAAGATATGATCGAGCATCAGGACAGTCAGTGAACTTTTAAAAGTCTGGCATTATGTTCAGTGCAAATGTTGGGGGAATTGAGAAAGATTATATTTACCAAATATTAGGGGTCACCCAACCTCTAAATACCAAACGATATCTTGGTTTACCCAGTCTGATTGGTCGTAAGAAGAAAGAGGTGTTTACCTATTTGAAGGACAGACTTTGGAGGAAGTTGCAAAGTTGGCGTGGCAAACCAATTTCAAAAATCGGAAAGGAAATCTTAATCAAGTCAGTAGCTCAATCAATCCAGGGTTATTGTATGAACAGTTTTTTTACTTCCAGTCACTCTTATAGATGAGCTTGAGAAAATGATGAACTCCTTTTGGTGGGGTTCTAAGAATGATGGAAGCCGAGGCATAAACTGGTTGAGATGGGATACTTTGTGTATCAGAAAGAAAATGGTGGATTAGGATATTGAAATCTTCACTTCTTTAATCTAGCAATGCTTGGGAAGCAAGGTTGGAAACTAATATCCAACCCAGATGCTCTTGTTTGTTGAATTCTCAAAGCCAAATACTTCCCTAGAGGGGATTTCTTAAATGCCAATATAGGGCACAATCCAAGTTTGACTTGGCACATCATTTGGAGATCACAAGCTATATTGTCTAGAGGTACGAGGTGGAAGATCAGTAATGGTTGTAAAGTTAAGGTATGGGGTGATCCATGGCTTCGAGATGGGGAGAATTTTTACATTACCACACCACCTATCTCAACTCTTGAAGATACTTGAGTAAATGATCTTTTTATATCGGGAAATGTTGCATGGAACATTGAGTTGCTGAATGAATGGTTTGAGCTAAGAGATATTGAACAAATCATGAAGATTCTTCTTTTATATCACACTATTGAAGATTGTCGTTTGTGGCACTACACAAAGGATGGAAAATACTCTGTCAAGTCGGGCTACAGATTGTTACTTGAATGAAACTACTTTGGATGAGAATGATAGAATTGAAGGCAATTGGAACTCTATTTGGCGAATCAAAAAACCACCAAAGGTGAAACATTTCCTTTGGCGAGTTGCAAGAGACTGTCTACCGATTAAGGATAATCTTTGAAGCCGAGGTATGAATATTTCATCTATTTGTGCTAGATGTAATGTTGATTCAGAGAACTCTTGGCATGTTTTGGTTTCGTGTAATTATGCTCAGAATTGTTGGAGGTCTCTTAAATTGCTCCAAGTGGTCACTCATTGGGCAGATCAATCAAATTCTTTGAGTGAGTGGTTATTTAATATCATTCATGTGCTGTAGGGCTTTCAATTGAGTTTATTTTGTGTTATGACATATATTTTATGGAAAGAGGGGAACAATTTGATTTGGAATGATTGTTGTATTAATCATTTGGGTGCTACATGGAATGCACGACATGTCTTGTGTGAATGGTTGCAAGCCCAGCATTCTCATGAATTATGTCCGTCATTGGAAACACATACCCCAACTTGTCTTCTTTGGCCCACTCCAATTTCCAGGTATTCTCAAATGTAATGTGGATGTAGCCTTCTTCCATGTATGCAATCAAATAGGAATTAATATGGTTTTAAGGGATGAATTCGGAACTTTTATGGTTGGCCATTCACTTGTTTTTTATGGGACTTGTTATTCGGGAGGGCGAAGGAATTGGCTTAATGGGGGCACTCACATGGCGGAAGAATATGCAACTCTCACATGTTATCGTGAAATCGGATGCAAAAATTGTGATGGATGCTATTAAAATTGGAGTAAATGATAACTCTGAATTTGGTAACATTATTTCATCTTGTAAGAACCTTCTTAGTTCTTTTGTTTCAGCGAATGTTCGCTTTGTTAAGAGGCAATCAAACTATGTTGCTTACATTTTTGCTAAGGCTTCTCATTTTCATCCTAGCCCTACCATTTAGATGGAATCTCCAAGCTTTGTTGGAGATCGTCTTCATGTTTATACTATACTGATTTAAATCATGAATAGATTACTAGTTTCCAAAAAAAAATTATATTGATTTGGATAATTTGAATCCTAATTTCACTTTCACATATTACATTCATTGTTTGAAATGATGAACAAACGAATACGCAAAAATGGAATAAAAAATCTCATTTTCAAACTTGAACATCATTAACTCAAGTTACTATTATCTAATCACATGTAATAAGCAAACCAATCACTCAATTCGTGTGACATTACAGTCATGTCAATATCAATAATTTTTCAATATTTTTATTTAGAATATAATTATCAAGTATTTCGCTTCCAAGGATTAACAACCCCCCATTTTGGTAAGTGATGAAATCATTTGATTTTGAATTCAGTAATTCTCATTATAATTATATCTTGCTTTTAAATTCAGAAACATGTTGCATTGAAGAGTCAAGAACGCGTTTAACAAACAAGAAAATCATCGATTTGCCATATATGCACATTAATTATATCTCAACATGATATATATCTTCCAAGAGTTTGTAGAATATATATAATTTATTTATCGACCATTCAATTATGAATTGAATATTACAGAAACTAGCTGTTTTATGAGTTTTTTAGTTGTCGGGGTTTTTGAAAGTACTAATTTTACATCAATATTTATGTAATTTGCAAAAATTGTTTTTTGATCCACATCTATTTATTGCAACCAATATTTTTTTAGTGATAATTTGTCACCTTAAATAATTATGGTCGAATTAAGATTAATCTTTAAAACATATCGATTTAAACAGGCTGAGGACTAAAAGCACAATTTTTCTAAATATAGTGGGTGTAAAACCCTTTTTCCAAATCTTGAGGGCCTAAAACCAGTTTTCGAACTATAGTAGGTGTAACATATTTTTCTGAAACTTGGAAACCAAAAATTTCAATAGACCAATACACACACACACACGATGAGTACTGAGAACAGTGAGAAGAGAATATTTTTTCATCAAATATTATATATATATATATATATATTATTTATCAGATATTAATAATAATAAGTTTGTAATTTAATCCAAACAATGCGTATCCAATCAAATCTCTACATACAGTAAGTACCGATGAACTCTCGTGACTTTGTTTTGCTAATTAGAAAACACATTAAATTAATTTCTTAGAAAACACACACATACATTTAATTAATTAATTAGAATATTGGTAGAAGTCAAAAGAAGTGGGGTTAGGAGGGGATAATTACGAGGGGGTTCGTCATTCAAAGCTCAAATTTCTAGGTATCATTTTGCAGAATATCACATGAGGGGGTGGGTGGATTGGGTGGGTCCATTCAGTTTATTTTAAAACTACTGATACTCCAAAATAAATTATAACATTTTTCAGAATAAGATATATTTTATTTTATTTTTATTGTGTAGTGTAGTATCTCGTAGTTATTACATCAGTATACTTTTATATATCTAGAGTATTACCAGTTTTTATTTCAAAACATCTTTAAAATATCACTTTATTTTCATTTCAAAATAAAATTATATATATATATATATATATATCACTTTATTTTCAAATTAAGGTTTGAATATTAAAAAAATGTCATATTTACTTTAGATCGATATGTGATAGAAATTGACAGATCTCAACCAAACATTTTTTTTTTCATATTTTAAAATAAAATAGTATTTTAAAGATCTTAAGAAATAAAAATTAATTTAGAGAACAAAACATACATTTATCATTATTATATCAATATACGTTAATTATATGCATGGTAACAATATTTTCATCATACATGCAGCATATACGGGTAAAAAATAACATGACATTAAAAAAATGTTGTTCCCATCTTATAGTTCATTTCAATTATTGATATTATTATATGTTGATAATTTAATATTATATACATATTTTAAATAATTATAGTATATTTTAAGAAAATAAAATATAAAAATGTATGGCCCGCCACTAGAAAAGAGAAAACCCTAATTTTCCGCGACTGTCCTTTAATTTATTTCAGTCATTTGGTAGACATTCTTCTTTCTTAATTGGCCCTTTTATTAAAAAAAAAAAAGGCTGATTATTTAATGGGAGACTTATGGCCATGAAATTCATAAAACTTCCTAGATTAACAAGAAGTTTAATTTCTGCACATTCATCTTTGCATGAAATTTATAATCTTATCCAAAATTATTGATACTTATTCCTTGATTTCAAACTAAGTACTTTATGCACCTTTAAAAAAAAAAAAAACTCTTCATCTATTATTTTAAGATAACTATCTTTTTAGATTATCTGACAAAGATTAATAAATCATTTAATATGTAATATTATATTTATAAATTAAATACTATATTAAACAAGGCAAAAGTTTAGTATAGAAAACAATAAATTAACTACTATGTGTAATTAAAAGAATGACTGATAAATTGAAATAAATTTAATTTTCTAAAGTGAAAGATATTCTGTTTCCAGGAGAATATCATTAATTAACTTTAGCTAACTAAAACAATTCGTCACAAAATATGTGTTGTTTAAGGAATTTTATAGGTGATTATCATTAATATTTTAAAATTGTCCACATTAATTATTTACTCTTCTTGAATTAAATATTTTAATATTTAAAATGAGCATTGAGATGAAAAGAAAAATTACAAATCAAGTAATATTTCAGAAATTTTATCACTTTATTTTTTTTCCTTAGTGTAGGGTACTCTTTCTCCTCAATTTTGATTTTTTTCATTGAGTTTTCTTTATTGGGGTTTTAACGAACTGCCTGCATCTTTGTGTTTGTCTCATTTGTGATTCTCTCTTACTCTCGGGATCTTTGATTTTTGTTTCCTTTTTTTAATATATTTAGATTTTGTTTTTAACAAAAAAGTAAATAAGGACGAGCAATAAATTGAATAAAGTTTCTTCAATTTTGTGAAAATTTCTAAACGGTAATTTATTTAGAACGGATAAAACAAACATTTTAAGCGACTGAGAAGCTTTAATTTATCAATTTACTACTACAATTTAAAATGAGGGAATTTGGGCTAGCAATCTCATTTTATAAATTGGTTAAAATCCAATAAATTTTTTGACAAATTCTATGTCACATTTTTATTCAAATTTTAATAACGAAAAAGAAAATACTTTTCAGCCCTCTATATTAGCCTTTAGTTTTTAGTTCCAAAGTTTTGCAAAAAAAAAAAAAAAAGGAAACACTTTCGTATCAGTATGTTTTAAAAAACTTGTTATTTTGGGTCTCATCTTGTTCGACCAATAATTCTACTGTTAATTTTGGTTTTAGCTTAAGATAGGAAAGAATATTAATTCATAATGATAATCATCTAATTGGACCAAAATTATAGGTGTATATTTGTCAGCTTAAGTATAATTAAAATTAGCTGGTAAAATAATGTAAAAGTGATTTCATTTTTTTGCAAAATTTCAGGTTAAAAGTCAATTATAGTAAATGTAAAAGTATTTATTCAAAACACAGAAACTAAAAAGCTCAATAGATCAATATAAGAAGAAAAAAAATGAATTGATGAAAATTTATTGGGATTTATTTAATAGCTTGACTTTTGAGACCTCAAAACTTGGACAAAAAGTACTAAAATGCGCAGTGTGCGTTTTCCCATGCAATTGAGGAAGTGGCTTATGCTAGAATTTTTAAACCAGCTTCAACGGAAAGTATAAATTATTCCCTTTCTAGATTCTATATAGACTTTATTTTAATTAGTATTATCTCTTTTTTTTTTTTTTTTATTTATATAGGTCTAAAGAATTATATTTAAAATAAATTCACAGTTCATTTTACATACATTCACCTAATTATGCGCTTTAGAAAATATAATGTGTCGATCAAGTGTATGAATGTTTTAATTTTACTTTTATAAGACCCAGATAAGGAAGTCATTAATTTATCATCAAATTCAAAAATAAAAAATAAAAACAAATCGGAACACATGCTTAGTTTTCGTCTTCTTTAATGAGTACTACTATTATTTCCTTGGAAAAATGAAACTTTGGATTAAAACTTACGCGTAAATTATATTAGACAATTTTACGGATATAATTTCATGAGATGGTATCTAATTATCAATAAATTAACTCATTTTTACAAATTAATATGAATTGTAAATGAATTATGAATTAGATCATCTCACGAAATTAAATCAATAAGTATTAGCAAATTTTAATATTTTTACAGATTCCATATTCACAAATATATATATATATATATTATTACTTATTAAAAAAAATAAGGATTCTAAGTTTAACTATTACTCCATCTTGCACAAAAAAAATCATTAATTCAACATGTTGCCAATTTCCTTTTCTTTTCTTTTCCTCTTTTGTGAAGCTCACTTTATTGCCTACATTTTCCTTTTCAATTATAAATTATTTTAAAAAAAAAAAGTAATAGTAGTAGTGTTAGCCGTCAGCCGAGCCAATTAGCCGCCAACGCATGAGCCGCAAAGTCGGGTAGAAAAGTAAAAGCAGAGGGCGGAAGCGATAACGATGATGAAATCTCATTAACGGCCACGATTGTCAGTCCATCAGCCTGTCAGGGGTGACACCAAAATTATGTGATAAATAATAATAACACCAAAGTCTATAAATAAAAAGGTAAAATGTCCTCAAATACCATCAAAATAAATAGTTTTGTTTTTTTTATTATACAATATAATTATGTGATTTTTCTACTATAATTTTTATAAATCTTTGAAAATAACACTTGCATTTTTTACTATTTATGATGAGATTAAGACAAGTCAATTAATTTATCTCTTATCAGAATATTTAAACTTAAGAGCAAAATTGTCATTTTAAGCAAATTATGGTGAAAAAAGTATCAAATTACATAGAATGAGTGGTAAAAAAACAAACCATTATATTAATTGTAAGTGTTACTATCCCTTAATGAAAAATTAATAATAACAACAATGTAATGGTTTAAAATTTTGTTTAATATTAAAAAAATAAAATAAAGATCCAAACTCAATATTAATTGTGAGTCATTTTTGGAATAAATTTTTTTTTTCAAATATAAGAATTTTAATCAAAATACCTTTTACGTATTATATAATTAAATCACATTGAGAGTTCACAAAAGTTTCGATGAAATCATCTAATGAATCATATTTTATGAGACATAACACCATCCAATATTGATACAATTCAAGAAAAAAATATATTGATTGATTGCTTATTCGTCATCCCCAAATGATTCTACATTATTAGGATTATTAAATATTTTTCAATAGAGAGTACAAAAAACATTCAGGTAGTGTTTGGATACTGTGATTTGGAATTCAAAAATTTGAAAGGAATATATTTTAAATCTATTCATATTGCTAAAAAACTAAATCAAAATAAAAATTATGGATTTCAAATCCACATCTATCCAATCACCATCAATCGATTTGTTATCATAAATTTCAAATCTCTCTATTCAAACACAACCTTTAAATTTACATATGTATTCTTTCAAAAAATACTCCCATTTTTTTAGTTAGTTGACTGAAATTCCCTCTTATTAAAATGTTATTTAATTGTGTGTCAATAGACTCAATACAAATACAAATACTTAAAAGTTATACTTAATATTTATATAAAAACTCATATGAGACCGTCTCACATAAAATCTTACTTTTAAGTTTGTATATAGTCTCACAAATATTTTACTCTTTCAAGTTTCATGGATTCAGTGTTATACATACTATATATGTAGTTATTAAATTAAAATTTATTCATGGACTGAGTGTTATACATAACATATAAATATATATAATTATTCAATAGAAATTTATTAATAAATATTTAAGAATAAAAAAGGGTCTCCGAAGGCACTGAGGCCCATTTTGTCAGCAGTGTGGAAACAACAAGGCTTGCATGTTTCTAGTGGTCAAAGTCAAACCCCTTTTTTGTCTTTTACTACTATCCACTCCACTCATAACTCAAATATTAAATAATTAATATTCACGTTAATCTTATTTATTTGACCAGCCGGAATTATTAATGGATTCAAGTTATTGGTGTGTGTGGAGTTATGCTTAAGCCACAATTATTGGGCCATCAAATACTTTGGTTTTGACCCTATGAATGGGAGATTATAAATAAGTTATGACTATAAAGTTTCTAAAATTAAATTTGACAACTAAATTTGGGTGAGATAATATTTGAAACAGAGAACATACCAATAAAACAAAACAAAGGGATATTACCCAAACTACCATAAAAAATAGTCAAAGGACAAAAGAACTTTATCAATCTTTTCACCCCATTTTTTCAATCATTAAAAATTACTACATCCAAGCATATTTTACAATTTCCAATCCATATTTTTTCAAGTTTAATTAATAAATCCACCTCCAAATATTGTTTAGAGCCGCGCCTCAAAATGGTATTAGAGTTTAGGTTTATTGAAAAAATAATTTACGATATATATTTACAATATTGATTTTATGCCTAACGGAGGAGAAAATCGAGAAATTATGTATCCGAAAATATTTTCGAGATAATACAAATTTCAGGATTATCAATATGATAATGTCCAACAAGGAATGGAACAAAGATGTTCCTAATAGTTTTAAAGATCTCACAAGATCTTAGAGAGATCCAGAAAACCATCCAGTTCTATGAAGGTCAGACGGAGACGATGATCAGATCTCTATCCGAGATCCAATGAGAGATTTCAGATTTGAAAAAAAAAATTATAGATTTGAAAAAGAAGTTACCAAAAGGATCTAATAGATCTATGGATGAACGTTTCAAAGATGCGATCGGGTATAGATTACTTATTCCCAAATGAAAGACTTCGGAAATCCTGGAGTCAAAAAGTCATTATGAACTAATGTGTGAAATCATTAGAAAAATCTGACAGGGAGGCATCACGAGTTGATATCTCAGAGTTAACCGAATCACTCTCCAATCTTGGGATAGTAGATCTGGTTAACATCAAGATTAACTCCCCAATTCCTGATCCAGAAGGAAGTACGAGTTCAAACATACAAGCGCCTAAACGATCAAGGGCAGAAGTCGAATCCAAGTTAAATACGGAAACTTGGAGACTGGGAGCCAGAGGACAACTCGGGAGAAACAAAGCACCTTCTACCAGTCCATGGGCAAAAACGATGTTGGAGCCAACACACCCATATGGGTTGGTTCTCACAACTGATATCATCAATTTCGGAAACATGAAAAAATTAATCGATGAATGGATGACCTCGTTAAAGGTGGTCTCAATAACACTGGACATAGAAAAAGAAAACTTCATTAGACTAATCGAAAGTAGTTTGGAAGGTTAAGCAAAAATGGCTTGGGAATCAACATCTACCTAAGTTAAAGAAGAAGCCTATTTCAGAGATAGTTTATATGTTATCATCGAAAAGGTCGGAAGAATGTTAAAGGTCTATTTCATTGGAGATGGATACTTTGACCAAAGTAAGAAGGAGAAAAGTCGAGAATATACACAAGTTGTATGCTCTCGAGTTAAGAAGTATATATGCAGTAGATGAATACATTTATTGGTTCCGTAAATACTATTTCCAAACGGAGGTTCCGTTGAATGTGGCAATAGAGAAGTTCTTTGAAAAACTCTGTAGTCCTTGGCGAGAAATGTTGATCCAGTCCTATAAGCTACCATCGGAACAGGTCAATACAGTCATAAGAAAGATGTATTTCCTAAAAGACAGCCTGCAAGAATGGTATTAACAAGCAACCGTTCAAAAGAACAAGAAAAAACTCAGAGGACAAATAAAAAGAACTCCTCTTTGTTGTGATACCAATGATTTTCCTTCTGTAATTGGAGAATCCAAACAGGTGAGGCATGGTAAGAAAAAAAAAATACTTCAGAAGTGTATCTTATGCCAAGTCCGGAGGATCACAAAGAAGATCTTCCAACCAAGGAAGATCGTGGTGGTCTAAATCTAAGGCTAGAACCTAACAGTCTAGTCAGAAATCCGGTCCTTTTAGGTTCTCTTCACAAGGATCTAGATCCATAGGGAAGTCAAAGAATAACACAAACAAGGAGAACTTTCAAACAAGCTTATACTCATACAAATGAAAGTTTTAAAGACTGCAATTGCTGGACATGCAGTGCGAAAGGTCATATTTCGCCAGATTTCCCACAAAAGCAAAGTGAAATTCGCCAATTCAAGCCAACTACAGACATCCTTGATACGGTTTTCTTTGACGATTTGGTACCAGTTTACCAGTTCGAGGATATTTCTTCAGATGAAAGTATATATAAAGAAGAATTCGAGACTGATTCAGATGAATCTTATGGATCATCAGCAGAATCAGACGAATAGTCACAAGTCAGAGGATAAACTCCAAACTTCGGAGAGTCTATCAGGATTCTTTTCACAAATGACCATCTTAAACAAAATAATGGAAAGAATCATGAGACAGAACTCAACTCTGAGCCCCTACGACGGTTTCAGAATTGGAGATGTTAGTCGGATCGTGAATCAGATCAGACTAAAACAACGCAAGCACAATATCATCTTTCGAGTGAACTCAGGTGAGTTTTCGATTCCAATGAAATTAATCGATAATAGAATTAATATGCAACTTTTTCCAAAAGAAGAAATTCTTGAGGAACTGAACCGAATCAGAGAAGATGTAACAGTAACTATGAAATTGATCCATATTGGAACCATTGAAGTAGTAATCAAAGTTATATTCAAAGAAGGTATTGATTCAGAACTTCATCTATCAATAATGGATAGAAAAATCAATACCCTCAGAGATGGTTGTCTTGGTACAATGGTAGGTAATTTGTATGCTGGCAAACTTATGTTTGACAATCATCCTAGGATTGCATACAACTTAACTGACCAAGATTTTAGTCGAGTCTTAACTTTTCATCAAGATTTTAAAAAAACAGATCTAATAAAAGAGGGTAACATACCATATTCTATTACATTTAAAATTACATATGCACTTTCCAATACACATCATTCTGATTTGTTTCTTAGGAAAAAGTATATTGAGATTCCTAGAATTTTCAAGGAATTCGCCAAAATTATAACACCAGACCCAATCTAAATTCCTAGGATATGTGGTGTTAACATACTGATTAAATATCATCATGTTCTTAATAGATCAATGAGATTTGAATCTGAAGTCAGTAATAGAATGTCCTTTTCCGAAAATAGGATATTAAGCCTAAAATGAAAAAAACCATTAGAGAATTTCAACCCACAACAAATTAGGCTCAGTAATGTAAAAATATATTGCCCTGAGGGTTGGAAAGAAATCTGTGTTGTTTTTTATATACCGGAAAAACTTAACATTTTTTCTTGTGATGAAATATATCTTTTACAGCAACAATCGATTAGAAGATACGAAGACATGCTAGAAATAGCGGGCAATGAAGTATCTATCACTGGTAATGCATGTAGAACTAAAGGTACTATGACTTTGTGTCTAAGTTTCCTTGAGTAACACAAACCTTGGGGATGAAAATGAAGATGGATGAAATTCAGTCTCGATGGACACCTCATAAGGGTGGAATGACGAGCCCATTTTCCATATACATATCCATTTGGATGATGTATGAACAATATAAGATAGAATAATTTGTTGTTTATATTGATTCAGGTTCAAGTATTTGCACGGCTGATGGTCACAAGTGGTCAAAGGTTCAGAGGGGGGTGAATGAACCTCTATCGATTTTTCGATCTTTAAAATCTATCAGAGATACAGGTTCCTGATTCTTAAAAGAAACAACAATCTGACTTGATCAGAAACCTGGCAGAATGCTGATTCAGGTTTCTAACCCAACTTTCTCAGTATGCAGCGGAATAAACAATGATAAGGTTTCTTTTGGAAAAACAGTTTTCTTTGTAAGTATGCTCTTTTCAAAACACTTTATGCAGGATGCTTATGAAATGCTCAGCAAGATAAATATAGATAGAATGCAATGTAGCAGATATATTAAAATAATAAACACACAAGGGTTTATAATGGTTCGAAGGTGGTGTAAGCCTTCTACGTCCACTCTACTCCTTCACAAGGAGAAACTTCGTTAGGTCAGTTCGAATTACAAGCCTCGCTTTATAAACCTCTTCCTAACAAGCTACGCCTACTAGAATTCCAGATTCTAGTCAAAGGCCACAACCCACAAAGGGTACAATCCCACAAAGGGCAAGTAGCCTACTTCTAGACTACACACTTAGCAATGATAATATCCTCTCAACTAAGTACACCTAAAACAACCTAGCGCACACAACACAAATGGTTAAAAAATAAAAAAGGTTCTTCAACTGATATGAGCTTGGATCAGCCTTGAACATGAAGGTTCCATTGCTGAGGTAGACTGATCCTTGAAGGTTGAGTGGCTGAACATGGATAGGCATGAGAGGCTTTGGAATATATTTGAGTTTCCACTCGACTCTGTCCAGCACTGTCTTTAGTCAGCCACACCTTCTATTTATAGATCTTGAGAATGTATCCGTTAGAAGAAAGTATCCGTTGAAGGAAGATACTTCTCCATTTTGAATTCAAGCTTTGATTTCCAAGATCTTCTTTTGTGGTCGCATTAAATGTTTCTGACATATGCATTTAATGCACCCAACATTTACTTCTGGACCTCTCTGACATTCTTGCAGACTTGTCAAATCGGTATGGGTCCAGAGCTGAAGTTCATGCATCGGTTACTTGATGTCAGTTAGCTTTGCTCCTCTTCACACTGCATGATCTTCCTAGTGCTGCTTCCTGCTGTCTCTAGCTTGCTGCTTCATTCAGCTTGCTGCCTCCTACAACTTGTTGTTTCCTGTTGTCTGCTGGCAGCTTCCTGCTTGTAGCTTTCTGCTTCCCCCGTGCAGCTTCCAGCATGTTGTTTCCTACAGCTTGCTGTCTTCTTCTTACAGCATCTTATCTGCTCCGAGCAGATACTCTCTTCAGCTTGCTGTTTCTACAACTTGCTGACTCCTAGAAGATATCTTCCTATATCTTCTAAGGTTGGTTTTTCTTAACACTTGGAAAACCATTACATGATCTTTTAACATAAGACCATGTCAATCAGTATGGAAACTTAGGTACTGACATCCCTAAGCAAACTATTTTTATCTTATCAATATAACAACTGAAATATCCCAACAACGGCAAAATCAGGAGTTTTTCTCAGCGAAGCTGTGGAAACATTACCTATTATTGCAAGAAGGGATTTTTCTCAGAAAATCCTGATACTCAATAAGGGCATTCGTGAAACTAGGATCATGATAGGAGGATCATTTGGTATATCTTGGTACAAGGTAAAAATGTCATCGATCTATATTCACGATACAGGTGCTGATATTCACGATATGAGAAAAGTTTACTTTCCCTTGAGAATGTCAAAAGACTAATCCAGAGAAACTTCAATGAGGATCCTCTAGCTTGGTGGAACAAAAACAAGATTGAAGTAACTATGAAAGTAAATGAACAATTCCAATACGAGTTGGTTCAATACAAGCCAATCCAGATGAACATGACAGATAATAAAGATATACAAAAAATTATCAAAGAGCATATGATCATAAATTGATTGAAGCTGGAGTCTCCTCTTATAGTAGCCTAGGATTTCTGGTAAGAAACCACGGTGAAATAAAAAGAGGTAAAACAAGGTTAGTGATTAACTATCAATGTATTAATAAGATACTTATTTTTGATGGTTATTACATCCCGAGTAGAGAACATTTAATTGACTGCATTAAAGGGTCAAAAGTGTTTTCAAATTTTGATTATAAGTCTGGTTTCTACCAGATAAAAATGAAAAAGGAGTCTAGAAAATATATAGTTTTTTCTACTCCACAAGGTCACTATATTTGGAATGTACTTCCAATGGGACTTGCAAATGCACCCCACATATACTAAAGAAAAATGGATAATCTGTTTAAAGATTATTTCGAGTTTATGTTTATCTATATCGATGACATATTGATTGCATCAAAAAATATGAAAGAGCATATTAAGCATCTTGAAATATTTTCTGAAACATGTCATAAAGAATGATTAGTATTATCTGAAAAGAAGACAATAATCGCAGTCAATAGAATCGAGTTTTTTGGTGTTATTATTGACCAAACAGGTATGGAACTTTAGAAACATATTGTGGAAAAAATATGCAATTTTCCTGATGTTCAGCATCTCCAAAGCTTCTTGGGTGTTGTTAATTTTGCAGGTAGTTTTATTAAAGACCTAGCAAATTACAAAAAGGATTTTCGTCTTCTACTACAAAAGGATGAAAAAATGAAATGGAAATGGGAAGATATACATTCCCAAAAAGTTCACGAGTTATAACAGATTTGTAATAATTTGCCGAAACTCGCTATACCACAGGATGACGATCAATTAGTTGTCTATACAGACTCTAATGATTTTCGATAGGCAGTAGCGCTCATGCAAAAGATATCTACAGGCGAAGAACCGTGTAGATACACCGGAGGGTTGTTCTCTAAACAACAAGCCAATTTCTGACACATCAACGAGAAGGAGTTCTTTGCAGTTTGGAAAGCTTTTAAAAAATGGCCTTTATTTTTACTTGCAAAAGAATTTACTTTAAAAATTGATAATACAAATGTTAAAGCTTTCTTAAAAAGTAAGCTCGATCGAATCAAAAATCGAGAAAACACGTATTATCAGATGGCAAGCAGAATGTCAATATTATATTTTTGATATTGTCATTGTGAAATCTAATGAGAATGTTCTTGCAGATTTTCTGACGAGAGATGGACATCCTTGAAGTAGATTCTACCACAGTATATTCAAGATACCTTAGGGAAAACTTGGAGGAATTGAACAAGAGATATGAATTGTTAAGAATCTGTGTCAAAAGAGTTGTCTATGTTTAGAAGGCAGATTTGGACTCGGTCCAAAAGGCCATATAGGCCACACAAGCTGCTCATGCCCATTTATGGGATGCACTTGAGAAACCACTTCTCAAAGCGAGTTCACCATCGGTGACCCAAAAAGAAATTTCCAAGAAAAGTTCATCATTGATGAACACAACGGGTATTTTTAAACCCGTAGCAGGTCATCCTGCCGATACATGTTTTACATCAGACTTTGGTGTAAAGGTAGTTACTACCGAAATGAGTGAACTATCAGACTCCAATAGGTATATTAGTTTGGAAAGTAAGTAATTCTTTCCAAACAAGCCAAGTTAACCCAGCACCTCTGGGATAAAAGAGAGAGAGGTTAACCTTAGGCCACAGACCGGCCCAAGAAAGGTTAACACTAACGAACCATTTTTCCCATTGCAGGTTTATCAAAAGATATAAGAGAAATTGGTGACAAGGATCGGGATCAATCCCAATAAGATGATTGATTGGTTTGGAAAATATCCACGACTGTGGATACTTGTGGGTACAAATCCATGAGACGTTCGAGAATGGTATGAATTTGGAGTTGTTGCTTCGATTATTACCACTGCATCAAGTTTTCTAGAAATCTCCAAATTACCGGAATGGATTGCCACGGCCGTTCATGACTCATAGCAAAATAACCCACACTTGGGTCGAGGAGATATCTTGGAGCTGAAATTCATATCTGCGGCTCCAGAGATTACAGGTAAAGGGTCTCATCCAGTTTTTCACTTTATAAAACTACAAAGACCAGATATGGTGACTTTCAACAGAGCAAAAACGCCACCAACAAGCAACCCTCTAGTGGTCGCCCTTACTAAAGATGAGATTTCTACAAGGTGAGCATGGGGAATGTGGGTCTGTCTTACAGAGATGGACAAAGTCAAGTATTAGTTCAAGGTATTCCAGAACTCTGTGAACGGATCTTTCCTGTTAAACTCAATGACAGAAAACATTACTGGATTTGCTGAAAATCTCTTGGAAAATAAGAGAAAGCTTATTTGGAAAAATAAGATTCTGGCAACAGAAAACACAAGAAAGAAGGTATGTAACACGATACATATCAGAAGATGGGATTAAATAATTTATTCTTTCTGTCAGCTACAGGAGAACCCCTTGTTCGGACAAGACTTCAAAATCAAGAACAACCGATTCAACCTACAACAGAAAAAGGGTCCAAAAAGAGGTTTTTAGAAAATAAAAACTACAAATGTAATAAGAGAAAACGAGTTTAATTAGACTCGGTAGATTTTCAAGATTAAAATTTAGATAGAATTTTGTTTGAACTTGTAATAGTATAGGTTCAAAGGATCATATTAGATCCCTCAAACACATGACACTCCACCAAACACGGTGTATTTGGAGGTCCTACCTCCATAATTGACAAGCCACTAACTAGAGATAAGAGCATCTCCAATAAGAGATAGTGGAGGGGTCACCAGCCGACAAAGGATGGTGGGTGAAATCACGTTCCACACACCGACGAAGGATAGTGGGTGAATTCACGTGGCCATTTACCAAACAAGAGAAGGTGGATACAGAGCTGGCAAATGGACAGCTAATGGATGAATGCTGAAGTCTGCAATTGAAATCCGGAAACTCAGCTATAAAAGGGGCTTCGACCATTTGAGAAAGGGCATCAGAAATCGACCATTTTTTTAGCACTTCTCTCTCTCTCTCTCTTTCTCAAGTATAAGTGTTTAAATTTTAAAATTTTTCTAGTTTATGGGGGATTCCCCTAAGAGTTAAGTCATGATCGGCTAAATCAAGTATTCTCCTCCATTGACGGAGCAATAGTATTGTATTATAAATCTGTATTTTATTCCTTCAATAAAAGAAAGGTTTTTGCTTTCCTTCGTGATATTCAGAAGTCCTTTTAATACTTTGTGTAGTTAATACCGGCAGTGCGTCTCCCCATGATCTTCTTGAAAACTCTACCAGGTGGGTGAGAGTAAGGTTTGTGATCTGGGTTCTCAATTTGAAGACGGGGAGGAACGACCGACTGCGGGCGTGTGGTTGGATCACTGATCCGTAAAAATCGGCTGAAATTGAGAGAATCAGAGATAAAGACAAATGTATGTATTTTACAGAGTATGAAAATTAAATATGGAAGTATGTTGGGTCTGATATTGATCAGTGTATTCTTTATCCGAATATAATTACTATTTGGAGTGGAAATATTAAATAAATAAAGAAAGATTTTTAGAATTTTGGATTTTTGTGAAAGTTAAAATCAAGTAATGATTGATTTGTGGTAGAAAATGAAAAAAAATATAAGAAAAAGTAGTATAATTGGATATTTATTATAATGAGTGGTAGAAAAGGATTTTATTATATATATTATGGTATAAAGGGATGGTATCCCATAAAACAAATGTTAATTTGTCACTTAATCAATATTTTCTACCCACATATATGAAGGTCCAAATGTTTATTAACTAAAACTATTTCATCTATACGATTTAATAATGTGTGTGTGATTATATACAGAGTTACTCTAATGTATGAAATTGGCATCCATAATGTTTTGAAAAATATGACTTTCAACCTTATATATTTGAACTCACCATGTCATCATTTTAGTACTAATTATATAGTACCAAATAATTTTGAATATTTCTCATGTTATCAGACAATATTATCGATATAATTTATCATCTATATGTTTGTATAAACATATCATTCCTTAAAATTTGAATTAAATATACCAATTATAATGTGTTATAATAATTTTGAAATTTCAATGTTAAATTTTCTGTAATTTTTTAAAATAGTTTGTTCATCATTTAATAAATTTTACTGTCGTGAATATATCCTACGATATTTTCATAAAATTAGAAATATGAGATATTCCAATTATATTGATATTTTAAAACTTTTTTTATAAGTCATTGACTTTGTAGTTGTAGCTAGCTAGCCATCTAAAAAAAAAAATCCACCTTATGTCTGAAGCTTTATATAATTTTAATCCAAGTAATATGATGTTACAATTTACGTCTAAAAAAATTCCATTTTATTAAATTAAAAGGTAATATGATATTATAATTTATTGATAGAAAGCTTATTTGAATTAATCCTTTATGTTTGCATGTTTTGTTATAATTAGCGTTTGTAATTCTACTATCACACATTGAACAATCCTTTTGTCGAAACATTAAAAAAAATATCTTCAGAATAATTGTAAAATATCAGCGTTCAAATTAAATTATGATCAAATGAATTATTATGATACACTCGATCACCTAAAAACATTGAAATAAAATTGTACAATAAGCCTTTATAAAAAATAAAAAATATATATATACTTTTGCATGGCCGGTTTGAATTAGATCCATTCTTCCATAAATAAATTTCTGCAAATCAAACAAAAAAAAGCTCCATAAAATTCCTTCAATGGAACTTTTGATCTCATTCTCGTCCCCAGTCATCATCATCCCTCTCATTCTCCTAATCATCCTCCGGTTCATCGTCCGCCCCAAGCCCGTCCAAATCCCAATCAGAGGCAGCCACGTGTTCATCACCGGCGGCTCGAGCGGAATCGGCCTGGCCATCGCCCACCGCTGCGCTGCCGAGGGCGCCGACGTCACCCTCCTGGCCCGCAACACCGCCAAGCTGGACGAAGCCAAGCAGGCGATCAAGAAAGCCACGGGGCGTGACGTGGCAGTGGCCAGCGCTGACGTCAGGGACTACGAGGCTGTGAAGCGGGTGGTGGACGAGGCGGCGCCGATCGACGTGCTGGTGTGCAATCACGGCGTGTTTCTGCCGCAGAAGCTGGCGGAGCAGGAGGTGGAGGAGATCAAATTCATGGTGGATGTCAATTTGATGGGGACTTTCCATTTGATTAAAGCTGCATTGCCCCGAATGAGGATGAATCGCCCGGGCCGGGCCCCCGGTTCCATTGCTATTATCTCGTCTCAGGCTGGTCAGGTAATGCATTATGTTCTCTTATAAGTGGCTATAAAAGGAGATGGATTGAGAGATGTACCTGTCTTGTATGATCGGTTAATTTTCTTTGTTCAATTATATATTATATATTTCAAGTCTATTGATATAAATTTAGCCAATGAATTTTTGAAATCCAATTCAAGAAAATGTTGAAAGCATTACTTAGATAATCGGGATGGTTTCATTTATTATCGATTATAGAGTAAAAAGATTATTTTTAGCCGCAACTTACAATTCGTTCATTTTTTTGTCAAAATCAGATCATTTTATTTATATCAGCTCGTATAATCCGAAATACAGGTTGTACCAGCAAATCCCTTACTAATAAAATTAAATTGTTCTATTTTCATTAGTCCATACCATCCAAACTTTGGTCGTACTATTCTATTCCGTATCTTGTAATGCAACAAAAAAAAAAAAAAAATTATTCTTATGGAAGTTGGTTAAGGATGGGTTACCACTAGATAAGTTAGTATGAAATGCAAGTTGAATGAAACAAAGTTGGCAATATTGGACTTGAAATGGCAATAAGAAACAATATATATTTTCTTGATATTTTAGTATCTTGTTGACCTAAATAACAATTTTGTTTTATATATTTGATATTGCAGGTTGGTATATATGGGTATACAGCCTATTCAGCGAGTAAATTTGGGCTGAAGGGTTTGGCAGAAGCTGTTCAACAAGAGATAATATCAGACAACATTCATGTCTCCCTTATCTTCCCTCCAGACACCCATACTCCTGGCTTCTTGGAAGAGAAGAAAAGAAGACCACATCTTACGAGTATGATAGCATCCACGTCAGGCGTGATGAAAGCTGATGAGGTGGCGAACAAGACATTGAAGGGAATTGAGAAAGGGTCTTTTGTTGTTCACTGCAACTGGGAAGGTTTCTTACTCTCTGTTGCCAATGCTGGTTTATCTCCTCAGAGATCCTATTTGATCGCATTCGCAGAGGTCATGACTGCCAGTATTGTTCGTCTCATCGCATTGTTTTTGCAGTGGAATTGGTATGGGATCATTCACAAATGGCATCAATCATCTACTACTACTACATCAACTGTTACTGCTTAATGTCTTTTACAACATTGATGATCTCAATCATGTAAATAGTGTCCACTACCATTCTTGGCTCAGTATTTTTCTCTTGTAGATAATGTGTTGTAAAATATGTTAGAAATTAAACTTGATACTTGTAAAAGCATAGGATATTCATGAATATAGATTTATGATTAGCGCATTTAGGGGTGTCTAAAATTATGATTAGTAAATGCAACTAGATCTATGATCCAAAATTTTCTATCTATTAGTATAAATAATCTTGTAATGTGAATCTCAAATCAAGTCATTTTAGAATACAAGAAATATATATATTTTATTGACTTCCTCTTCTCTATCATGCAAAGTCATATAGTTTTGAGTCCACTTTCTTCCAACAAAGTGGTATCAAAGCCAATGGCATCAAAATCAATTTCCTTCCAATATCTACAACTTACAAATCTCAACCACAAAAATTGGTTGCATAGAATGAAGGTCATTCTTGGATCTGAAGGAGTACGAGATATTATTGAGAACGGTAGAGTAGAGTTTGGAAGTGTTGCAACTCTAAAACAAAACCAGAAGGAAGCATTGAGAAGGAATGAAAGAGAGATCAATGCGCTCTCTCCATCATCCATCAAGGGTTGGTGTTGAGAATCATTATATATGTCTCGCATTCCATTAGTCCCTCTCTCGCCACACAGAAACAGTGGTGGAACCGCAAATGTATCCAACTCACCACCACACTAACGGTAGCTCTCTTTGTCCACCACATAAGCACAAACACAAGCACACGAACTATGCTCTCCGTACACAATACTCTTTACCTGCCTCACAAAGATGAAATTGGGTAATCACAACACTGTGTTTTCACAAATATTCTTATGCATGATCTAATTTTCATAACAGAAAGACAATATTAGCCTCCATATTTGCAGGATTAAATTCAAAAGGAATTTTGTCCAATATAACAATGCTCATATTGGAAAATTGGTTGTTAAAAGTGGTGGGTGACACCACTTTGACTAATTGTTAATTGGCTAAGTTAATCCTCTTAAGGATTGGATACCAAAAGATTAATCTACATTTGAAGTAGATAATCAAGGCACTTTGAATCGCTCAAAACCAATTTTTGGTGAGTGAGAAATTGAACTTCAAAGTTGACCACTTGAAATGGGAATGAAACTGTCTTGAGTGTGGGAGGAGTGTCTAACTATCCAACATAGGAAAATGGACCTTGAAAATGCAAGTATAAGTTAAGTCATGAAAAGAGGCTCAGTAATTAGTGTACTATTGGAGTAGTATGCTTGTACAACACACGTGCGTGCGGGGCTCGGCTCGGCTCGGCACGACCCGACCCAACCTCGGTCGTGGGCCTTGGTCCTCGGCAATTGGACGTTAGGCTGGACTTGGATGGATGGGGCTCGAATTTATCTTTTTGGGCAAAAGTTGCAGCTACGTGAACGGGTACGGTTTGTTGCACACCTGCGATGGGAGCGGGGACGGGTTGTTGTGCACTCGCGCCCAGAATGCAGCAACGGGTGCTGCATTACAGTGCGCCCAACTTACTGAATAACGTGAGCTTGTTGTGCGCCTGCGCCCAGCTTACTGATTAACGACGTGAGCTTGCTGCACGCCCAGAATGCAGCGACATGTTGCTGTTGCGCGCCCAGGTTACTGTTCGCGCCCAGTATGCAGCAAATGCCATGTTGCAGAATGTAGCACCGTGAGTGTTTTTTGACCATTTTTTATTTTTGAACGAGCCATTAACTTGCATTAAAAGATCCGTTTTTGGGCAATAAATTCTCATCAATTTCAGGTGTAACCCCCTATGTTGGAGACCTATATATAGGGGTCATCATGCATCATTTTGAGACACGAAATTGAAAACTCTTGCACCTTTTCCATCCTTCTATATAGCTCAATTCTCAAGCACCAAAAGTTTGTCGGAGCTCTCGAGATTATGGTGATACTTCTCTAGAGACGAAGTCGTTTTATCTTTGGGAGACGATATGCACGGACCAGTGAACACTACCCTGGACGTATCTCGTCTTAAGGAAAGAGGGTATTTTCTCGACTCGACTTGCTGTATTTTGTTTGTTCGTTTTTATTTCTATTCGACAGGCTCATTGCCCATTGTTGAGTGCTATTAACCAACAACTCATTTCAACTATATCACATATGTAATTGAATCTAAGATCAATATGTTTAGTTTTATCATGTAACACAAGATTTGTGGAGGTGATGTCGACTGCCAATATAGTTCGTCTCATCACATTGTTTTTGTAGTGGAATTGGTATGGCCTATGGGATCATTTAGATAGAGCATGCATCAACTACTACCACATCAACTGTTGCTGTTCAACGTCTTTTACAACGTTGATATGGTCTCAATCATGTAAACAGTGTCAACCATTTTTTTGTTCAGCATTTTTCTCTTGTAGACTTGCTCTAGTAATATAAAATTAGATAATGCGTTGTAAAATATGCAGATAAAATACCTATAGTAGCCCAAAGGAGAGGTCACTTCTTGTCATTTTTTTTTTTTTACTAGATTAAAAATTGTAATACCCTTTGTAAATCACTAAGGGGCCTATATATGTTCCTTCAACTAAAGTGTAAATTGGTATGGAATCATTCAAAAATTAGTGGGATTATCCTATACGTGTTCTTTCAACTAAAGTGTGAATTATTTATGATATTTGTTAAATCAAAATAGTATGTTTTTAGATTGTGTTATTAACTTCTTATAATCTTTGGGTAAAATGTGGAAATCTTCTTGTTTTTGGAAATTTTGCTTTGGTCCCCATCTATTAAAAGATGGCACCATTTACATATACGGTATCGAAAAATTTCTGTGTTTTCCCCTAAACTGTCAAACATCATGACTTTGATCTGTATGCATCTCATATGTGACTTTTGAAGAGTATAGGCTAGTTTATATGTTGTGAATTGACTATTACACCCTTGGGGGTATTATATATGATGGTGCAAAAATAGTGGAACCCATTTGATTGGGTGACAATCAGGTTGGGTTGGAACACGATAATAACTGCTTTGATACAAATCTAAACTTGTTTTCATTCAATGTCAAAAATCCCAACCAGAACATTAACCGAAATTTCACGGCTCAACACAGACTGACTCATTTTCCATGAATCTTTTTATATTCTGAAAATGCAATAACACCTTAATTGGTAACAAAACAAAGGTGACAAGTTTAGAAAATCACAATTCACAAACTAACAACCCTCAAACAATTATCATTATTAAATCCATTATGCGTAACATACAAATTTAACCTTAAACATATTATACAAAATTTTAAAAAAAAAAGATAAACAGGTTAGCAGGTCGATCATGGGTCAACCCGAACCCATTAGTTTTCGTGTCAGATAGTCCGATCCGATTCTGACCCGATCATGCTAAGAATCAATCTTAATCCACTATTTTCGTGTTAGATTCGTACCGAATTGTGGTGTAATGTTGGAAATTGTCACCCCAACTATTTGATTTGACATATGAATTGATGGTTGAGCCGATAATATATGGAGGTTTTGACCCGACCCGAGTATCCTTCATGACCCGATGGGCTGGCCCATCTTGAGCGCGATTTTAGCTACTAAAAGCGTGTAAACAGATATGGCATCTCCTCTTCACAATTTTGGCATTCCATTACACCAACAAGCGTCAACAACTGCAGAAAAGCTATGGCTTCCTCAGCATTGCTGAAGCGAACGGCGCTCTTAAAGTCAGTGGTCAAGGGATTTCAAGCATCAAGGGCCTACGCCTCGGTTGCAGTGGGCGAGAGCTTGATATCGGCCGCACCGAATATTTCCCTCCAGAAAGCTCGCACTTGGGACGACGGCGTTTCATCCAAATTCGCCACTACTTCCCTCGCCGACATTTTCAAGGTCCCTCAATTTTCATGGAAATTTTATTGAATTTCGCATTTTCGGATTTTGGGGAATTTTGTTAGGGTTTTGAGTTTGGCATATAATATTAATTGTGTTTTGATTTTACAGGATAAGAAAGTCGTAATCTTTGGCCTTCCGGTAAGTTACTTGAGATTTTGATTTCATTTTTTCATTTGGTGCACAATTTAGATTATTGTTTTGGAATTCAGCGTATCTTCAATGTTTTTGGAATGGATTTCGAAGAGATTTTACAATCAGTGTCTTTGATCTATAAGGGTAGGATGTGGAGAAAGGATTTGAATGTATTTGGTTCAAATGGAAGTGTAAAGTTTTGTATGAACCAAGAATTACTATTATATTGCAGCTAGATTATGTGAATACATCTATTTCATTTTGTCCAAGTGATCAACAAATGTATTAGACCCTTTAGCAAATTAAACTAGTGTATGGTGACTCGATAAACTTGGGATCTAGTGAGAAAGTGTTCTGACATTCTAAGATTTCATCGATAAACTAGTTATCGTATGATGAAACCTAGAACGATCTTTCTTCATTATTATTCATCTGTTTGGCTCCTAAATCTCTTTTCTGTGAGGTGCATGCTTATATGAGCTTGGTTTTGCATCCTCTAGGGAGCATACACTGGAGTTTGTACGGCACAGCATGTCCCTAGCTACAAAAACAACATCGACAAGTTTAAGGCGAAGGGCATTGATTCAGTGATATGTGTAGCTGTCAATGATCCTTATGTATTGAATGGCTGGGCTGAAAAACTTGGGGCTAAGGAAGCCGTAAGTCACTCTTTTATCCTTTATCATTTACTTTCCTAATGGTGTCATGTTATGTATTGGCCTACAATGCAACTTTAGTAACTCGATAAGATTTCGTGGCATGAATTTTGAAATCCTCACTCAGATTTAGCATTTTAAGTTGATAAATTCATATGAGAATTTGATGTTGCCTTCACTATTTTTGGCCTTTTATTTCGTCGCTTAATTTCTTGGTGATAACCAATTTCATATTCTTTTTAACATTTGAACTGCATTATCTATCTTTGGGTTTGTTGGTAATTGATATTATAACTTAATCAGTTTGTCATTGTCCACTTATATATTCTTTTAAATGTAATATCCAAATGGTAGATTGCATAGAAATTCTTACATTAACGTTGTTGTTATAGATTGAATTTTATGGAGATTTTGATGGGAGTTTCCACAAGAAACTTGACCTGATGATCGATTTATCATCTGCTCTACTTGGGCCTCGATCCCACAGGTATGTTCTCTAGATTCTTCATATCAAGTAATTGCAATCGATCCATCTTCACTAAACTGATACCTGTCGATCTGTTCTTGCAAAGGTGGTCGGCTTATGTGGTAGATGGCAAGATTAAAATTCTAAATGTGGAAAAAGCCCCGTCTGAATTCGAGGTTTCTGGTGGAGATGTTATTCTCGGACAGATCTAAACCACTCTTTATGACACGTATATCATTTCATACCTTCACGCCTGCGATTTTGTCTCTGTTTATTGTTTCACATCGTTTAAACTGCTATATGTGCGTGCTTTATGAATAAGAGTAGGCCTTGATGGCAGTTAACTGAACAATATGGTTTCTTGGGCTGATGTGAATGTTTCATAATAAAATAAAATATGAGATGTAACACGATAAACAATTTTTTTTATCATGTTAACATGTTTATTTAATTTTTTTTTTTATAAATATGTGAACTAAAACTTAGTAAACTATCACTTGAAATTACTTAATGCGAATTTAAATTTTTTTGGACTATAATGTTGTCAGATCTTTATTTATTGGCCACCAGTCTTTGTCATGGTTGTTGGGACAACTAAATCTGATGCACCAGCTCAAAGTCTTCCATTTTACGAATAGGACCTTCATTTATTCACTATATTACTTTTGACCATGGCTATTTTCCTCTAAAGAAGAGTAGATATTCATCATATTCTTAATGAACAAATTTCCAAAAGAATTATAGAATTTTATTTATAAAAAAAAATAGAGTATTAGTTTACTAATAACAAACTAAAAAAGTCTTCATAGTTTTTTTTTTTTAAATAACTTTTATATTGTAACTCAAAAATCTACCTTTTTATTTTTGAAAATAATAGTAAAAAATATATAATTATTATAACTTTTTTTATTTCATATTTTCAAACTATATAATCCACTTTCTACACAAACTAATATTTATTTGACTTATTTATCAATATATTCAAAATTTTAAATAGATACTCATATCTAGATATCCTTGCCAAAACTTTGATATATATATATATATATATATATATATATATATATATATATATATATAATGTCAATGGAGTTGATACATTAGTTAGAATGCTAAATTAATAAAATTGGGTCACTTTGACCTGTTAAAGCAGGTTAGGGTTGTAAACGAATTGAATCAATTCGAATATCATGGTATTCTATTCGTATTCGTTTAATTTAGCGAATATTTGTATCGTTTTTGTTTATTATTCAAATACAAAATGAAATTCTTATTCGATTCAGATAAATTATTCGAATACATTTGAATATTCAAATTCGAAAATGTGAACTTGAGAATTTTTTTTTTCAAAAATCCAATTAACATAGAAATAAATGGGAATTGAGAAGTAAAAAAATTATATGTATGTTGTCGGGAATTGTGATGAGGAGAGTAAATTAGAAGTAAAAAATATATATATATTAAATAAATATTTTTAATAATTTATTAAAGTTATATATATATTTATAATTATTCGAATATATTCGCGAATGCTCGAATCGAATATCATTATTTTCATATTCGTATTATAATAATATTCGAATCTAAAAATATATTTTTATTTGGATTCTTATTCTGATTTTTCGAATTTGAACCACTATATTCTAATTCGAAGATCGAATCGAACTAAAAATGTTCGATTATTTTACATCCCTAAAGCAGGTACCGAAATAACAATTTAAAGTTTTCAAAATTATTGGATTAAATATATAAAAAGTAACTAAATAAGTGAATAAACAAATGAGAAGAGAAAGTTAAAGAAAGAAAAAGAGAATTATTTTCCCAAAAGTTTACACACAAAAAATATCGAAAATAACATGCTAACGAAACGACACCGCATCAGGTATGATATATTCGTCACCGCCAATATTTCTATATTTGCAGAACCTCAGCTGAAAGTCTTTCTGCACAGAAAAATCAATGGCATCTCTCCAACATCTCCTCTTTCTCTCTCTACTCTTTCACTCCATCTTCATCATCAAATGCGATGGTAATTTCTAAACTATTTTTTTCAATTATCAACTTTCTTGTAAGTTCTTCTTTGTTTGCTTTTCTGCATTTGCATTTGTGTTCATATTTGTCTGCATACCCATTTATTTGAAGATCGCGACTGATTTTAAGAAGGAGAAGCACATTTTAAGATTTCTGTGCCTTGAGTATTATCCCTGTTTTGAATCCGACAGTTTCCTGATTTTTCTGAATATGCATACAGATTTTGTGTTTAAGTAGTTAAATGATGGATTCGATTGTTGAGAATTATCTGATGTGATTATGGTTATCTCAGATTGACTCTTCCCATTTACCCTTTTCGGATTTTGAATTGCTAAATATAGGGCAACAAATATGAGTGATTATATTGAAAAAGGAGTATGATAAATTTCAGTTAATTGATATAGTCATCCGATTTAAGATCTAGCCTTTTGAATAATGCTTGCTTGTAGAGCTTTATTTGAAGTTTGGTATAATCACTACAAAGATATTGCTTTGTTCGGAAGCCATTGTTGATGCTAGATCTTGCCTTTATTAGTAAGGAATCAGAACCTTTTTATCTTTTCCTTTCTTCATTTTCAAGTCTGAGTTTTGAAATTACCATTACATTTACTTTCCTATGTGAAAGAGTGGAGTTGATTTGATACATCTATTGAGCTTGTTCAATAATGAAATGAATAAGCTTTGATCAATCTTATATGAAGCAAGCTTGATATACCATCACTAGTATTTGATTAGCCACCATGTCAGGCTGTAAATCTCTGTTCATCCTCGGCCTCAGAAGTTTCCCTAATTGCAGATCTATGTAAAAATGTGATGTTTCTGAGGTGGTGGATATATGCAAGAGAATAAGAGGGAACTGAATTTCTCACTCTAATTTGGCAATATAGTAAGGAGCTTATTGTCATTGTCTCTTGTTATGTGTTCATAGTGTGTCAAATTTATTGTTCATGTTGTGTTCATAACTTGTAAAAAATGCCTTAAGAACAACGTTGTTTTAGTTGATATCTAGCATGGTTCTACATTCATTATGTGCTAAGAACTCCATGCCATTTCTTGAATGCAGATGAGGAAGATAATCTTCTTCAGGGAATTAACCAGTACAGAAGATCCTTAAACTTGACAGCTCTAACACAGAGTGATCGAGCAAAATGCCTAGCCGATGAACTCGCAGACCAGTTCAAGAACCAACCTTGTACCAACTCCACAGGCTCCAACACCATCCCTGGCACCGAGCCTCAGTATTCCAACTTTCCCAACCTTCTCAAGAAATGTCATTTGAACGTCACCACCACAAGAGATGGCCAGATAATGCCTGCCTGTGTTCCTAATCTCGACCAAGGTCTTGTTCTATCCAATTTCACACAGTCACAGTACGCAGGTCATCTAAATGACACAAAGTTCACTAGTATCGGGATTGGCTCTGAGAAGAACTGGATAGTCGTTGTTTTGGCCACAAACACACCAGAGGGAAATTACTCACCAGGCACTAATTCAGACAACGGGGCTTCCAGCCTTAGCACCATCACCAGCACCATACTGTTCTTACTCGTCGGTTTATTCATGTTGATGTAAACTAGATTTATGAACATAATACCCCGGCTTGTCTTCTTTTACTTTGATTGAGAACATTCTTTTGCTATGTAGTTAAGGTACATTATCCACAGTGTTCAATCTTGAAAGTGTGACAAATTATGGGAAATAATTGTAGTAATCGACACACTCTTGATCTCTAGTGAATTCATGCAAGAATAAATGTTGCTAAACTTATTTAAGTTTATTGCATAAACTTTGCACATGGGATGGGGCTTTACCTGAGTCTTCTTCAAGGGCTCTTTAATCGGGTTCTGGTTAGAAGCATAAACCTTTTTAGCGCGATCAATATGATCCATGTCGACTTTGTAATCTTCTCCTTTATCATTAGAAGCAGAGCTGAACTTAAGACAGTCTTCAGGATTTGTGCCTGTAGACCTTTGAAGAAGCCAAAGATCCCTTCTTTTTCCCAAATTGCAAGTAGAGCCCCAGAAATTGTCTTACGGGATTTTAGTTGAGCTTCATTGTTTTCATCGGACTCAGCTGACTGAATCATCACTTTACACCTGTCCAAACATTACTTAGAGTCGAGAAATTCATTTTATAGCAAAGATGGGGCAGTAGAAAATTATTTACCTTATTGCTGGGTATGTTATACAGGTGGCAATGCATTTTGAAACAGCACCTAACACGAAAGCAGAAAATGCAGAGAGAGCTACTGGAGACGTTACATCATCTCCGTTTTTCTTCATCTTTTCCTTAAGTAGTCTGTTCTTTAACTGATCGAAGGCAGTATACTGCACGTAATAACATTACAATCAGAATGTCTTATTTTGGAAGAATTTACAGCTTACATATCATAGCAGAAGCACAAAAAAGTCACTAGAGCATCAACCTGAATGGAAGGATTTGACGTGAGGAGAAGAGAGATGGCTAGACCATCAAATGACTCGCTCCAGGTGCTCTCTGAAAGGGATTCCCACAGCCCTTTCGATTTTCCAAATTCACTCGTTTGCATCTTCGAAGATGCTGTATCCAGTGGCTGAAGCAAATGAACTAAGTCCATGTCAGCAAGATAATTTCACCATGTTCATATGAACTATGTAAGGTCCTCATTAAGGCTATTACATGGATTGTGTGTGGTCATAATTCTATGATGTTTACCATAAATCTTTTTTCTTCCTAATACTGACCTTGACAAGGATTGGTCATGAAATGCAATGCTTCAAAACTGGTAATAAACTGGCATGAATTTAACTTGCCTGTGTCACTACGACTGTGCATGCACCAGCAGCAGCCGCTATGATCAAGTTGGCTCTAGTTCCAATGGACTTAGATCCACTTTTCTTCAAGTAAAATCTCTTCAAAAAGCTATATCCATAGAAATAGATAAACTGAGAAACAAAAGACTGGAAATTCTTTGTTCCCAAGCCCTGGTATAACGAAAGTACTTGACCCGTGGATATTGCTTCCCAGAGAACATCTGAAATATTCCTGTGCAATTAATAGAAATCAATTCAGATTCACATTCCACAAACATCATATATTATTCTGTATTATAAGAACAATATCTACCAACAGATTCAAGTTCTTAATTAGGGGGTTTGCAAGGAGAAGCCATTGAGCAACTTAAGTGTCAAGATTGACTATAATATCAAATTATACTAGTATGATCAAGACTTGATTTTATCAGTTTAGTCAAATGAGTGTTTCTTGATGAATCTGTTCTATCACCTAGAACAGGTTTTTGCTAGTGGCTTATAAGTTATAACACAGATCGACTAGGAAAAGGCACTCGTTATGTGCCACAACAGTTAAGTTAAATTATAGAGATCACTCAATTGTCTATCTATCCTCTTATTTCTTCAACTCTTTATCAGTCAAACAAAGCCTCAAACCAAAAACCAGTATACACTCTATAGATTCCTCATGAGCCCGTAAAACAATATACGAGTAAACTTAGCTAAATTTCACCTCCGAATTCAAACCTTTTCGAGTAACTTACACAGTCATAACCCTAAAAATGAACCTTTCCAACAGCTAACTAACATCCACCATCCTTATTAACTCATGATAGGGACAACATCCTTGAAAGACCAAGACACAAAATATCATACAGATAATCAATAGATACCCACCACAAGGAAATGGAGATTTGCAATCAAAACAATATCCATTTGCTGAATTGCATCTAATTTGGATTGTGCATCACAAGAATTAGTATATTAACTAATTTAACTGTATAACTTGAATTAATCAATTCCTGCATCTTCTATAAATTTAACCAACACAACCAAACCATGTCAAAGGAAACTACTCAGTTCTACTTTTTCCATCTAAAAAATAAAATATTGCAATAGAAAATAACAAAATGCAGAATTCTTGAATATTCACTTCACCATCATCACACATACACACAAGGGGTATAAAAAGCCAAAACAATAAAAATAATAAAATTGGGAACCTGTATTTTTTATGATTGTGGGTTCGATTCTCAGCTTGATACTTAGACTTGCAGGTATCGAGTGGATACAAAATGGTGGTGCTGACCAGTGAACCCACCGCACCGGATGTCGCCTCCACCAAAGATTCCATACCAAGATTTCTCAAGATTCTAACTTGTTCATGCACATAAGATAATTGCTCTAATTAAATTCGATAAATGAAGAAATTGGGGAATTGGGAATCGAGTTTTTATTGAGATTTTTGGTGGGCTAATCGCGTTGGGGAACGTGCGAGGAATGGGCGCTGGCTGTGTAATAATGTCAGGCGTTTTACACGTTGCCACACGAGAAAATTAAGGCTATTTTTCAATTTTCAAGATTTTTTTTATTATAATTAAGTTATGCATATTTTGTTGATTTAGTGCTCTAGGTTGTGGATAAAATAATGTTTGGAAATTATTAGTGATGTTTCTGTGGATCAGGTGCACAGATTTAGATTTATGCAACTGGATGCGTTCAATTTGGATTCGTGTCTAATTTTTTTTTTTTTTAATTTATGTGGTAATTTTTGTGTTATACAAGTATCAAATATCATAACATTTAAGGGTACGTTTGCTTCCATTATTGATTATATCCATGGGATAATAAGTTGACTTGAATACATGAGATAAACTATTCACCTATCCTCATGGGAGGCCACATCACAAGGTTTAGTTATAAAATAACGGGCCATTTTTATATCATTTGCTCACATTTTTCAAGTAAACAAGTTAATCTTGTTGATATGGTATATTATCAAACCTAATAAAGACAAGCAAACGGACCCTAAGTGAATAATTTAATTTTTTCTCAGTATAAAAATAAATGGTATGGCTGAACTTTTATGTTATAATAATTTAACATTTATGTTATATTAATATAACATTTATGTACAAATAATACAACTTTTATGTACTTAAAAAATAAAATAAAAATTATATTATTATAACATAAAAGTTATATTATTATAACATAAATGTTATATTATTATAATATAAACGTTTAAAAGACATTATAGGTGTATAATACACTGTAAAAGGTTAAACTAACATAAATATAAATGTTAAACGAACACAACTAAAAGGTTAGGCGTGCGGGACTAGGGTTTGAGCGTGGACCTATGCGGGTGGGTGAAAAACACCGCCAGGTCGGTTCGACCCAATTGCACGATTTCTGACCTGTTCACCTAGTGTATATAATTAATTGTGGGAAATTATATGAGTATTTTCTATCGAATCGAACGGATTTCAAAAATCAATTTTTAAAATATAAGAATATATCATCAATATTAAATTTCTTTAAGCTAAATAAACAAAAAGAAATATATCTTGTGATGATTTCTTTTTTCCTTTTACTTTGACTGACTGTTATCCAATAATTAAATATTGTTGAACACATCACGTTTCAATTCATTCATCCCTTTCAACAGTATGATTGGGCTAATTGAGTTGGATAAATATAGAATAATTCTATTAAGAAAATAATTTTCCCTAAAAAGTGGCGTCCTTCAGGATGACAATTTCATGAGTAAACGCGGGTAGCCTACCCACCGAATCAAGAAAAACAATTTTTTTCTCTCTACAAAGTGGTGTCTCTCAAGGATGACAGTTCACGAGTAAACGAGGGTGCCCTACCTGTCTGAACTCTAATAGTACGAGTATGGGTATAGTTTTAAATGAGAATGATGGACGGGCGGGTATCCTACCCATCAGAACTCTAATAGGACATGCATGTGTAGTTCTAAATGAGAATGTGGGATGAGTTTGGGAAAAATAGGGTACCCGCCGAACCCTAATAGGATATGTACATGTAGTTCTAAATGAGAATGAAGCGGTTTGAGGAAAAAAAATCATTAGGGTTCTAAATGAGAATGAGACGGGTTTGAGAAAAATAAAAATAAAATTCATTAGACTATGTACAGGGAGTTGGTCTCCTGTGCACCAGGTGCATGAATTTGGGATTCATACAATTGGGTCGATCTGGATCCGTGCTTTCTTATTTATTTTATATTTTTTTATTCATGTGTTGACCTTTATATTATATTAATATGACTTTTATGTATAAATACCATAACCTTTATGTCATACTTTAACTTTGAAAACAAAAAACCAATTTCAACACAATTCATACATACACACTTTTATGTAATATTATTCATACATTTATATGATATTACTTATACATTTATATCAACATAATCATACTTTTATGTAATATATAAAGGTACAACTAACTAACTAAAAAGTATGACTAACATAATTAAAAGGTATAAAAGTCTTACATGTATGTCTCAAAATAATGTTAAAGTGCAACTAAAATACTAAAATATATGATTAACATAACTAAAATATATTTGTCATTCCTTGTGGGGATCCGTCCCGAACAAAGCAAAGAATCCCCTATATGTACCCCCATGCGGACACTGACGAGGATGGGAAGAATTTTGTTCTCGATTGTCGAGGCGGGGACGGGGATCGTATTCCCCTCCCTATGGGGCATCGATAATTATATATATATATATATAATTAAATTAATATAAAAAATAAATTAAATGGAGATTGAAGAGTCAAGTACATTGAAGTATTGAAGAATGATAGAAATTAATGAAAATGTATTAAGATAATTTATCTTTGTGTTTTAACTAATTTTATTAAATTGTGTTTTCATATTTTATTTGGATTATGAGTCATTTTTTTTTGTTTTTTTTTGTTGATATTTGAGTTATATGTAATTGTATGGATTATTTTTATGTATTAATTAAATGAATTCTTTTTTAAAAAAAAAAAAGATGGGGCGGAGGGGGGGGGGGAATTTTCGTTTCGTTTCGTTTGTGGGGATGGGGATGGGATTGCTCCCCCGGTCCCACCCCGCCCCATCCCGTTGCCATCCCTAATCAAAACTTGTAATAATTATTTTTATTAGTTTGATAGGTTGTTTGAACCAAAATTTCTACTGTCTTCCAACATTTAAATCTTCATGGTTATTTATTTTTATTTCCTTTTGACTTTGTTAATTCAAATTTACCGATTCCAATTATATTTTGCCTCCAATTTTTTATTTCTAAATAATGATTTTATTTTCAAAAGGATTTTTAGAGTTTTTTTTCTAAAATTTAATCATATTAAAAAACTCAATTATAAACACAAACCATTTAAGATCTTCTAAAACTCTTATCAAACAAGAATATAGTATACGAATAAAATTTCGAAAGAAACTATAAACATTGTAATTAATTAGTTTGAAAATCCATAATAATTACAATTTTTCATTTTAAACTATTTTTGCATTAGTAATATTAATGTTTAAATTTTTTTTTTAGATTTGGTAACTTTATTTTATTTTCTTTTCACTATATTATAATATATCATTCAAAAGTTCTTTAAATATATATTAATATGGGACTAATTTTAGTTTAAGATTGAAAATGTTCAAAATTATAAAAGAAAAATAATCAAAACATGTAATTTTTTCAAGAAGAGTTTGGAATGTAAAAGACTCTTGTCTTTTCTAATCAAATAAAATATATATATATATATATATATATATATATATTGAACTACGTTAGTATCCTTAATAAATAATTTTCTTTAATTAGAACTCTAATTTAATTTAATTATGTAGGAGGATTAAAATAGGTATTATGAAAAATGGACAAAACATCCATACTTATATTATAGTAGTAATAATAGATATGGCTAAATTTCTAAAGTGGTAATTAGAAATGTTAAATTTTTTAAGTTTTAATTATAGTCTTCACAATGCACTAAACAAATTATTTATTTCTTTTGAATTTTTAACTTAAAAATGTGATAAAATAGTTACATTATTACATTACTTCAAATAGGATACACTTGGTCTAGTGGTTTAGGATACACTTGGTCTAGTAATTTAAGTGTTTTTTTTTTTATGTTGATATCTTGAGTTCAAAAAAAAAAAAAAAATTGAAAAATACCTCATTTGTGGAATTGTAAAATTGATCGATTTTACATATGATCTCTACTGATTTTATGAGGTAAACTCTCAATTTTATCAGAATCCAATTTTATATGTGTTGAATCATGCGTAAACTTGTAGAATCGTACGATCCGACTCGCGATTTTAACAACCATGAACATAATTAAATGGTATAACACGATGCGCATTAGAGGGCGTTTCAGTTCGAAATCGACCCGAATGGATTTATGCACCAGGTACACAGGAGTTCTTGTGATATACGAGTAGATACCCTCTACCCACGGGTACCCGCTTATTAAAACTCTTACAATGGTTGGGGATTTGCCTAATTTCCTCCCGTTTATTAAAACTCATACAATGGTTGGGGATTTGCCTAATTCCCTCATCTTTGAGGTAGTTTTTGATTTAAAAAATTATTTAATAATAATATTTATTTTCATTATTATAATTATTATTGTTTGATATATTTGTATATCATTACTATTAAATTTAATTAATATTGTTCTTATTAAAATGCTATTTTTATTTGTCATATATGTGCATGGTATTTTGAATTACTTTGTTTTTGACATTTATGATACAATTAGCCTTTGAAAAATAATTAAAATGTATTGTATAATCATTAAATTTTGTTAGATATAATGTTGTTAAGTTGTTTACTACAAAGTAATTATATCTCATATTTTAATATTATATCAACAAATATATTACGTATTCACTACTCTACGGTTTTTCATCCATATCGTGGTTTATTTAAATAATGAATTTAAGTAATTTTTTTGAGCAAAACTTGGTATTTTGCAAGCATTTTTTTTCTTTGGAGTAATTTTATTTTGAATGTTTTTGCTTATCATCCTTCATTTAATTTCTCGAATGATTTTGTGTATTAATAGAATAACATGAAAATTTATCTTTTTTGGTGTATGCTCTTACGTGAAATCGGTCCTTAAAAATGAACCAATAAGTAATTCTGACAAAGTAACGAACATATATATGCCAATCATTTAAAATTTCAGGTAAATAATTCGATTATAGCCTACGACAATAGAAAATATATCAATTAAATGGTGCAAAAATACATTTAATCTACATCTCTCAAGTTCCCAAATTTAGATAGCATGTAAAAATGTTATGTCATAGTTTTTCGGGGATCAAAAACCTCCACATTCATTTCAAAAACATCACATGAGAAACATGTTTTACATACATTACAACATTTAATAGCAAAAGTAAGAGAATGAGACTAATCTACGTATTCGGATTAAGGTGTCAGAACATATTAGGATCCATATTACATGAATCATAACCGTTCAATAAAAAAATAAAATAAGATGAAAAAGTACATGATCAACCACCTGATATAAGGAGTTCATATATCTCACAACACAACATCAATTTTTAAGAAAACTTGTTAGACGTCAGATTTTGCAGAGCACAAAATCCTAGCCAAACACCAAAAATATATACCCGGCTCAAATAAATTGAATCGAATAAAAAGTATGAAAATCGAATAATAATAAGAAAAAGACTGGCCCGGTGCCTAAATTGAACCGAATAAAAGGTATGAAAATCGAATAATAATAAGAAAAAAACTGGCCCGGTGCTTACTCGGGTAAATTTAATCGAATAATAATAAGAAAAAGACTGGCCCGGTGCCTAAATTGAACCGAATAAGAAGTATGAAAATCGAATAATAATAAGAAAAAGACTGGCCCGGTGCCTACTCGGACAAATTTGTTCGGCAAATTTGTTCGGCTCGTTCTGGTCTATCAGTTTTGGCCGGACATAACGTTTTTAATATAAGAACTGAGAGAAAATCTCAAATTGCTTGAATACAACAATTTTTTTAACCTCTTCAATTTGGATTTTGAGCCCTATTTATAGGCTAAATATAAAGATATGAAACTTGATAACCAAGACATAAATCCCCCGATTTTAGGATCTAAATAAGGAAAAAGAATCGGGTTAGAATCTATCTAAATCGGATATGATTTGTTCTGGATTTGTTTCCTTTCCTGAAAACTATGCAAAATAAACAAACTCTTTTCTACTCATCTAGTAAGGTTGACCCCTGGTCTTCTTATTCAATCTCCGGAAATGCTTCTGAATAAACCTGGACTCTGGACCAATCCTACCTTCATTTATCTGGCTTCTGGCCAGGTCGGCCTTTACTAGAGCCGATTCCTGGCCGGGTCGGGCCCTGGTTAACTTGGATTCTGGTCGGATGAGACACCTGATCGGTCTGATTTTTGGTCAGACCAGACACCTGGTTGGTCTGGATTCTGGCCGGGTCGATCCTACTTGAGGTAAGCTATCGATTTGACTTATTCTTCGGGTTAGTCAGACCGCTACGCTAACCATTTGGACTGGTCGGCTAAGTAGGGGATCAACGAAACTGATTTTCAATTCTCGATCAAACCACAATTAGGCGTCAAACAGAAGATTAAGCCACAATTAGGTGTTAAACAGAAAATTAAACCAAACGTATTTCAATTAAAGAAGTGAAAACGACAAAAAGTCCCCTTTTCTCTAAGTTTGATTTGAGGTAAGAACTAATACTTAATTGGCTTTCAGGTAGCCTTCTCTTTCTTAGTATTGAATTCCGATGACCATTGTCAGAGTACTACAAATAGAGATAGAAGTAAGACTGTAAGAGATGCATTGTGGGTTGGTGAAGGAACAACTTTCAGCCTGCCCAAACACCTCCTATTCCAACTTGGAAATTATACATAAACAAAGATGAATAATGTAACTAAATCAAAGCTGATAGTCACGTTGCAGGCAATAACTACTTAAGTGGTTAATGTATCTCAAAATTAAGATCTTTGGTTGCTTCACTTCACATGCATACCATATTCAAGAATTTAGTCATTTTATTATTTCCATGCCTTTAACAAATTAACTTCAGTAATCTAAATGATCGATGATAGAAGTTTATACACCAAAAATGAACACTATGGCCCCAACAAAGAGAGGATGAGTTTATAAATAAAACTACATTCGTTTCTCCAAAAGCTACCAACCATATAAGCTTGAAATTCAGTAAAATAGAATGAGAGAGACGACCATACTACTTCCATATTAATCTTTATTCAAATAATGTTTAACTTTGGTAAAAACCATTCTTCTTTTCTTTCTCATCTCGTCCTTTTTTTATCAAGCATACAAGCAAACATCAAGCAACAATTTTTTTTAATAACAATACTACAAAATGAAGTTTCTAAGATAAATGGGTACAATGTTCTACATCTAAACAAGCAAATATGACTAATATCATCAAAACAAATTAATTTAGTAATTATTGAATAAGAATATGAATTTTTATAGTTACCTGCTCAAGGAGGCGATGCAACTGGTTCTTGGGAAGAAGAATGAGAAGATGATGGTGATTCTATGTGAAGCTCCATAACCATAACAACCAACGATTCTGTCACATTCTCTTCTTGAATTTATTTTTACATGAGATCTTAGCAGTTAGCATCACATATAAGAGATGATTACTATCATTTGCTTTTCTAATTTAAAGGGGGAAGGGTAATACCCAAAATTAATTGGAAAGAAATATTGAAGTCGGTTTCTCTTTTACAGTCTTGGGCATGCGTTTCTCTTGTCAACGGCCGTTTGCCCTTTTTATCTCTCTTTTCTTCTGTTTCAAATGTTTTATTTCTCTCTTTTAAATTTTGCGGTTTTTTTTTTTAAATGAGCCATTTCTAAATTACAGAGCATTGAATTGTTTGCAACGGTTTTTCTCTAAATGAGCCGTTTCTAAATTAAGAGCATTGAATTGTTTGCAATGTTGATTTTTTGTAAACTTTTGAAGAAGGCACACATGGCAGCTTAAGACTCTCCTAAAAAGCTAATGTGGCAAGATTATAGAGCTCCACTTGTCAACACTAGAGAGAGTCAAACCCTCATTTTATAAGTATAAACTAGTATAAGGCCCGTGTAATACACGAGATTTTTATAAAAAAATTAAATAAAAGTTGGTAAATTTGAAAAATATAAATATTATTTATATATTAAAATTAAATATATGATTTGTGCAGTGCATATCATTTAATTGAACATTAAATATAACATAATATGATTAAATAATTATTTAATTGTAGAATTATAATTAGTTCCATTTGTAGAGGATCATAATTTTTTATTTATTATTTTAAAAAGAATATATATTATTATGTCTATTATGTTATTCATCACATCAATTTTTTTTTTGGTTTGTTTTTTATTTTCAACGTCTATAACAAACCTCACCTTTCTTTTCAAATAAATGATAAAAAATGAAAGTCAAAACTTTACAAACAAATTTCATAATTTATTTTAAATCAGATATTCAAAAAAAATATTCAGTTTCATTAATTAATAAGTTTGAACTACCATTTTCAATCAACCCCACCTTTATTTTAATTTTTTTCTATTTATTTATATATTTTCTTTAAACTTTTAAATTTAACAAATTTCAATTATGGAAATAATTTATATTATTGAATTTTAGCATATGTTATTTAGATAAATCTATTAACATTACTATATTATTTAATTAGTAATGTTAATTAGTAACATAAAATTTGAAGTAATTAATTAGCTACATTTAATGTGAAAATATTGTATGTTTGCTTCTTGGTCCTTCTTTTATATATATATATATATATATATATATATATATAAAGATTTTTTTCTATTTATTTATATTTTTTCTTTAAACTTTTAAATTTAACAAATTTCAATTATGGAAATAATTTATATTATTGAATTTTAGCATATGTTATTTAGATAAATCTATTAACATCACTATATTATTTAATTAGTAATGTTTCTTAGTAATATAAAATTTGAAGTAATTAATTAGCTACATTTAATATGAAAATATTGTGTGTTTGTCATGTGGCATTCTTAGTCCTTCTTATATATATATATATATATATATATATATATATATATATATATATATATATATATATATATATATATATATATAAGAAGGACCAAGAATGCCACATTGCTCATACATTAATAAGAAACATTAATAATCTTATCTTATATATATATATAAGATTACTCATACATTAATAATCTTATTAGTAATTTTATGTTACTAAGAAACATTAATAATCTTATCTTATATATATATATATATAAAGATTACTCATACATTTATGTGATATTATTTATACATTTATATCAATATAATCATAATTTTAAGTAATATATACATGTATAGCTAACATAACTAAAATGTATGACTAACATAACTAAAATGTATGACTAATATAACTAAAATGTATGAAAGATATTAATAGTTATCTAAAAATATGTTAATGTAAAGTCAAAAACCTAAAATATATGACTAACATAATATAAATGTATGACTAACCTAATATAAAGATATCTCTAACATAACATAAATGTACAACACTTAGAAGCAAATTTGGACGAATTTGTGTGCGACCTGGTGGCGCGTGCGGACGCATGCGGGCACGTGATGGGCCGGGTCAACTCAAGTGCACGGTTTTAAATCCGTACAACAGATGTATATAAGTTTTTATGCTTAATTAATATCCGCAAACCAAAGAGATTACTTAGTTAATGTGGGTAGTTAATGTGGGGGGTTTTGAATTGAAATCCTTTATCACTTCGTTCGACTTATATATAATGATTTTTCAGCATAGTACAGACTAGAAGGAAACACTACAACAAAAATGCTCAAAAACAACACTATAACAACAACATTTTTAAGCACAAAATGTTGTTGTTTTAAAATTTACAACACTTATTGCTTAAAGTGTTGCGAAAGATATGTATTTTTGGGTCAAACACAACACTTTGACAACATCTTTCGTGAAGTGTTGTATTTGGACGTATTTTTATCAGGAAACGACTACAGTTAGACAACACTTTTATTGGAGTGTCGTCTTTGGGTGAATTTTTTTTACCAAAGTACAACACTTTATGGGAATTGTTGTCTTTGAGCTGCCTTTTTGAGATAATAACAACATTTATTTCAAGTGTTGTCTTTATGTACACTCTTCTAAAATGATAACGCTTGAAATGTGTTATCTTTTAACCATAAATTCATTCATTTTGGAAAGTAGTAAATTTATGATGAAACTGATCGATGTGTGACCTCTTCCAAACAATTATTAATAATCAATAATTATAATAGTATTATTATTGTATTTGAGGTATATAATTATTATTATCGCTTTTTTATTTTATTATTATGATTACAATTCCATTATCTTTTTAGATTTCGTTTATCAGATATACTAATGTTGAATCTCAATTAGCTTATATTGTTGAGAAATTTTTATTTATTTATTGATCATTTTTTAATCATCGATATTGAGGGTAAATTATTGTTGATTCATATTGAGCATTTGTGAATGTTGATAAGTAGTTTACTGATAAATGATGGATAATTTAATTCAACATTTATTGATGAATTATTAATTTTGTTAGATTAATACTATAATCAATTAAATATAATAAGAAATTCATCAAATGGTAAAAAATTAGAAAATTATGCAACAAATTGTGATTCAATATACTTAGGCAATTCCTTAAAAAAAGAACTTGAACTTCATAATTAATCAATAATGTGTAATATTATTATTATTATTAATTTTTTTTAATTTTATTTCATGTTAGGACTAGAGTGTAAAGTAAAAAAAAAAAAAAATTACGACATTTTAATTATTTTATATTAGTATTAGTAATCGTATTAAAACCAAAAATCCTCATATTTTATATAAATTAAATTTGAAAAGTTTAATTATTTTATGATGTTATCTTATATTATTTGCATTAATATTATCTTATATGAACAAACTCATAATTTTAAAAAATAGTATTTTCATAAAATATATTAAAAATATGCACTAGTATATTTTATAATTGTCTTGAAATGAAATTAGATTAAACATTACTAAACATATTAATTAGTCATTAATCTTCCAATTATATATATATATAGAATATTATTACATAAAGCACAAGTGGTCTAGTGGTTAGAGTACCACCATGTTACTCAGGTTTGAATCCCAGACAACGCACAATATTTGCCATGATGATGTGTTTGCACTATGGCGATGTGACGTCAGCGTCCTATTTAATTTAATAGTGTTGTCTATGAGATCTTTCAGCTTTTTTGTTGTAGTGAAATAGCTACATATTAAATTATGGTGATGGTATATCATTATAATTGTACCCTTGATTTTAACTTATTACAATTTTGTCCACCAACACTTGCACGTAAGTTTCAAAAAAAGTCTTTAAATATTTAGTGGGAATACAACGAATTAATTTTTTGGACAAAATGTCCTTATTGTAATAAATAACTCAAAAATAATTCGGTGGTTAAGGAACTGGACTTAAACCGGAGAGAACCGGGTGGAAAGATAACCGGGCGTTGCAAGAAGTGGCTGAATCGGATAAAATTAGTTTGATAGTTAGAGTTTCTATTAGGGTTAACTACAACAAAAAAGATTATTAGTTTTTTTTGTCGCAAAAATATTGATAATTGTCATAAATACATTTTGTAACAACATTTTATCGCAAAATTATTATCTCGAAAGTCTTCTCATAAATAATTTTTTTGCGACATATTGTTGTCGCTAATACATTAACGACAACAATCATATTGTCGCAAATAATATTTTTAGTAATTATTTAATTATTTTTTGCGACAACTTGTTGTCAATTTATATTATCAATTTTTGCATCAATAAGTTGTCACAAAAAATAGACTTTTAATTAAGCGACACATTTTGTTGTCGCTAAAAAAGCTTTTCGCAAATACTCATTTTTGTTTCCAGTGCAACTTCCAGGATTAAGATTCATCCCTATATAATATCTTATGATTTAATTTGATTTTTCATATCTAAACAAAAATTTAGAAAAACCACAAAAATTTAGAAAAAAACACAAATTAAATCGTTACGAGTCTTATATGATCAAATCATATATAAATGTCCACATTCAGATGTCTCCACATCGACGGTCCGGATAAGACAATCACATTCAAAATGTTTTTGCCCGCATTAATGATGTTTTAATTAAAAATCTCACACTTTAATTAATTTCATCACAAACTTAATTAATTTAAGTTTATTATCCATAATCTTAATCCTCTTGTATATAACAATTATGTACTAAGATTATGATTGCATCAAATAAACCAGTGATTTTTTATGAATGTTCATGAAATACATACATACAATAAGCAAAAGAGTTCGAAATAAATATCACATTTATTAATTATAAAAAAATAATTCATAATTATTTTAAGGACACTATTCCTAACAATTAATAATTTATATACAAAATTAATAAAATTCTTAATCATGAGCATTAAGGACTATAATATAAGATTAAGAAAATTATCTTTTGATTAATCATAGTTTAAGAGACACTTATTACTATGAATTCAAGAGATCTAACACTATCTGTTTAGCTAATGATGCATTTGGGAGCCTTCAGCTAAATGAGTATCTCAATAAATTCAATAAAGAATTCCATTAATAATTAATTGTTCGTCCCGAAAATAGTAGATTGTTTTAATGAGCAAATGACTAAATATACTATCAAATACTCCTTCTGTTCCTTTTTAACTGTCCTATTTTATCCATTTACACAAACCAATTTTTTCATTAATTACTTCTCTTTTACTTCTACAACCTTGATTTACTATTTTTTCCATTAATTACCCTCTTAAATAACTGCTTCCATAATTATAGGATTTTCTTGATTTTATCAAACTAATTACCGATACTTATCTTTCATCTTTCATTACGTCTCTTCATGTTTCTTTCTTTCTTTATTTTTTTTTCATGGAAAACTTATTCATCTTCTAAATCCAAATATCATCCTCCACCAAAATGATTCCGCCAAAATTTCACCAAATATCAAAATTACTCCACCAAAATGATTCCGCCAAAATTTCACCAAATATCAAAATTACTCCACCAAAATTTCAATTGAAAAATTAAATTCCCTCCAATTTTCAGCTACAAATTAAAGTTTGTTTACTGTGATGGTGCTTTTAGTTTATGTATTGAAATGACTACGAGACAACAAACACTTCCAAATTTAATTTATTTGAATGTAGATTTGAGTGAAGAAGGAGATGTTTGCAACACAACTTCCGATTTGAACACAATTCCATCCATTGAAGAAGAGGATCATGTGAATAACTTTAATGAAGGTATGCATGATAATATCCTTTTTACGTTATAGTATCAGTAGACCTATTTCATATCTTAATTGTTTTTTTTTTTAATGTCAGGTTCAAGTCATAGTAATAGAAATACTAGAAATTTGACAAATGATGAACGTAGAGCCATATATGAAATGTTGTTACAAAAAAATGAGGACGGTTATTTGAGGAAAAAAGTTACTAGTATTGTAGCTTCTCATTTCTCCATTTCTGTGCGTACAGTTCGACGGATTTGGAAACAGGGAAAGAGTTCAAATGGTAATGTTCATCATCGTAGGACAAAAAATTGTGGACGAAAGAGAATTACTATCGATTTTGCAAAAATACGTGATATTCCTTTAAATAAAAGGACAACTATTCGAGGATTAACATCCGGTCTCAACACGAATAGCACCTCATTGCATAGGCTTAAAGTCAGGTAACATACAACGTCGTACTAATGCTTTAAAACCATCTTTGACAGAAGAAAATAAAATGGCTCATTTAAAATTTTGCATTGAAATGCTTGAAGAGAGTACTAGGCTAGTGGATCCAACTTTTATCAAAATGCATAATGTTGTACATATTGATGAGAAGTGGTTTTGTATGAGTAAAAATAAACAGAATTATTACATGTTGTCGGAGGAAGACAATCCATTACGTACTTGTCAGAGCAAAAATTTTATTCCAAAAGTTATGTTCTAAGCTGCAGTAGCTCGTCCAAGATTTGATCAAAATGGAAATGTGACATTTGATGAAAAAATTGGTATATTTCTGTTGGTTACACAACAACCTACTAGGAGAAATAGCACCAATAGGCCTGAGGGGACAATGGAGACAAAGACAATCACTACAAGAAAATTGCTCGACAGTGACGGAAAAATCTGTCACTAAAACCAAAAATTCTGTCACTAACATGTATTAGTGACGGATTTGTGACGGAAAATTTCTGTCAAAAGGAGCTTTGTCACTAAATTTTAGTGACGGATTTTATTCCATCGCTAAATTTTTGATAGAATTTCCGTCACTAAGATAAAAAATTCCGTCACCAGATTTGGTCTTCATTTTGACTTTCTGGTACGAAATTAGTGACGAAAATTATCCGTCACTGATTTTAGTGACGAAATTTTTCTGTCACTAAAATCGTAGTACTGACGTGTCATGATGACATGTCATCACACCACCGACACGTCATCATGACACATCATTTGACTTGTCAGCATGACACGTGTCATTTTCCGTCACCAGATTTGGTCCTCATTTTTGACTTTCTGGTATGAAATTAGTGACGAAAATTATCCATCACTAAAATCGTAGTACTGACGTGTCATGATGACACGTCATCACACCACCGACACGTCTCCATCACTAAAATCGTAGTACTGATGTGTCATTATCCATCACTAACCGACACGTCTCCGTCACTAAAATCGTAGTACTGACGTGTCATTATCCGTCACTGATTTTAGTCCGTCACTGATTTTTCCGTCACTAAAATCGATGTTTTTCCGTCACTAAAATCGTAGTACTGACGTGTCATGATGACAGGTGTCATTTTCCATCATCAGATTTGGTCCTCATTTTTGACTTTCTGGTACGAAATTAGTGACGGAAATTATCCATCACTAAAATTGTAGTACTAGATCTAGCTTTCAACAGCGTAGAACACATTATGAGAGATGTTGAAGGGGGCTGGTTGCTCCGTAGTACTGGGGTTGGTTGCTCCGTAGTAGAACACAACACATTATGAGAGATGTTGAAGGGGGCTGGTCGTAGTACTGGATCTAGCTTTCAACAGCGTAGATCCGTTTATGAGAGATATTGAAGGGGGCTGGTTGCTCCGTAGTAGAACACATTATGAGAGATGTTGAAGGGGGCTGGTCGTAGTACTGGATCTAGCTTTCAACAACGTAGATTCCGTCAAAAATATTTTGTGACGGAATAATCCATTACTACATAATTTTGATGGAAAATTCCATCAAAAAGGAAAATAAGTATATTTATAATTTTTTAAAAATTTGAATTCATGTAGTGACAGATTTATATCCGTCACTACATAATTTTGAGGGAAAATTCCGTAAAAAAGAAAAATAAGTATATTTATACTTTTTTAAAAATTTGAATTCATGTAGTGACGGATTATTCCGCCACAAAATAGTGACGGATTTATATCCATCACTATTTTGTGGCGGAATAATCCGTCACTACATAATTTTGACAGAATTCTTGACGGAAAAGTTTCCGTCAACAATTTCCGTCACAAGTCCGTCACAAAATCTTTTCTTTCACTATTCTCTCACTATTCCGTAATAAATTTTTGACGGAATATTTCCGTCACTAAAATCCGTCACTATCGGGCAGTTTTCTTGTAGTGAATTACTTCGGTAACTAGGGACGTTATTCGCTCATTCATGATAGAGAAGGTACTACTTGCCATCAAGGAGAAATGGCCAATGCAGGATCGTGAATTGCCAATTTTTATTCAACAAGATAATGTAAAAACACATATTGATGAGAGTGATCCATTATTTTGCCAAGTAGCTCAACAAGATGGGTGGGATATTTGTCTGATGTGTCAACCTCCTAACTCTCCGGATTTAAATGTTCTTGATCTTGGTTATTTTAGAGCTATCTAGTCACTATTTCACAAGGAGAAGTCTCATAATATTGATGAACTTATTTGTGATGTGTTGAAGTCATTTGAGGACTATTCAGTCGTGAATTCTAATCATATCTTCTTGACGCTACAACTTTGCATGGTTGAAATTATGAAGGTGAAGGGATTAAATAATTATAAAATCCCACACATCAACAAGGAAAAGTTAGAGAGGGAATGAAGGCTTCCGGTTCAAATAAAATGTGATTGTAATTTAGTATTGGAATCATTATCTTTTATTAGTCAAAGATGATGTAAATATTTTGGTATTGAAAACATTGTCTTTGATAAAAAGCGCAACTAATGGTTGATGATTCATAATATTAGTGGAGTTTGAATTTTTAGTACTTAAGGAATCATTTGCTTAATTAAACTTTATTAAATTCGTAAGTTGTTGTAATGGACAGGAGATTGAAATATTGCAAAGATATTATGATGATAATATCATCATATCCATCTTTTAAAAGTACTAAAACAAATTTATATGCATAATATTGTCATATCCATCTTTAACGTCTAATCATAATTTGGAAGATAAATATGCAACATTATCTTCATCACCATGTCTAATAATAATTTGGAAGATAAACCTGTAACATTATCTTCATCACCTCATATATGTATTTTTTTTCAAAGCATTCTTCATCGACCGGAAACTTGTTCAAATCAAAGTCATGAACAACAGGAAGATTTATGTCGAAGTCTCTTGTAGCCGCCATAATATCTTCATTAGGATTAACCAACTTCTCTTCATTAGGCATCACCTTCATATCTTCATTAAGATCCACAAATTTCTCTTCTTTTACCTTCGAATTCTTCATGGCCCACACTTAAAATCTTGGCAATATAGTATAGTTAAACCATCTATATATATTCATTTGAACAACATTTACATATAAGACTAGTCTTAATTTTAGTCTTGAGAATAAAAAAGTTTATAAATGTAGTCAAGATAATGAATTAATGAGTTTATAATCACAAGAATTGTAGTATTCCACAATGTTCATTTATTAGGGTAATTGATGAAAAAAAGAAGGTAAAAGAGTATCAATAATGACATAGTGACAATTAAAAAGGAACGTCATATTGGATAAAATGGGACACTAAAAAAGGAACGGAGGGAGTATTTAATTTATGAGTTGCACTCTTGTGCACCTAATGTACACATACACGTGGGTCAGGTTTGGGTTTGGGTCGATCCGGATCCGCGCATTTTTTTTTTATCTTAACCTTTATGTTATATAGTCATACATTTAAGTTATATTAGTCATACCATTATGTCTAATATCATACCGTTATTTAATACTTTTAACTCTAAAAAAACTCTAATTTTGTCACAATTTGTACATATTTACTTTTATGTGATATTACTTATACCTTTATATCAACATAGTCATACATTTATGTAATATATAAAGGTACAACTAGCATAACTAAAAGGTATATCTAGCATAACTAAATGTATGACCAACATAACTAAAAGGTATGAAAGGTTAATATGTTTGTTTAAAGAAAATGTTAAGGTACAACTAACATTACTAAAGATATGACTAACGTAACTAAAATATATGACTAACACAACTAAAAGGTATTACTAACATAACCTAAATGTATGACATTTGGAGCATGTTTGGGCGAATTTGTGCGCGACTTAGTGGCGCGTGCGGGTGGGTGGCTGCGCGTGGTGGGCCAGATCGACTCGAATTCATGGACCCTAGATCCGTGCACCAAGTGCACAAATTTTTTTGTGTTAATCTATTACCCTTTATACCACCAAGTATAAGTTTAAATCTATTTCTATCACTTTTTTTAACCGAGTCAAATGTAAATAGTGGATGAGTTGATATAAGACTGATTTCTACTTTTCTACTATTGCAGTGTGATGGGATTGAAGCCATGTAAAGTTTACATGAAAATTTCTTCTAAAGAGTAAATGGTCAAGAAACAATTTTCATGTAAGCTTATATTTCATAGGGTTACACGAAAATTGATCAATTTTCTTGTAATTTTTATTTTTATTTTTTTGGGGTTACACGAAAATTGATATGAAACATAAGCTTACACGAAAATTGTGTATGTCAGTGAGTGCGTTGTTATTTTTGACTGGACGTTGGGTGGGCGGCCACATAAAGTCTCATGAAATGGAATAAAGTATGGGTATTTTTGTCTTTTACTATAAATTATGGTATTTTAGAACATTTTATTATATTTAGTGATAAAAAGACACCACTTTATCTTCATTGTGGTATATTGGACTCTGAACCCTTGTTTTAGTCGGCCCTAATCAAATGACAACATATCCAATCTATTCGGTTTTTACAATATAATGATTGGTTGCTCACTATTTAATTGGACTTATTTTTCAACAATAAACCTAATTTTGAATTATAGAGTTATGACACGACCAATTTTGATGGCATAAAATGTTGAATTGAATCGTAATAATCTGCACTTGGGTCATTTTCTTACTTTTGAATTATTAGTCATTTTCTTACTTACAATTTTTTTTCCTATTACTACTTTTTCAATCTTAAATTGTTAACCAACCATTAATGAGTAAAGACTAACCAACAGAGGAAGATGTAAATATCAAGCTTTTGTACATATTTTTTCTTTTGTTTCAAACCTATTCTGGACTGGGTTCACTTCTGTATGGACCTATTTTCTTTTTGGATTTGTACGAATCAACCACTCCAAAAAGGGCCCATCATTATACCCACGGCTCCTCTAATTTGGGCCTAAGCCCAAAACTATTTTTCAATTTTCCTTTTTCCAATTTCCAAAAGTGTATATATATTATATATTCCAACTTCCAACGGTCATTTTCATTCATCAATACTTTCAAATTATTTGTGGGTACAAATATGAATAAGGTAACTTTGGGGCTAAATTGTAAAATTTATCGGGTCAAAAATTGAATACCAAAATATTTCTTCTCCATTGTTTTATTTTTCAAACCTCCCTTTCCCCCTACTCTCTCTCTCTCTCTCTCTCTCTCTCTCTCTCTCTCTCTCTCTTACATGAACAAAACCAGAAGCCCTAAGATTCTCACTACTACAGTATTGCCACAAAAGTTTGCTAAATTACAATTCAGCCTTGCAGCCGATGCAAGACTTCATAGGCTCTGTTCGCCGATCACTAGTTTTCAAACCCTCCGGTGAAGAACCTTCCGCATTTGGAGGAATCGTGGAAAGAATCGGGTCGAGCATCCGGAAATCGCGAATTGGAATCTTTGCGAAGCCTCCGGTTCACGCGCTGCCTCCAATTGTAACGCCGCCGCGGAGAACTGCCGTGAAGTCGGCGTCTATGGTGGAGGAAGATGCGACGCTGCCGCCTATGGAACAAGGCTCTGTGGAAGAGGAGGAGGCGTCGCTGCCGCCAATGGAACGAGGCTCCGTGGAAGAGGAGGCGAGTTTAATTACTGAAAGAAATGTGGAAATGCTCGTTTCCAAAGCAGAAAAGGAAGAAAAATCAAAGGAGGTTTTATTGCCGCCCCCGATCCGGTGGAGGAAGGGAGAGTTGATTGGGTGCGGCGCGTTTGGGAGGGTTTACATGGGGATGAATCTTGATTCGGGTGAATTGTTAGCTGTGAAAGAGGTCGGTATTGTTGATCTTTTTCTTTGCAGTTTGCAGAACTTTTGATCCCTTATTTACTGAGGAATACTTGAGTAATTGTGCAAAATTAGTAACATGTTAAAAGTTTCTAATATTCTTGATGATCACATTACCAAAAAGTTTCTAATGTCTCCTGCATTATTTGTTTGGGTTCTCTATATGATGATTAGTTTCGTTTCTATGTTTTCTCTTTGTTGAATACAGGTTGCAATCTCAAACAATAGTGCTTCAAAGAAAACACAAGTAAGTATGTTTTCAGCTGATTTATTTTTTTCTAAGTTTATGTGCAGTTCGGATTTTGACGAAATTATTGTTGTTGCGCAATTTGCTGTATCATTTCTCTCTATGAAAATGTCAGGAATATATCAGCGAGCTTGAGAAAGAAGTGAACTTACTGAAAAATCTGTCACATCCAAACATTGTGGTGAGCCAAGATACACTGTACTGTTTAAAAGCATGTATGTTTCAGTCTATGATCTGAGTGTATGTTGTCTTGCTCCTCAGAGATACTTGGGAACTGCTAGGGAAAAGGATTCATTGAATATATTACTGGAATTTGTCTCAGGTGGATCCATCTCATCTCTCTTGGGAAAATTCGGGTCTTTCCCTGAGTCTGTAAGTGATCAGCCTATGTTCTGTACAAATATCAGAAAGTTAAGGCATCTTGCATACTGAGACGATAATCCTTTAATCATGTATATAATCAGTTACTGGAAGTCTATAATTGTTAATTAAACGCTGTGATATGTCACTTTTCTTCATCCATTTTTGTTTACCAATTGGATTACAACAAATGTACACCAATCTCATCTCCAACCTCCGTATTTGCATTTCAGGTTATTAGGATGTACACGAAACAACTTTTGAAAGGGCTAGAATACCTTCATGCAAACAAAATTATGCACAGGGACATCAAGGTAGTTTCTTTCTGTTCTAATGTTATTTGTAATCGTAGATCTGCCTTTGATGCTGAGCAGCTTCCTAATTATGAAAATTGGATTGTTTATAGGGAGCCAATATTCTTGTTGATAATAAGGCGTGCATCAAGCTTGCTGATTTTGGAGCATCCAAGAAAGTTGAAGTATTGGTATGTTGTTCTTCATTATTCACAGCTTTTCCTATTGCTCACAACGCATGCTGCATTCTAACAACATTGTGAATGCTACTGCAGGCTACTGTGACTGCTGGTGCTAAATCAATGAAGGGTACCCCATATTGGATGGCTCCTGAAGTTATTGTTCAAACTGGTCATAGCTAGTGAGTAGTAACATACATCTCAGTTCTTTGAGCTGGTGAAAGTTAGTCTTTATTAATTGCTGCACATTCATTCAATTAACACTTACAGCATAATTCACTTGTTCAAATCTGTATCTTTTTATGTAGCTCCCACTGTACAACTATTCTAAATTCTTAAAGGACAAAAAAAATTCATTGTATAGTATAACCATGCATTATCTATGCCTCGTTGTAGGATGATAGTTTTCAATTTCTCTAGATAATGATTTTATAGGTTTATGTCACGAAAAAGCTTGGCAATATCAGATGCAATGGAACACTGTTGTTGAAATATTGCAGGAGTAATTGGATGCCTCTGCAAATCTCTATTTAGTGGATAATGCATGAAAAGGTGCATTGGTACCAAGCCAAATAACATCATACATGCTATAAATTGATGGGTATAGCTAGGAAGTGCTGCTACATTCTGCATAGAACATGCATTATTCTAATCCCTTCAACCTATTGAATTGTCTTCTCCTATCAACGTGCTATTCCCATTCCTGATTTGCTTTCTCTTCACACACTGCTCCTCCTACTACCTGTCTTATGTGAATTCTTTGATTAAATTGTTGCAGCTCTGCGGATATATGGAGTGTCGGATGCACCATTATTGAAATGGCTACTGGAAAGCCTCCTTGGAGCCAGCAATATCAGGAGGTATGCCCATAGTAATGTTGTGAATACACTGATGGTGAGATGACTATTTCATGTGCTAGCATCTTCTAACAGTTGATGCCATTTTAGGTTGCTGCTCTTTTTTACGTAGGGACAACTAAATCTCATCCTCCAATACCAGAACATCTATCCACTGAAGCGAAGGACTTCTTGTTGAAATGTTTACAGAAGTATGTGGCTTATGTTAGCATTTTCTATTTGTTAGAATGCTTAAGTTGGCCTTTTAGCCTTTAGGCAGCTGCTAATGTCTTTTGAAGAATAATATAATGGTATAAGTTAATCTTTTACTTGTTTCTCTCCTGCTCTTACTGGAGTCCTCATGTTCAATTTTGTAAATCATTGCAGGGAACCAGACCTGAGACCTACTGCATCAGAGTTGTTAAAGGTAGTGCCAAATTTAGGAAATTTAACTTTCTCATTGTTACCACTGCACTAAGTTACTATTGCCATGGGACCATGATACCAGTACAAGCTGCGGTAATATTATATTTTGAAACTGTACAATTTATTATGTGGTAATCTTGTCTAATGACATTCTGTTGTTATTTTCAGCACCTATTTGTAACTGGAGAATGTCGAGAATCCCATCTCATTATTCACCATTCAGTTGCGGTGAGCAGATGCACTTTTCCATGATCTATAGTTATTAGCTCTGTAGGCACAATCTTTACTAATCATCTGAACATCTGGATCAGCGAGATGGTTTTGGAAAGCGGACGGCAGATCTCGGGGTTGAAATTAATAAATCGTAAGTGCTTTATGGTGAAATTGTTATAACCTACAAGCTTGCTTGAACTTGTTGTTTTAAAGGATTTGTTCCTACTGCAGGATGAACCTAGATGCAAAGAGGTCTTGTAATGGTTTCAAGGATGATGGCGATCTAGGTGGCACCAGATGCTTGAGTATACATCCTGAGCAACTGTCAGGAGTATCCATGTGGCAACCAGTCAATTTTGATGATGACATGTGCCGAATCGATGACGATGATCTTGTACTTGGTGCATCTAGGAAATTTACATCAACTATTGTTTCTAGTGATTGTAATCAGGTTGAAGTAACACCTTAGTTTTCGTTTGAAATTTGATAACCCATTATCAGTCCATGTAAGATATGAATATAGTGCTGATTAAGTTTCTGTATGGACGTCTTTCTATGCAGAGTTTTAATCCAATGTGTGAGCCCAATGATGATTGGCCGAGCACATTTGCTAAAAGTCCAGAGGTGAATAAAAGCAGAACAGGGTCGTTTCTGAATCAAACTGTTGATTCTGGAAATGTATTTATCTCTTCCAGTGAGGTTGATGGATTCACATTTCCAAAAGAGCAATCAGGAGCAGAAGATGATGATGAAGTAACTGAATCAAAGATTAGAGCATTTCTTGATGAAAAGGTATTTTTACATTGGATTTTTTATTTCCCTTATATTGTCTGAGTTCAGATATAATTCAACTTGTCCAGTAAAATATAAATCTTACAGTTGCATAGATATTTAAAAGACTAAGCTAGAGTCCAGGGGTACTTTATTTTGATGACAATTTCCACATGTTTCCCAGAAGTTACATTCAAATATACAACCGGAAATTTTATTAGCACTCTTCTTTTTTTCTCCTTTCTCCCATTTTCTTTGGAAAACAAACCCTTATTCATGTTTTCTATGCTGCTTTCTTGTAGGCATTTGAACTGAATAAGCTGAAAACACCTTTGTATAAATTCTACAATTCCTCGAACGTTGCTGGTCCAACGAGTCCTGTAGGTGATGGAAACAAGGAAAATGTTTCAAATAATTGCAACTTACCTCCAAAAAGCAAGTCACCTAGTAGAGTGGATTCCAGAAGACCTATTGGCATTGATGTCGAGTGCAGTTGTTCAAGACGTGCATCAAATATTAATAATATAAGCTTTCGAGCCTCTCAGCGGGAGCCACTAACTACACAGTATGGAAAATATCTTTAATTTTACATATCTTCTTGCTTAGATTTTTGTATCTTCTATAGCTCGAGATTGTGACCCCCATTCTCTTGGGCTAGGTTCATTGAGATACAGAGGAAGTGGAAAGAAGAACTAGATGAAGAGCTTAAAAGGAAAAGAGGTAAGTGTTTCTATATATAATTCCTGAAACTGTACTCTAGCTTTTTCTTTGTTTCTTCTTCTTGGGGTACTCACTTAAGCTTTCATGTAAACTCCATTCAGAAACCCCTTTCCCTCCCCTGCAGTCAAGCTTGAATAAGAATTGTTTACGAGTGTTTCTGCTACTATGATCTTGATCTCTGTATAAGTGGCATCCTCTTTGTTTCTGTATGCTTGTAGTTGCTTCTGTGTATAACCATCTCTAAGCAGAATTTATATGAATGTCTCATTTATAACCATCTCCTTCTTGAACTAAGCCATCAACTCGTGAGATTCTGATTTTTTAGTTTACATATGATACATTCACAATACTTAGTTGAGATAAATTTCTGTATTGCAGAGCTCCTGCGTCAATCTAGCGCAGCTAAAACATCATCTCCAAAGGATAGACTTTCGAATCGACATAAGAGATCGATCAAGGCTTGCATCATCTCCAGGGAACTAACTTAAAATGCAAGTTTTCTATGGTATCTTAAAAATGGTACAGTTGCTCTTTGCAGCCTTCTCCAAGCAAATGAGAAAATGATTTCATTGCCACTAGTGAGAATTTATTGAATGGATTGCAATGCCTTTGAGCAAATCAATTTTTGTTGTGATGCTCGTGGTGTATACATATATCCCGTTTTCTCACTCAAGTTGTACGTAGATAGAGGTCGCCTATCTGAATTTTAGTTTTCGACACGATCAATGAGTGGCTACTTGGCCATATCATATCATATCATCATGTACTTTCAAGTGTAAAATTTACATCAATCTTTGAGAAAACGAACTCACTGTAGGTATTAAGTTACTTCTTCTTGCAGTAAATAGTAATGTGATAGGAGTTTTGTTTGATTGGAATAAATGTGTATTATAAAGCTTTTGTTTAATAAATTGTTTGATATTCTTGCATTATATTTCATATTGTTACACATATAATACTATGATATATATAACACTAACTTTGGCTGATCTTAGCTATTATGACTGGGTTTTTTGTGTTACTCTTCTACCAAACTATTTATTCCTACATCCAACAAAATATCAATTTAACAATGAAAAACTATATCATTATGATTTAAAAAAAAAAAAAAAAAAGGGAGTTGCTATTTCGAAAGAATTTATTTGGATAGAAAAAGGTAAAGGAAGGGTAAAACAGTAATTTTCATAGAAGTACAAATTGTAATTTCCCAATATATCCTATTTAATTTTGAATTTGAATTTCAAATTTGTAAACTATTTTCTCTCACTTAATTAATTATATTATCATGGTTCTAATACATGGAGCTTGAAATAGACGTGGGCACAGTTCCGGTTCCGAACTGTGGTCAATAGTTTAGTTTAACCATTGACCTAGTTCCGATTTCAAAATCAAACCAAAATCGCGTTTTACATGGTTCGGTTACGGTCTGTGACTTTGTAATTGAGTTAGAACTGGCAGTTCTGATGAGATTTTTCAAATAAAGGGTTCAGATCATTCTACTGTTTGAGATCAATTGCTGAAATTTAAAAAAGAAAAATGACTCTTGAGGTGGAACTGACGATTAGAACCAGAACTACCATTCCAAAACCGAACTGTCTATTCCAACAACTATTTTATAATTTTTTTCTTATATAAACAAAGAACCATGGAACCGTTAATTCCAAAATTGAAACCATATATTATACAGTTCGGTTTCAATTCCCCTATTTATGAAACCGGAAATCGGGGGTTTCGGAACCGAACTGAACTCTGTCCACGTCTAGTTTGAGACTCTACCCATCAAGCTTTTTTCTCTCTTTCATAATAAGGCACATGAGCTTATTTTCTAAAGAGGGCCGGCTATCCGCACCCCGACAATTACTAAACACATCCCACAAAATTAAATAGAAAAGAAATGAAATATGTAAAGACATTTATACCCTTACTATTATTTTTATATACAATATCAATTAATTAATACTTTACTATACACATCCCAAATTGAAAACACACCCTATTTTGCAACACACCCATTTGTAATACACCAATTCCTCTTCTTCTTCACATCTTTTTTTCTTGCAAACCCATTAAAACTCAACACAAATCTCCAAACCCTTACCACCCTTCAACGTATTCAAATATCATCATGTCTCAAGAAAGAGTCGAAGAGTTGGACAATGTAAGTTGTTTAGATGTTTTTGACCGTTCGTTTTTGTGTATTTTGAGAAAGAAAAAATTTGTACGTGACGCGATCGGCCTGTAATAGCTGAAATTATTGAAGTATGTTCGACCATCAATGGCCGAACGTAGTGAAATATGTTCGACCATAAATGGCCGAACGTATTACGTTTTGTTCGAACAATAGTCGAACATCTCTATATGTTTTCAGCTATTGTTAGTCGAACATGCAAATTTTTATAAGTTGATTTGTTTTTTATCAATGTATTTACTTGTACATTTCATACATTATAGGAAATCGAATCAAATGAATCTAGAATGAGCATTGTGAACGTCATCAATCCAATGTATGAGCAGATTGATTTTTCAGAAGAATTTAGAACGAATGAACTATTCGATGATCGTGAAGCGTTGGTCAATTAGGCAACTAGGGTTGGAATTCGTTTGAACATGGTTGTGTTGGTTAGACGATTGAATAGTGGAGACAGTGATAGGTGAGCTTGGGTATTTTTAGGGTGTGAGCGTGGTGGTAAGTATCGTCCATCGAAGACAAAAGTAGACAATTCTAGCGATGTTGAGAAGAAGTCGTTGAAAGGGCGAAATACTGGCACGAAGAAGTGTGATTGTCCTTTTATGCTGAAAGGAGTACAGTTGAAAGAGATTGGCCAATGGTGCTTGATTGTTCAATCTGGATCGCATAATCACCAAATGGGGGTGAACTTGGTCGGACACTCATTTGCAGGTCGACTAACAAGTGTTGAAGATCAACTTGTTCGTGACTTGTCTATGAATAATACCAAACCAAAAGACATATTGAGTACGGTCAAATTTTCATTTCCGGAGAATGAGTCGACCTTGAAGACCATTTATAATGCTCGATAAAAGCATAGAGTTGTCGAGCATGGAGGCCGTACTCAATTACAATTTTTATTGGGAAAATTGGAGTAGGAGAAGTACTACTACTTGACCAGGAGATGTGGTCAAACGGATAGTGTTACCGATCTATTTTATGCTCATCCGACATCCGTGGAGTTGTTACGTGCATTTTCTTGCGTGTTATTGATGGATTGTACCTATAAGATGAATAGGTATAGGATGTCACTGTTGGAAGTAGTTGGTGTCACATCTACAAACTTAACTTTCTCAGTTGCGTTTGTGTATTTGTCCCACGAGCGTGAGGACAACTACAGATGGGCACTAACTACGTTGAAAGGATTGTTCAACGAAGGATGCACACCGAAGGTCATTTTAACCGATCGAGAGTTAGGGCTCATGAATGCTATCTCGGTTACGTTCCCCGACTCGAAGTTGTTGTTGTGTCGGTGGCATATCAACAAAAATATTCTGACCAATTGCAAGTCAGTTCTCGGCTGGAATGAGAAGTGGGAACAATTCAACCATTCTTGGAATGTGTTGGTATTAGCCGAGGATGAACACAAATTCAATGAGTTGGCTAGGAGACTTGAAACTGACTACAGAGAATATCCTAAGGTTGTTAACTATGTCATGAAGAACTGGATCCATCCGTATAAAGAGAAGTTTGTCTCCTGCTGGACTGACAATATCATGCATTTTGATAACACTTCTACTAGCAGGTAGAATCTTTTATAGATGAATAACTACAATTATTGAAGTTTTGTGTTATGATTTATGTGACTTACGTAATTTTTTTCTTCATAGGGCCGAGAGTGCACACGCCAAACTAAAAAAATAATTGGGATCGAGTCAAGAAAATTTTGAGACGTCGTGGGAAAGAATTCATCATCTCCTCATCACGTCGCATACGAATGTGAAGGCCTCTTTCGAACAAAATCTTCATGTGGCTCCACATAGGTATGTTTCTCCTTTGTTCAAGAATATTCGAGGATTGGTATCTCATCATGCACTTAGTAAGATGTTTGAGGAGATGAGTGACATGGATAGTTGTGGTGTAGATCCTCTCATTTGTGGTTGTGTGTTGAGGACATGTGGCTTGCCTTGTGCCCACGAACTGGGGGAGTTGATTAGGGATGGACAAGTTGTCCAACTTGATATGATTGACTACGTCTGGAGAAAGTTGGATTGTCAACCTGCAATGTGTGAAGACTCAGTGAATGTTGATGTTGGCAATCGTTGGAATGAAACAGTCGGTGATATCAATGACATGTTCGGTTCGGCCTCGGAGTCTCATAAATTGTTGATGCTTAAAAGATTTCGGGAGATATCCATCCCGTCAACAAGTTCACTGCAAGAACCCCAAATGATCACACGTCCCCGTGGTAGGCCTAGCAAAACGAAGTTCAAAAAAGAGTCATCGACAAAACGTGATCCTAGTAAGTTTGAATACGTTGAATCATTTCACGACAGTTGCCCCTCACTTGTCGACTCAAATACTTACATAGGTGACTCCGCAAAGGCCACGCCCTTGTTCTCGGCCTTGAAGAGGAAAATGCTTCCAATAAGGTGAAAATCTGTTCGCAAAGGTGGTGATGAAGTCTTCGTTGAACAACTACCCCCTATCATGCGAGGCCACGTCTTGGATATAAAAAATCCATTGGGAGACGGCCATTGTGGTTTCAGGTGCATAGCCCACGGACTCGGATTGGGAGAGAACTCATGGGTACAAGTTCGTAGCGATCTAATAGAGGAGATAACAAATTTTGGATGGTTATACAAGAATATCATCGGTATGCACGACCGGATTGAACAGATAACTACGAACTTGACTTGCTACGAAAAGTCTGTTTACCAAATCAATTATTGGTGGGCATTCCCTGAAATGGCCTACTTGGCTGGCAATGCTTACAACATGACCATTATACACCTCTCCAGAAACCTGTCGGTAACAAATACCAACGAAGCCTCGACTTATATGCATGACCCTAGTTGCCAACAATCATTACGTTCAGGTAAATTACTATGGTTTTTTGTTTTGTTTTACTTGATGATCAATTATATAGTGTGTCTCTTACGTAGAATGTATTTGCATTGTTTGTAGGTAAAATTGGCTGACGACGCACCATTACCTCAAATTATTGATCAGTGGTTTGAAACTCGGCTACCAGTTGCAAATGGGTGGTCTAAAAATTTTAAAAAATGAATCATGGATTATGCTCTTCAAAGTCGTAGTGAAAGCTCATCGATGGGTATTGCGTCAATTGATATAGATGATGACTAGATTTATATAAACATTTGGTTTTTTTGTTATAAACATTTGGTTTTTTTGTATGAAACAATATTTGACAAAATTTCATCTTGTAAAGTTGATCGGTTGATGTTTGAACAATGGTTGCGATATCTAGAATTTGATACAGGTTTTCATCATATCTTGTTCCGTTGGAATGTAGTGTGCAATATATTAAGTTCAAATGAGGAGATTTTTAACCTGTTCAACCAACATTGTTCGAACAGTCTATATGGTGTTCGACCATTGGTCGAACATATTGTCTTATGTTCGAACATTTGTTGAAAGAATTTAGACAATTAAAACCCTAATTTTCTTCCTGTTCGACCAACACTGGTCGAACTATTCTAAATGTGTTCGAACACTATTAGAATGAAGCATAGAGTGACAAACCAAGGGTCGAACGAAGCATAGAGTGTTTGACCAACACTGGTCGAACAGATGTAGATATGTTCAAACACCACCGGTCGAACAGACCAAAAATGAAGGGAAAAATCAATTTCGTTATGTTCAATTTATTGGGTATGTCTATACAAAAGCATATCTTTTGAAATCATGAAAATATTGTCCTAACGTAACAGAATTTGAATCAATAAAGTATTGATCGAGCGCGATAAAAGATGGTATATTTGAACCAATAACAAAGTATTCATAATCAAACAAATTCACAGATAGTTAAATAACAAATAACATGGGCTGAAATTGTTTTCTCAAATAGTTCACAACCCAACAAGAACGCAATATTTTAATCTCTACGACCCCGGCGAGAAGTCCTAGATGAGGCCCGTCGTGACGACTCAGGTTGGTCCTCGTTATCGATCCTCAATACACGATAGGCCCCAACAATATCCAGAATGTATACGTTTGCATCGAGCACCTTCCTGTTGTTTAGCCACTGCTGGTAGAATGACTCTAAATGTCGGACGGCCGTTCCAATCATCTCCTACGGTTGCGGCCCTTGAGGTCGAGGAGGTGGAGCATGTCGATCGACAATCAATTTTGGATTTTGGATCCTCGGATGCGAAACCAAATTGTACCATTCCATGTAATCATCCGAGCACTCCCATGGTGGACTAGCACGTCTCCCACGACTATCTAGCATGAGGACATGGTTCCTCCAAACTCGAAAAAACGCTCCGAGGGCGTCCCAAGTGACTTTGTATTGCTTGTCATTCTTTCCCCGTCAGGCAATCAAGGGCATAAGTGGTTCATCAGGAATGCGTTGGACGTAGCCAAATTTGCGAAGCACACGATCAGGATGATATGGCTCCACCGTCTCGAAAGATCGTATACACCCTTGATAGAAAGTGACTTCATCCAATGGATGTTGATTCCCTACGTCACTGTAGGGCATCCAATTAACCTACATATACCAACAAATATCATGACTATTTGGCTTTTCATAACTCAAAGGAAAAAAATGAACTTGAACAAACCATTAAATACTCACGTTTGTTGCCGACATGTTGTCCAAAACTTCTCGAACAGACATCAACCGATCAAGATTTCCACCGTAGTGGGATCGCATTCTCCATTTATTTACAAACGGCTCATGCGGCTGATAGTTCACGTTGTGTGTTGGCCTGAAGACTGGAAAGTACTCGTATATCTAACCCTGAAATAATTTTGAAGAAAGAATGGTTTAATAAATCAATTTAAAGACGAAATGCAACAAATGAAATCAATTGTACCTCGAGAATGGTCAAGTAACCACTCATTTGTCGAACCCCACTTCGAGAGGTGAGTTCGAGCTGTCGATGCAAATACGCCAAGGCAGCTGCTCCCCACGCGTATGTATCGACGCGGTCTAGACGGTCTAAAAGTCGAAGGATCTTCGTATTAGCCCTCATTCCAGTCTTGTCAGAAAAGATCATGCATCCCAACACAAACCATAGATATGCCCGAGCAGAAGAGGTCAATGTGTCTGGATCGTTTGAAGATGTCTGCCCTTCAAACCGAGACCGGAGCCACTCAAATTTGACGCTGCTTCCTCTAATACCAGAAAAGGCTTCCAGTGCGACTCTGTCCTCGACTCCTAACAACCTTCTCATCAAGACATGGGCAAGTTCAGGTCTATTCCTAGTCGTAGGTAACATGACCGGGTACCCATTCACCGGGAGCCGGTGATACAACATACATCATCCAAGGTGATGGTCATCTCACCCCATAGCATGTGAAATGTGTTGGTCTCCGGTTGCCAACACTCCACGAAAGCACAAATGAGGTTCTTGCTTGGCGTCTTATATGACAACCACCTCAGATTTGGAATTTTCAAACACCTAATCATTAACCTCCTGAAATCCTCCGACACAATGTTGAAATTCCATGTCTCCATCTTAGTCGTGTGACACCAACACTTGAGAATCGGCCTGTCAACCCCATGCCAAATATAATACGCAACATGTGTTTTGAAACTCGGTATGAGTGTCTAATCAACAGGCCCTCCGGGGCATGCCTCCGTCAAAAGCTCATCCTCCTCTGATATATCCCCTTGTGCATCCCCTTCAACCTCATCCCCATCTGTTTCATCTTCGGCCTCCTCACCGGCTGACTCTTCTTCATTGGCTTCCGATTCAACATATTCAATTATTTGAAGATCGGGTACAGGTGCAATCGGTTCCTGTTCCACAGGAGCATCTGTCTCCTCATTTCTACACCTTCTGTTCGAGGCAGTAGGTCTCCTCCTTCGATAAACTCTATCTTGTCCTGCAATATTTGTCAAACCTGAGTGAATGAAAGATATACAGAATAATACAAGACTTAGTACTAGGTCTGTTCGACCAACAAAATTTGAACACCACAGTTTAAGTTCGACCATCATTCGAACAGTGAAGAGATTGTTCGACCATAGTTCGAACACATCACTATACGTTCGACTTTAAGTCGAACAATAAGAGCAATGTTTGAACACTAGTCGAACAATACACAACGCATTCGACTAGTAGTCGAACACATCCAAACAACTTCGGCGCACCAGGGCCGAACCGTCGCGCCCAGAAACTCCAAAACTCGAAATCACGATTTCATTTTTCGACCCTAAATCTACAATAACTACACATGTTTTCAACTAAAATGCATCCTAAACTTGATTTCTAAACAATGTTGCTCAATATCAAACAATAAAACAATAAATTTCACCCAAATAGAGATTTAAACTTTGGAAAAACGAATTGCAAACTTACTTAGAACTTCATCTTGGTTGTAAGGATCCATTCTACGAAGATGCTTGGTTGAATGTGATAAAACGTGTTCGAACTTAGATCGAACGATTTGGTCGAACAAATCCAGGTTGAAAGTTAAGGTTCTTGGATTGAAATGGGTTAGGGAGTTTGGTTGGGGTGTGAGTTGATTTTTGGGGTTTGTTTGTTTAATGTGGGTGTGTTGAGTAAATTTGTTTAATTTAGGGTGAAAGGGTATTATTGTAAAGTGTTGGGGTGTGTTTAGAAATTTTTAAATGATATTGATTTAAATGTGCGTGTTTAGAATATGGGGTGTGTTTAGGAGATCCCAGGGTACGGATAGCTGGGCCCTTTCTGAAGTCATATTCATCGAATTTCTTCATGAAAAAATACATAGTTTGTAAACTAATAAATATTCAAAAACTAGTAGGACACCAATGTTACGACATAATCATCGGCGGGATGGTTGTTTCAAGTGGAATACGTGATGGAGGCGGTGAAGCAGGGCTCGGCGGCATATAGTGCTAGTGTGCGTCAACAAGGCTAGTTTTAAGCTTTCATTGAACCAAAAGATCTTTAAGGTTGATCACCATCTTGATTGCTGGACTCACCATCTATGGCCGAGTGCTTTCCAGATATATGCAAAATAATTGTATATTCAACCGACAGATAAGGTAAATAATTAATTTAATTTTGTGCTTGGACTAGAGAAAAATATGAGGGAAAGTAATTGAATGTTTTTTGAGAGAATTTTTATCACCCCTAGTTAATTAATTAAGGTGTAGTGATATATATATATATATTTAGCTTATTAATTAATTAAACCTAAGTAATTAACTAATTAAGTAATAAGCCATAAAGGCTAGTCATCACACCCTCCCACGCCACCTGCCATCCCCCAACCCTCTCTCTCTCCACAAATTTGACACATACCTACTCACCTTGGCCAAGTGGGAAAAGAAAAGAAAGAAAGGGCGTACAAACATACAACTTCTCCATATCTCCCTCTCTCTCTCTCGCCCAACTGCTCTCTCCACTGTTTGTTGCCATCGTGTCGTCCATCGCCGGGGACGATGGCGGGTGTTGGGCGCTGCACTGGGAGCGCTGGTGCGCGTCGGGTCGCTGCACTGGACGCACAGGTGGGCATCGGGTCGCTGCGCTGGGTGCGCAGGTGTGTGTCGGGTCCAGCACAGGTGCGCTAGTGCGTGCGCAGGTGGCGCGGGGAGCGTTGGGCCAGTCTGCTTTGTGCACTTTTGTGCTGCTGTTTGGTGTGTTTGTGTTGTTGTTGTGTGTGTGTTGTGTGCTGCGGTATGTGTGTGTGCTCGTGTTGGTTGGTGTCTGAGTCGCTGGCGATGGGGGTCGCCGGCAGTGATGGCGGCGGTGGGATGAGAGTGGGTGGCGGCAGATTTGGGCTGAGGGAGGAGGGGGTTTTCCTTTTCAATTTTTATTAAATTCAAGTCTTTAATATTGCAAACCCCTAAATTTTAAATAATTAGATATTTCACCCATAATTTTAGGAAATTATGTTTTAGCCCTTTTATTTCTAAATCTGGATATGGAACCCTAATTTCAACCCTTCGGCTATTTAAGCCCTAGTCACAAAAGTTGAATCCTCAAATGCTATATTTAGAACTCTCGTTTTTTTCTTATAAGCCATTATCTGTTACCAATGCTTGATTTTCCAAACGATACGAGTCATCTTCCTTTACATTCAAAAGCTCTTTCTATGAACCTATGCCATCGAAACTTGTTTAAGAATATTTTCAATTTAAGTTCTAATTGAAGTTATAAATAGTCTCTTTTAGCCGCTAAGACGAGTTTATATATAGATTTTGTAGGAGACGCAGACGAAGGACCCCGCTAATTTCCTGAATCGTATCAGTTTTCCCAAGACACCACTTGACTGAGGTGGGGGTAATTTTCTTATTTTCACGTTTGAGTTTCAAGTGCGTTTGAAGTGAAGTTATGTGCCTACGTGAAATGTATGTGTTTATTCGATGAAGGTTGTATTACATGCTATACTATGAGGTGCACACAAATGTGTATTAATTGCAAAGTGAATGATTGTGTTTATATTGATGAAATATTTTTCACAGCGGCTCAGAACCGTAATACGATGACTCAGAACCACAAAAATATTTTCACGGCGGCTTAGAATCGCAACAAAGTGGCTAAAGAACCACATGTTTACCAAAGTGGCTAAAGAACCACAACAAGACGGCTAAAAATCGTACCAAAGAGGCTAAAGAACCACAAAAATATTTACACGGCTGCTCAGAACCGCATTACGATGGCTCAGAACCACAATAATGTTTTTCAAGGCGGCTCAGACCCACAACTATATGCTTGATGAATTATATGTCTATGTTTCATTTTATGTTTTAATCGCTCACAAGTCCCAACCCACTGAGTGTCTTCAAGCACTCACCCCTTAGGTGATTTATTTTACAGGTTGCAGCTGCTCGGAAGGAAAGTGAAAGACTGAGTGTCTTCAAACACTCACCCCTTAGGTGATTTTATTTTACAGGTTGCAGTCGCTCGGAAGGAAAGTAAAAGATGTGTTATATTATTTTGTTGTATATAAGATGTTATTTTGGAAATCTTTGGAAAGCGTAGCTGCAAAACTGTACAATTTTAGTTATGTAACTATAAAGTAAAATACTTTTCTTCCACTTAGTACGATTCACGTTTTATAAAACAGGAATGTGTGAACTGACTACCTTTATTTGTAAATTTAAATTCATCCTTTGGAAATCCATGTTTTAACGAGTTGTTGGACACCTAAATGAAAATTTATTAAATTCTGATATTCTACGATAAGGGGCGTGACAATTTTAAAACTAACATTGTAATTTCCTCATAAGTAGGTTACAATTAATATAGATAGCAGCCAAATAAAGAAAAACATTGTTCATGCATGGCAAGGATAGACTAAATAAAAGGTTATATATTTTATTACAAAAAAGCACTCATGGTACACAAGATTTGGAATCGAAAATCAAGATTTGGAAATGAAAGCAGCCATTCGAGTGATCAAATTCTTAGCCTTATCAGTTTGAATATCAAAATAATGGAAGCAATGATCTTCTCCCTCAATCTCCACCACCTCCAACTCACCTTTCCATCCACTCTTCTTCACCTCTTCCACATAAATCCTCCCCCTCGCCGTCAACGAATCCTTCTCCGCCAAACACACCATAATCCTCGACGACCCGAACCCGGATAAACTCGGAGCTCCATCCGCCATCGGATTCACCGCCGGATTATCAACTCCGCCGCCGCCTGAAGGATACGCCATCAACCACATCCGGTGAAGAAACCTCTCTCTCTCTTCATTCTCCTCGTCTCCCACCAGATCCGACCCTAAGAACTCCGGATGAGAGAGAATCGCACCCGCGATTTTCACGTTTCCGGGTAAGGGCTCCGACCCGGCCCGCATGCCCATATTGTGCGCTATATTCCCGCCGGCGCTGTCGCCGCCGATGAATACTCGGCCGAGATCGCCGTGGTCGGCTATCCATTGATCTTTCTGTGAGCAGATCCATTTGAGGGCGTCCCAGGAGTCCTCGTACGCTGCCGGGAGAGGGTGCTCCGGCGCGAGGCGGTACTCGACGGAGACCACCAAAGCTCCGGATTCGGCGGAGAGGCGGTTGATGTAGCGGTGGTCGAAGAGAGAGAAGGCGGATCCGATGCAGAATCCGCCGCCGTGGTAGTAGACTAGGACGGGGAGCTTCTGAGAGGGGTGGGTGAGCTTCGGGAGGTAGAGCCTGGCGGAAATGGCGGGGGAGATGGCGACGTCTTTGGAGGCGACGCCGGTGGTGGGGTCCTCCGGCGACGGAGGGACTTGGGGCGAAAGGATAAGGCGCTCGACGGTGCCGTCGGTGTAGACTTTGATCACCGGAGTGAGATCGGTGAGCACCTCTTTGGTGGTGGCGGCCATGGCCGTTTTCTTTGGAGTGGCAAACTTGTAATTTGTTGATAGAATGTGGGTTATTTATAAGTGCAGGTCAAACAAGGTGTCGCTCAAGTTTGTTGAAATGTCTGATTTTAAAGCTAAGAATTCAGATGGATAAGTACAAGTATATGATAATATTTGGACAAATTTGATTAGAGTTTTAAATAAACTTGTGATTTCGATGGTGACATCGTTTTCTACAATTAATTTAACACAAAAACTCACAAAACTCATGTGAGATGATCTTATAAATAGTTACCATGAGACATAGCCCATCACTTACAAACATAACATGTGAATTGTAAGGTGATTGAGTTGTGGTTGACTCGTCTCGTGCAATGGAGTAAAAATCGATAAAACGGTCTCACAAAAAACTTACTTTTAATTTAATTTAATGTATTTCTCAAAAACAATTCAACATATGACTCAACCAATTGGTTAAAATAATAAAATAATTTAAAGTATGATTTATTTATTTATTTTTATTTTAATAAGTTAAAATCAATATCTCGGGTGTATAGAAGTTTTTGTCTTGTCAAAAAATCGAATATAATGTCTCGGCATTTTAACCAAAAATACATGAAACTTATTTCAAAACAAATGAAAGCTCCAAATCAATTTCACGGTTTTCATTCGGTTCAAATTCTATTTAAACATATATCAAACGTAAATTCAATTTTGACCAGAAAATGATTCTATGTTGTAATTTTAAAAGAATCATGTACTTTAAGAAGCAATTGAAGAAAGTAAGTTAAACTCCATATTGAAAAAATTTCATAATCCACATTGATTTTTGATATTAACTAATTCAAACACACATAAGGTTAATTACATAGATAAACATAACTCATAGTCTTATTTCAATTGCAACATAAACTTTGGACATTAACATATTATATATATATATATATCCAATTTATAACCCAAATAATTTGAGATATAATTAGCTTTTTCGGATTCCAATTACTAATACAAAACTTGTAATGTAAAAACAAATCTCAATCATCAACCACTTTGGAATTTAAAAAAAAAAAAAAAATTCTATTTTTTCTTTTAATTGTTGCATCTCCATCTTCCTCTCTCTTCCAACCACGGTCGGAGCAGCCACCAGACCACAACTAGAAAATCACAAAATACTCTTTTCTTTTATCAAACTTTACAAAATGAATTTCAATAAACCTAAAATCATTTTCCTTTTAAAGAAAACCTTAAACCCACCAAAAGATCCTTAACCCATCATCCTTTTCCCATCAAAATTATAATGGGTCTGGCCCATAATACAAACAGATCGATGTTTAAGGCCCGATATTTAAGATTTCCTCTATTTATGTAATATATGTATACAAGTATATTGAGAAATTAAAAACACAGTTGTTATTCTTTTTATTTAATCAAAAACTTTACGGATTAAAGTAATAGTATCCAGAAAAGTTATAGTATGTCGTGCACAAGGTGGAAAATTTTTATTATTTGTGAGACGAAAACCTTTAAAAGATTCGAATGTAGTCTGCAGATGATCATTTAGCCTAATAATAATATAATAAAATGGTTACATCCAAATTTTTGTCTAAAATTATAGCTATCAATATAAATAATTTGAATCAATCCAACTACTGATTTATTTTGTTTTATTTGTTTTGTAACTACTTGTTGCTCCTTTCACTTCAATTTACATTCATACCCTCTTCATTTTAAAGTTTGTTTTAACTGTTGATGAATGATTTAACAATAAATACTAGATATTGAGAAGAAAAAAACATGGTAGTTGATAGAAAATTAGGCCGTGCTATATGAAATCATATTAAAAGATTGAATGTAGGATGAAAATTTACAAAAATCATAATATAATGCATATATTTTATTCTCAATATTTTTAAATTTTATTTAACTCCTTAATAAATCAGAATAGTAGTGATGGAGAAGATTAGGTAGAATGTTCATGAAATCCAAATTCTCACCCAACTTTTATAAAAAAAAAAAAAAGTTATTTTCTCCATATCAAATTAAATATTGTTTTAGTTTAAATATTATTTTTATTATTATAGAATTTCAAGAACATTTATTTATATTTTACTAAAATTATTCTTATTTACTACTCTAAAGTTAAATGATATATAAAAGTGAATAATAAAAGTTTATCTACAATTAATTGAAATATGTGTAGATCAATCTTTATTTTTTATCAAACTTCTTAATCAATTTTATAACGACATTATTTTGGGTAGATGAAATATTTCTTATTATTATTATTATTATTTTTTTGCTACTCTACGGGGCTAAAAACGTAAATTCCCCAAAGTAATGAAAACAAAATTTGGGATTAAAAAAGTTGTAATAAAACAAAAAGAAGGGAAATTGCGACCATTTCAAAGCGGGGTTCTCGCAGAGGCTACACACAGTCACACAGTATCGTTGGTTGGTATGGTTGGTTGCAATCCCAAATTCCATTTTAATTAAATAAAAATGGGGTAATTTTCTCTCTCATCGTTTCTAGTGAGAGAAAACCATAGCAGCAACAGTCCGATGGAGAAGGCGATGCGTGTTAGCAGCAGCAGCATTTTGATATCATCATCCCTGTTGAGTATTGTCGTAGTGAGTCTTATGCTGCTGCTCATCCTAATCCTCATCCTCATCGCTTGCAAGTTTAAACCATGGCGCCGCTTCCTTTCCGTCTCCTCATCTGCCGCCGCTCGCCGCCGTGCTCCCACCTCGATCAGGGTCTGTATTGGGTTTGATTTTGTGTCTGTTTTGGGATTTGATTTATTGACCGGATTTTTCTATTAGGTTTTTGAAACGCTTGTTAATGGGGATTGATGTGTTATTCTTTCGTTCGTTGTTGGATTTGAGAATTTATTCTTTGGATTTTCAGCTATTAATTTAGGAGTGCCTTGTTCTGTTGAGTTTTATTTGTTGTCGGAGTTGAGATTGCATTGGCTGTTTGTTGTCAATGACGGCCTTTTTTTCACTTGATTGTCTAATCTGTGTGGGTGGTTAAGATTTTATCTCTACTGCTACAATTTTAGCTCATTGGACTTGTTCTAGTGAAGGTATCCTTTTCCTGATTGATGTGAGTTTTGGAATGATTAGATTATCAGCTTATTATAAGCTGAAGCATATCAGATTTTTTTTAAATTAAGTTTCTATGTTTTGGGGGGTTTGCATGAGGTGGCGTAAAGGAGGCCTTTTCTAGATATAGTCTTCTGTTGCATACCGTGTCTTAGCTTAGGTGTTAGAACAATGTTGGATGATCGTGTCAGAAGTGAAACTGAAGAATATCTCCTGTGTAGTGAAAATCTTGAGTTTCATTTATCTTCAGAACAAGTAGCATACCAGAATAAATTTTGAGTTTAGTATTTGAATTTAAGCAACTTTTGAATATGTAGCCGTTTGTTATGAAAGTTGAAGATGGAAGTCATGAGTTTTAAAGGTTTCTTTAAAATGGTATCCCCTCTGAGTTTGATCAGGGAATGCTTGCGAGGTATCACAAAATGTTCTAGCATATAGGTGGCTATGCATACTTGTTTTGATGTAGTTAAAATGCCAACATCATATGTCCGGTATTGGGTAAAAGTGCATACTTGTGATCAGGTGTTGCTGCTTATAGTTTTCCTGTTTGGTAAAAGCTATAAGAACCAAACACTTTCTGAAGGCTCCCTTTTATTTACTTTCATTCTTGGTATTGATTATGGATTGGGTTCTGATAGTTGTAAATGCAATTGCGGAATTTAAATGTTTGCGCTGGAAACATATCATAGGTACTTACATGGAATTTCATATTTTCACTTATAATTGTCAATGATTTCAAATTCTTTGTTGTACAGTTCTATTGTGAAATATGTGCTGTTTGTGTTTTCATGAATCCTTTTTCGTCTTCTTGTTTTTACATGCTGTAAATGATCCAATACAGGTTGATGATATTGAGAGACCTCTTATTTCGGGAGATTCTGGTATTGTCGAAAGCCATCCGGAATCTACATTAAGTAACTCCACTGAACAGGCTGGTTGTCAAACTCAGGGGAGTTTTAGTTCAACGCATTCTGTTGCAGTAGCACCTAAACAAAGGTTCCTGTCAGCGTCCTCCCAGTTGGCACAGAGTAATAGATGCTATTGCTCTCTCTGAAAATATTTTTATTGTGTCTTCAAAAAAAGAAAACCTTACTTTTTGCTTGTTCTAGGTGATAGTTTCGTTCTTGACATTCCAAATACTTCAGAGAATACTTTGATTGGTCAGACACTTCAGCGTCCGCTTGCAGCAAATCAGTTCACTGAAGATCATATATGTGAAAAAGGAGAAGATAACCATTACAGCCCAAAATATGGTCCAGATAAAGACACTTTCAGAGCCATTGTTCCCAGTTATACTGCCAGCCGGGGTAATTTTATTCTCATCAATTGCACAAATTTGAATGTATTTGGCATCTGTTGTTGGTTGAACATGTAAAACATGTCATCATGTTGTTCTCTTAGAAGTGCAGGAAGTGTCCTCAAGCTGGAGGTAGTCTCTGGTCCTTCTCGTGGGCTCCAGTACTCTGTACAGTCAACTAATGCATCCAAACTTCCAGTGACGATTGGAAGAGTATCACCTGGTGATGTAATACTCAGGGATTCTGAGGTCTCTGGCAAGCACGCAATGATAAATTGGAATGGCAATGTGAGCTTAGCACTTTGATATGTAATTTACTAAATATTATGTTTATGCTATGTTCTATATTAACTTCATCATGTTGTAGAAATTAAAATGGGAGCTGGTTGACATGGGTAGCTTGAATGGTACAATATTGAACTCCCAGGCAGTCCACCCTCCTCAATCTGGGAACAGACATTGGAGTGATCCAGTTGAGCTCTCAAGCGGTGACTCAGTAACTTTAGGCACAAGTTCAAAGATTTTGGTTCGTAGGTTTCAACTGTGTGGAAATTTTAGAGTAGCCCATGTCTCATTTTTCCGTGGAATTGTTTTCTGTTCATATGCTAATGTGTAGTTAATTGTTTGAATATCCATTTGTTCTTCCCTTCATTACTGCTCAGGTACATATTACATCTCAGACAGAGTGCAAGATCCCTTTTGGGATTGGTATAGCATCAGATCCCATGGCTTTGCGTCGAGGAGGAAAAAAGTTGGCTATGGAAGATGTCTGCTATTACCAATGGCCTCTTCCTGGAGTAGATCAGGTTTAATAACTGTAATCTCATCTTAGTTATCCATGAGCATTACCTGAAATGGCTATCATGTTTCTAATTTTCCCTGTTACAGTTTGGAATGTTCGGCATATGTGATGGACATGGAGGAGCAGATGCAGCCACATCAGTTAGCAAGTTAGTGTCCAATTCCTTTAACCTTAACTGGTCCCTTTTGTTGTACATAAGAGACCTTGTGTGACTTATGTGGTTAACAATCAGCATGGATAACTTTCTTTTGTTTTGAGGAAGATTACTTGTGAATTGTCTTAGGGTTAAGGAATTATTTCTTTTCATATACAAATTTATCTGAAATTCTATTTTATTGTAGCATAAATATTTTGAAAAAGAACAAAGGGATCAAGGTCTTTCTGAATTATCATTCTCAAGGTTCTTACGGTCTTCTTTTCTTTAAAACCGGCTTAGTGAAATGGAGTATCTGCAGTTGCAATCAAACTCTTGCAACTGAACTCAATTGTTTGGAATGGAATAGCTTAGTGGATCGAATTTTTTGCTCCCTCTATATCTACCTAGTTAGAACATATTTCACTTGAATTTTCTAATTATTCATGATTTATTTTAAAAGTTTTCTCTGATTCTTAAGTATTACTTACTCTAGTTTTGTTGATTATCCAGAATAATGCCTGAAGTAATTGCTGGAATCTTGTCAGATTCATTCAGAAGAGAGAAGGTTCTATCTCAATGTGATGCTTCTGAGGTCCTTAGAGAATCATTTTATCAAACAGAAGCACGCATTAACCACTACTATGAGGTTTCTGCTCAAAATTTATCTCTCGTTCTTTTTACATCACTTCCACTTCTGTGGCCCCTAAAGAACCTTAATGGGCTTCATAGTATTCATTTTTAATATGCTTCCTGTTATTACTGACTGCTTTATGGTAAAGTGATTTTGGAAATGCCATGTGATGTATACTATTAATAGTTGGGGCTCAGCTTCACATATTCAACGATAGATCAGCATCTGTAAGATATTTAATTATTTATTCTTTTTCCTGACTCATTTTTCTCTTATGATCATAACATCATCCATATGGGTGGCTACTGTATGAGCAGTAATTTTGAACTTATAATCAAGCATAAGTGTTGATATAAGTCGTTATATAGAGGGATTTTACCTTAATATGCAATGGGCAGAGTGATTATCAACCACCATTTAAAAGATCTAAAACTCAATGAAAAAGTAGTTGCGAAAAATGTGACATGATCTTTTGATGGTCTTTCTTTTGGTTACTGTCATGGAAACTATATTTGATCAACATGCTGAATTCTATTGTGCATCTTGTCCATCTCTACGTTCAATTCTACTGAATATAATTGGGTTCTTTCATAAATCTTATAAGGTTGTTTGTTTGTTTTCAGTTCATTGCAACAGTAAAATGGAACTGCATTATGGTTATTTTTTTCTTTTCCTACTATATTCTTGATATTTAAAGGATGCACATTTTGTTGCAATATTAATTATCTTGCAGGGTTGTACTGCAACAGTGCTTCTGGTCTGGGATGACGGTCATGAAAATTTCTATGCACAATGTGCAAATGTTGGAGACTCAGCTTGTGTTGCAAAGTAGGTATTAATAATTATCATGCTTACGTTTTGGAAATTTGCAGCATATTGAAACTCCAGAATCTTAACTGTAGTTGATGTTATTAATATTCAGGAAATCCATGCATTCTATATTATGCTCATTTTTGTTTTCTGATAAGTACTTGCCATCCTGTGGTAAATGTATCATTGATGTTATTTGGAGAAGTAACAGAATGTAGTATATTCCATTTTTTTTGGTAGTTGCTCTTGGTACATATGTTTAATACTGCGTTACGATCTTTGCATAATTTTGTAAGGTTAGAGCTTATAACATGATGTCCGTTGGGATATGAGAAACATGTGAATGAATTATTGGAACAGAATTTCTTATACTTGCATCCAATCAATTATAAAAAAAACATCTTCCTCCTTTCAAATTGCAATCAATGAACTTTAGAGTTTGGTTGTTTTAATAAAAAGTCTCAAGTTATCTGATGATGGCTTCTATGGGTCTTCCATGTTCTTCCAACATGGTGCTTTCGGAAGAGCTAAATATGTTTTCTGAACTGTTCAATCTAGACGATCAAGTTTCCCACCTGAGCTGTACGTTTAGACAGGGAAGCTCACTATGTTTATTATTTGGATAATTCAAAGTTCTCATTTCTTGAATGTGTCTGATACAATCATTCTTCTTTGTGGTTGCCTAATTTAAACATTGTTCTCACAGTATTGGGGGAAAGCAGATGAAAATGACAGAAGACCATAGGATAACCAGTTATTCTGAAAGGCAACGTATTCAGTCATTAGGAACACCTCTGAGAGATGGGGAAACTCGAATATGCGGTAATAAGTTAAAAAATCATCATTAAGAATTTCTCTTTCAATATCACAATTTATCTGCTCATCTTCTGGTTGTTTCCATTCAGGTATAAACCTTGCCAGGATGCTTGGAGACAAGTTTCTAAAGGAACAGGACGCCCGCTTCAGTGCAGAACCTTATATAAGTGAAGTGGCATGCATAGACCAATCAAGCAAGACCTTTGCTATATTAGCCAGGTGAATTTGCACAACTCTTTATTTAATGAAATTAGAGAAGTCGTTTCTTGTTCTGTTTTTTATCTTAGTCCTCACTCTTTCACTATATCTGGAAATGAAGTTAGATACCACCACTTTTCTCTCCCCTCTTAAATGGATGTTTAACACAACAGCAGGATTCAGCAATAGTTTTTTTTTTTGAGTTATACCGAGTTTCTTTAACTAAAAAAAATCGTAATTTTGGATGTAGTGATGGTTTTTGGGATGTTATTAATATCAAGAAGGCAGTCCAGCTTGTGCATCAGGTAATATATGAACAAGAGTCTCTTCCAATGATATTATTTTTAACCACATGTGGGCCTGTTTTCTGAACCCCAGATGATATCTTATTGTGACAGGCGATGGAGAGAAACGCAGCGGACAGAGAGAATAGTGCGGAGAAGATAGCCAACGTTTTGTTGAGTGAGGCAAGAACTCTGCGTACCAAGGACAACACATCGATAATTTTCTTAGATTTTAGCAGCAGCAAAAGCCGTTCATGTAAACTCGATCCCTAGAGAACGATTTCAAATCGGGTTTCATATATACAAACATTATATTATTCTGTTCTATAGAATCATCTGATCATGTATAGAATCTTGCCATAGGCTCTGTTTATGTCAGTGGCTTCTGTCATAATTTTTTGAGAAAGAGGTGTACTGTTTATACTGAAAATGCAGTGGCAAATATGATTAATACCACCATCTGCTCCTTGTTAAGATTGTTAAGTTTAGGTGAGATTGCATTGCTCATGCTGAATGAGCTTAAAAAGGTCAATGTTGTTGTGTTCTAACATGGGTCATTAACCCCAAAACTTACTAAACACATTTAATTTTTTGAAAAATGAATGACATAAAAATACAAAATTTAAACACAAAAATGAAAGACAAAAATACAAAATTTGAGTTATGTTTAGTACTCCATTTCAAAATAAATGTCATTTTGGAGTTTAAATTTTGCTTCAAATTAAGTGTCATTTTAGACTTTTATGCAATTTAATTCCCAAATTATACTTGTTAATATTATTTAGGTCAAATTTAGGGATTTAATATTTTTTATGAATTTAATTTAATTTTCTTTCCAATTTTGAATCCTAAATTCCTTGACTAGTTAAGGGTATATTTGTCCAATATTTATGTTCCTTAATCTATGACAAAAAATTTAGAACGACACTTATTTTGAAATAGAGATAGTATTTTTTTTGTGTATAGCCCCACCCATTTATTATAGCTATGAATGTTGATTATATATCTTATATTTATTACAAGTTAAAGTGTAACTATAAATGAAAATTTCAAACTATTAATATTATATTTACGAGTAAGATCACAAATCGATTACTCTGTATTTTCCACAAAAATAGACCTATGGTTACTTTCACACAAATTAAGAAAGTGTAGTTTGTGCTTCCAAAGGTATAACCACGATGGTAAGGGATGTAGTAATGTGGGAGAAATCCTTCGACAATGCAGGTTCAAAACCTCGGAACAAATTTTTATTGAAATATTGTGGAGGTTTCCTGAGATTTGTATTATATTGGCTCTCTCTCTCTCTCTCATTGTTGTTTGACCCTTGACACATCCCTTAATTAACATCTCATTCAACTGAGGGGCCTACGATCGAATGAGGGAGTTCTTCATCTCTCCATAATCACATTCGATTACATCTCATTCAACTGAGGGGCCTACGATCGAATGAGAGAGTTCTTCATCTCTCCATAATCACATTCGATTGAGGGGCCTACGATCAAATGAGAGAGTTCTTCATCTCTCCATAATCAAAAGAAAGTGTAGTTTGTAAAATATTTGAAGTTACAATTATACCCTTGAGATTCATTGAATAAGACACAAATTGAATAAAACATTTTTTCAAAAAGTAATATAGGAAGTTGAAATAGGGTAATATCAATGTACATTAATTAAGAGTATATAGAATTGAAAACTACAATCCTGTTACCCTACCTACCGTTGACACGTTAAGATGTGCTCAATGTGCCCACAATTAATGTGTCAAAAATCCAAAATGCCTATTAATTTCACTTTCCATGTAATGAGGGGATGAAATCAATACAGTCATCAGTTGACATATTAAGAGTTGCTCACGTTAGACATTTTATCATTTTCCTTAAAAATTAAAAAAAAAAATCAATATAGTAACAAATCCGTCTTTGTGAAACATACAAAAATAATAATCAGACCTATCTTTGTGGGTTGAAGATAGTAATAAACAAGTTCAAATATAAAATTATCAAATTTGAGTTTGATTTATTTTATTGCCTTATTAAATTTTATGTCAAATTGAAAATCAAACTTTTTTGGGTGGAATTAAATACACCCCAACCTTTACTAAAAACCTCAATTTTTATAAATGTTAAAATAAAAGAAAACCACTTTTAATCTATAAGAAATAAAAAATAAAAAATTGAAATCCTACTCTCTCTTACCTCCTCATTTTCTCTTTCTTGCTTCTTTGAGGATATTTCTCTAAATTAATTAAATGTATGGAAACATGTGAAAATCAAATAGAAAAACATAAAAAATTTATTCTACCCAACTAACTCCGTTCCATCTTGCCTGGCCGTACATGCAGAAATATTAGTTGGTTTAAATCATGCGTCCAATTTAAGGCTAAATTACTAAATTACCAGGTGTTGATTGTACCACGGGAGCAGCACACTGTACTACATGTTGATGCTTCTATATATAATCCCTAACTGCAAAAACCCTAAATTTACCCAAAACCCTCAACACTAGAATTAACTGCCAAACAGAGAGAGAGAGAGAGAGAGAGAGAGAGAGATATGGGGAAGGAGAAGAGAGAAAAAGCTCAAAACAACACAGCCTTTGAAAATGGTAGTCTCGAATCTAACGAAAAGCGTCCAAAAAAGAAGAGGAAAAACAGAGACCAAGTAGAAGAACCGCAAAATGACGACGTAGCGTCAGCAACTGAAATACCCACCGTCACCATTGCCATTCCTGGCTCCGTAATTGATAATACACAGTCCCTGGAACTCGCAACCCGTGTAATTTTCTTTTCTGCAAATTTGCTTTATAGATTACGTTTTTATTAGCTTTAATTTGTTGCTGATGGAGGCTGCATGTCTATTAAATTTGTGATGATTTGATTAAATGAGAGCTTTGATGTGCTTTCTGAGTTAATTATCTGTTCTCTGTTTGTTACGCTATGTTCTGAGGTAATTGTACAAAAGATTACAAGCCAATTTATTGTACCTAAATAGGTATGTTTTTGTGCTGTGATTTCATAATGTGTGTCTTCTAATTTCAATTTAAACCTCCTTACAGTTGGCTGGTCAGGTTGCGCGTGCTGCTACAATTTTCCGAATTGATGAGGTCGGTCTATATCTCTGTTTTTGATGTGTCAGGTATTCTTTCTATAGGGTGAAACCATATACTTGTGAGTCTGTGACTTTTATGATGTAAAAATAAGTAGGGGCAACATCTAGTTTTGAACAATGCAATTGCTCGAGCAGTCCAGAATTCTGTTCGTTGGAACGAGGAAATTCTTTAATTTGTGTTTTGTAAAATGTTTTTTCATAAAGCATATAATAAATAAACTAGAATAAAACTGACACATGTCATCATAAGGCCATGAAGCTCTCTCGATCACAAGTTTCGCCAGTTCATGGCTTCATTAAGAGCAAAAATAGAAGAAGAGAGGATATATATTATGCTGAATGATGATACTTATTCATTTGAGGCTTCTTTGCTCTCAATTGAATGCTTAAAGAAGGTCAGAAAGATTGTTGAAGTTTTCTTTCTCATATAAATGACAAATCAAACCATAAAGATGGTGCTTAATAAAAATTTCCAGATATTATTGAATTAGTCTTTTCTATATCACCTACTCCAAGTAGTAATGTGCTTCCCCCTTTGCTGTAAATCTGTTGATAATGATGATGTGTTGGCCAGATTTGTTTTAGTTGAAAACCTTGTAGATGAATCTAGTAAATTGAGAAGGTGTTGACTATCCTCGTTCCTCCCAGACAAAGGTAGCATGCAACTTGACACCCTAAAATTCAATACCCATGGTGGATGTATTATCCTCTAATTTTTTTGTGGATTAAACATTTCGAATTTGGGTGGATGCATCATTAGTTGGATGCAGATCAAACTATTCAGAAATAAACGTGCAAGTGTCAAATATGTTTTAAATGTTATCTTATTTTTTATTGACAGGTGGTTGTATTTGATAACAAAAATACATCAGAGGATGCCTCAACTGAAATAATGGACAATGATTCAAACGAGAATGAGAGTGGTGCTGCTTTTCTAATGAGAATTCTGAGGTATCTGGAGACACCACAGTACCTCAGGAAGAGTCTTTTTCCAAAACATAACAGTTTAAGATTTGTGGTGAGTATCTTATTTTCACCGGTACAATTCTTGAGGAGAACAGTATATATATGTTGATATCTTTTTTTGTGTTTCTGCAGGGTCTGTTGCCCCCACTTGATGCCCCACACCATTTGCGCAAGCATGAATGGGCTTCATATAGAGAAGGTAGCATCCCAAGCCTTATTATAGATTTTTTTCTTTCTGCATTGCTTATGTCAGTGGAGTATTTCATGTGCTTTGGCACTATAATTCTTTAATTAAATGATTTGGAAGTGCTTTTAGTATCTTCAAGTTATCATTATTTGATGTTTATCTGGGTGTGTGCATAGTATAATGATTGTTTTATATTACATCCTATATTGGAGGATGAACCTTCTTTTGTCCATTCAAAACCTCTTCTTGAGTTCCTTTTTATGATTTCTTCTAAGGAAAATAATTAAGTGTTTTTTTCTAATGATTAGCAAGAAAAATCTTTCTTATATTTTCACCTCATGACACTCATCTTAATGAGTATGCTTGATAAAATTTATGTCATACATGAGTTTTTATTTCATATTTTGGTCATATGCATGTACTATTGCTAATGTTTGAGCCTCTACAGTATTGAGGTCCAACTAAGTTGTAGTCTCCAGTTTGTTTAAGTCATTCTAGGCAATCATCTTTTTAGATACAAATAGGTTGTAGATCACATTTATGGTGCAAAGCTTGTGCATATGACGGCTTACACTTGATCTCTGAATTTCTGGTAAGTTTTCCTTTATATATCTTGAACTGATGCCCATTACTTTGCACCCGTCTAAGTTGTTTAGGGTTTAAATATTGGTCACTTGATTGTTGTGTGGCCTTATCAAGTTTTGATCTTTCATATCTTGGCACTGTCAAACAGCTGTGCATATACTCGATATTTCTTCAGTGTAAAGATATTTATCAAGTTACTGTAATATATTTAGACATGTTGGTTATTCTTACTATGAAATTTGAGATGAAGTCTGGGCATGTGATGGTATACACTTGATCGCTGAACTTCAGGTAAGTTCTATGTCGATACTCATACTTTTGCTGATGCCCTTGAATTTTCTCCTACCTTTTTGGTAATTTTCTTTTGCCTTTTGGTCAGACACAAAAGTATTTTCTCATCTACACTATTTTCAAGTTAGTGTTCTGCGTCTTCCATGGTCTTTTGGTAGAACTTTTTTAAGCTTTCCACTTAACTGAGTTTTTTCGTTTGATAGTGCTCCACACTTTTCAACATTAATGGTTCTTTTTTGTAAGTCTGCCAACCTGAATTTTCTACATATACTAATCTATAGTTGTTTCTCTGCCCCAGTGTAGCTAACACTTTAATTAAGATTGGATTTTTGGTAACATCTTGTTTAAAGAGCCAAAAATTTTACTGTGTGGTGCAATTGATGATCTTAGGGATTTCATTTGCTCATAATTTTCTTTGCTCTCCTGAACATCTAGTGCTTGATATGACACTCAATGTTACGAGCACTACTGTTATTTTCGCTGTGTGATCATCAAATTTCACATAACGCGTGAAAAGTGTTATCTACTTTAGATGGTAAATACATTGGTATCTTCCTTTTAGGTATCACCCGAGAAAAACTAGATCGGAGTTCCGTGGGGACACCTGTTGATGTGGGTCTCAACAAGGTAGCCTATTGCTTTCTTAAGCTTGTTTCATGCAGATGTTAGGCTTTGATAATTGCATCTTTTCTTGTAATGTTCACTTGTCTTTGATAGTCATTCGTTTATTTGTGATAGCTCCACATTTGTTTTGTCTTTGTCATTTTAAATTCTTTATCATTCAGTTTCCTCCTGCTGTTATCTGTTACTGTGATCATGCATTACCATACATGTTGAAAGCAATATAGTCATGACTTTCCATAATTCAAGCTTTTTGTATGGACAGTGGATATGCTTCCTTATCAAATATTTGAAAGATGTTACTTTAAAACTGAAAATGATTCAGTTAGAATATTTGTCCATGTTCCCTGCAAAATGAGTTCCCTTCCCATGAAGTGCATTATAGAAAGATCATATGAAAAGGATTTGTACTTCTGTAATAGCATCGTTTGTGTTTGACTTGATTCAGATTGCATGCAATTTAAAGACATTGTTGTGCAGAATGTTATGATTGATCAAATTCTTGAACCTGGAAGAAGAGTAACGGTAGATATGGGAGCAAACCGTAATCTAGATGCAGGTCAGTATAAACCTTTCTAATGAAGATCAAAGCATGCAAGAACATTGAATTGTACAGAGCACAAAATTTTTGCAGGCCCACCACGGAAAATTGTCCCTTCTTCGAGGCCTAGGGAAGATGGTATGTATTGGGGATATAAAGTGCGATATGCTGCAAACATTAGTTCTGTGTTCAAGAACTGCCCATTCCAGGTTTTTATTGTCGTCTCACTTCTGGTGCTCTTTTGATTTTCCTTGATTGCACACAATGTTGTATTAATCATTTCCATGGGTGCTTTACTTATCAAACTTCTTATTACCTGAAACAGGGTGGGTATGATCATCGGATTGGTACCTCTGAGCATGGGCTAGTTATAAATTCTTCTGAACTCACTCTACCTTCATTCAGGTATATGCTTTACCTAAGCCATCAAGATGTATTTAGTTGTTCGTAAGTTATAGCTCGCAGTAATGGATAATCCTATCTTGGTTATTAATGGATGTCTTTTTTCTAGCAAGATTCTCATATATGTAATCAAATTCCCATTTTGTTGTCAGTTAGTCCAATTCAGTGTTCAAATTGAGCATATACCTTCATTTAATTTGTCATATAATCTCATATTATAAAGAAATGCTGATATCTCTAGATTTTGGTTTAAAATTACCTACAGGCACCTTATAATTGCTTTTGGTGGACTTGCGGGGTTGGAAGAGTGTGTTGAAGAGGATGACAATTTGAAGGTATCTCATTTTTCCACCTCCCGGCTTTGGTTTATGCAATTTTGAGCACTCGTATTTTGACTAGAATAAACTCAGGCAAAGGTGAAACAAACAATGTTGTGATTTCAGGGGAAAAACGTACGTGATTTATTTGATTCCTATCTAAATACTTGTCCTCATCAAGGAAGCAGAACTATTCGAATGGAGGTATGTATGTCTTTCCGTTTTCTTTTCCATTTGAGTAAGTTCTGCATTGTCAATCATCTCTCCTAATATTTCTGTTTTGAAACCAGGAAGCAATCTTTATATCTCTCCAGTATTTTCAAGAGCCAATCAATCGAGTCTCCAGAAAATATGAACCCTAGTTTGAACTTGGGCTACACTACAAGAAACGCGACATCCACTAATAGGTAATCCTCGACGCCTTCTTAATGATTACTATTTGATCGTTGTCCACTTGCCTTCGAAAAGATTGCCGGGTTCTTTGATCTTTTAAGTTTTCTGCAAAGTTAAAAAATTTTCTTTATCAATGGAAGGACTCTCTTGAGCTTTACAGACAGGATTCTTTTTTATCCTTTTTTATATTTAATTAACAGATCATGATAACGAGTCCTTTTAATTATAGGACGAATTTTGCAATTTTGTTGTTGTATTATTACATGGCACTATAACACAGTTACATTATAAATGCATTAGTCCTTAATTTGGCAGGAAATTGATAAAATCCCAACTTTTATGTATCGTGGTGTGATGACATTTTGGCTAAAGATAACATACTAAACACATGAAAAGCCAGAATTGAGAAATTCAACAAAATAGTTTTCATTTGTGTAAAAATAATAAAATTATTCAATCAAATCCACACACAAAGGCAAAATACATATACAATTTCAAGTTGAATAATAATAATAATATTATGCGATTTGTTGAATATAGAGCAATATAATTATTTTTGATTAAGGTGTGCAGTTAAATTTATTGGAAATAGCTTATGAACCCTTGCATCATGTAAGGTTTTTTGTAGCTTATAAAATGTTATATCTTATTCTTATTCTAAAAATAAATTGTTGAAATTAAAATAATTGTACAAGGTCACTTTGCTTTTTATAAAATTATTTATGAGCTCATGGCATGAAATAGAATAAGGTAACATTTTTAAAATATCGACCAAACACTTTTAAAGAGTTTTAAACTCTCAAATACGTATATTAAAAATCTCGCCAATCAAAGTCTTTCAATTCAAATGGTTAACTTACAACGAGCTGTATAATTCAAGTGATATTACACCTTTATAAAGATGCATATTGTGATGATCAATATTTGAACTTGAGTTGCAAATTTTCTAATCATTATTACCTCACTTCCACTCCCTCTAACTCCTAACTCATTAAAAAATAAAAAATTCAAGAGGCTAACTTGATACTGTCTCAAGTGCATAAGTGTATAATTACTATTAATTCAATATGCAGACTATTTTATTATAAAATTGGCATCTCATGGATGGTACATTAATTTAGTGTACAAATATACAAATATTAGTTTATAAAAATCCAACATAAAAAAAAAAATAAAACAAAAACATTGATTATATGATTTATACCGATTTATTGAATCAAACTATCAACTATGATGTTTGATACATGTCAAGTATGTTGTTACAATAGTCTCTCCTGCTCAAAATAGGTTCAAACTAATTTATAAACGCGATAAGTTTTATGATGAAGTATATCATCTTCTTGCTCTCAAATTAATTCAAATACTCATTCATTTCAAAATAATTATCATTTAGAGTTGTTTAGTTTGAAAAGATTACAAAAAAATATTTGATATGTATAATTATGTAAATAAAATTAACATATTACCTTGCGTTTAATAGGCTTTGTTAATGTCAAAAAACATGATAAATGTACATTTAAGAAAAAAAATTTAAATCCTTTTAGAAATGTAATAAAATAAAAATAGATAAATTAAAATAAATTTTATTTCTAAAGTGACGGTTCTTTTAAGAAGAAAGAAATATTAAATATATCATATATGTGATTTGCACAAGAAGGAAAGTGGTAGTCCAAGAAACCCACAAACTATCATAGTCAAAATGTTATCATATTGAATACTCATTTAAATCTTTCAATGAGAATAATTCTGCTCAAGGGAAATGCATTAAACGCTTGTATTAACGATTTACAGTAGTTCCTAAATGGACAAGCAAAAATAAGCAACAAAAGTCTCATTCAAACACAAGTTAGTTACAATAGTATCATATTTCATTAATTCTCCTACATATTATCGAAGAATAGCAGGGTAATTTTGGCTCAATATTAATGTGCAAATTACACGTATTATCAACATGTGTGTATATCTAATAACCAGTTCCTCATCAGTTGAAGATGAACTTTTGAGTCCAAAGGAGGCGATGCATGAGCAATTAGTGGTTTGGCCAGTGTCAACCCGTGATCTGATTCGTCTAAGCTAATGCCGGGTCGAATAAGCCGAGCTAAAAGGATTGCTGACATTGTGGAACCAAGCACGTACGACACCTGGACAACCTCGTCTTCCATGTGCAATTCATGATCTATGAGCACAACTTCTGAGCCTTGGTCTATAATGTGGCGCTCGGGTTTGTACTTGAGAGCGTAGGGTTCCGGCCCAGCCAGGGACGACTCAACATCACATGGACCCACAGCGTTGTCTTTAGCCGATACATGTGGGACATTGAAAGGTGATAGAGGATGCAATCTGAGTGACTCTTTTATACGTACAAGCCTTTACATAGTTTAGTTTTGGCAAATCTGATTCTTGAACTAGCCTCTCCTTACCCACGACTCGGTCCAATTCTTCATAGCAAGAATGTTTGGTTGATTGATCATCTCCGCAATAGCCCACTCAACTGCATTTGATGGATTATCAATTGTTGCTATCATTAGATATATACCATGTAATCAAATAAGTATAACTCATATAGTTAAATAAAATGCATGAAAATTTCAAATAAATACGATAATTTGTGCTTCGATCTCTGGAATAGACAATAAGGGCTTGTTTTTTGAGTTCTTGAGGTTAATCAAAACATCAAGAATGTCTTCTTTTAAATCTCTACTACCTCGTTGCCACATCTCGACCCTCTTTGTAATTTCCGAATCTTGGTATTTTCTTACATTGTTGATGGCATTAGTGATACTCTTTTTATGCTCATCCAAATCAAACACCTCCAACCATGGAACATAAATCCATTAACATGTGATATGATTGAGAATAATGCAGCCACATGTTCTTTCTCTTCACATCCCGGGCCTCCATCCTCCATTCTTGGCCCGAAAAACCTCTTACCAAACACCATTTTCCTCGTCAAATTACCTTACATTCACCATCCCATTTATGAGTGGGTTTTGACATTGATTATAGACATATCGCACGAGATGATCAGCTTCTTCACATCGCCATTGGTGCATGGATGGTGAAAGCACTTGTTTGACAAGGATTCTCCTCATTTTCTTCAATTTAGGTCTTGCTCCTTCAAGAACTCTCGAGCAAGTTGACAGGGATGACATAAGTATTACCAAGGGGAATACATGCTATTTCAGTGTTGAATTCTTGCATGAGTTTGTGCATCCATCGGAACATTTGATGAGGAGGTGTTGTTTTCTTCCCAAGACTTCGTGGTTTGAATAACATTATAGCCACGAAGCACAATGCTAGAAAAGATATATTTTCAATGGATAAAAATGTTTTGTTTTCCATGGATGGATGTTTAATTTGTTTGTGTTTGGAAAAGTTTGGTTTCCTTGAGTAGAATAACGTGAATCTTGAAGAGAGTAGGATTTCTTACAACTTGTGCGTACATGTTGAATTAGGATATATAGTGCATCGTCTTTTATAATGGGGTATTCGAAAATAGCAAACATCTTCTATTTTACATTGACGCTTCATCTAATGTTTCAAAATAACCATCAAACGCCAGAAATAAAAGATGATATTATTAATTTACACATAACATGACTTAAAAATAATGAAATATAAGATGAAACACCAATTTGAAATATGAGATCCAATTCGAAAAAATAGTAATTAATGTTTACACCTATTTCCATATCTAAATCCGGAGGTAAAAAAAAAAATCATATATATAATATTGTTTTTTAATGCTTACATAATCATGTATATTGTTTTTTAATGCTTACTCATAAAATATTACGTATGTAATTGATATATATATATATATATTTACATTTTACTTGTTTAGTGAAAGATATTAATTATATATTCATAAGATATTAATTGTTTACTCATAAGACATTACTTGATAACAAAAATATATGTTTTACTGAAAGATATTATAAAAAATATTAGTTGGATATGTTTTAATGAAAGATATTAATGAAAGATATTAGTTGTTTATTCATAAGATATTAGTTGTTTACTCTTAAGCTATTATTTGTATGACTGAAATATATGTTTTAGTGAAACATATTAATTGTATATTCATAAGGTATTAGTTGCTTATTCATAAGGTATTTACTTGTATAACTGAAATATATGTTTCAGTGAAAGATATTACTTAAGGTTTTAGTGAAATGTATGTTTGGTATGTTTATTTTGGAAATAACTCTCACGTTTCAAAATAGAACAATGACTTAACATACAAAATGATAGTTATTTTTAAATGTTGAGAGTTATTTCCAAAATAAACATACCCAAAATCTACCAATTGGTTAATATTGCAAAATATATGAAAGTTCATGTTATATTTGGTGATATTCAAAAAGTTGGTTAAAATTGCAAATTAAATAAAGTTCGTGATTTTTTCGACAATTAATCTATTATTTAAAGGTATTAGACTGTATCCCATGACACACCAGCCTTTCTCTTTAATACATAACCTTCAAATATTACCATTTAAGAAGAGACACTGTAACTCAATTCAATTAAACAAATACTAAGGGCATGCTTGGTATGCAACTTTTCATACCAAGCAATGGAAAAGAAATGGAAAATGAGTGTTTGGTACACACCTTTGATTCCTGCTACAGTACTTTACTAAGGAATCAAAAGTGTGACTTTCATTCCTCAGGTTTTCCTAAGGAATGACTTTCATTCCACAATTCTATTTTCTAAAACAATAATAATAATAATAATAATAAAGTTGATTCCATTCCTAAAGAATTTTGGTAAACCAAACAATACAAATTTAAAGAGAATATTTATTCCATTCCTCACTACTATCATTACCATTACTTTTCTCATTCCTTGAAACATACAAAGCGGCCCCTAAGATTAATCATCTTTCAGCAATTAAAGTTGTAAATTAATTATTAGGTACCGAATCTAGCTAATATTGACATATATATGCGAGATCTTCTATTACATTTGGTGTTATATCTCTTATTTTAAAATAATCATTACACGTCACGTGTATTTGCTGACATCACTATTTAACACATGATGTATAATAAATGTTATGAAATATTAGATGTAACACCAAATATAATAGATGATCAAATAATAGAGGATCCAATCCTATATATATATATATCATATATAATTAGCCAATTTTGTAATATCTATATTTTGGGATGCCAAAAGTGTATAATCTAAACAACACAAAAGCTTATATGTGACCATTTGTTGGTCCCAAGTGACACATAGGTTTAGAGGGGTGGGGTGAATGAACCTCTATCGATTTTTAAATTTTTTCAAACTTTTTGCATTGTAACCTAGAAAACTTATAGCACAAGATACAATTCAGCTTACAACACTAGGATGCAGTGCTGCTTACTGTAACTCAGAGTTCTTTTGCAGCAGATTTGTAAACTTTAAAAGATAGAGATCTTTTGAAAATCTTTTGAAATATGAACTTTGATAAGATATTTTATGCAATATGACAAGCTATACAAATGCAACAGATAAATATACAGATATATAAATGTAGCATAACAGCACACAAGGTCTTTTATAGTGCTTCAAAGGTGGTGTAATCCTTCTACGTCAACTCTACTTCTTCTCAAGAAGGAACTTCGTTAAGTACGTTTGAGTTACCGGACTCGACCTTACGAACACTCAACCTAACAAAGTAACACCTACTAGAACTTTAGTTTCCATACAGGTTACTGCAAGTTCAACAGGCAGGCCCATACATGATCTTTCTAACTCACACAGAATTATTGCTAAACAAGTTGACTAAAACACTCAGTAAGGAACTAACTTCCTTTCAACTGAGGACACCTTAAAACAATCTAAACACACAATACAGAGGTAAAAATATATAAGAGTTTCTTTAACTGGTGCTTGAAACAACCTTTGAGATTTATGAATCTTGAACTAAGGATGACTGCACCTCGAGGTTGAGTGACTGAAACTTTAGAGCTTTAAGAGTACTTGAAGGTTCAATGAAATTCTTGCTAACACTTAGAGAGTTTATAGTTTCAGTAGTCATTCTAGTTGACTTTTCCTCTATTTATAGGGGAGGAAATATATCCGTTGAAGAGAGACTCATTTCCTTGAATTTGAATCATCTTCCATGTTGTAGAGCTCACACTTAGTGCCTTTTGAAGCTTGCATTAATGATTTTTTGTCTTGCACTGTAGGTCTTAAATACGGTTGTACTAGATTGCAGTTTTATACAGACTGTCAGGCCACGTATATCTTTTTTATTGGTTTCATGTACTGTATCTTTCATCTTGTCTCTATTAGCTAGTTTGATTCTTTGAAATGATCAATCATCAAACAAGTTGTTGATCTTCCTCGTACTGTATTATTGTTAGAATCTTAGCACTTTATTTTTCTTGTCTTTTAACTTTAGAGAATGCAACACTGGTTTCTGCAACCTTGTCTTCATGCCTTAATCATGGTCGGTCTAGTATTTTGAGAGGCCATGTACGAAGATAAAATTGGGCCCTAATTATTTTGATTGGGCCCTAATTATTTTGAAGACATATCCAAATTAATTATAGGAATCATATTATATTGAGTGTACACATTATATAGAAACAAAATAACAAGAAAAACATCATGTTTTGGTATTAATGTTTCAAATTACATCAAATGATCAAATAAAACTTAAAAAAACTAGTTCAATTTCATTGACGTCAAATATATATATATATATAATATACCTACAATTTGGACAAATATAAAATAAATCAAATTAATAATTAAAATAAAACAAGTAGTATTTGAATTAATAATTTAATATACCACCGACTGCACAAATGACCGTCGCGACTCTCGACGTCACTTGAAAAGGGGGAATGATTTTTTTAACTTTTCTTCTCAATGCTTGTTTACCGTCGGTTGTTGAGAGGGAGAATGGTGAGAATTGGTTAATTATTTAAGTAGGGACAATTTAGTGATTTTATAATAAAAAATGTTGAAAGGAAGAATGGTGGGAAGTGGTTTATTATTTTAAGTAAGAGCAATTTAGTGATTTTAATAAAAAAAGAAAAATTTAAAAGCGACAAGAAGAAATTTGAACATAGTACCTACTATTAGGAGGAACATTGTTCGCCTAATAACCAATTGAACACTTGATAACTGTGATTAATAAGCACATTATGATATATATATATATATATGCAATGACACTTGTCGCACCCCTTCAGGACCATCCCTGATAGTAATACAATTTATTGTGTCTCTATTGTATCCTTACTGCTTACAACATATTGCGTGTATTCTTGTTAACTCTACAGTAGTTGTTTTCTTCTCTACTTGCAGTAGTTCTTCACTTGAACATTTAGCTACTGTATCTTGATCTCTTCCATTTTTCAACCTATTCTATATACTCAAATGCTAGTTTAATTTCACTTAAATAATGTGAAAAATAGGATATTTTAAATTTCTATTATATTTTGTATTTTGTTTCATCAAAATCTAAATAATAATTTTCTAACACCATCTTACGATGTGAGTTATAGTTAGATTAACTTTCTGAAATATTTAGAAATTTAATTATGCTAAATCCTTTTACCATGTCATAATATACAAAGTGAAGAACATTTATATTAATTTTCATAATATTTGGACTTGAATTTGATTTTATATGATTTTTCAAACATAATTATGTCCTATGACAGATTTACCCTGTTTTTAGGTCTGATTAAAACCCTTATTTAGACTTTTGTACTTCGATTTCAAAACTGATCTTCTACTATGCTTTATTACAGGTTCTGATAGAGACTTCAAAATTTTCCATGTAATTTTTGAAACCTTTTACAATTTATAATGAGTTTTACAAGAAAGTCTGTTTTCAGCATACACTATGTCCTATTTTCTGCCAACTTAGAAGATTCATAACTAATTATTTAAATCTTATTTTTAGTTGATATTTTTATATGATATACTTTAATATGTTGTCTGACTTCTGTAAAAATATGAAAATATTTCATTAATTCTATAAGGTTTGGTAGGGTTTGCAATATAGACTGATTTTGAGCTGAAATTCAAGTAAAAGTCTTGTTTAGGATTCTATTTTTATTTATTTATATATACTGTGAAAAATTGTGAATTTTCAGAATATGATAATTAATACTAATATGTGATCAAATAAATATTTTTGTGATTTTAGGAATTACCTATGAGTTATTTAAATTATTGCGACTTTATGTGTCATTTACCCTTAAAATTGCTAGTTTAAGTGCTTAACAATTATATAATAAGTATGATGATGTATTCTATATCCTAAATCTTACTTAAATGATTTGTGTATGATATGATCATGTTTAGAATTTAATATAAGGATCAAGCATGTATGGAATGAAGTATGATGAATAATATGCTGGAGTGATGAGTATAAAATCTTATTAATATATGTTTTTAGAGTGATTTATTTGAATAAGGTTATTAAATAGCTATGCTTAGGTTAAGATAACCTAGATATAAGATACACATGAGTATGTTATATGATATAATAGACTAAACAGTTATATATGTCGAGCGCAGTTTGAGACAATCGGTGAATCCAAAAACAATCCTCGCACAATCAACATACAAGTGAGTAACTTCTGCTCTCTATTATGTGTTGATAATTGAATTGATAAGTTATGTATAGAATCTACGGCTGAAGCCCCGTAGTTATAACCGGTAGGTAGCTTCCCTACCGGACAACGACCATAAGGGCAAGAGTGTCTGGTCTATGAAAGCAAGGTTTAGTGGGCGAGCGACTCCCACATTCCTTTATGTTATAGTATGGTTTAGGGTGAGCGTACCCGAAGGACATGTAGTACTTGCTTAATAGTTTAATTGTTTCAATGTATTAGATAGTAAATTATCCCACTGGGATTCTTCTCCGAAGGTGTCTCATGATGTTGCTTTTTATATTTTTCAATCTCGGCAGACGATGACGTGGACGTGTAGCAGGCTAGATTGACTTCTCACTGTCTCTTTAAAGTTGTTGTACTAGAATAAGGTTTCCTTTTGAGAACAATGTGTTGTTTAAATATGTATAGTATGATAAACAATAGGCCTAGACTTATATCCTGTTTTATATATATATATATATATATATATATATATGTGTGTGTGTGTGTGTGTTTTGTTGTGTTAATTCATATAAGTTTTTGGTTCGAACATTTTACCTAGAAATGTGGGTGAGGCACGACTAGACTTGGTTTATAGTTGGATATATATGTGTAGATGTTACGTTTTTAAACAAACAAAATTTTTTTTAGCTCTCGTGTCTTCATTTTAAGTCTTCCGCTGTATATTAGAAAGTAATTATGATTTCTTTAGTTCCTAAATAAGTAAAGGGTGACGACCTATTTTCAATTAAAAGGGGAACGAGGCGTCACATGCTAGATATTTGATACATTAGCCATAACACATATGCCCACAATGAATAGGGTAACAAGATTGATAAATTTGTGATAATAGATTTTATTAGTGGGTAGTGAGACTCTATCTATAGGGATACTATTTGTACCACCAAGCTCTAATAAATTTTATTTGTACCACCAATCTCTAATAAGTTTTTGTGTTTATCATCATAATTCTATTACATACAAGTCAATTGCATATGGATAAGATATGTTAGTGTGTTTTTATGCTTGCCTGAGCTTGTTCAATAGTTGTGAAAGTAGAAAACTTAAAGATCAAGAAAATAGTTCAAAAAAGTACTTAACTATCATATTTGATTTCTACTAAATATTATGTACGAATATTAACATGTAAATTAAATATATGCTAGCTAGTTGCTCATGAGTTGAAGATAAAGTTTAGAGTCCAATCGAGGCATTGCATGAGCAATCAATGGCTTGGCTAGTGTCAATTCATGATCTGATTCATCCAAGCTAATGCTGGAATTACCGGGTGGTGCCGTCCAACTAAAACCTTGAATAAGCCGAGCTAAAAGGATTGTCGACAGCGTGGAACCAAGCACGACACCCGGACAACCTCGTCTTCCTGTGCTAAATGACAACATGCGCAATTCATGATCTACGAGCATAACTTCTGAGCCTTGGTCTATAATGTGGCGCTCGGGTTTGTACTTGAGAGCGTCTTCCCAAACCCTAGGGTTCCGCCCAAGCCCGGAACGACTCAATAACACATGGCTTCCTTTAGGGATGAAGTAGCCACCCACAACGGTGTCTTTATTCGATACATGAGGGACATTGAAAGGTAGTATAGGATGCAACCTGAATGACTCTTTTATACAAGCCTTTACATAATTTAGTTTAGGCAAATCTGATTCTTGAACTAGTCTCTTCTTACCTACGATTCGGTCCACTTCTTCATAGGCCTTAGCAAGAATGTCTGGTTGATTGATCATCTCCGCGATGGTCCACTCAGTTGCATTTGATGGATTATCTACTGCCGCCAACATTATTTCCTATATATATATATATGTACTTTTAACAAATATGTATGTAGGTTATCAAATAATATATAAATTAAATACTTAAATACATCAAAATTTCAAATACTTACGATAATTAGTACTTGGATCTCTTGAACCGACAACAATGCCTTATTTTCTGAGTTTTTGAGGTTAATCAAAACATCAAGAACATCCTCTTTTACATTTTTAATACCTCGTTGCCACATCTTGACCCTCTTCGTAATTTCCAAATCTTGGTACTTTCTTACATTGTTGATGGCATTAGTAATACTCTTTTTATGTCCATCCAAATCAAACACCTCCAACCATGGAACATAATCAACAATGGCAAATCCATAGACACATGATAGGATTGCGAACAATCCATCCACATGTTCTCTCTCTTCAATTCCCGGGCCTCCATCCTCCGTTCCAGGCCCGAAAAACCTCTTACCGAACACCATTTTCCTGATCACATTAGCACAATAGTGTCGTGTTAGCTCTCTTACATTCACCACCCCATTGTTTTGGCATTTGTTGTAGGCATATCGCACGAGATGATCAGCTTCTTCACATCTTTTTACATGAAGCCATTGGTGCATGGCTGGTGAAAGCACTTGTTTGACAAGGATTGTCCTCATTTTCTTCCATTGATGACCCATAGGTGAAAGGACTAATGCCAAGTAGCCATCGCTAGTAAGTCTAGCTGACATGATATCAGGCCTAGATGCAAAATTTACATCTTGCTGCTTCAAGAACTCTCGAGCTAGTTCGGGGGAACTAACGGGGATAACATAAGTATTACCGAGGGGAATACATGCTATTTCTGTGTTGAATTCTTGCATGAGTTTGTGTATCCATCGAAATTTCGGCTTGTTCTTGATCATTTCAGGCAAACAACCGATGATAGGGTAACCTTTTGGCCCCGGTGGAAGAGGAGGTGTCGTTTTCTTCTCAAGGCTTCGTCGTTTGTATAACATTATAGCCATGAAGCACAGTGCTAGAGAAGATAGAAATTCAATAATGGAAAAACTTGTAATTTTGTTTTCCATGGATTGATGGTGAATTGGTTTGTGTTTTGAAAAGGTTCGGTTTCTTTATGTAGAATAAGAATCTAAAGAAAGTTGGATTTCTGACTGAATTTGGTGGCTTAAAATAGCTAGTGCTGCATGGCCTTTTATAGAGGGAAATGGAGTAAATCTATACAACACATTTAGCATGATTTAAATATGTTACATTTTATAGAAACTAAGTCTAACGATTTATATTTGATTTTCAAAATGAAAATTAATTCATGTATTATATATATATATATATATATATATATATATATATATATACTGTTATTTTGCATATATTAAATTGTTATGTTTAGTAATTAAACGAATATAGATTTCATAGAAAATTAAACTTTACAAAGCAAGGAAATCATATCATATACTGACAGTATTGTTATTCATATCTTATGTGGTTTACATAAAATATCACGTACCAATATCAGGATCGGAATATTTTCTCAAAATTTATGAAAGAAGATATATAACAAAAGGTGATGAGGTACTTAATTTTTGTTTTGAAAAACTTTTTTTTGTTCAAAATTACGACAAATTTATATATGTATAAATATCATTTAGCATACTTATATATATTTAATTTGCTTCTCAATTATTAAAAAAAAAAAAAAAAAAAAAACAAGGAGAATAAAAGTTTCATGTACATCCAAAAAAATTATAATGAAAATAATAATTAAATATTTGATAAAAATATTTGATACATTGTATACAGGATTCGGATGAAAAACGAACAAGTCTAGACGACATTTAAAGTCACGCGTTAATATTTAAATTGTGTCTGGATTTGGATGCACAATTTATACAATCAATCATGTTTTTTGTGATTTTTGAGAGGGTGGGTCAGGGGCAGAGTATATTTAGTGGCCTCAATTTCAAAACGTTTAAATTAAATAATTCCTGTGCATATGTACTTTGTTAGTGTTTGACACGTCTACTTTATCAATTTAGTGGCCTCGATTTGAAAACTTTTAGGCTATGTTTGGATTAGTGTTTGCTAGTCGGGATTTGAGATTTGCATTCATTCAAATCCCCGTTTGTTTTGAGATTAGAAGAGGATTATATAATTTACCAAAATCCTACTTTATTTAAATAAAAACACAATCATTAACCCTATACTATAACCTATTAATACACAAATTTCAATACATACCTAAATTTCTATTATTACAATCATACAATCATTACCATCACATCAACTTACAATATAATATTACATAATAACACTTTTTCCAACATTGATTTGACATCTACAGTATTAATCCTACCCTACAAAATCTCTAAACAAACACAAATTTTAACTATTCACCTTTATTTCAAAAACTTAGAATTTCAAAGTCGGATTTCCTCAATCCTACATAACAACAATCCAAACATCACCATTAGGTTATGTTTGATTTAGGAATTTGAAACATAGGATTTAAAATAAGTGTATTTTAAATTTGTTTGAGTTAGAGTGGTTTCAACAATGATCCATATTATTTAAAAATTAGTTTAAAATGAAAGTGGTGAAATTTTAAATTCACATCTGTACAAACAACACTAATAAATTTATTACTATAGATTTCAAATCATTTTTTCAACTCTTGTATCCAAATACAACCTAAAGAATTCGTTGCGCGCACACTTTTGTTGTATATATTTTGTCTATCATACGCGAATTTAGAGACAATATATTTACTGCATTTTTATTTTTTTTTGGATAAATAAACTTGTTGAAGCTGGTTATGTTTGGGAGATTGTGTGTTGAGAAATTTGCGGTTGTTAATTAGCTTTAGTATTGTAGTTAATGTTTTTATATTTTATTTCAACTAGCAAATATGATACAGGTTCAATGAAAATACTTGTTTTGATTTCCATGGTTAATGTGTTTGTGTTTTGGAAAGGTTTGCTTTCTTTGAGTAGAATGATGTGTGAATCTCGAAGAGAGTAGAATTTCTTACAATGAACTATTGTGTATATTTTGAAGTGGGATAGTGCATGGTCTTTTATAGAGGAAAATGAAAGTAAATTCTTCAAGAAAAATACTCACACATAAGTTTAGATGTGTGATGCATCAACGGTGGATGGATAAGCTTATATATTCACTTACATGTATAATCTTGATAAAACTCTTGAAATGAAGAGTTTAATTTAATTTTTTAACTTAACATTTACAATATATTTCCGAGGTAGAACTCTATTAACTTGGATTTTAGATAATTTTATTCTAAAGTGTACAGTACTATAAATAATCTTATCTTAGTTTCTATATATATTTATATATGGTTATAGATCGGGGGGGAGCTATATAACATGATGGTTAAATGCTTTTTTTTTTTTTTTTTTTTTTTTCAAATTAGACATGTTTTGCAAATGATTTTAATAGGTTTGAGATTTTGATTAATGGCAAAAGCAGCCAATTCGCTTCACCTACAAATTTTTTATTTAATAAGCTAGGTTGATGTTAAAACGTTGTATGATCTCAATCCACCCCAACCCATCAGCATGTCGATTTTTTTTTAAGAAAAAAAGTTATTTATTACTAAATTATATATGCATATAAATACATGTTAAAATATGAAAATTATTGTTTCAAAATAGTTTTTTCATTAAAATTTCTTAACATCTATTAATAAACGATTCACCTTATTATCTTACACATTATTATCTGCATTATATAATGATATTTGATTTTTAGGGCTCGTTTGGTTTGGAGGTTGGGTTTATTCCATATTGGTTAAAAATGGGATTATTTACTGTTCATTGAAGACAAAAAAAGTGTTATTTTAGGTGTTTGGTTTGTTGGTTTAGGTTAGGTTTGAGTTAAATTTTGTGTTTGGTTTTAAGGTTTAGATATTTGGATAATTGGGTTAGCTTATAAACCTTTGTTTGCTTTGCAGGTTAGTTAAGTTGAAAATGTGAAATTCCCAAACTATCCCCTCATTTATATTACTTGCTTTTTTTTTTTAATATTACTTATAAGCTTGAATAGCTAAGGCTCATCAACAGTAAACCATCACATGGGAACAATTCTAGCGATAAACCCGAGCAATAGAGAATTGGGCGAAATAGAGATTTTGGCATGAACAGCCAATGTTACACAAAGAAATCAAGAGGGATTCTCACTAACTCGTTTTGCAGACAAAGAAATCAAGAGATGTGATTGGAGTGAGGGCGAAAAGAAACTGTTGCTCTTGTTTTTCCTACTCCAAGTACGATTCTCCCAATTTCCAGAAAATTAGTACTATACAAAGAATCGATTTCAGCTTGAATGCCAACATTATGTCCAACAGGTATTATGTTTCTTCCTTCATTTCGATCTAGTTTGTGGATTTTTGAATGATTAGGTTGTTGTATGGTGGCGTTGGTTTACACCACATTTTTCTTGTAATTCGATTTTTTAGATTTGGTGTCTCTTGTTTATAGTTGTGTAGTATCTCCAGTGAGTATGTTTGGAGTGACTCACATGTTTTTTGCATTTTCGAGCAAGATTCATATTATCGGGATGTTGATATTGTTCATTTTGTAACAAATAGTTCAAGATAATCTTTTTGTTTGGTCTAATTTGCAAATTGCTTATGACACTAAATTTGCTATTCGAATAATGTGTTTCCGATGCATATTTTATTTTGTAGTACGTACTCATATAAAAGTGGAACGTCTAGATATGAGAATAGTCGTGATGAAATGGACCGTTGCCGATGTTTGATGCCGATGCATATCCAAACATCTAAGGCAAAAAAAAATCTGATGTGGCGCTTCATTACTTGTCCTCTTCGAGGGGTTAGTTATGTCATGCTCTATTTTCCATTTGTGAAAAAATTGATATGTTTTCATAGTAAAGGTTGTTTTTATTTTTTTAACATATTTGGGTATTGTTGTTGATTACAGAAAGAGGGGTGCGGGGTGTTCATTTGGGTTGAGCTGCAGCTTGAGGGTCGTGCTAGAGATGTGGCTCTTGAATGCATCGATAAGATTGATCGATTGAAAGCCGATCTTGCCATTGCAAAAGCCAGGGAAGCAAAATATAAGAAACTTATAAGAACCATAGGCATTGTGTGGTTGTTAGTAATTTTTGCATTTATGTATATGTTGCAAAGCTAAATCTCGTATCGAAATGTTAATAGAAATTGTAGGTTATCATGATGAAGTCCCTCTAGTTGAGCACCCGATGTCTTCTGAAGTTATCATGTAGTTGTATCCCCAAAACTGTTATGATATCGTACTTGTAGTTTTTTGTATTTTGTATTGTGACTTACAATTCGACCAATTTAAAAAATGAGCTACTTGTGTAATTATATGTTGTTCTTCCTTGTAGGGTTCCTTAACAAGGGAATTACATATATGTCTTTGATTTTATGTGTTCTTATTATGCAAATTACATATTTCATATGTTGTGGTCTAATTTGAAAATCTAGCATGTTTTTCTAAAGTGATGAAATGTTACATATGTTGCACTACTAAAAGATAAGGTGTTATATGCATTGTGCTTTGACTGAAATGAGCATCTTAGTCATGTTGCACATCTGTTTACATAATATTTATCAAAAGAACAAGGATGTAGGGTGGACTCCTACGAATCAACGAAGTTCACGACTACAACAAAACATAAATGTTCCCAACAAAGTGTTAAACAGGGACATGCCCTTCTAAAGCAAAACATTAACCACTTTAATTTCTTAAGATACTTGGACCTATGAATAATGTATCCGAAACTTCATGATTTGCAACGTAGTAGGATACAACCCTGCATAGATAAGCAAAATCCCAAGTACAATGGTGTCTAGAGTATTGATAATCTGTTTGGGTCGATGGGATGGGTCCTCGCCATATGCAAACGCCGATCCCAATCATCCACCGCATCCGAATCGAATGACTCATCCTTTACGACAATCGGTGTACGCGACGATGACCCTACATCGCCAAACAACACCTCACCGGGTTGGTGTCCTTCTACAATCAACGACCATGCAGCGTAGTTTGGGAATCCACATTTCCTAAACAACCTTTGCATCCCGTTCTCCTGCATGTCAAAAATATTAAGTGAGTAACACATTTGTATCATTTGTCTAGTATAAAGATAATCATATTATCAAGATATGGTATTTTTTTTATTATACATCAATGATGAAAGAAATCTATAAATTGAATGGTTAGAAAATAGCTATTTTTCCTACAAATGTTTCAAGAGAAAACAACAATACCTTGCGATTGACCTACCAATACTCGACATCGACCACGATCCGGTTCATGTTTTGATTATACTTAACTCTCGTGGTCGTGTTCACATAGTTGATGAACTCTTTGTACAGCCTAAGATTGTTTGCAACGAATGACTTCACAGCGTGGGGATAGAAGAGCTCATCTCCTGTTTCAGCCTTCATTTCATTCGCCAGTTCAGTTAACATGCATGCAAGGATCATCGAGTCGGATACATCGCGTTTGACACATTTATCCTTAAGACGTGAAATTAGCTCATCTGTCTGTTCGTAAATGAAATCTTTGTAGAAGCAGTCGAGCTGTGGGTTGCGCTTAGGCATCTTCTTGCAAAACAAATTACAAGTTTGTGATGATTATCTGAGTCAATCCTTCAATGCATCATGGGCTCAGTGATGTGTATAGTGATGATTAGCATGCACACTCAGTGCTAAATAGAAGTACAAATCATATATTTAATGTGTGAACTTACCAAAATGATAAGTAGAACCACACATAAATCACCACAGTTTGAGATTTGTGTATTATAGCATGCTGTTGTTAAAGTACTCTTAGCAATGGAATTATATTTTTCCAGTCTAGTATAATTGCATAACTTATTTTTTTTGTCATTATTTTTGTAATGCCTCTAGTCATAAATACATGCCGAAAGGAGGACATATTCCTAGTGTCTACTGCATATGTATTGAAACAAACAAACAAGTGAATTGGGTTAATGATCAAAAAACAAAGTTATCTTGGATAAGCACATGGGTGACAACTGTAGTTATAAGAGAATGAATTACAAAATTTTCGGATGCAAAGAAACTAAAAAAATTGAGAAGTGTCAGGTAATGTTAGAGCCATTAACTACCTTTGAAATATTGAGGTCAAAGTCTAAACTAATGGTGAGTTGGACCCACCTCTCATTTAATTTGGTATCAAATCTAATGAATACAAGTCACATACTTCATCTACTCATTCCAGTGCACTTAATGGTATTGGAGAAATTGTATCTCTTGCTTATTACATGAAAGTTGTTTACATTAATTAGTATAAAGGGAAGGTGTATGAGAGTTGAAAGCACTCAGTGGAGGCATAGCAGACGAATTGAGTAAGAGTAAAAAAACCATGTTGGAGAAAGAATTGTGTCTGAAGCAGGAGGACTACCTCTACGGAGTAGAATGGAATGTTAATATTGTGACTCTTTTCATTGAAATGTTAGCCGATCAGGCTAGGATGGGGAAGTTCAACCCCAAGGGTAACAACAGTCATGCAATAAGTATTGCACAATACTTCGTGAACAAGTTTTTCAACAAAAGTCTTGGGTTGAAGGATTGTGTGAAGCAAGTGCGCTTGCTTCGTCAGAGGCATTCAACGTTTTCTACCATGATGATGCGTGATGACGTTGGCTGGTCCCTTGAGGAAAATACCATACACTGCATACTCGAAACATGGGATGAGATTGTGAGGGTATGTATATTGCAATGAACTCTTGTATTTATAAATTTATCCTCTTGTAACAACACAACTTATGTCCTATCTTTAGCCATTACAATCATTTCACAGATAACATTAATTTTTTGATGATATCTAGAAAAATCCATTTGCTTGTGCATACGCAAGATGTGGTGACCCACACTGGGATGACCTCAAAATTATTTTTGGGGATCCCGGTGTTCATCCATCGCCCATGTCTTACACCGCAGCCGTACCGAGTATGATCGTGATCTCAGACGACAACCCCTCGGCAAATTTGATTGGGAAATTCACCCATTTGGATGAGGTTATTGAGATCTCAAGTGACAGGTCTGGAACTATTTCCACCAACTTCTGGAAGGAGTTGGGCCCCATTGGGAATTCGTCGGATGACGATGATTCATTTCACTCACTATCTCTCAAGACGGAGATGAGCTCATCAAACCCTCCTAAAAGGTCCAAAGGGAAAGGAAAGAACATTGTCGATGGTTTGTGTGTGAACTTGTACGGGGCCTCGTATGTCTCTTTTTCAGTTCCTACCACACCCAATTCGAAAAAGTGAGGTCTTCGTCCGATATGTTCGGCGTGCTGTTGGATGGTTCGTATGTTGTTATGAATGATGCATAATACTATTATGTTTTATTTTGTAATTGTCATATGTGGTATGTTGTTGAAACTGTTAATCAAGGGTATATATTGCTTTATGTTTGCCTTACACTTCATATTGTTGTAGTAAAACCACAACAACATTTTGGATTTTGTATTATGACAGTGTATATGACAAGTCAAATGGTGCATCTTTAATATATTAGAATGTTGTATTTAATCTTGCTTGTTGTGTTAATTGCATGCTGGAAAAAGGAGGTTTGAATTTAATTGGACCATGTCCTAAAAAAGACACATTAAATGACTAATATTAAGATAACAAGTGGGTTTCCATATAAACCAAGTATGGCATACAAAATTTTACAAAATGCATGTCCAACCCATTTCTTGCTACTCGAACCGTCTTACAGAAATGAAAGTATCTTAAGTCTACAGACAAAGATACCTCACATACAACTGACCATTACAAATAACTTAAATGTGGTCCATAATATCTTTGACCAAAACGATTCTAGCATCATTTGGTATGCTAAAAAAGAAATCAAGGTCACTCTCGTTGTTGTATAAGTACCGGGCTACATCAATTCTAGCTTCCAAGCAAGGGAACTCGAAGCCTTCAAGCATGTTGTAAACCTTGCCTCTTTTCTCACTTAGGTCCAAGGATGAATTTTTTTTCTTTGTGATGTTACCTATCATGCTTGCTATCTCTCCCGTGTGGTCATCGTTTCGATCACAATACTTACTCACCTTTGAAATGAAAGGGTCTACACCTTTATTGTCAATCCTCCTACACTTCGACTTTTCACTTCGTTTGGATGTGTTAGAGCTTGCTGCAATACCCTTTGACATGAACTCCGAACAAGTCTCGTTGTTGTTGTGTGGAGTAGGCATGGAGGCCGATTTTTATGATTCTGTGTTCTCGGTGTTGAGGTAATCTTACATCGCATCTGCAAACCCTTGAGCTTGTTCCCCGATCGCACGGTCCTTCCCAAAAATCTCGACCCAATCATTAAAAAAGGGCCAACTCTTGTGACGCATTAGACGAACAGTTGGATCCACCTTCAATGTAATGAAGTTATACATGGTAAGAATTGAGATTAATTGACAAATAGAAGATTGTTTCATGCTCATAGGTTGTTTTTGAAATACAGTACCCTTACAAATAATTCAATTTTAACCACGAACCTTCAAGTACGCATCCCACACTTCATCATTCACATCGAGCATGAAGTTGACCCCGAGTCCAATACCACTTTTGCTAAACATTAGGGACAATGCGTTGTAACTTTTCTTCCAACCATGAATTTTACTAGAGATGTGTGGTTCCGTCTTCAGGTCGGTACCAGGAAAACGGACAGCCAATGATAGCTCCAATAAATTAAGATAACCTGTCCTGAAGCCATTGTCGGACTTATATCCTCGAACCATCAACTCTATCAATGACTCAATCAGTTGTTGTTCCTCAATCCAATTCCAAGTCCTTCTTCCTTGGGTTGTTCCTTTTTTGGTTGTCTTTTAACTATTGTTGTTCATGTCTAAGAGAAATATTAGGTCTGGATATGTATACATAATATCAAAAATTGAGTCAATTGTAATGAACAAAAGTTTGATTTGTTTGAATAAATTATTTTCAAGTAATGACAGTTGAGCACATTTATAATATCCAACAGATAATTATGAATCAAAGCAGTGTACAACAAAATGACAACATGTTCCCCATGTACATACAAAACACTTCTAAATCGGATGAATTTCATGATCTTTCTTCAATATATCATATCACACGGATTTTTACAGGAATGATGACCTCAAAGTGTTGCAAAAAGAGTCGGATCATTCCCGGTTGTTCCACATTTTGAGGGCAATAATATCTCTCCAAAGGGTCCATGCATCGGATGTCTGAACTTGGTCGATGTAGTCGACATCCGGGTCACATTTGAAATTGGGATCACTAAAAAGGTTGGGTACCTCACCCTCTATTAGGCCGATGGTGGCATTGGTACGGATGAAATTATGAAGTAAACAACATGCCAAGATGATGTGATTTTGCATCTTGATTGGATAGTACGAGTGGCTCCTAAGAATGGCCCAACGAGCTTTGAGAACACCGAACGAACGCTCAATCACATTACGAGCTCTAGCATGCATCAGGTCAAAATATTCCTGAGGTGTTTGGGGTCCTTGGGAGGCATGTCTTCATTCTTGTAAGTGATATCTTACTCCCCTATATGGTGCCAAAAACCCATTACCAATTGTGTATCCTCCGTCACGCAAATAGTAATTGTCTGCCACATATATAGACAAACAACGGGGAATGAGAAAAAGGGCATGTCAATTCGGATATAGTGTACTATTGTGAATTAGTGTGGAATCTAAAACCAAAGCATCGCAAAAAAAAATTCACTTTAGGGAAATGTTAAGTTATTGGGAATCTACCAATCGGGACTTTTAATCCATTCGGGCAGGATATGGCGTCACGTAAGACTCGTCCATCGGCTGCAGATCCTTCCCATCCCACCAAGACAAATGAGTAGTTCATGTTACGGTCACATATACCCAACACATTTACAGAAACAAAACCCTTCTTGTTTCTGTATCAAGGTTTGTCTTGGAGACTTACTTTGTAAGGGATGTACGTGCCGTCTAGGGCACCAAGACAACCCTACATTACAAAGCAATGACGACATTGTTATTAAATGAGTTATTAATCTTTGACAAGCCTTACATACGTGAAATATAGGATACACAATTGACAACAACTAGGTAATAGTGTTTTTACCTTAAAATATTTCCAACGATCCTGTTGCTCATCGGCTTCGATGGGCTTTGGTTGAACCAGCAGAACTGTGTGTAGTTTTAACAAACACTTTAGAACACCATTGAAGTGCTTGCTTATAGTGTATCCGCTTCTAGTGAATCATGTTTGATGACAACATTTTTCTTGTGATGGGAAAGAATAGAAAGAAATATTGCAACTTGTTCCGGAATTGGTAGATGTCTAGTTGGTTGTAGCCCCCCTAAGTGCTCAAACAGATAACACAAACGTCCGAATGTGTCACGGCTCATTCGTAGATGGTTTATGCAGGTTTCATCCGACGTTAGTGTAAGGGCAACAATGTGGTCTAATTGACGACTTATGTTTTTAGACAAATCATATTTTCTAGCTCTATTTGGGGGGTTTCTTCATTGTCTATTTTTTCGGTAGAACCTCATGTATGCCCAAGTCATGAGCATGATGAAGACCTTGATAGATGCATTGATTGTCTCTACAACAGATACTATTGTTTCCAGCTCAGAGTTTTCATTCATGTTCGTAGTCTAATTATCATAGGAAAAATGTTAATAGTTAATTATGTGCATACTAGAGTAGACGTAATCATTATAGGATGAGTTTGAAATACATATATTTGAACAAGCATGCACAATGTTGTGATGGGGGTACACATGATACATTTTTTATTAAGCTAGGTTGGGGCTGGTTAACATACTAAACAAGTTATTATGTTTTATCTTTAACACAACCCCCATTTATGTGGTTTTGGTTGTTTGCTTATTACTAATGCAATTAAGAGAGCTCATTTTATCCAGACATCAGGGGAAATACCATTGACGTGGGAGTGAGTTGCTTAAGAATATTTGTCCGCTTAGGGTTTGGTTTTGATGAGTTTTTGTTAGCATGATTAATCATACGTCAAATGACTTCAGATATTTTAAGGGAAAACAAATTTTGGCATGCCTCAAAATACAAAATGGGTATGCATGGTTCAACACTGCAATATATCAAACACTCAACACTCATAACTTTGAGAAATAAAAAAAAACCAGTTAAGACACCTTGTGATGGTAAACAAGTAATTATAACAACCCCGATATTGTCAATATCCAATTAGGATCTCCTAGACTAAGAGTTCATTGATGCATGTTTCCATTATCGAATCAATTATTACAAATTCTGACACTCCCGATATTGTCGACATCCAGTTAGGATCTCCTAGACTAAGAGTTCTTTGATGCATGTATCCATTATCAAATCTAAAACCTTAAACACTTTACCTATACATATTGGCAAACCATTTCCATATGTGTTATGAAGTGATACTAGTATAAGCAAGTAGCATGTAATGCACATTGATGGAGTCCTAAAACTACAACAACAAAACCCAAGCCTAAATTCCGATATGCTAAAGAATCACAATCAACTCAATGTAAAATCTCACCATGTTGTTGTAATAGTTATAAAGAGGTTATACCACACTAACATGTATTTTGCAAGCACTACAATGCGATATCGATCTTTTTCAAGAAGAGTTTCTTGCCAGGTGATAAGGATTTGCCCGTTGAGTAAAAATAACCATGAATGCTCAATTTTATGTACCAATTAGGAGTAAGTTGTCAGTTCATGCCATTTAATGAATGTGAACCAAATACTATTGAATATGAGTACTTAAAAACCCAACAAAAATTGGATTGTACCCAAATACATGACTTGCTAGTTGATTTGAAAACTTTATATGCAATTAATATCCATTTGCTACATTTTCAAAGCATCAATATTCAAAATGTAGGCAACCGACATGGATTTTTACCTGCGATATGTGATGGAGATCTTCTTAGCTTGGAGGCAAATGCTTGTCCGATAAGATAGTGTTCTTCTTATACATCCAACAACACACCTCCAACAAATTAGTATAAAGGATCATCACCAGTACAAGACAACAGGACAAAATACATTTATCATAGTTTACTTTATAGATATTATAATCTATAAAGTATACTTCCATATATCCATCAAATATATATATATATAATATGTTATAATATTTAAAAAAAAACCTCAAACTGAAACCTTAAGCTACAAAAATAATTTCTCCGTACGTACTACAATCAATAAGGTTCGTCTATATAGTGTATACATATTATTACTGCACCATTCCAAAAATTAATCATATATTGTGACAAACAACTAGGCTTGTCTATGGAGAATATGATTATGAGAATTGAATTAAGATGTAATAAAATGTTATAAATTGAAAGAAATTTAACTAAACATACATATATATATATATATATATATATCTTTTTGCAGAGCATGATAGTGGTGTTTTTTATAAGTACAAATTGTAGGTTGTAGGGGCTATTGTCATTAGATTCGGCCTTCATTTTTGGAGGACTGAAATTTTATTATTTTCAAATTTTTCATTCACTTATTATACCACACACAATATTTTACATGGATGCTACCCTTTCTTGGTTGCCAACAAAACCCATTGTTATCTAACTCTATCTCTTTTACTTCTTTTCACTGCCCATTTGCATCAATGTCTCAATTGAAGGTTGAACATTGTTATCACTTATAATAAACATCTTTAGCATCTAGGATTTCAACCTAAACAAAATAGTGAAGACCTTACAAGCACAAGGAGTTTTAACTAAAATAGGAAAACATTGGTCAACATTACCCAACAAATTCTCACTAATCTGTCAGCATGATTTTCATAGACAAATCAATGTAATGAATCTGATTCATAGCATGATTATTTACTGGTGTACACCTTTTATTTCAAAACGGAGGATGGTGTTCATCAGTCAATATAAACATACACCCTTTCATATGGATTTTTAGTTCTCTTGCGCAAACCATTTATGCGAAACTGCACCATTTTATCATCGTGTTTTGAAAGCCCATTTTCTGACTAAGAATGCATAGATAAGGATGTCAAATTTTTGCTCGATTCATACCTGATAATTTAACCGTCGCAACCCGACTCCTCCCCCTATATAATCGATTGTCGGAAAACTCACCGCCGCGACGCCTTTTACACAACAGCAAGGTTCTGCACCAAAACTTCGACAAAGCCGCGACTATTATATTCAGACCCGATCTCATGATTACGCTTGAGGGGTCTGCATTAGGATTTCTTTCTTGCGAGGATATTTGCAGGTTCGAGGTGGTAGGTTTGGTCGATTTGGGCTTCCAAGCAGGTTCTAGGGTTTGGTCGATTTGGGGTTTTTGAAGTATCGTGGATTTGGGATTCTTGCTCGATTGGGGTATTAAAAATGGCGATGACATCTAATTGTAATTATGATGAACAGTAGGGGGTTATTTGTAATTTTATTGAGCACAGTAAGGGCAAAAATGTCTTTTTATGTTAAGCTATTGTTGGGTTTGGAAGTGGGTTTACAAACCCACCAAGAGTGGTGGATTTACTAACCTTCATTTTATCCGGGCTAAGCCCATGAATTACACCGGGCCCAAATTATAAAACAAGAAGAACACCTCCAAACCAAACGGGGGTTTAGGGCGGTTAGTAATCCGAAACCAACCTAAACCCCCAATCCAAATGAGGCCTTAGTGTTTTCAACTATGCATGGTGAGTTTACGCTGACATGTGGAATTTTAAAAAATATATATATATTATAAATAAAAGTCATATTTAATAAATTATACATATAAATGCATTTAAAAATATTGGAATCAAAACTTGGAATTTCAAAAAAAAAAATCCTATTCAATTGAGAAATGAGTCAAAATAAATTTTTTTTTTTTTAAATGGAAGCCATCAACTATGGGAGCATTAAGTCGGACCTTTATGTAAATCAACCTCATATAGACGTCAATCTGTCAATGAAATTACATCAAACATTTCTCAAACAAAGCACTAATTACTAATAATTCAAATAATTACACTTCACGCAAAATTGGGATAAATCTAAGTAATTAGGTAATTCAAAACTATATTGAATCGTTTTAAGCTATTATGATCATTCGATGACTGAAATTATAACATTCTTTTCTAACATTAACAAAGAGATTATCAAGATGATCAAGTACTTAGTTTCCTCTATATAAATGTGAGATATATACATGTTGTATCTCCACTTATGATCCACATATTTTTCAATCATCTTCAGATGTTTCCAACTCCTTAAATAATTTTGATTCAATATATTCAAAATAGGAGCATTAATATTGATTCAAATTAAAAATTATAACATATTACGCAATTTGCTGAATATAGAAAAAAATTAATTATTTAGAATTAATAGGGTGTGTAGTTAAATTTATTTAAAATATCTTATAAGCTCTTGTATCATGTAATATTTTTTTGTAGCTTATAAATATTTTATTATAAATCAAAAAATAAGTTGTTCAATTATATTTATTATATAAGATTATTATGCTTTTTAAGTTTTTAAGTATTAATAATTATAATTCTAAATGGAAATGATTAAGTTTTATCGAGTTTGTGCATATATCTCATCTTTGAATTGAAGAACAAATAGGGTGGTGGTAGAAAAAACCATAAATAATAAATAGTCAAAATCTTATTATCATATTGATTAGTATTTATTTAATCTTTCAAAAACTATAATTTTAGGGTGGCGTTATTTATTCCCTTCCTTCCACTCCCTCTGACTAATTAAAGGAAAAAGAAAAAGAAAAAAACGACGCTATTTAGCCCGAATTTGCACCGCCATAATTTTTAAATTATTTCTTTAATTATAATCTTTATATATAAAAAAGTAAGACCATATGTGAGACATGTCAACCATACAATTTTTCATATTAATTCTATTTCAATTTTATAAATTACATCTATAATAAATAGAGTTTCAAAGCTAATTAATGTGGTTATTTAATGATATCAATTTAATTATGTTGATAATATACATTAGTAAATATTTTATGTATTTTTAATTAAAATTTTAAAATAACACATGTTAAACTTCAAATATAGAAGTCAATTATATATTTTAAATTTGTTTAATTTAAATTTTTTAAAGAAAAATATTTTTTTAAAAGAAAAAATAAAATAAAGGTGTGCTGATTATAAATGATTATTGATACTTATTACTGATAGATTTTGTGAATATGTGTTTTAAAATAAACTATTAAATTTATTTGAGAAATTTCGATTTTAATTTTTGTATCATTTGATTGGAAAGAAATTTAGTGCTACTCTAAATTAACATATTCATATTTAAAATTTTAAAATCCACAAATAAAATTTTAAAAAAGATTTCAATATGTATAAATATTATCTATTCTTACATATAATTAGAAATTTTTTATTTCAATAGTTAAATAATGTATTAATCAGAATTACCTTATATTTAATATTAACTTAGAATCATAAATATTTATTTCAATATAAATAATATTTAAATTTATTTAATTTTAATAAATTTAATTTATTTAAACCCGTGTAATACACGCTAGTTAATAACTATAAATGATTATTTTTAAATTATTGCATTTTTGTTCCAACAATTTGATTAGTGGTACCACCAATTTTTATATCTTTCTTTAATTGTAATTAATAACTATAAATGAACAATCTCATATACATTTTATATTACAATCTCATATATTTCTCTGGATTTTATCTTTCAATGTAATAGTATATTGTGTATAACTAATGAAAAAATGTAGCGGCGTAATCCTATTATTTCTGTTGGCAATATATTTACCAACGGAATCACCGTCGAAAATTTATGTCAATGTTACGTTGGGTGGTAATTTTTGCAACAAAAAATGCATTATGTTGTTATTTTATCGATGGAATATTATGTTGGTAAAAAATTACTTATGAAAAAAAAAACGAACCGTGGAAAGTTTTCAACAAAAAATCCACAAAAAAAACCAACAACATAAATACTTACTGACAAAATATATTTCGTTGGTACATTTGATAAAAAAAATTAAAAATTAATTTTTATATTAAATTATATTAACTAAACTAATTAAGGTAATTAAAATAATTAAATAAGTAAACTAATTAAACGTACAACTAAACTAATTTACCATCAATTAATTATCACAACTATATCATTACATTAAACCTAAACTAACCTACTAACATTAAAACTAACGTTACATTGTTAACAACCTATACTAACATAATTACATAAAAATCAACATTAAAACTAACATTAGTATCACAATTATACTAACATAATTAAACACAAACTAACATTCTCACAAGTACTACTAGTATAACATAATTAAACTAACCTAATTAAATCAAAACTAACATAATTAAAAAAAACCAACATAAAACATAAAATTAACATAATAAAACCTAAACTAACATAATTACATTAAAACAAATTCACATAAAACATATAATTACATATTTAAATATTTATTAATTAAAATTGAAAAGGAGGAGGGCTTACCTCGACGACTAGGGCAGTCGGAAGGGAGTGGGGTTGGGAGAGGTAGCTTGTGGTGGTGGCGGTCGGAGGACGGCGCCGGTGGTCGGAGACAGGACAATGGAGAGAGAGTAGTGAGTGAGTGAGAGTGAGAACGAGGGGGACGCGAGAAGGAAGAAAAGAAGGTCCACTAATCGTCGATAAATTCTCCAAACAAACCTGGGGAAAAATACTCTTAATTTAATTCCCCAAATTCTTTTTTTCTTTTTGTGAGGGAGGAGGATACTTTGAATTTACCGACGGAAAAATCCGTCAGTAAAAAAAAAAAAAAAAGATACTGAAGAAATTTCCATCGATAGAGTGAAATTCCGTCGGTACATGTCTTGTTCAATTTACTTACGTATTTGGTTATATTTTATTTCTGAACATTGTTTCAATAACACATTTTGAGTGAGTTAATTGCAAAATACGTCATGTAACTTATACCTAGTTCCATCCGTAGTCCTTTATCTTTGTACTTTATCAATTTTAGTTCTTTAAATTCTTAATTGTTCAATTTTGGTCCTATTTGGGTCGAAATTTGAATTTTTCGCCGGAAATTGCACGTGCACGTCACGTGAGTCCTTCAAATTGGGGGTTTTTCATATTTCCGGTCATTTAACTTACGTGGCACTGAGATAATATCCACCTCAGCACCACATCATCTCATTTCCACATCATCTCATCCTGTAAAAAAAATAAAATTAAACCCACTTAGTTGGAAACATTTCTCTCTCCAGAATCAAAATTACCCCGTCTTCAAAAAAATCCCTAAATCACATCCACACTCTAAATTTGAAACTAAGAAAATCCAAATCAATCCACACACACTCAATTCCAATCGAATCAAAACGAAGAAGACCACACCCATCGTGGGTGGGTGAGTGAAATGTATACCATCCGCGAGAAGGGAAACAAGGATTCACCACCTCCATTATACCGTAAGTACCGATTTCTTTTTTTTTTTTAAGAATATTGTTAGAGTTTTGAATTTATTAATACTATGGCTAGATCTTCTTTTATTATATACGTAGTGCTAGAATGAATATTTTATTTTGGTTTTATTTTGACTGAAAACTCTTAGTAATGTGGAGCAAAGTTAGATTCTTTTCTGTCTTTTTGTGGGGCTTTTTTGTTGGTGTGTAGGATTTATTTTGTTTTTTATTTTTATTTTTGTTGAGCAGAGTTAGAGTTATTTTTATTTTTGTTGATGAATACAATAAGTATTGGTGTCTATTTCATGATTTTGTGTGTAGGATTTGTTGGTCGATTCTTGATTTTGTGTGTAGCAAATTCTATTTGTAAATAATTCTTGTCAATTCTTGTTTAGTATCTAGTTTATATACAACATATTTAATTAGCATATGGTCCCCCTCTCATATCTTCCCAAAAAATGTTATAAAAAAGTAGCAGTGGTCCCCCTCTCAAAAAATATTATTTATGTTGATGCTTTTTTGTTGGTTGAGACATGTGGGGTAGGATGAAGTCCTTTTGTTTGATTTAATGCTATTGTAATGCTTATGTCTAAGCTTTTATTTGTTTGTTTGTTTGTTTTTTGTTATCTATGCAGCTCCCGGTTCAGACAAAATTACATTAATTTTATGTTATGGTGGTAAGTTTGTTGCTAAGCCTACTGCTAACTAGATTGGAGGTGATAAGAAAGTTTTTGACTACTTAAGTATTAAAAATGATTTGTGTCAAGAAAATTTGTTTAGGTGGTGTGAAGGATTAGGTATTTATGGGGATATAAGATTTTATGCATTACTTAATAATGGATTTAAGCTACTGTGGGATGATAATGAGCTTATAGAATGGGGTATGGGATGTTTTTCTCATAGGAAAATGCATATATGTGTAGAAGCAGATGTTGAGTTGCAAGAGCATAGTGATGATTCAGACTTTTTGGTTGATAGTGATTATGTGATGGAAGCTGAGAGTAATGATGATGACGATGATGAGGCGTGGTTGGATAGTGTAGATCATGAGGTTGTTGAAGAGGGGCATAGTGATAGTGGGGATGAGGACCTTGTCTCTCATGGAATTGAGTTTGATGAGACGAATCTCTGAGGATGAGGCAGAAGAGCCCCAATACCCAGTATTCAATCCTATTACGATGTATGAGCCTGAATTTGAGGTAGAAATGATGTTTGGAACCAAAGATGAATTTAAAAAGGCTATCAACTCTCATGCCATACAAACTAGAAGATCTTTATACTTTGAGAAAAATGATAAAATTAGAGTTTATGCTCGGTGTAGGGGAGATGGATGTGACTAGGGGATTAATGTTATTAAGAGGACGGGTGAAGCAACATTCCAAGTTAGGAAGTACAATCCAACTCACAAGTGTGCACCCACTTTTAATGTAGGCAATGTTAAAACAAATTGGTTGAGTGAAAGATTTTTATCTAATTTCCATAATGATCCTAAAAGAGATGTGAGAGGTTGGAGGAAGGATGCGATGAAAAAATTGAATGTTCACATTTCGAGGCACCAAGCTTATAGAACAAAAAACAAGGCACTAAAAATCATTGAGGGAAATCTTGAACTTCAATATTCAAAATTGTGGGATTATGCACAAGAATTGAGGAAAACAAATCCTGGTTCCACTATTGTTTTAGACACTGAGATGATAAATGGTGAGGAAAGATTCAGCAAATTTTATGTGTGTTTTGAGGGATTGAAGAGGGGATTTTTGTCGGGGTGTAGACTATTTATTGGGGTAGATGGTTGTTGGCTTAAGGGTCCACATGGGGGGCTCTTACTTTCAGCTGTAGGGGTAGATCCAAGCAATGCCCTTTACCCTATAGCTTATGCAGTGGTGTCCAAGGAAAATAAAGAGATTTGGGAATGGTTTCTAATCTTGTTAAAAAAAAGACTTGAACATTGTTAGACATGAGGATTACACATTCATGTCTGACAAACAAAAAGGATTAATTCAGGCTTTCAGTTAACAGTTCCCTGAGTGTGATCATAGGTTTTGTGTTAGACACATGCATAACAACTTTAAGAAAGCTGGATTTCGGGGTGTAGCCTACAAGAATGCACTTTGGAGAGCAGCTAGGGCTGGTACAGTTGGGGTATTTAAGCAAAGGATGAAGGAGATGAGAGAAATGAATGCAGCTATAGCTGATTGGTTTGATAACAAACACCCAAATCAGTGGTCTAAATCTCATTTTAGTGAAAAATCAAGGTGTGACATGTTGTTGAACAATGTGTGCAAGAGTTTCAATGCTTCCATTTTAGATGCTAGAGATAAACCCATCATCACCATGCTTGAGTGGATTAGATTATGGTTAATGGAGAGACTTCAAGGTGGTAGAGATAGGGCACACCTTAAATGGAAAGGAAAATTACCTCCACGCATAAAAAAGATATTGTTGAAAAACATGGAATGTATTGGTGATTGCATCTCTATTAAAGCAAACAATAGACATTATCAAATTGAATGTGGTGATGGCTCTCAATATACTGTGGATTTGGAGATCAAAAGTTGTTCATGTAGACATTGGGGGTTAAGTGGAATTCCTTGCAAACATGTCATTACTGCCATAGTACATCAAAAAAGAGAACCTAAAGATTTTGTTGATGATTGTTATAGTGTGGAGACCTATAAGTGTGTGTATAAGACGGCAATAATGCCAATTTCTGGGCGTCCTAAATGGGCAACAACCTTGTACATTCTTCCGCTGCCACCCAATTTTGGAAGGAGTGCTGGAAGACCTACTAAAGCAAGAAGGCAGGAACCTGATGAGCTACGAGGTAAAAACAATGGCAAAAGACAGAAAGAGGTTCTGAAAATGAAGAGACAACAAACAACCCTCAAATGCAGAAAATGTAGAACACCTGGGCATAATAGAGCAACATGCACTAAACCAAATAATCAAGAATCAACATGCACTGAGGAGGCCCAAGTAAATGTTACCCAAGAATCTGTCAATGCTGCTGGAGCCCAAAAACTGAAGGTTAGTCAAAAAACCAAGGAAACAAAATAAGTGTTTATGATTTTTCATGCTTATGATTTTTCAATAATGCCTCTTAGGTTTAACATTCATTATGGGCACATGCAGGTTAACAATCTTGAAAAATCCATTCAGCCACCTACTTCCCAATTTGGTTTAGTGGATGAAGAAGACGATTTAGAAGCTCTATAAGTCAAGTTGATAATTCAAGTCAAGTCACTGGAATGGGGTTGCCAACAATTCCAATTATGTGTGGACCTACTTCATACCAACAACTTCAATTGTCTAAAAAGCTTACAACAAACATCGCACCACCATCAACATCGATGTTTTCGGGACCACAAATAAGGGCGCCTCCCCCATTCTTTAGTGGAAGTTCGAGGCCACAGTTCACAACACTATCAAGGGAGGAAATTGGGTCAAGGAAGATAATTATTTCTTGGGGACAGAAATATATGGATTTGTCACAATCTAGCCATACCAAATCCAAGGAAAAAAACCAAGCCAAGTAGAACTTTGAATGAAAGTCAAAGTAGTTTTTGCTTTAGAAGTTTTGGATAAATTGGTTTATGTATTTTTGAAGTTAGATTATGTGGCAGGTTCTGTGATTGCTTTATGTATTTTTGAAATTCACATGATCAATGCCACTTTGTATGGTTTGATTTTTGAAGCTACTACTTTCATTTTGTATGATTGTGGCAAGTTTGATGTTTGAAGCTATGACTTTTGTTTGTTTTGTATGGTTTGATTTTTAAAGTTATAGTATGATTGTGGTAGGTTTGATTTTTAAAGCTATAGTATGATTGTGGTAGGTTTGATTTTTAAGGTTTGATTTATATGAACTGGATTAAGGGGATCAGTCATCCTAAAATTAGGATTCATTTCTTGGCGTAAATATTCACTTGTGGCATACCATATTTCAATGGATTGGCATAATTTTTCTACCACGTGTACATTCCCATAATGGTGGTGTTTTTCCAAAATAAAACTTTGTTTTTCAGCATCTTGAACTAGTCATCTCTTCGATGGTATTGTTAAAAGATCATCAATTCCTAATGAAATGGATGTAGCAGTAGCTTGTTGAAAACCCAAAGCCTTTACTTGATCCAGAATGTGTGATGTATATGCCATTCCGAAGTGATCTATTAATCTACTAATAAGTCGTTTCATGGTAATTCCGTCTATCACTTTATTGTGAAATACCAACGAATCCGGAGCCACCAATATGCACACTACTAGAACAAAAATTATTATATTTGTGTCCACGTATAGTCATACATGCCAAATCCTCAAAACTAATTTATCAATTACAATTCAAAGAGAAATTACATATTAGTTCACTAGTGCATGCCAAATCATTGAAACTGATTTATCAATACAAATTCAAAGCAAAATTGCATACTACTAGTTCAAAATTACATACTAGTTCACAAACTACACAAACTATCATTTAACCAAACTCATAGTTATGATTGAAAGAATCGTAATGGCTCTGACGAGAAGTGACAATTCATGCACTGAATTGTTAATCTTTTTCAAACTCTTCATCATTTTCAAATCTTTGTTGATGTCACGGCTATCACCACTAGCTTCCTCTTTTCCATGATGTTCTTGATAATTTATCGGATGACACCAAGAATCAAATGCATGTCGATCACAATAATAATACAACTTTTGATAATTTCGAGTACTTGAAGTAACTACTTTAATTTGTAGCTTCGATTGACAACACACACAACATTTATCTTCGTATTTCAATTTACTAGGTTGACGGAGGCTCACACTTGATTTCTATGACATCTTTGAACCCGTAATTATCAACATTCACACAAAGTAAGTATTACCTCATAATTCAAACCCACCCTTAGTTTAGAACATTTAACAACAATACATGAAAACAAATACAACCCATCAACAATTACAAGATTGAACCAACCCAAGCAAAAAAAGTGCAGAAAATTTCACAATAATGTAAATAATTATCAAAATATGCCTCATTAATCCATCAACAATTACAAGCTCCAATCCAAACATAAAAAGTACAGAAAATTTCGCCACCCATAAACAATAACATTAATGTAAATAAACATAGGGATGTAAACGAGCCGAGCCGAACAGTATCAGGCTCGAGTTCGGCTCGTTTGGTATCAGCTCGGGCTCGAGCTCTGCTCGAGCTCGATTCGAGCTCGGAAAATCAGGCTCGAGCTCGGCTCGAAATCAGAAGATTGAGCTCGATATGGGCTCGAGTTCGGCTCGAACAAAGCTCGAATACAAGGCTCGAATACAGGCTCGAACAAAGGCTCGTCAAAGGCTCGATAACAAGGCTCATCAAAAGCTCGAAATGGGCTCGAATACAGGCTCGAACAAAGGCTCGAAATAAGGGCTCGAATACAGGCTCGATAAAAGCTCGTCAAAAGTTCGAAATAAGGGCTTGAATACAGGCTCGATAAAAGCTCGTCAAAAGTTCGAAATGGGCTCGAATGCAGGCTCGATAAGTAAAGCTTGAGTTCGGCTCGAAAAAATTAGATTTAGAGCTCATTAACACTAATTTTGGCATATATATTTCAAAATTTACAAGAAATCACAAACATAGGTCACACATCATATAAATTTTCTTTTTATTACTAGTTATTAATTATCTAAATTTCAAAAACTTATAAAATTCATAATCATATTTAAATAAAATATATAAACGAACAGGCTCACGAACTATAAACGAGCCTATTCACGAACCCCTAAACGAACATGTTCGCGAGCCTGGCTCGTGAGCCCCCTAAACGAACATGTTCGCGAGCTATCGAGTCGAACATGTCTAGGCTTGAGTTTGGCTAGTTAAGCTTAACGAGCTCGAAACTTGGGCTCGAGCTCGGCTCGTTAAGCTAACGAGCCGAGCTCGAACGAATATTTATCGAGCCGAGCCACGAACTGTTCGCGAATGGCTCGGCTCGTTTACATCCCTAAATAAACATCAAAATATCCCTCAATTTTAGAACATAGAGCAACAATACTTTAAAAAAGAGGACAACAAATTTCACCTCATATCAAGATATCCCTAAAAATCGAACCCTAGTTCAAAAATCTTAATGGATTGAGAGACATAGGAAAAGATAAAGATAGAATACTTTAGGAGTACTTTAATCGACTTGAATTCCAATGGAGCTGCTACCCTTCTTCCCAAAAAAATTCTGTCTGCGGAGGAGAAGTGTGGAGAAATCAGAAGCAAATGAAGAGAGAGAGAGAGAGAGAGAGAGAGAGACAAAGAAAGGGTAAAGACAGTAAAGTGGGTTTAATCTGATTTTTTTTACTAGGATTAGTACAGATGATGTGGAAATGAGATGATGTGGTGTTGAGGTGGAAATTATCTCAACGCCACGTAAGTTAAATGACCGGAAATATGAAAAACCCCCAATTTGAAGGACTCACGTGACGTGCACGTGCAATTTCTGGCGAAAAATTCAAATTTTGATCCAAATAGGACCAAAATTGAGCAATTAAGAATTTAAAGGACTAAAATTGATAAAGTACAAAGATAAAGGACTACGGATGGAACTAGGTATAAGTTACAGGATGTATTTTGCAATTAACTCCATTTTGAGTTCCATTTACAATCTTATATGAACAATTCAATTTTATAAATGAGCTCAGTTCAATCTAACACAATGACTTATTAAATTCATCGGTAATATGTTCAAAAATTAAAAATAAATATGTAAAATCGTTTGAACAACATATATAAATAATAAAATTATATATTTTCGATCAATAACAATGTCATTTACTAATAGAGGATAACCATCTAAACGATAAGTTATAAATTAATTAGATTAAGATAAAGCTAGCTAGACGAACATCGAATAATTAATTATATATACATACGTATGTCACTTACGTAATTACTATAATATATCAACATTATGCAAATGGTACGTTATGATAATTAATACAATATAATGGTCATTAATCTTAGATTATTGGGGAAAAAATAATCAAAACAAAGGTTTTTTTCAATTTAGGGTTTAGCTATCATTTACCAATAGATTAGACATATTCGGTCGGTAAATTTATGAAAAATTTAATATATATATATATATAATCAACAGATTACACTCCGTCGGTAATTTTGCAAAAAAAAATAAAAAAACACGTCTACTAAATTATATATCACCTAAAGAGCTTTTTGTCTCTAAATTATTCTTCATTTATAGTAATTAGCTGAATAATATTTACTAAATCACCTACAAACATTTTGGTCTTCCATAATACCTGGTATAGTCCTAAAATCCCTAATCTTGTGAAGTTTCTATCTAGAGCTGTCAATACGGGCCGGCGGGGCGGGCCGGCCCACAACCCACCATAACCCACAATTTGGCGGGGCGGGGCGGGCTTTTCTGATGGCGGGCCTCAAAATCTCAACCCAACCCAACCCACTAGTGGGCCGCGGGTTAGGCGGGCCGACCCACCAAAATTTTATTTTTTTTATTTTTTCAAAGGAAAAAGAATATATAAATATATATATAACATATATACATTAACTAAGAAATATATTCATTTAATTACATATAATATTTGAAAATAAATTTTTAAAAATAGTTTTTCACTAAATTTTTTTCATTTTTATATAAAAATGACTCATATCAATATTTTTATAAATTATTATTTGCATTATGTAAGATTTTCTATCATTATTATTCATTTCTTGTCTATATTTTTAATAAAAAAATATTTAAAAAAATTAAAAAATATAAAAGTAATAAAGGCGGGCCAACCCACCAAAAGCCCAACCCACTGCGAGCCAAACCCACTTTGGCCCACTTTTTTGCGGGCCTATAATTACTCAACCCAACCCTCCGTTTTAGCGGTGCGGGGTGGGCCGGCCCAACGGGCCTAGCCCATTTTGACAGCTCTATTTCTATCCAACTATGTTATTAGATTCATAATCGTATGTGCAAGCTACCCATGCACAAAGACCAGATTAATCATCATTCTCGATTTCTCTTTCCATGATGAATCGAGATGGTCTTGGTCATTCCACAAGGCTCCAACTCTTCTCGGATTTTTGTTAAGGGCTAAATTTGCTAATTAAGTCAATAGAAGGATACTCTGATGGTTTTAATTCAACGGACAAAAATTGAAAACCTAACACATCTCAAATAATTTGTTCCTCATGTTTTTCCAAACTCAATAACTCAATAAACTTTGAAACATTATTGTACAATTGTCAACCTTTGTGAATGGTACTAATAGGCTGCTACGATGGAATATTCCCCCAGAGATTCTTATTCTTGAGGGTATTTTTGTCTTTTAATTAATTAATTGATTTTTCATTTATTTTTGTTGCATCTTCCTCCTCTAACCATCAGCTCATTGGTGGCCACTACATCACCGCTATCGGAAAACCCATCAAAACTCCAATTTCCGCCTCAATCCCCATATTTTAAGTCAAATTCAATAGGGCATCATCTCCCCCTTTCGTTTTTTTAGAAAAACATGACAAAAAATATACTAATACCATCAACGAACATCCACCATAGTCGCCGAAAAACACTATGGCCCCCCTCAAGTTCAAAATCGAATTTCCTCCTAATTTTAACCAAAATGCACAAAATTCACATCAAATTAATTATCTCTGCGAGCCCAACTAAAACTCCAACTCAATATTTTAGTTCTTATTGAATTTAAGCTCAAATCGAGAAAAAATGGAATGAAAATTCAAATCAAACCCTTTTTCTTGAACTCTTTTCTTACAATGCATGTATTTTTATAAGTTTTAAAGGTTTAATTCTCATGTTTTGAGCATCAATTTTGTGTGAAATTTTGTTATTTTTGTTATCTTTTGATGGCTCAATTTCTCTCGTTTATTTTCAAATTGAAGGGCATGATTTTGAGAATTCAAAATATTATAAGTACTTATTTGCAATTTTTATTAACTTTAAAAAATTACAACCTCCACCCAAATTTTTGGAATTTTGATTTTCCACCCAACTCATTTAAAGATAAAAATACCCTTGAGAATAAGCATCTTAGGGGGAATATTCCACCGCCGGCAGCTTTTGACGGCCTATTAATACCATTTGCAAGGGTTGGCGGTGGTACAGTAAAGTTCCAAAATTCAGGTACCTTAGTATAAAAAGGATCATAGTTTGACTTTGTTTTTGTAATTTACCTTTAGAATATCTACCCCAAAAAAGAAAACGAATGCATGACATAATTCATCTTACATTTATGATTTAATGTTAAGGGTTTAAAACTTAGTATATTACAATCTGGTTTGCCAGAGGCCCAGAGCACATAAATGCACTATATTACAATCTGGTTTGCCAGAGGCCCAGAGCACATAAATGCACAACATAATACCAATACAAACCACCTCATAAGCCAGTTCCTCAAGAACTCAAGCACCTAAAAGAGACACATGAAGGTGTTACCTTATAATGTTAATCACAAATCTAAAAGGATAAATAAACTAAAAACAAAACGCATTAGCCTTGAGATAAAATATAAAGTGTGCAACAAAACTTTCAACTGAAAGCTTCAATAGCATTACATGATTAATTGGTAATAAACAGTAACATAAGATATGCCTGATAGATATATAAGATTACAAAGATGGGAAAATTCCTGAATAACAGCGTATTGATTCATTTCTTCCCTTTCAAATACCTTAAATCCTATTCGTTTGAAGTGTGACATAAGCTAATTTCCCGAAATAAAGTCACGGAAATGTCGATACACTTAATCTTACAAAGGATTGACATATAAAACATAGGTCTGGTTGCATAACCTTATAAGAAATCTCTAGACATGGGCATAAAGTATTCAACAAGTGCAAATGATATATAAACTACTTTAAGGTAATATAATGGGGACTGTATAAATCTTATTTTAATTTTAATCCTTACTTTCATACACAACAAAATAAGCATTAGAGGGTCCTTGAAGGTTCTCTCCAACAGCCCTAACCATTTTTTGTAGGATACTCGAAAGAGAACCATTAAAAAAGCTCAAAGAGAAAAGTATTGAGAAAAAGAAAATTAGAAACCTACATATCAAAGAAAAGTGAACCTGACTTTACAATGCAGACTAATATTCCATTTTTTTCCCCGTACGTCGCTGAAACATCCACAATTTGTCTCTCGCCTCTGGCATATCCTATCAAAGGTTTTCAAGAAAAACGATGTGTTAATTCATTGTAGATGAAATTTAATACATAACGAATCAAAATGTTTACACGCGTAAGTACAAATTCTTGCATGATTACCATTCTGATCAGATTAAATTCCAAACACAAACACCAAAACCTAGAAAGGAGTTGTTTATCCATGTTATTGCACCACAACTTTACATTTTCTCTTTCTTTTTTTCTGCACATTCAAATTTTAGAACATTTAACTCAAAACAGGATGTCCCTACAAGCATACAAAAAAACTAAGATCATAACCTATCCAAAAAAAAAAGAAACAGTAAGAACATAAAAAGTAAGTTTGTGTATTGCCAATCTAAATGCAATAGGTATCAAAACAGTCTGCTAAGAAAAACATCATCCAATATTCATTACAGTGATTACTCTAACCTATACGATCCAATCAATCAACAGACAAATCCACCCAATCTTGCCATCGTCCCATCAATAAATATGTCGTCAGTCTTTTAATCTGAACAATAGAAAATTAAAATAAAGGAAAGATGCAGAGAAAGGGGAGAAAGAAACTTCGATGTCAAACATTGCATCTGGGTTAATGAAATACCCAGTTTTTTGTTTGAGTAATGATGCAACCTTAATTTTATTGTTTCTCTTTTGCAGTCGTCCACTCATTTTGGAGATGCTCATTGCCTGCAAATTGTCACTTATTCACCTGGAAAAGAATTGTTTAACATTAAGATTAGCATCTTGATTGCAAAGAAACAAATCAAAGCCGGTAAATCATTAAAGACTTATTTCTTAACTATGTCATTGTACTTCTTTCTTATCTATGTCATTGTGGATCTCACCAACTTCATTCACAGCATGACCACCCACAACACAAAGGGTGGGCACTACCATCATAAACAATTGTTTTTGTCGAAATTACATGTTCAAATCATCTAGCAATAGAAAAATAAGCCAAAAAATAAAAATATGAAAAGGAACCAACTCCAGTGCTCGGATCTAAATTGAAGACCGGGAAATCCATCACCTAAATAAATCCGCAGCAAGATCTACCGTAGCCTTTTAGACTAATCAAATGCAAAAATACAGTCGACGCCTCATCCTTCTCTTCTACTTGCTCCTCCTTCGACTCTTCTTTGCGACATTTTTAGTTATGTTAGACATACATTTTATGTTATGTTAACTATACTTTTTAGTTGTGTTAAACATACCATTTAGTTATGTTAGTCATACATTTAGTGTTATGTTAAGTATATCTTTTAGTAGTGTTAGACATATCTTTTGTAAAGCTAACTGTATCTTAGCATTTTTTTTAAACCGACAAATTAATACATTTCATACATTTTAGTTATATTAGGCATACATTTAGTTATGTTAATCATACTTTTTAATTATGTTAGTTGTACCTTTATATATATTATATAAATGTATGTTTATGTTGATATAAATGTATAAATAATCTCATATAAATATATGAGTAATATCATATAAATGTAAATATTTACAACTTGTGCCAAATTAAGGTTTATTGTGCCGAAATTAGGGTTTAGGGTTAAAGTATGAAATCTGTAAATAAGGGTATCACTAATATAATATAAATGTATGACTAATATAATATAAATGTATGTCTAACACAACATAAAGGTCAAGACCAAAAATAAAAAAGCACAGAAAAAAAAAATGTGCGGATTCGGGTCGGATTCAACCCGACCCGACCCTAGTGCATGGATCTGCACACCAATCCAACTCATATTTCAAAGATGGGAAAGGCTAGACAATTTTTTTTCTTTTTTTTAAGAAGAGTTTAGTTTTGGTGGCAATATTTGATTTATGTATTGTGAGACTTTTTAATAAAAATATACATAAAATTTTTTATGAGATCTTCAATTCATAGGATAACATAATTGTAAATAAATATCATCTCAATATTATTAAAATATTTATTTATAAATTTATAAAAATATTAATAACACATATAAATATTTATTTTATGATTAAAAATTAGTATTACGTTTATGAACATGTGAACTAATAAATTGATTTACGCTGATATTGAATGTGCGTCTCTCACATGAGAAGCAAGACTTACTCAAAAATATATTACTCATTGAAAAATTCTGGAGAATTAGTTGATAATGATGTCATCATAGTGAAGGAAGTTGAACTGGTGGTGCCACGTCACAAGTACTAAATCCATGGAGAGAGGGAGAGAGAGAGAGAGAGAGAGAGAGAGAGACTTGGTCAGTTGCAGAGTTTCCATGGTGTTTTCGTTCCCGCGTTAATAAAAAAATTATGATTCTTTATTCTTTCCTCTTTACTAACTTCATCTCTTTCTTGCAGAATTCACCTAACTGCTGACCCTTTCAACTCCCTTTCATCAACTCCATCAAACACCCTTCTCTCTCTCTTAAACTCAAATCCATTTCTCTCTCTCTCTCTAATGTCTCTCTCCTAACCAATATCCACCATGATGACCACCCCTCTCCTCTTCTTGCTCTTTCTCCTATTCCCAATCTCCTTCTCTCAGCCCCTCATAGGTAATTCAGAAAAACCGATTGATTCCATCATTTTTCATTCCTCTTCTAATTTACTTGATCCATTTTAAACATGGGTTTTGCGAAATCTTGCCAAAATTTCATCTGGGCCTGCTCTTTCGCTATTAAAAATCAAATCTTTAGTTATATCTTTTACAATTTAAAATCAAATTACTAACTGTCTTCTTTGCAGGTGCGTTTATTGATTGCGGTGCTGAAGTTGGGTCAACGGTCAACGGCCTGGAATGGCTACCGGACAACGGCTACACATCGACAGGGACATCCAAGGTTATTACACAAGAAGGGATATTCCCAACCCTCACTACTGTACGGACATTTCCTCTGCAAGACAATGTCTTCAAGAAGTTCTGCTACGAAATCCCCGTTGATAGAACGAGGAAATACTTGATTAGAACCACGTATTACTATGGTGGAGTTAATGGAAATGCTTATGTTAATCCCCCTGTCTTTGATCAAATTGTTGATGGGGCATTCTGGGGTGTGGTGAACACAACTGAGGATTATGTGAATCAGGATTTGAGTTACTATGAGGGTGTCTTTATGCCAACAGGGAAGAATCTGAGTGTTTGTTTGGCTGCCAATACTTATACGGATTCGGACCCTTTTATTTCTGCTCTTGAGGTTGTGCTTTTGTGGGATCAGTTGTATAATTCTACTGATTTTACTGAAAATTCTTTGAGTTTGGTTGCAAGGCACAGTTTTGGGCATGATGGACTGGTTATTCAGTGAGTTTTTGTGGCTTTTTTCGCTCTCGAAATTTTAATGTGGTAATATGAAAGTAGTTTTGGGCGAGTAGCTTAGTTATAGATGGTTTTTATGTGATTTTTTGGTTGTTATATAAATGCTCGGTGAAGTCTTTGTTCGTTTGTCCTGTTTGCGCTCTTGTCATTGTTATATTGTTATATTGATTAAGAACTATGATTGAAGCACTCTTATAATAAACAAATGACTGTCAGATTTCAATGTATTTCTATTTGATGCCTTTGTGGTATATAGTTTAAAGTAGTTTTAGAAGAGTATAGATTAGTTTTGAGATGGTTTTGGTGATTGTTTTGTCGTGTCATCAAAATGCTCGATGAAGTCTTTGTTCGTTTACTTCATCCAGTTTGGCCTTTTGGCATTGTTGTATCATATTGTATCTGTTATATTGATTAAGAACCATGATTCAAGCATCTATTATGATAGAAATGACTATCAAATTTCAATATATTTCTATATAATGACTTTGTAGTATATAATCTGAAGTAGTTTTAGAAGAGTATAGCTTAGTTTGAGATGGTCTTTTGTGATTGTTTTGTCGTGTTATCTAAATGCTCGATTAATTATTTGTTTGATTCTGTTGTACTGATTAGCAATCATGATTGAAGCATTGATTATGATGAACAAAAGAAAACATGTACACTTGATTAGTAGGTTACTTGTTTAACTTTAGAAAAAAAAAATTAAGAATCTTTTCAAGAAACATTCTTTTGATTGTAGTGGTTCTTCTAGAATTGTTTCATCAATACAAGATTCTTTACTATGCAGTATTTTTCGATTTACACTAATTTGAATCCCACCAGGTACCCCGATGATCGATTTAATCGCTATTGGGAACCATTTGGAACAGATGCATTTCCTCAATCAACCTCACGAGATCTATCGGTTTCCGGTATTTGGAACCTGCCTCCAATGAAGGTGTTTCAGACACGGCTGGCAAAAAGCCTGGTCGAACCACTGTCATTGCCTTGGCCTCCGGGCCCACTTCCAAGCGGAAATTACTGCATTGCTTTGTACTTTTCCGATGATCAAGCTTTGGGGAACTCGAGAACTATGGACATAGCCATTAATGGTGTTCCATATTACAATAACTTGACTGCAACTCCAGCTGGTTTGGTTGTGTTTGCCAACCTGTGGCCTCTTGCTGGAATTACGAATTTAACCTTGACTCCTGCTCGTGGAGGGTCGACTCTCGGCCCTCTGATTAACGCCGGAGAGGTTTTCCAGTTGCTCCCTGCTGGACGGAAAACTCTCCCACGTGATGGTATGTTTGGATGGTCTACTACTATATAGGGAATTTCATTTTCCAACCTATACCATGCACGTTTTTAAATTTTGCATCCTAAACATTTTCTATTTTCAATCACAATCTATAGGTTTTGTTCACTTTTGCAACCTTCAGACAACATTTTCCAGTGAGAAAAGGTCCATTTGATTTTCGTGTGCCAACTGAGGTTATTTTCATCATTTTCTAGGTCATTAACTAATTCCTCTCTCCTCTCCAATGGAATTTAGCCCTAATTTTCCCTCAATTTCTTCTGCAAATTGTTTGAGTAAATGAAGAATGATAGTGATGGTGAGGTTCAAACAAAACATGTCTTAGAAGTGGAAATGACGGAAATAACCCTCAGTTAGCAAGAAAATCATGTGGGCTCTTTCTCACTGGAAAATGTTGGCCGGAAGTCGCAAGAGTAAATAAACGTGTAGGTTATGATCGGAGAAAAAATAGTTTAGGATGCAAAATTAAAAAAACGTGCATAGTATAGGTTGGAAAATGAAATTAACCCTTCTATATAATGGCCGATTTCTTTTGGTCGTTTTCGTAATTTTGTTTTTCGTTGCAGTAATTGCTATGATAAACTTGAGAAGAAGCTTCAGGAACCCGCCGGCTGATTGGAATGGTGATCCGTGTTTGCCTAGCCAATATTCGTGGACTGGAGTTACTTGTTCTGAAGGACGCAGAATTCGCGTAGCCTCTTTGTGAGTCGGGCCCTACTATACATACTTTCGTTTATTCTGTCTCTATCGTCTCTAACCCCCTCGGTTCCTGTTTGTTGAAGCAACTGGATTTGCAACTTCTCATTTTTTCGTGTTTTCTGCAGAAATCTGACAAGCATGGGTCTTTCAGGATCAATTTCACCAAGTATTTCCAGGCTTTCTGCACTTACTAGCATGTAAGTGAACGTATAATCTGAAATTGTTGTTTGTTTTAGATTTATGGTGGATTTTGCAAGTTTTGATTTGGGATTTGAGAGAATTTTGTAGTTTGTGTTTGTTTTCAGTTTTTGTAGATAGGATGATAGTTAAGATGTCATGTTCACTTTAAGAATTGTGGAAAAACTAGAAAATGTAAAGTAGGATTATAGAAATTTATAAATCTCAATCCAAACATGATCTGGATTGAACCCATCCAAAATCCGGATGGGCCAAGTCTAGTCCAAACGGATCTTAACGATTCATATATGCGATTCTTTCTCTGATCGGTTCTTTCTATAAACAGCTTGCTCGGAAATAACAGCTTGGTAGGAAGTATTCCAGACGTCAGTACAATAAAGGGGCTGCGAACATTGTGAGTGCCTATCGCTTTTCGTTATCGTTTGATTATGTTTTCTTTCAGAACTAACTTTGTTTCTCGATATGAAATACTTTCGTTAGGCATTTGGAAGACAATTGGCTAGGTGGAAGGATTCCTCCATTATTGGGAAACTTACAAAGCTTACAAGAATTGTAAGTTTTTAAGCTAAAAGCATAATTTAACCAAACACTTTTTACTTTTTGAACAGTTTTAAAGACAGAATCTAAGACTGTTTCTAATGCTCAGATTCCTCCAAAACAACAACCTCACGGGCCAAGTACCGAGCAACCTCAATGCAAAACCAGGGTTAACACTGAGGTGACTGTCTGTTTGAGCTCGATTATGTTTCCTTTCTGTTGAGTCTATGTGTTTAATCGACGAGATCTTTTTCTATTTAGGTACACTCCTGGGAATCCATATTTGACGCCTTCACAACCATGAGATTGTCCACTCCATCAAGAGAGCATATAAGACCAGTCAAAAGTCGGGCTTATGGTTCGTTCACTCGACCACATTCTTGCTATTTTGTTGAGAACCAAGATTCGTTTATTCTACAGCATCGTGGGCATGAACGAATATTCTTAATGATCCGATCAAGTGTACATTGTTGTTTTTGAATCAATTGCTTGTATTTTGGTGTAGAAGTGTAGATCATGTACTATAGTTACTATAGTTATTCATTAACTTTGTGATTAGCTTGTAAAATTCATGTATGAATACTATTCATTTCATAATGATTGATTGAATTTTTCTGTTGTTTTTGTACAAATGTTGTCTTAGCCACTTAAATTTAAGGATGTTTGAAGATCATTATTAGACAAATAGTAAGTCCCACCATTTAAACAAGAAAATATACTTAAAATGGCTTGGATAGATGGCAACTAGAATTATGCAGTTAAAATTAGAAGTTTGATGATTACAATAAGAGCAATAATTAAAGAAAATAAAGAAGAGTTCCATATTCTCTGGATCATGTTTCCCATCATGTTCTTCATTGAAGCTTTAATTTAAAAAAAAAAAAACAATCTTATTGAAACTATGAAAAAGATTATTAGTTTCTGATAACACTTAGCAGAAAGAAGAAAGTCAGGATCTACACAAACTGTTCAGCAAATTTACTTTGTAACAACAATTAATCTAAGTACAAACATGGAATTAATGATCATTACAAAAAAAGAAACACAAGTTTTAATTCTCAAACTCTACTCTCTAATCTTCCTCTCCTTACTGGAAAAAGTGGAGGCAACGAAGCGTTCTTCGTTGCAGTGCAAATCGGGACGTTTATCATAGGCCGTATTCGTATACTTGATGATCTTGTTCTCTCCACCCCTTTCTTTACTCTGTCCACTCCTTTATCTTTATCTCTATTATCTCCTCCTCCTTTTTTCCTATCCAGTGCTAATGAGCTTTCGGATGAAGAAGAAGACGAAGAAGAAGAAGGTGACAGAGTCGAAGGACGACGTTGTTTCTTCAACCTCAACAGCTCCTTCCATAAAACAGTGCATTTAGGTGGCCTTGGAGATGGATCATCATCAAGAAACCAGCTTATCCTTCTCTCCTCGTTGCCGTTCTTCTCGATTTCCGTGGGCCCCACCTCGGCCGTCGTCTTCAATGTGATCTTACCGAGCTTCTCGACGTGTTGCATTTGCCAAAACGGCATTATCTTGCCCTCACAGAACAGCTCGTCTGCGGTTATCATCCGGTTGGTCGAGTCCCCCGAGAGAAACTCGAACTCTGCGTTCCTCGCAGGCTCAAGTTTCTCTCGATTCGGACATATGGAGATGAAGTTGTTCTCGTCGAGAAAATCGGTCGAGAAGGATATACGTGGGCCCGACACCGGCTCGACGACCTGTTTCGATGTGGCTTCTTGTGGAGGCTCTTCTAGTGACACCATTTTTGTGATGTTTTGTTGTGTGTTGTGTGTGTGGTTTAGGAGAGTGTTTGCATGAGTTTATAAAGGATGGGAGGGAAAAGGAAGAATGAAGATGCTTAGTTTAACTCTAGTGATGATGATGATGGTGGTGGTTTTGATCTAAAGTGTTGGAATATTAATGTTGTTTGGTGGTAGTGAAAATGTATGGACGGTGAGAATATTAAAAGGGGACTCTGTCTGCTTAAGATGAAACAAATATGAGTAAGGTTGTTTATGGAGTTTATAAGGACAACACATGTACACCTTGGTACTGACAATAACCCTTTTTCACCCAATTTTCTATCTATCATGTTTTAATCTCGTATTTTATTTTATTTTATTTTATCAGTGTCATCACGCGTCATATCTGTCATATAACATATGTTCATATAATGAAATATAATTTACGATACAGTTAGAGAAGTAGAGGGTTTCATATTGAAAACAATGAGAGTAACGATTGGTTCGGTATGCTTCTTAGGTTGTGTTTGGATTGATGGATTGAGTTGTAAATTTTAAATTTATTAAGTCTTTTATTTATTTTTTGGGAAGGGCTGGTGTTCCCCTAGGGTACTCGTGCGATACCCCCAATCCAGACACTAATATCTTTAGATAATACGATTAATATTTTTACATGTAATATCTTTAATAATATTTTCCTCTAAAATATATATTTCAGTTATACAAGTAATATCTTATAATTAAGCAACTAATATCTTATAAATATACAACTAATATCGGTCACTAAAATATATATTTCAGTTATACAAGTAATACATTATCATAAACAAGTAAAAATACCTTATGAATATACAACCTTATGAATATACAACAAATACATTTCATTGAAACAAGTAAAAATACATATCATACCTTATGAGTATGCAAACTATTACATTATGTGTATACAATTAATACTTCCGGAGGTACAAATCTAAGAATTTGTATCTCGGGGTATATAAGTTTTTTTTTTTTTTTTTTTTTGAGAAATCTTGTGAGGTTGTTTGGGCATATTTATAATAAGATGGGTTTTCAACTATTTTTTAAGTGATTTTGATGGCTATAAAATTCATTATATATACATTTTCCTTTAAGATTCCCATAAATCGAATTCCTCAATCTAAAAAAAAAACCTTATTATAATTTATGTGGATCTATAATAATGGGTTGAATTAGCTTAAATTAATAGACTAAAAGTTGCAATTTAATTAGTAAAAGAATTGTTGCAATTTAATTCACGTATTTTGGAATGACTGAAATTTCTTACATCATTAAAGTACTATACCATTTTCCTCTCCTATTCTTACGGTTATTTTTAGGGTAGATTACCCTACTTAGCTATCTTAAATATATAAAATTGTATTAAATATATAATTTTGGGAGATAGGGTTTCATTATTTTCAACCAAAATAATAAATGGTTTTTAAGAGGATAAATAAAACGTTAAAAACAACAAAAATATTATTTCGTATTATTCAACTTAGAAACTAGAATGACCTCTTAACTTTGGGATCTTCTTTATTTTTATTTAAATTAAAGGTAAGTTAATTAGAGATCATAAAGGCTATGTTAGGGTTCTTACAACATAAATTAATACTATAGATTATTGGTAAAAATTATATAAAACTTCCATAACACATGATTCAATTATTAATGACAATGCCTTACACATCCACGTTGGATATGTGAATAAATAATAAACTTTATTTATTAATCCTAATTGAGCCCAATATTGTAATTGATTTCTTGCAATAAATGAATAAATAAATTCTACATTATATGTATATGGTTAATAAGAAGTCTCCGAAAACGTGAAATAGACTCAATAATTGAATTTAAATAATGATCAGGATTTTTTTTTACATCTTTGAATTAAGATAAAAAACAATTAAGATCTTTTATCATGACGATTACCTTGAAATATCAGATAAAGCAAATATTAATAAAGGGTCTCTATGAAGATAAAAACGTGAAAGACAATAAAGTGATTGGGCTATAATTTTGCTAAGTCAATGTAATTAATTAGGTCCCCACATTGCTATAGATATAATAGTAGTATTAGATATTATATTTAAAACTATACAGCTACTGATTAAATGCTGGAGCTGCATCGATGTTAGGTCCCTAATTTTTTTATAATTAATTAATTAAGATTTTAAATTTTTTCTTAGCCGTTAATTGGGCTCAAAGCTCTAGGCTCTGCCCCTTTATTAAATCGATTTTAATTTTAACCTAAAACTTAATATTGAATCTGGTGTTATTATTTACGAAAACAATTTGACAAAAAAATTTGTGCACCTAGTGTACGAACCTTAGATTCGTGTACTCGGGTCGACCCGACTCGTCACGCGCCCGTACGCGCCATCAGGTCGCAGATAAAATCCGCCCAAACATGATCCCGGGTGTCAAATCTTTATGTTATGTTAACTATACGTTTTAGTAGTGTTAATCATACTTTTTTGTTATATTAGTCATACATTTTGTAAGGCTAGCTGTATCTTAACATTTTTTTAGACAAACATATTAACATTTCATTCCTTTTAGTTATAATAGTCATACTTTTTAGTTATGATAGATATACATTTTAGTTATATTAGTTGTACCTTTATATATTACATAAAGGTATGACTATGTTGATACAAAAGTATAAGTAATATCACATAAAGGTAAATATGTACAAATTGTGGCGAAATTAGGGTTCTTTTAGAGTTAAAAGTATTAAATAAAGGTATGATATCTGGACATAAGGATATGACTAATATAACATAAATGTATGACTAATATAATATAAAGGTATGACTAACATAGCATATAAGTCAGGACCAAAAAAAAAAAAAGTAAAAATGCATGGATCTGGGTCAACCCACACTCGAATTCGACCCGAATATATGTGTGCATCAGATGCACAAGAGTGCTACCCAAACAATTTTGTTTCAAAATAATTGTCACTTTATTGAACTTATTTAGCTTTCGATTACGACCCCTCATCTTTTAATACTCCAGAAAGGACATTGTTATCAATTTTATACATATAATTATAAATATTAGATGATTTCATAATCTAAACAATTTTAAATGCTAGCTAAATGGAAACCTATGGAGTATATATTTGATGAAAATTATATGTCAAAAAATTTTTTTTCACTAAAATGACATTGGTAAATTGCAATCCTTGCTAAATGTAATTGCGAGTTAGAAATTGATCCTTGAAATATTCATCAAATGGCCCCTATAAATGTTTGAACTTAGCAAGATTCTTTTTCGTTTTCATTTTTTCCATAGAGTACAATGATTTGCTAAATTTTGGACTAATCAAATGGTTTGTAATATATGTATTTGAAAAAACTACATTAAAATACTCCGATCATCGACAGCGAAAATGCATTTCATCATCTCGTCGTTTTTTATTGAATCAAAAGCCTACAAATATTACAAGGTCATAATTACTATGTGTATGGCTTGCATTGATACAATAAAATACATGAGTAGAGGATCCAAATAGTAATTAATTAGGTGATATTAATAGTTATTTGCTTAGTGGCAAATGAATTATTAGACAAGGATTAGTGAGAGAGAGAGAGAGAGATTAGTGTTGTAAACTGAACCTCCTCATCTAAACAGAGATCATAATAACATGGGAAGAGCCCTAAGCATGTGACCACATGAAGCTAATTACATCCCATGTGAGACAGTGCATTTCCCAACTAAAATCAAGAAAGATACACTATGTCAATTTACTTCACTGCCCTCCAAATGTTTCACTCTTCTGCTGTTTGTATGCATGTTTTGCCCCCTCTTCTGATGGGCATTCTTGTTATTTCATGATATTCAAAAGTTGAAGATATCATTTTGCTGTTCTTGAAAGGGTTGCTTGGAGAAATCTTGTTACTCTAGACAGCTAATCAGACATTGGGTCAATCTCTTTCAATGTTATAATTAAATATTGTAGCAAAATGTGTTTTTTAATTTATTTTTAAATAGTTATTAAACAGCCTATATAGGTTATAGAGACTATTGACCCTTCATTAGGTGTATTAGCAGGGACAATAATGGTGAAATGTCCAATTGTCCAAATGCCTATAAAGATAATCTATTGTATTTTATATTATATATAGAGAAATGAAATACAACTTCGATCAAGAATATATTTTAATTACCATGTAAAAAATAGTTCGAAAAATAAAGATATCCTTAAAGAAAGGTATAGCATAAGTATGACGTATTGATCTTACTAGTTTTGAAAGATAAAATACAGAACTCGTATACTTCATTAAAAAAACTATATTAACGACATCCAAATACGTATATATTTCGATGGCAATATGTATCATCTCTAATATATTTGTGCCCAAACAATAATGAAACAACTATTTCATGTCCCAAACATGGCCTTATTAGAAAATGACGGGTAATAATGTAGAATAGAAAAGGCATGGTATCATGTTATTCAATCTACACACAATAGTTGTATAATTGAAGATTAGGATCATCAATTGTGGGGGTCACAAATAATCTATATTGTGTCATGGGGTGATATTGTTTCAACAATTTTTCAAATTTCCTTATTTTATTTTTTTTGGACGGAGTGTTGTTTGTTTCATGAAACAACGTCATTTTAATCACAACACTAATTGTCATATTAGAAACACAATAATAGATCGAGATCATATTGAGTACACATCCCAATCACAAACTCTACATATTCATACGTTCTTGTGCGAGTGTATATAAATTAATGGTAAAATATATATGTTGGTACGAAGTGATCAGAAGTTCAGAGGGGGTAAATGAACCTCTATCGATGTTTCAATTTTAAAATTTTTAGTGAAACAGGTCCTTAATTCTACAGAGAAGCAGTAACCTGACTCGATCAAAAATCTGGCAGTATGCTGATTCAGGTTTCTTTCTCGGTGATTACAGTATGCAGCGGAATAAACTATGATAGAGTTTCTTTATGAAAACCTGTTTTCCTTTTTCCAAATATGATTTTATCAAAGTCTTTTACACAGAATGTTTATGGTATGCTCAGCAAGATAGATATGAAAATAAATACAATGCAGCAAATATAAAAGCACTAAACACTTATGGCTTATAGTGGTTCGAAGGTGGTGTAAGTCTTCTACGTCCACTCTACTCCTTCTCAAGGAGGAACTTCGTTAAGTCAGTTCGATTTACAAGCCTCGATTTACAAACCTCTTCCTAACAAGTTATACCTACTATAATCAAAGATTCCTGGGTCAAATTTCACATAGGGTACAAAACTCACAAAAAGTAAATAGCCTACACAAGACTAACAAATTTAGCAAAGATCAATCAACTAAGTGTACACCAAACTTAAAACAACCTAGCACACAACAACTGGTTAAAAGTATATAATTTTTCTTCAACTGGTGCACACTTGAAACAGCCTTGAACTTGAAAGTTCTAATGCTATGATTGACTGTCTTAAAGGTTGAGTGGCTGGACTTAGGTAAGCTTAAAAAACCTTTGGAGTATATCTGAATTTCCACTTGGCTCTGCCCAGCTAGTTCCTTAGTCACTCACACCTTCTATATATAGAAGAGGAAAATTATCCGTTGAAGAGAGATATTTCTCCATTTTGAATTTGAACTTTGATCTTCAAAGATCTTCTGTGTGGCTTCATTAAATGAATCATGGTTGAACTGACAAGTTGGTGTGTAAACCTTTCATGAGCATTTAATGTGTCTGACATTGATTTTCGAACCTTATTGACACGTTTGCTGACATGGCACGGCGGTATAGGTCCATCACTGAGATTCATGCAGCGGGTAGCTATACTAGTTGATAGTTAGCTTTGATCTTTCTTGAACTGCATGATCATCCTCGTACTGCATGGATGAGAGTAGCGCTTATCTTTCAGCAAAAGATCTGTTGGCTACTTCTTGACATCTCTGCAAGCTGCTTCCTGCATGCTGCTTCTGCTTGCTGCTTCTGCTTCCTGTTCCAAAAACCTTTAGAATGAATCCTGATTTTGAACAACTTCCTGTTCCAGAATCCTGCTAACAGCTTCCTGATTTTGAACAGCTTCCTATTCCAGAATCCTCCTAATTTTGAACAGCTTCCTATTTCAGAATCTTGCAGACAGCTTCTTGTTCCAGAATCCTACAGACAGCTTCCAGAAGATATCTTCATATATCTTCTAAGGTTGGTTTTAATATAACTTGGAAAACCATTACATGATCTCTTACTGATAAGGTGACTAAGGATCATGTAATCAGTATGGAAAATAAGTATTTTAAATCTTAAGCAAACTATTTTTGTCTCATCAAAATAACAATAGAAATATCCCAACAATTTTCCCATTTTTTATGATGACAAAGCACAATAAGTATAAGAGTCATTTAATAACGAATGTTTTTTATTAAAAGTGAGTAAATGTACAAGTACAAATACATCCAAGAACAAATGTATTCTTCAGTTTCAAATTTGTTTACTTTTTACATACTTTTCCACCAAATCGAGGTTGACTCTATGATAGACTTCTGTTTAAGAGTTCTTCCTCTCTCTCTCTACCATCTCTGATCAACTTGCTGCATCTCCGATCAGCTTACTATGCCAGCTTGCTGCAACTTCTGCTTTGGATGGTAGATGCTTCCTGATTGCCACAGCTTCTTCTTATACTTCCCTCTTATAAAAAGGGTTTCCACAGTGACTCTTGACTTGAAACTCTTCCCCTTTTTTTGTCATCATCTCCAAGCTTGCTGATCAGGGGTAGGCAATTCACGTTTCTCTTATCTGATAATTGATGCTCAGAGTGGTGCAGTAATCTATTCGTACTTCTTCCTGAGCATCCTCCTTCTTATTCCTACCCAGAGGAATGAGGTGCTCCATCTCTGGAAGTACGTGACAAGAGATCAGGGATCTGATCGGTGGATACATGACAAGAGATTAGGGATCTGATCGGTGGATAGATCAGATACCTTGTCAGCTTTCTGCTCGACGTCCAAGGCACGTTCACCTTGGATCTTTGTCTATTGGTTTGGCTTCGCCTTCACCACAGCTTTTGTGCTGGTGAGGATTTTTCTCCATACTCAGAAGGAGGGTGAATGAACTTATATCGATTTTGAAATTTTTTCAAACTTGCATTGTAACCTATAATATCTTATGCAATACAACTTATTGGACTAGAATACAACGCAGCTTACTATATCCAAAGTTTTTTGCAGCAGAAACGTAAACTTTTAAGATGAGGTTCCTTTTGAAAATCCTTTTAAAATATGAACTTTATAAAGATCTTTTAATGCAGTAAGACAAGTTATATCAATGCAACAAGATAGGAACAAATATAAACAGAAAATAAAGCACATAAAGGTCTTATAGTGGTTTGAAGGTAGTGTAATTCTTCTACATCCACTCTACTCCTTCTCCAAGGAGGAACCTTGTTAAGCAAGTTCTTTTACATGACAAGACCTTACAACTATTAACCTAACAAGTTAACACCTACTAAGATTCAACTTCCACACAGGTTGCTCGAATCTCAAAGACATACCCACACACGATCTTTCAAACTCACACAGAGTTAATGCCTTAACCACTTAAGACTAAACACTCAACAAGAAACGACTTTCTTTCAATTGAGGACACCTAACACAACCTAAGCACACAACACTGAGGTTAAAAGTAGATAAAGGTTCTTCATCTAGTGCTTCGAAGTAGCTCTGAGAGTTCTCGATCTTGATCAAAGACTTGACTGCTTTTTTTAGAGGTTGAGTGACTGAAACTTATAGAGAGTGCTTGAACGTTTGAGCTTTTGTATCAGAACTTTGCTTGCTTGCACTTTTGAGAAATTGTTTCAGTCAAGTGTGTTGATGTACGTTCTTCAGTCGACTTTTTCTCTATTTATATGAGTGGAAAACATGTCTGTTGAAGAGAGCCATATCTTCTTGAATTTGAATCTTTTTCTATGTTGTAGAACTCACATTGAATGTGTTCAAAGGGTTGCATTAAATTTTCTTATCTTGCACTTCATGGTATTAATTAAGGTTGTAGTAGGTTGTAGTCTTTTCGCAGTCTATCAGGCCACGTGTAGACTATTACTGGCTCTTGGTACTACTTTATTCAGCTTGTCTCTACTGGCTAGTTTAGACTTGATTGATCCTCGAACTTCGGCTGATCTTGCTCGTACTGCATTGATGTGTGTAGCCCATCAATTCGTTCTTCTTGTCTCCTTGAATCAGAATGCAGCACTTACTTTGTGCAACCTTGATTCTGTGCAGTAATGCAGTTTTCTATTGCTTCATTGTATTCATTTCGTGTGCAGTAACTTGACTACTTATTGTACTGTTGTATTTTACTACTTTCAGCAACTTTGTGATGTATTCTTCCTTGTATCTAATAGCGGCCTTCTTACTTCTTGTAGTGTCTTCTCATTTGAACATTCGGCTACTGAATTGCGAATTTCACAATTCTTCATCTTATCATCAAAACTCAAAACTATTCTAAATTTCACTTAAACATTGTGAAAAATGAGGTACTCTACTTTCCTATTACAATATTGTTTTGTCTCATCAAAATCTAAACAATATTTTCCTAACATAATGTAACATTTATGTTATGTTAGTTTAACATTTACATCATATTACAGACATATAAATATCTTTTAACATTTAAGTTATGTTAACATAACATTTATGTTATGTTAGTTTAATATTTACATTATATTACAGACATATAATAAATTTTAAACTTTTATGTTATAATAATATAACATTTATGTGATATAAAATTATAAGTAATATTACATAAATATATGAATTATATGATTATATCACACAAAGGTATAGTCAAATTGTGTCAAAATTATTTTTTTAAGTTAAAATATTATATAAACGCTTTGATACTTGTACATAAAATTTATACTAATCTTTATATATATAAAAGTAAGACCATTTGGGGCACTTGACAAGCTAACAATATCCTATCATTAAATAAGATTAATTAATGACTTCAAATTTTATGTTGATAAGAAATATTATTAAATAATATAAAAATGTTAACTAGATTTATCTAAGTAACATATGCTAGATTTCAATTCTACAAATCATTTACATAATTAAAATTTGTTAAATTTAAAATTCAGAGAAAAAATATAAATAAATAAAAAAGAAAAAAACTAAAATATTAATTAAAGGTAGGTTGATTGAAAATGATTATTCAAACTTTTCAAACTTATTAATTAATGAAATTGATTTTTTTTAAATATATGTTTTAAAATAAAGTATTATATTTATTTGTTAAATTTTGACATTCATTTTTATCATGTAATTGAAAAGAAAAAATGTTAATTATTATAGACGTTAGAAATAAAAAACAAATTAAGAAAAATGGTGGGTGGTGTGAATAATATGATAGGTATAGCGATATATATTCTTTTCAAAATAATGCATAAAAAATATGTATACAACTTATATTTCAACAATTAAATAATTATTTAATCATATCATATTATATTTGTTTTTAAATTAGACGTTATGTATTGCACAAGGCATAAATTTACTTTTAATGTATAATTAATAATTAAAATTTTCAAGTTTTATCAAGTTTAATTTTATTTTTTATAAAATCCCGTATAATACAAGGGCCCTATACTAATATAATATAAATGTATGATAATGCTAAAGTAAAGGTACAACTATACTACATGAATTTTTATGCTAATAGAAAAGTATAAGTAATATAAAGGTAATGATATTTATACATAAAAGGTTATACTAATAGTAATATAACTTAAAGGTTATCGCATGACTTTAAAAAAAATAAATTAATTCCAACGTGGATCCAAGTCAGATTCGGATTGTGCCCAATTGCACCATGCAAGGTGCAACTAGTGCATGGAAACAATATTCTTTTTTTATTACTTTTCTTGTTTATATGTATAAATAAGGATATAATATGATTTTATTTTCTTTTACTAAAATTATTTTTTCAATTAAATTAAATGTGTATTTTAATTTGTATAAAATATAAAGTGTGTCTATATTTTGATGGGAGGAGGAGGGAGTGTTTATTAGAAGCAGCATATCCCAGACAAGAAATTAGCTAGGCTCAGCAAACAAGGGAAAAAGATCCTAAAAGCAAGAAAATACAACAATATAAACAAAATATGCAATGATTGTTAATGATGTCCTTTTTCTTTTTGATTTATATAAATTTATAAAGGTGTTGTATATTTCTGTTTATAAATTAAAATAGATGCACAATCTTTGAACTCTAAGCCTATTGCTTTGAGTAAGACTTGTATACCGGTGTAACTGAGTCAATTTGGATTCGATTCAAATCCGTATTTTTAATAAAAAAAAATTATTTATTCCTTAATTTTTATGTTATATTAGTATAACTTTATTTTATATTAGTTTGACATTTTTATATAAATATCATAATTTTTATGTAATCTTATAACTTCAAAAAAAATATTTATGTAGTGTTTTTCTTGAAGTTTATACATATTTAATAAAATTAAAAGTATGTATATATAGTGTAAACTTTAAAGGTTTATATTGTGTGAGACAAAACTAAACAAGAATGATTATTTCTTTTGTAAGAATTCACGATCCAAAATTTATAAAATAAATATTAATTTATGAAAATGAGTTTCACTGTGGAGAAGGAGATCCAATAAAACCAAAAATCTCATAAAAATTTAAAAAAAAAAAAAGTATATGGCATATTTGTCAGTCCCATTAAAACTATACCAACAAATATGATTATTGAATCTATTATATACATATAGAAAATAGTTTGCCTCTATGGTGTGCTGTCATCTTTTTGAAGCTCCTCCATCCGCCATGTGTTTAATTCCCTTTCTCACTCCCATTATTGCTCATTTGTCTTCACCGTCATTATGGAAATGGAAATGGAAATGGAAATGGAAATTCTTGAATTTTACAAGGGTATTTCTAAATCTGATGTTTTCCATTTTAATAATGTTGTAGAAGGATGTGCCAAAAAATTTCATTTTCATTTCTACAATAGCATAACGTAGAGTCAAAACTTGTGATATTTTCTTTTACTTTTTTTTTTAACCTTTTTTTCTTTTCTTTGCCTTTTATTTTTATATTTTAATAATAATAAAAAATATTACGAAATATTCATTTTCGGTTAAAAAATAGTTCTAAATATTGAAAATGAGTATCAGTTTTTATATTAAAATAGGGGTTAAATGCAAAAAATATTATAAACTATTGACTTTTTTCATTTTCTAACGTAATTTTTTTTTTTTGTATCAAATTGCAACCTGAATTATTAAAATTTATCAAATTGCAACTTTTAAATCATTTTCCAGTAAAAACATGAACACGTGACCCGCACGCTGACTTCAAAGGTCGCCTTAAATTACAAGATTAAAAAAATATCTTTATATTTTTAACATACGAGTTACGTATTTATTTTTTTCGACGGAAAATTGATTGGAAATTACAATTTGATAAATTTTAATATTCAGGTTACAATCTGATAAAAAAACAGTTTTAATTGAAAAATAAAAAAATAAATAATTTTATTTGTTTTTGCATTTAACCCTTAAAATAATGTAAAATCTACAATAAAACATCGTGAGATTGTTGAAGATGCGCAAATCTAAAATGGCAGGCACCCATAAAGCTGCATCTATTGCTTGCCGTAACTGAAATGTCAGCCCATTAAGTCATATCATTACAGTTTAAATTATTTTCTTGATTTACAAAATAGGATCTAAATGTATCTCAAAATATACCTATAGCGAAGCAGGAAAAAGAAAAAAGATGTTTGATGACACCATAAGAAAATAAACCCACAAATAAACCATTGTGAGATACTACCTTCCGAAAATTATGGATTAATATTAACTTTATGCACCAATTGCCCATAAATATTATAAAAATATACAATTTCATTAATGTATATAACAAGCTAGCAAAATAAAAAATGAATAATCTGATGCAAAATAGTAGGTTACATTTGAATCTTCAAATTGCACTCCAACAGGTCTTGATCATAAGACAATCTCATAAGAGAACGAATTCAAATATATTAGAATAAAAAAGAAGTGACAATAACATATTTAATATATAATATTATATTATGAATTTCATCTTCAAGATGGATCTAATACACAGAATAAATGAACTAATGCTACAGAGAAGAAATCTAATAGCTAAGACCTTTAGCAACTTCAAAGAAATGAGCAACATTTTCTTCAGGGGTACCTACTACAATCCCATGTCCAAGATTCAATATGTGTTTTCCTCTTCCAGCTTTTCTAACTGTATCCTTTATTCTTTCAGTGATGAACTCTTTCGACCCGAAAAGAACTCCGGGGTCCACATTTCCTTGAACGGCCACATTGGGGCCAAGCCTTCGTCTTCCTTCAGCCATGTCAACCGTCCAATCCAAGCTTACAACATCGACACCTGTCAATGGCAGCCTCTCGATCAAGCCCCCGGACCCACTTGCGTACAGAATCAGTGGGAGGTCGGGATGGGTGCGCTTCACTGTATCCACGATTTGTTTTAGGTATGGAAGGCTGAACTCCTCGAAATCGACCGGGCTCAGCTCTGTGGCCCACGAGTCGAAGATTTGAACGGCTTGAGCTCCCTTGTCGGCTTGGTATTGAATGTACTTGGCCATGGAGGTTGCAAACTTTTGAAGTAGTGCATGTAGGACCTAACAAGGAAGGATAAATGGTAAAACTGATGAGTTGCAATTGAAAAAATTTGTATTATTTTAGAGGGTGTTTGGCTAAGCTAAAGAGCTTATAAATTCTTCCATCTTATAAATATTTTATTTTATTTCAAAAATAAGCCAGTGAAGTGTTTGGATAAAAAATGGTGGAGCTGACAATTGTGTAACTTAAAGGATTAAAAACATTTTCCCATCTAAACTATACGTGATTTTACATTTTTTGGTAAAAACTTTGAAATGTTTCTCTTTGCTGTATAAACTTTGAATTTGATGAATTTTACGGTATCAGAATCAATGACTAGGAAGTGTCTGATAATGTAAAATGCTTCAAATTTAAAGTTGCAATGGCAAAGTGAAACATTTTAAAGTTTTTACAAAAAAGTGTGAAATTACGTATAGTTCGGATGGAGAATTTTTTTACCCTAATTTAAATGATCAAATTTGAAGGAGTACATAAAAAATAAGATATTATTTTGGAAATAATTTGAGATTTCCTTCTTTAAAAAGAGCTTATAAGCTCCAAACATCTTGTTTTAAGATGAAGAAGAAGTTTTTATTTTAAAATTGTATCACTCTTGATGAATTATAAGCTCACCCAAACACTCTCTTGGTGCTAACTAGCGGTGTAAAGTTTACCTTAGGTTCTGAGAAAGCCAATCTCTTTATTTTCGAGAAGTGCTTTGAGGAACCTCCTTCGACCACGTAGGAAGCCAGGGTGAAAGGAGCCCCGACAAAACCTAGTACTGCTGCTTCGTTGTTCACCTGATGAGCATAAATTCGAACCAATAAAACACAGGCTTGAACTAGGTTTGTTTTCACTAGGATAAAGGTAAGGAAAAGCATAAAGATGACGGTGGGCTAAGGCAAACCTCCTTGCGCAAGATTGTTAAAGCTTCTCCAACATACGGAACCGACTCATCAGGAGTGAATTCTCTCACTTTCTCAACGTCAACAGCACTGCGTATCGGATCAAATATGATAGGGCCCTTCCCTTTCACAATGTCGAAAGGTATGTTCATACCCGACAAAGGTGTAAGAATATCAGAGAATAATATGACCTGAAATACAGAAAAAAGTTTAATTATTAGAATATACACTTCAGCTCGTGTTTCTAGTACAAGGATATTGGAGAATGGGAGCTTACCCCATCAGGTCTAAAAACTTTCCATGGCTGAAGAGAGATTTCCACCACAAGGTCTACATTTTCTGATCTTTCACGAAAGGACGGATGCTTCTCACAGAGGGTTTGATAACTCTGTTGAAAGCAGTTAATTGCAGTTTCAGAATAAGAAAGAACACTCAGATGACAATATTAACAAAAATGGAGAAGGAAATTTGCCTGCTTATATTAAAAACAACATAATTAGAACTATACGAGTTGCATTGTTCAAGACTTGATAAAGTAGTTTCATTAACCATCTGCCACAGAGATGTTTCTGTAAGCCAGTTCAACTAGTATGTAAATGTAATTGATACATCTTTTTTTTTTTTTTTTTTCGTGAATTTTCTACAAACAAAAAGTAGTAAAAACTCCGGACAATAGTTTACGAAAGGAAAGTTAAATATTAACATTTGCAAATATGAATCTAATACCAATTCACTTTACAATCTTATGGAAAAATTCATCGTGTCATCAGGATAGACTCAAGCTAAAGAAAGGGCAAAATATTTAAGTACCGTAATTTATAATAACGAAGATATCCAACACTAACTTCAGTGACAAAACAGGGAAAACTGGAAGTCTGGAACTATATGTGTCTTTGTTTCCATCTAATCATAGTTTTATTCTCATAGGATTGGATATGCTTCACCAAGCTGAGCTAAGTAAAGCGAGCTATTTATCTCATACATCATACTTCACATAGAATTAAAATTTAGGAGCACTTGAAAATGGAAACTACTAAATAGTGGATTTCTAAATGAAGAAAGGTACTAAAAACACAGTCATATAAACCTGCCTTCATGTACCTCCCTGCTTGTCTCATAAGCCAAACCGGGGGTCTATCGACTTCTTTCCCTCTCGCAGCATTAAGTAGCAAAGGCTCGGTTGCATTCACAGTTTTTGGCTCTGCAACTGCCCCTACAACACAGCACACAATTTCGTGAAACGTAAGCTCACTTATTAACTACAAGCATTTGAAAAGCATCCAACATTATCAAGTAACCAGAACTCATGAACAAAATGCACTACACAAAATCGATAGTCCATCTATCAATCAATGCAAAAGCGACAACAAAGCCACACCTTACATTAAGAAATTGCATTGTAATGGAAAGAAAATCAAATTCAAAAACAAGATATTCAAACCCCAAACTAGACATTTCAACAAACAACATGTGGGCAACAACATTTTCCTCCACAGATCACCAATTATCAGCTCATATCCACTTACGTGAAATAAAATTTCAATTACTTTGAAGAATTGACGACATTTTAACATCTTTACTGGCAATCCATATAAATCAAAGCAGAAAACACAATTGGGCTTCAGCAAAATCTTGCCTTTTCAATCAAGAACAGCACAAATATCACATAATTGCTTAAATGGAAAAGCGCAAAGATAAGAAAGTACCTCCAAGAGAGCACAAGAACTTGGGTTTGTGATGAGAGTGAGAAGAGAAAGTCAATTTAGCAGAAATTGATGAAACTGAGCAGCTATAAATGCAAGCCATTTTCAGACACTCCAATCGAATTATCGTTGGAAGATGAAAATGAAAAGCTTTCTAAATCTTGTTGACTCTTTAAAAAGTAAGAAGAAGAAATAGAAAAGGATGTAGAAATATAAGAAGAAGAAGAAGATAAGGAGCACGCAATCTCGTAATCTAATCTGATTTCAATATTTCGACCACTTCCTCAGCTACTTCTTGTCCGAATCGACATGCTGTGGGTCCCATCTTTGTTTTTCCTTTTTTCCTTTTTCTTTTCTCAATTAGGGCATAAATATTGTAGTCCATGTCCATCTATATAGGCTTTTTTTTTCTTTTTTAATATCCTAAATATATAATTCATTTTCTATATTAAGTTAATATTTAATTAATTAATTTGCTAATAGATTTATATTCGATATTTATTATTAAATAGTATATCAATACATATAATACTTAAATATGAGTATAATAGAAAATTGATTTGTTTAATTGTATTTTCCAATAGCATTTTTAATTCTTGTGAAAAATCCAATCAACTAGTACATTTATAATTCACTCAAATTACTTAAAAAATTAATTTGAAATGATAGTGATGGATTTCAAATTCATAACAATCCAAATATCATCAATGATTTTACTATTATAGATTTCAAATCATTAATTTCTCAAATCCTTCAATACAGTGACCATCTTAAATACTTTTTGTTATTGTAGATTTTCCAAAATTCAAAATTGAAAAATTTGTGACCTCTATTAAATTTGAATTACATAAAAGTAAAAATATAGCTAAACTCATAAAATTAAGTTTCCAATTACTTAGGTGTGAGGGATTGAAAAGATTCAAAAATTATGGATTTTTAAAACTCTCCAGAAAAAATTAAAATTGTATGTCATTACTTGATCGATTCATGTATCATGTATGTCATTATTTCTTTTCCAATAAGATAATTTATCTGTAAAAAAATAGAATTTCTCAATATGTGTATCTCTAATTATGTTGACTCACAAACTTAAAAATGTGGGACGAGTCAAACCAAATATATCATTGTATTTGACGTACAATTTCCTCTCACTCTAATTAAATGGTTAAAAAATAAGGGATAGCAACCCATTCTACCACTATTAATATAATAAAATTCCCTAATACCACTCGATATAAATTTATGCCTACAATACCACAAAATATAACAAATGATCCCTAAATACCACTTAATGGGCCCCAACAATCAGCCACCTTGCACCATATTCATTGCCCCCTAACTACCTTTCACATCGTTGCAACTAGCATTAATGATAGTTAAACGAAATTTATTCAAGAGAAAATATTCAAAATAGGTTTACACGAACATTATTCAAACTAGGGTTGAACGAAGAAAAAAATGAACCTTACACGAAAATAAAATTAAACTTTCACGAACATTAAAGAATTAACCTTAAATTCACGTAAATAAAATTTGAGATTTCACGAACATTAAAAATTGAACATTAAATGAGAAATGAAAATATAACCTTAAAGGAACAATTAAGAAAAAGTTAATATATTTTCTTAACCTTACACGAAGATTAAAAAAATTTACACGAAGATATATTTTCTCAACTTAATATAAAGTTGCACGAAAATTTTGTAAAGTTACCCGAAAATTAATATATTTTCATAACCTTACACGAAGATTAAAAAAGTTACACGAAGATTAATATATTTTCCTAAGTGAATTTAAAGTTACACGAAAATTAGCTAAAGTTACACGAGAATTAATATATTTTCTTAACCTTACACGAAGATTTAAAAAATTTACACGAAGATTAATATACCTTTTCTTAACTTAATATAAAATTACACAAAAATTAATATATTTTATGTACTTTACACGAACATTAAAAAAATTACACGAAGATTAATATATTTTGTTAACTTAATATAAATTTACACGAAAATTAGATAAAGCTACTCGAAAATTAATATATTTTGTTAACATTACACGAAGATTAAAAAAATTTGATCTTAGGCAGTAATTAATTGGCCCAACAACCCCGTGGGCCCCATCACATAGTCAAAATTGAATGGAAAATTTCGTGAAACCCTACTTTCTTCTTCAGTCGTCTCCCTCTCCCCTAATTTTACCAGGGTGAAAAACAAGATGCTGTAAATCCACCTTTCACACACGGCGCAATATTTTTTGGAGAAAGAATACTTACACGAAGATTATGGCATCGAGCAATGTTAGTCTCCCTCTCCCTTCCACGAGATTTTTTTTTGGCTTGATTTTTTTACTGTTGAATTGCTTTGGTTTAGGCTCGATTAATGGTTTGCTGTTTGAATTTATTCATCGAAATTTGTCTATTTTCGTAGAAGGTCATTTTGGGGTAATGGCCAACTAACTGTATTTGTTCAAACGAAAATTTGTTGTTGGTTTGTTTTCTGAAAAATTATGCTTACATGAAGATTTTGTAGATGTTGAGTGGTGAACGAACATTTCCAAAAAATATAATAAGGTTACACGAAAATTAATTACATGGTACACGAACATTTTGGGAGAAAATAATGTTACACAAGAATTATTGTTAGTAAGTTGCACGAACATTACTGAAATTGGTTGTACACGAGAATTAATGTTAGAATGGTACACGAACATTACTGAACATTAGTGAAATTGATTGTGCACGAGAATTAAGTTACAATGGTAATCTTGGATTACTGAAATTAACTATTCATGAGAATTAATTTATAAAAATACAACTTAGTTTTGAGATGTTTTGAAAATAATGTAGTAATTTTAAATATGCTTTCTAAAACTCAAGCTCAATAATTAAGTAATCCTTGACAATTAAGTAACAATTAGCGAAAATATATAAAAATTGTGTAATATTTTTTATATAAGAAACCATTTATATATATTAAAATGCCTCGAAAACAAAATGAAATAAATAAATTTTAAATCTTTAAAAAGTTTTAAATAAGTAACAGTTTTCTTCATTTGTAGATATTTGGATTACTGTATTTCTTTTTCTCCTTGTGCTATTTATTTGTACATTTAAAAAAGTTTAAATGTCTTCAAACAATTACATAATATATTAATAAAACAATTACATGAAATATTAATAATTAACCATCTATTTAATTGACTTTTATAAAATAATTATTGTATTGTGAATATAATAGTTTGTTGTATATGAAGTTAGATCGTTGATATTGCTTGATAATTAATTAATTAGATAATTTTTATTATTTTAGTATCATTGGGTCCGTGAGGGTTGCCAGGGTACGTTGGCATATATCAATGGGTATACTCGTTTGAGCATATTAGATGAAATTAAGGAAGAGTTGTTGGAAATTGGGAGGGATTGCCTGCGGGACCTTCTGAGGTCGTGTTTCGGCCATTTTTTGAGGTGGCAGACTGAGCTCGAAAGTTGTAAGGCCTTTCTTCACGTGTTGATGTCACGTGAAGTACGTAGTAGAGATACCCCTGCATATGAGCGATGGTTTCTTATTGGACGAGACCTCCATCTTTGTCGGTTCTCTAGGAGAGAGTTTGTCTTGATCATTGGGTTGCGATTTGGTGACTCTGACTTTAATCCTCGTGGGCCGCACTATCCACCTGAAGATGGAGTATATCAAAGAGTTCACGCCGGCTATGCTCATGTGACTGTTGTTGATCTTCGGCAGAGATTTACCGTTGGGGAGTTTCGTGCATCGCGGTTTGATTCTTTGAAGATTGCCAAGATCCTCATTGTCTACTGTATCATCTTAGGAGTCGATATCGGGAAATCGACTGTTGATTCATGGGTTTGGGTTCTAGTCGAGCAGGAGGCTCTTTGGGAGAGCTTTCCGTGGGGCAAGATATCTGACCTGACTCTACTCCGATACATTGACAAGCTACCAACAACAGTGCAACCACGGAGAGGGAATAAGGTATTTAGATACCACTTCTACGAGTTCTCGATGGTTTTACTGGTGAGTTGTTTATTTCTTTAAACACCGTATTTACTTGTTTATGTTTACTACTTGAATTTTGGATGCTAACGTTTAAATAATTATGTTTAGATGTGGAGTTTTGAGGCGATGCCCGTAACACAGGATTTTGCCTGTTACCTTGTACAGACTGAATTTTACATGTCTCGCTGTTTGAAGTGGTCCACCCGGATAAGCGAAGATGATGTCACCCATAGACTGGCAGAGCAGGTATTTCGTTTTCGTTAATGACAGTTCTTGATGGGTCTATGTTTATAATTTTTATTAATTTGAGGTAAGTTGCTGACTATATGAAAACAGGTAGGGGCATGTTCTGAGATTCTTGAGCCTACTCCTGAGGAGACACTACAGCCGTATTGGCAGAGTATTGATGTTGAGCTTCATGTTGGAGTACAGCTCGTCCTTCCGCGTCGTGGTAGGCCACCAGCTGCTGCTGTTGCAGCTTCGGTTCAGGGGACTGCACATCGGGGTCAGACGGTACGGAGCACTGGGTCAAGCCATAGTACGTACGTGTCGGATGAAGTTGGAGACGCAGATCGGGGCTTGCCGAGCTCCCCAGAGAGGGCTTATGATCATCATAGTGTACCGGAGCCCAGTTCAGCACAGCATCAGGAGGACCCTACACCGGCTAGGCCGATCAGTCGAAGACACCGACAACAGGTATCATCATAAGACGAAGGGACACCTGATGCAGCAGATGAGGGTTTGTATGATCGGTTGAGCCGTCTGATCGACACTCACCACAGAGAGATGCAGAATTATATTGGAGAGCGGTTTCGTCATATGGAGGATCAGGTGCCTGGCTTAGTGCACGACACGGTTTATCAGGAGACCCAATGTTTGGAGTTGGAGATCCCCTCGATGATCAGAGATGAGCTTACTCATTTCTTCAGTGAGAGACAGTCATTTCATGATTACTATCGGTGTCGGGAGTAAATTGGAAAGATTTTTTATCGAAAGTGCTACCTTATTGCGGCACATGCGTGTGAACACATATCCCGTCATATTGAAAAATCATGCATGTGCACTCTCTTCGACGGAGTTCGACTATATAAATCTTACTCTCCTTTGTCACTTTGTACTTGTCACCTCCGAGTTTAGAGACCTGCATTCGTCGTCCAAGCTTTACGGTATCAAGTAACCTATCATGTACTGCATTGGTGAGGCTGTTTTCTCTAACATTCGCTGCTTCTCTTCTTTCGACAAACCATTTTTCTATTATTCGACGAGCACACTCCAAGAAGGAGCTAATCGGTAGCTTTCTCGCCCAAAGAAGACGAGCATTCCAACTTTCAGCCGCATTCGATGTCATGAAGCTATACCTTCGAACAGGGCATCGAACACGACTCCACCTACTCAGTTCTACCCGGCTTAATGTTTCAAGCGCCCCTTGTATATTTGTTGCCTCCAAACTTCTTATGTACCTATAAATTCAAAAAAAAAAGTACATTGGATAGCGTGATAAACATCGTACAATTCGGTTCGATAATAAATTACATAAGGAATTTTTATCAAGAAAAGATATACCTGTTGAACTCAGAGTCTTGATAACAGTATGCTGTTTTCTGGAATAGCCCAACTAAATGTGTTCCGTGTTTCGCAAGATTCTGCTGCAAGTGATACCAACAGAGACCATGAGAGGCTTCTGGGTAGACTTCCTCGATTGCATTACTGATACTTACGTGTTGATCAGACACTATCAGTAGCTGTTCAGGGCATCCAAACGTTTCACCGACATGTTTCAAAAACCACGTCCAAGAGTCATCGTTTTCCATACTACCTATCCCCGTTACAAGTGGAAAAATCTGTTCATTGTCATCTTTTATGACAGCAATGAAGCTTATACCTTTATATTGCCGCTTCAACTGACAACCATCGACAACAATAACTGGTTGGGAATAATTTTTAAATCCATGAATAGATGCGCCCAATGCGAAGAAGGCATATTTGAATTTTCCATCAGGGTACGTGTCCAAGGCTGTATAAGTCCCGGGGTTCGAACTCTTCAACACGTCCAAGTACATTGGAAGCATCGCGAATGACTTTTTTGGATCTCCGTACGCAACCCTCATTGCATGACGCTTAGCCCTCAATGCAACCTTGTAAGTAAGATGTAAACCATGTCGCTCGGTCATTTCTTGCATGATGCTCCTAGGGATAAGCGATGAGTTCTCTTTACGAACGTTTTCGGCATAGTACTCGCCGATCAGAGTACTTGGTAGACGACGAGCACTATTGTTGAGTTCGTCTGTACATTCATGTGGTAATATACTATTCGAGATTTTCCAGAAGCCAAATTTCTCAGATGCGTTGAGTATGAACGGACAGTTCTTCTTGTTGCATTTCACGTACCACCTTACTCTGTCTGAATGGGCCACACGGTACTCTACTTGATTTTCCAGATGGTAAAAACCAACTGCATTCTGCAATTCTTTTTTACTTCCAAATGTGGCTCATTTTTGCAGACTATATGGAGTAGGGTCATTTAGGGCCAACTCTGAGACACTGGATTGCTCAAACGGTGGTGTATTTGGGATAAACCATTCGGGTTGTAAAATATAGCTCAAAAATTCATCGTACACCATTCGCTGTTCATCGTTCAAATTTTCCTGAACCTCTTGGTCTAACTCGAGATCATCTTGATCATTATCTGCAAGATATTCAACATATATAATATGTAATAACCAGAATTTTCGTTCTTCAATCTAAAAAAATATGTATAATTTGAAAACGAAAATTACCACTTCGACTCTCACATCCACTATGTAATGGACTTTCTTGTTGTACTGGTTGTGGTTCTTGTGCATCTATTTCGTTGACAGGTTCCCGTTGTGTATACCCCACATCCGCGTATGCCGTTGGAGAACTATTCAAATCAATACGTTACATACCCAAACTTGATGGCGGGTTCATCTCTAAGAATGGAGAAGACCACCGCTCAAATCCGGGGTTCGAAGAAGTCCCAACCTGTCTCGTCTGAAACTCATTATTTAAACCCCATTGGGCATAAAACGAAGTATCATCTGCAAGCCCTAGTGGAACTGAGGAGTACTCGAAATTCTGTATACTATTCTCGAAACCCACGTTTAAAAATTCTTGATGGGATGATCCAAAATTAAAGACTCCAGATGACGAACATTCAGTTCTCCTATTCCGAGTCGTACCTGACAACACACTATCGAGTGCTCCAGTATCCGCCCTTTTTAGTGAAACAAAAACGACAAGGACATCATCGATGGTGGACAATAATCGGGCCAAATTCGAATCATTCTTTATTTTTGTTTTTTTCACTAGTCCATTGGACTCCACTAGTGAATGAATCACATATCTCCACAAATTCAAGTCCGCATGCACTATTCCATGAATTGACTCGAACAAATCATGATATGTGATTTGTTGAAACTGAAACACCTCTTGCGAACCATTTTTATACTCTAGGCCTGCCCAGTAACCTCTAAACCAAATCATTACAGACACATAACTCATTCTTTCCTGAAAAATTACAAAACAACATGTATATTAAATTATGTTATAATAATTTTCGATTTTCGAAACAAAATAAATCGATAAATATTACATATAATATTGTCGGAGGGATGGCATGCAAAAACTTCAACAAAACTAATTAATGTAAATAACTAATTATCATGGATAACATAAACTAATTATTCATGATTACAAAAATATTAATTACTAATAATTAGAAAATGTATAATTAATAATCAAAACTTCATCAACGGTAACAAATGAAATGCGAAATCATTGATACTAACATTTAATAATTACTACTCATTAATAATTAACATGAAATTATAATTATTAATAAATATAGAATTTGAAACTGATTTACTATAATTATTCATGCCAACTATAATTACAAAATGATTTACTATAATTATTCATGCCTACTATAATTTGCAACATAATGATTTAATAATTATAGATTTTGAAACATAATGATTTACGGTAACAAATGAAACGTGAAATCATTGATCACTATAATTATTCATGCCTGCTATATTGGATAATAATTATTCAAAATTACTAATAAATAATAATTTATAAACAAACCGTGAAGTGTTGATATACACGAAGTTATTATTATTATTATTATTTAGTAATTGATCAATGTCATATTAGCCTTACCCGAACTTTTTAATATTATTGAAATAATCGCGTAATTTTCAAATATTACACGAAAATTTTCCATTTAAATTATTGTTATACGATTAATGTTGAACGAAAATATGCGATCAATGGCGCACGAAAATATGCGATCAATGTTGCACGAACATTTTCCAAATTTTCGTGTAACATTCAAATGTAAGATTAATGTTCGTGTAGATTGAAAAATTTTGTTAATGTTCGTGTAGCATTCTAATTTTAATTTTTGAAAATGTTCGTGTACCATGCTAATTTTAATTTTTGAAAATGTTCGTGTACGACTATTCAAATTATGAAAAGTATGGATTATGACTACTAATTTTCATGTACTCTAATTAAATTTACCAGGACAACAATATAGTTTACTGTAAGGATGAAAAGTATGGATTATGACTACTAATTCTCGTGTAACATTGAGCCAAATTTATATAACAAAACAACAAATAAATGATGTATTTTAAGAACTATTGTTACACGAACATAAATAATTACAAATAAAAGATACTTAAAAATAAACCGTGTACTTACCTTTCAAATTAAATCAGTGACTAATATTCTTCAAGCCACAATCTGTGACACCCTATACCCATCTGACGTATATTTAACAATAAAATATTCATCATGTAGACAGGTCATACTGACATTTCATTTATCCATATAAGTATAAGAATATTATTTAATAACTTGTATCATATAAAATTAAAACACACAACCAATATCTCAGTATAAGTCATATTAAATACAACTCATAATACACGTGTTTCAAAATGCAAAATGAGGAGAAGGAGAAGGTTGCACGAGGCATCAGCCGGCCGACCTAGTATAGCGTGGCGTCTATATATACAAACCACCTCAAAAGAGCTATTGAACCTAAAACAATGTATATATGCGATTTTTATGAGTCGCAACTCAGTGAATATAAACCGTTAATTTAATTACACAATAAGCCAATAAGAATCATTAACATTAATCATAAACATATGCAAATGCCACTATATCCGGTTTATTATTCTGTGAACTGCTCAAGCTTGGATCTATCCCTGGATTTCCAATATGCCATTGTGTATATAGACCCGTAGGTCTCCAATATGAATTTGACCCGTAGGTCTCCAATATGATTTAGACCCATAGGTCTCCATTGTGTATACAGATCCATAGCAAGACAGTCACAGGCCTTTTAATTTCGTGCAATTGTAATGCAACACAACAAACATCTGAACATATGATCACGTATACATTTACCAATATATCATTTGATCCAATGATAATTCATATAAATACATATTTCTTATATAACACATATAACCAACATCGCATATAAATCACATCACATTGCGTATAAATCACATATACGATTTATACTCACCTGGCTATAATAAGTATCCGTTTGTTGCTCTGGTTCCTCTTCCTGTTCTACAGCCCGTGCTCCTATATGATTCAATGCAATTTAGCTTAATTGTCCCCTTAAGATATATTTCTATTGTGCAATGAAATGCAATGCATATATACTTTATTAACCATGTTCAGTATTTTCCCTATAACTTGAGCTATAAAATTCCGAGTCGAGCAAGGTAAAATTCTTTAGGAACTTAACATATAGCTCTACAACTTTCATGTTTAGCATTTTTCAAAATTCAGTCTCCAACCTGCTTAAAATTAAGCTACAATCACATCATACATATATATTACTAAATTCTAGCAACCTTTATTCTTTTGGCATTATCTCACTCAATATTTAACTGAGACATCTACGGTCTTCTTCTGCATTTAGTTAAGAGATAGGGCTATAACTTTCATGTTTTAAGTTTTTCCTAATTCGGCCTATAAAGCTACCAAAATATCCGATGAATTACGAGAACTGGATATATATAATTCACTAATTTCTTTGTACCTTTTTGAGTCAATCTTTGAAAATTCACTCCGATCAAATTGAAGAGTATGTCACCATGAGCTCCCCCTCAAAATTTGAAACGAAAAGGTGAAGAAATGAAACCAAAATCACAAACCCTTCTCCCTTCTTTCTTTTTTTTCCTTTCTTTTTTTCCTCTGTTCTTCTCCTTTTTTTTTTCTCTCTATTTCTTTTTCTGCTGCCGCCTGACTATGAGAAGCTTTCTTTATAAGCTTTTATTATTATATTATTATTATTATTCTTATCAATTGTTGGCAATATACGTGGCATGCAATTGTATTAAGTTCCTTTTATATATATATATATATATATATATATCTTGCGCAATTATATATATATAAATGTAACCATTTCAATTATTTATTTATGTTTCTTTTTTTTTTATTAATTTAATTTCCTTTCTACAATTTACACCATCAATAATTAATTAATTTATATTGTGTACTTGAATATCACTAGACTCCACCAATAATGATAGGGTTTTTTCAACACCAATTTGTATGAGCATATGAATAATAATAAAATATGCATATGATGCATGAAATGAATGTCCAATGACGTATATGTTTTGGTCGAGGATGTTACACAATCCACGATTATTTTTATACTCTCCAAACCTTACACGAGAATTTTGAATTGAGAGAATTTATTTTCACAGTTCATTAAAATGTCAAGTTTTGATGGAGAAATTCGGTGCTTATATGGAGAATGGTATGACATTATTGTATTAAAATTAAAGTTTTCTCATAAAAGCTTTGCATGTTACATTTCTGAATCACTGATAAAATTATTTCTCGTGCATGCACGGCATGCTTCCATCCCATCATTCTGATAAAGTAAATAGTATACCATTTACAGCACATGTCTCATCTTCGCACTGTTCATAGTTGACCGTTCCACAAGAGTGGTATTTTGGGACCTTTCTTTATATTCAATGGTATAAAGGGCATTACTTATATGTTTAGTGGTATATTTGGTCATTCTCACAAAAAATAATAACATGTCAGAGCATGTCATCCAATTTTTTATGTTTCTAAAGTCATATTGTATAGATGGAATTCCAATCACTAGCCCTCTTACTCCATTTATTTTCCCATTTATTGCCTCAGGTTCGTAGAGTCAGGTTTTCAGTTTACCCGAAGGAAGTCCATTGGCCTTACTCGAGCTTTAACCCTCAGAGCTTTGTTGGTGTCTCAAGAAAGATTGAACATAAAGACGTGCGTTTTTTTGGGTAATCAGAAGATCTCCTAAAACAATTAGAGTGGCTTGGCATTATGTTATGCCAAATAGTATGTTCCAATCTATTTTTGGACAATGATTCTAAAATCCTACAATTACATCCTACTTTTTCCCACATAAGATCTTCTATTACATTTGGTGTTACATCTTTTATTTCAAAACAATCGTCACACGCTAAGTGTATTCGATGACATCACTATTTAACACATGTCATATAATAAATGCTATGAAACATGAGATGTAACACCAAATGTAATAGAAGATCCAATCCGACTTTTTTCACTATTCAAAATAAAAACATTATTTTTTTTCCATTTTTTCTACAAATCCCAACAAATAACATCTATTTTATCTACAATTCCCAATATGAAAATGACTTTTTAACTATAACTCCACCCTACAAAATCCTAAAATTTACTCACAAAATCCTCCTAAATTTTAATTACTCTAAACTTATAAAAAGTTCAGAACAAACATAACCATAATGTTTGATTCATAACAGTGGACTCAACACGATTAAGTTTACCCTTAAGGTCTATGAGTCGTCTCTTATGAAACGCTTGAGGTGAAGTAGAGGCCTAAAATGGTTTACTTCTTAACATTAAACATTTTCATAAAATCTTTAATTGAATGTAGGTTGACACGTTAAAATAGCATCTCTAGATTAATATTTGTATAAATAATACATGAAATTGCAAGTTATTTTGGTAGGTTATGATCTATTTTATGGTTTGAGATATTCAACTTTTTTCTCTGTTTTTGGGAACTGCAAGTTATTTTGGATGGGTTGAGATTTTTATATTTATTTTTGGATTTGGGTATATATTACTTTTATGAGTTGGACTGGTGTACACTTGTTACACGGACCGTGCAACTCAGACTCGGTCCAGCCCAGTTGAAGAAACCTTCTTTACACCTCCTAAAACGCAATCCCATCTCAACAAAATGCACAAACAATCTCTCCAGACACGCCTGTTTCCTCTCCTTCCAGAACTCACTGGATGTTACGAGATCGTCATTTCTTCCGTCGCCGACAAAGTCCCCCACCACCGTCGTCTTCCTCCACATTCCGTCCAGAACCGCCGGCCACGATCGCGATGAGGATTCAGAAGCAGCAGAAACCCCAGAGTAATAAAACCACTGGTTATGGTATCCTTGGTTCCCTTCTCAAAAGACTCAATTGGGGAAAGAGTAAAAAGTATGTTATCCGGAATAGCGACTTTAAGGCTTCAGATGATAACACGACTATAGTTGAAGAAGAAACCGTTAGGATTTCGTGTTCTTGTAGTAAATCCATGGATTTTGAAGCTTCCACGAGTGGCTATGCCTCAGAATGTTGGGATGAGATTAATGCAAAAAGGTTAACTGATGTTGTGCTCGTAATATTCTATCATAGGTGAAACTATATCTAACATTCAAATTGTTGAGTTATCTAGTGGAGAAGATGAATTTGCCGATGCAATTGATACAATTTCTGAATCTAAGAGTCATCTTAATAATACATAAAGGTCATGTTATTGAGACAGAAGGTATAAGTAACTTAACATAAAGGTCTTGGAATTTATACATAATGTGTCTTAAATGGTTGACTTATAAAGGTATACTTAAAAATACATAATGGTCATCTTATGAAAACATAAAAGTATATTTAACAAAATCTAAAAAAAATGCTAAGGTAGTTATCCTTACAAAAGGTATGACTAACATAACTAAAAGGTATGTCTAATACTATTAAAAGGTAAAGTTAACATAACATAAAAGGTATGACTAATATAACTAAAAGGTATGTCTAACACTACTAAAAAGTATAGTTAACATAACATAAAAGGTATGACTAACATAACTAAAAAGTATGTCTAACACTACTAAAAGGTATACTTAACATAACATAAAATGTATGACTAACATAACTAAAAGGTATGTCCAACACTACTAAAAGGTATACTTAACATAACATAAAGGTTAGACACTTGGGAGCATGTTTGGGCGAATTTTGTCCGCGATATAAAGGCGCATGCAGGCGCGTGGTGGGTCGACCCGACCCAAGTGCATGGATGTAGGGTCCGTGCACCAGGTGTATAAAAGTTTTTGTCTATTTTTATTTATAATTGTATAGAAAAAACCGTTACCTTTTAACACTAAATTGTTTTCATAAAATCTATACTATATATTAAAAAAAAAAAGTTGGCAAAAATTACAAGATTGCTACTTTCCCGCCTAAAAATGTCATGTCAATAAAAAAAAAGTAAATCTTACTTGATAAGTTATTCTTTAATAAGAATAAAAAAAAAGATCAATCTTACTCTGGATGCTATTTTATAATCTATATAAAGCTAAGAGATGAAGAGAGAGATACATTGATTTCTCAAATTAATGTAAAACTAAAAAATGGAGAAAAATATAGTGATTTCTCAACAAAAGAGAGATGCATAGAGAATTGGGAAAAAAAAGATATACAAAGAATGAAGAAAAAAAGACAAGAAAAAACCATAAATATAATTATTTCTCCAATCTATATAAAACTAACAAAATTGAAAAAATACAAGATTTGCTAAACATTCAAACATAGAATTTTTTTCCAGATCTTATTGTCTAAAGAAAAAAAGAACAATAGAAAATCGTAAATATAATGATTTCTCAAATCTATATTAAAAAAAAATACAAGATTTTCTAAACATTCAAAGATAAAAAATGTTCTTTAAGGTCTTATTGTCTCATATCTTCATTTAAGGAGATCCCACCAAATTGACTTTGTATACTAAACACAAACTGAACAAATAATTTTGTGAGAGAGAAATGAACAAATAATGTAAGAAAATTATATATGATGATTTAAGTATGAGAGTGGAATATAAAAATTATAAAAAATATAAAAGGAAAGATTAATTATTATGATTGAATGAAATATTATTGTATATAATAATTTGAATTTGATGAAAATATAAATCAACAAATAAAATAAAAATATTTAAAAATAAAATTAACAATTAAAACTATTAAAAGTTATATGATAATTCATGCAACGCACATGAGTAATATGAAAAATCATTTATATATGGTACATGTTTTAAATTTAAATAATAAAAGATATTATGAATAACATGTTAGTTTATGTAATTTCATTATATTATTACAAATTGAAAATATTAACACAATAAATAAAAACCGCGCATCGCGCGGGTGGATTGCTAGTCTTTAAATGAATGTAAACTAGTACATCGAATTATTGTGTTTTACAAGATAAATATACTATATATTAAAGAAAGAAGACAAAAATTACAAGATTGTTATTTTTCCGCCTAAAAATGTCATGTCAATAAATATATATATATATATATCTTACTTGATAAGCTATTTTTTAATAAAAATAAAAAAAGAAGATCAATCTTACTCTAGAAGCTATTCTATAATCTATATAAAACTAAGAAATGATGAGAGAGATACATTGATTTTTCAAATTTATGTAAAACTAAAAAATGGAGAAAAATATAGTAATTTCTCAACAAAAGAGATGCATAAAGAAGGGGGAAAAAACAAGATATACAAATAATGAAAAAAGAAGAAGAAAAAACCGTAAATATAATTATTTCTCCAATCTATATAAAACTAAAAAAAATTGAAAAAATACAAGATTTGCTAAACATTCAAATGTAGAAAAATTCTTCCAGATCTTATTATCTAAAGAAAAAAAAACAATAAAAAATCATAAATATAATGATTTCTCAAATCTATATAAAACTAAAAAAAATGAAAGAATACAAGATTTGTTAAACATTCAAAAGTAAAAAAAGTTCTTTCAGATTTTATTGTCTCATATATTCATCTAAGAAGATCCCGTCAAATTGACTTTGTACACTAAATACAAATTTAATAAATAATTTTGTGAGAGAGAAATGAAGAAATGATGTAAGAAAACTATAAATGATGATACAAGTATGAGAGTGGAATATACAAATTATAAAAAATATAAAAGGAAAGATTAATTATTATGATTGAAGGAAATATTATTGTATATAATAATTTTAATTTGATAAAAATATAAATCAACAAATAAAATAAAAATATTTAAAAATAAAATTAACAATTAAAATTATTAAAGTTATATGACAATTCTTGCGATGCACATGAGTAATATGAAAAATCATTTGTATATGGTAAATGTTTTAAATTAAAATAATAAAAGATATTATGAATTAATAATAATTCGTTAGCTTATACAACTTCATTTTATTATTACAAATTGTAAATATTAACATAATAAATAATAAACTGCGAATCGCACGTGTGGATTGCTAGTAAAGGTAAATATAGGTTATATATACGTTTATATCTAGCTTTAAAGGTTAGTATTCTATCAACCAACGAAAATTATTTGTCTCTGGGCTTAAAATCTGGGCTGAGGAGCCTCAAACCCAGCATCATCTATTGGGCCAAGCCCATATTCATGGTCCCTAACAACAAGTACAAATGAAAAGTTAAAACGAATATTTATTTTATAAAAGATTATTCTAGGCTCTAGCTAGCTCAAGTTTTTGTAACCTTTCTTAAAGAGTGATAAGATCTTAACAAATGTTCAAACATTTAGAAAAATTAAATTTTATTAGACAAATTCATTCAAAATTTGGTCATTTTAGTTATAAATTATTAAATTTATCACTTTATTCTTTCAAAGTTTGATAAACACCCTCCTAACAATAAATTTGTTAATTAGAAATCTCATTTTGATTTTTCAGGATGAGATTTTCAAAAAACACAAAAACTCATGTGAGACGGTCTCACGGATAGTTATCGTGAAACGGAGCCCCAACTCCCACAAACAACACCTGAATTATAAGGTTTGAGTTGTGGTTAATTGGATTATGAATTGACTCGTCTTACACAATGCAACAAAATCCGTGAAACAGTCTCACAAGAGATTCACTTGCTTAGAAGTATTTTCAAGTGTTTCGTAGAAGTTTATTCGAATTTCCATCGACCATACTAAAATGCAAGAAGAAAAATTCTCAAGTCACAAATTTTCATTTTTGTATAATGAAGTCCTAGGAAAGTCCTTTCTTTTTTCAAACTCCGAAAATAATTTTCAACATAAATTACCATCGAAAGATGAACTTCTAAACCCAAATATCATTTGGAATATATTGTCAAACAAACTTTAGATTAGATTGTTGGTTATTTGGAATATATTGTCAAACAAACTTTAGATTAGATTGTTGGTTATGATTAGGGTGAGAATAGTCCAAACTACTCGATAGGGGTCTATGACTCAACCTATTATTAACCTAGTTTGATCCAAACTCTTTAGTAAATGAACTAAACTAAGATTTTTTATCAAGTTTATTTATTAATATAGGAAAGACTCGGACTTTAAAAAAAGCCTAGTAAGCCTAATAGGCTTGCCTATTTATAATATTTATATAAAATATATGATATATTTGATATCTTTTATAGTTCTATATATATAGTCTAGTTTATATTTTATATTTTTTCTAATTTATATTGTTTTCATATTTTTCGGTGTAATTCTCTAAGTTTTAATGGAATTTTAGTTTTTGAAAAAAGAAAATTCATACTAGATAATTTTATAGACTTTTAATAAATTTTCGATAGGCTTTAGGTTAGGCTATACACAAAATAGGGCAGACTCGGGCTTAAAAAATGAGTCTTTTATATGCAATAGGTTAGGATTATGTCTAATATTTATATTTCAGGTCTAGACCAACCAACAAGAAGCCCAACTCGACCTAGCCTATTCCCACACCTATTTATGATGATGTAAAAATAGAAGAAAGATTTATTCATATGGATTTGTTCGCATGGTCTTTCCTTTTTTGAGAATTGTCCTCATAATCTTTCAAAATATAACTTTTTCTTTAAGGTGAAAAAAAAAAAAAAAAAGCTTTCGAAATGTAATTTAACTTGAACAATATTTGAGTACAAAACTTTAAATAGACCGACATAAAAAGATAAATCTAGAAAGATTTAAAAATGGGCAAATGGGTAGAAAGGACCACGTCAAATATAAAGAGCAAATCTATATTAAATTTAAGCAATGTGTCACTTTACCAACTGCCATACCAATTATGAATCAAGTCATCATCAATCGGTGCATGTGACCTGTCTTCTTCACCCTACACATTTCAAACTTAACCCCATTTTTCATTCACAATATCGATTAAATGCTAGGGAAATACATTACAATGTGAGATATTAACATTCCTAATGATTTGTTACATAATTCCATATCTTATTTTGTGTATCATGATTAATATATAGTTTTGATAGAAGTTACGTAGCTTTCAGGGCCAACCTTGAGTTAGGGTGTAAAGGACATAGGTTTAGACCCCAATTTTTTATCCAACTTAAATATATTTAATTATTATATTTGTTGTATTTGAAATATTAAAATTCATAATAAAACATTTGTTTGCCCTTTTTCTTCAATCAAAACAAGTACATTTGACTTGTCAAACAAAAAAAAGAAGTATGTATTAAAATTTAATTTATGTGTTGTTGAATGAATTTTTTTTTTTTTTTTTCTGATTTTCAGATAAAAACATTTTTTTTAATAAGGCCTCGTTTTCTTTTTCTCTTTTTCATGACCCCCAAATGTTAGGGCCGGTCTTGATGATTTTGAAAGTCAATTTTAATTATCAATTAAAAATATTGCCAAACTTACATGGTTTTGATATTAATATATAAATTAGATATAAGTGTTTATATTGGATTTCTGTTTGGGAACGTGAGAATGGAGATTCGAGGGAGATTTCTCATCTCTTAATTTGTAATTTTGGATTTATTTAATTTGATAAATGAAAGTTCCATTTTGTTCTTTAATAATTCATTAAAATGAGCCAACACTAGGAAATACCGAAATATCTTCCGCTTTTGTCATGTGTATGGCAACAAAAGGAATATTCCAAACATATTTTGCCGGCAGTGACATTTTGGTGGTCGGACGGTAAATTCATAAAGATCAACGGTTATCCAATAAACTTTCAAATTTCGACAAACTTAATACAAAAATGGTCCTAGTTTGACTTGAGTTTTTACTTTACCCTCAAATTTATATGGTCCCACTTATTAGAGTTAGTTATGCCACGTGTGCTTGGCATCAGTGCCACGTGTGCGTGGAATCTGATTTGTGTTAATATGTAGCTCCTTAGAAGATAGTTTGTTAATTATTTCTGTTGTGATATCTGAAGGAGCTGCTATATATATTGTTGATGTAACCTCATTTTAATTCAATCAAGCAAAACATTTTATCTCTCTATATCTCTCTACATCTTCTTCTCTTTCTCTCTTCTTTTTATCTATGTTCTAGGTCAAACACCACTTAAGATTAAATCTTCCATTAACTTTTTCTTTTTTGTTTTGTTTTTTAAGAATCGAAGGATTTCACATATCTTCAAATTTTTCTTTGAGTTTGGGCCTTGGGGCTAAGATTTTATGTTTCAGCCGTATGGGATTAAATCAGTCAAAAAAAAAAAAATGTAACCATAAAAAAAATTACCTTTATCTATTCCTATTGAACCAAAAGTTTTACTAATAATATATATTTTGAAGTTAGAAATTGTTTCTATAAATTTTATCATTTTAATAATAAAGTTCTCCTTACTAAAACCTTAAAAGCTTTATAATTTATTTTATCAAACACTTCAACAATTTATTTTACTTTACGAAATATGACATAACTTAAAATTTTAAAACATTATATAAGATATAGAAACTTATAAATTGTTTAAAATAAATTTAGTCAAACATTCTATAGACACTAAGACACATTGCAACTTTGCAAGTCTTACCATTTCACACCGTAAATAAAATTCTTAGGTTATTTCATATTCTTTTTTTTTTTTTCCTTTTCAATTAAAAATAAGATTTTGTGAGAGCATCTTATAAATATAATTGCATGAGAATCATGCTTCCATAATTTACAACCCATTATTTAAAAACAAGCTTGTTAAAAAGAATTTAGTAGAAATATCTTGTTTTCACAAAATTATATATACGAGATTGTCTTACATAAATTTATGTTTTCAATTAAAACCTTGATTACATGTGTGTAATATATGGATCATATTAGGAATGCCAATTATATTAGAGTAGCTACGATAAAATTAATATATATATATATATATATATATATATATATATATATATATATATATATATGGAAATTGTAACGAAAAGTCCATGCATTAAGAATTGTACAACATATATAATTCTATGTTCAAAAGTCTTGCCCCCCAACTGGGCCCAAACGACGTCACATTCACATCTGTCGAAGGCCCATGTAGGGCTTCTCTAAGCTACGTCTAGTCTTTGTGGACCAACTTCTAGAGTACACACTTTTCTCATCAAGCCATATTAATGTGTGTATATATGTATAATGTATATATTATAAATCGAAATGTTTATATCCATCTTAAAACATGTGTTAATGTTTACTATAATACTAAAATCATATAATATAAAAGTTAATTATCTTATCTAAATTCGTGGATATGATTTTAACAAGTTAACTATGTAAACACTGATATTTGTCCATGTTGAATAGGTAAACATCATAAACATACGGATCCTTCATTTCAATTTGATATTTCATCTTATATTTTATTATTTTTAATTCATGTCATATGTTAATTAATAATGTCATTTTTACACTTGGACATATGGTGGTTATTTTAGAATATCAGATGAAACACCAAAATGCACATCTTAATTCAGTTATATGAATCTGTTTTATGAATATAAATTTTTAAGATGAAATCCTACTATCCAAATTTATTTTCATAAATAACGCAAAAACTCATATGAGACCATCTCACATAAATTCTTACGTGAGATATAATTTTATATGATTATATGTGAAATTGATATTAAACATGTTAAATAAATTGATTCGCGATTCATATGAATTTTATTTTATATAAAATTTAACATGAGACCGTTACATATATACATCTCGGTTTTGTAGGTCTTGAAATGTGGGTTAACAGTCCTACACTATTTTCAATATGATATAATATAGGAACAAAGATCTGTCATTGAGTATATACCACAGAATTGAAGGCCCATGGATGAAGTTTATGGACTTATACGCAAAGGACTTATTGTAGGACGATCCCTCCCATTATTTGCATGGTGGTCCATTTAAAAGTATATAATTACTTGACTGGTCCATCACCAAATTATGTATTTTTTGAGATATTTGCTATTTAATATAGAGTCAGTCTCTTGTACATCCATCGCACAGTGCGATGGGACCGCGCATGGTCGTGTCCTGGCAACGGCCGTGTCCTGGGACCGTGCTCCACAACACAAAAAAATCACATACTTATAACCCTAAATGACATACTTAGAGCTAAAAATCACATACTTGTGTGGCGCACGGTCGACCGTGCCCTAGGACACGACCGTGCGCCATACCATGCACTACACATGCGCTGTATTTCTAAGGGGCAGAGTCACCGTGCCCCATAGCACGAGCAAAAATCACATACTTAGAGCTGAAAATTACATACTTAAAGCGGAAAATGACATATTTGTACGTTATTGCGGCGCACGGTCGACCGTGCCCTGGGGCGATCCTGTCGCACTGTGCGACGGCCTCACGCAAGTTTTTGCGTTTAATGTATACTTCAGAAGATATTATCTCATTTGGATAGACTTGAATAGCAATACTTTAAAGAAGAACTTCATTATTAAATTAAGTGAGATTGACGATATATATGAAAGTCCCAAAGTGCGAAGATTCGTGATTCAATAATTACTAGATGAGTATCACACGAGAATAAACTTTATAAATGGAAATTTTTTATGTATTATATATATATATGATTATATATATTCTATTTATAAAATATAATTTGTTTAAATATAAAATAAGTGAAATATAAAATGAATATAGAAAGTTTGTTTAAAATTGTACATAACATTAATTAGTAGTTCGACTATTTCCTTCCTCTTCAATGTTACAGATTAAGATCTTTAAACCCTTTCGATTTAACTTTGAAAACATAATTTCTTCGAGAAAATACAAACATGAAATAACGATTAATCATTTAATGACTGTTATTATAAAGAAAATAAAACTTATATTTATTTTTTCAAAAAATACAGAATATACATAGGAAAATTAAATTTATACAATCTTTAAATTTACTTACATGAAGTATTTGTATAACGATATTTAAGTTTTGCATCTGATTTCGTATTATGTACATATGTATTTATACTTGCACGACAAATTTATAATAAAGATTACACATTTTTCACCCATTTTTCTTACTATATTTAAAATGAGGATGGAGAGTAGGTCTGATGGGAGGCGGACAGATGTGAGATCTTATGTACAAGGAGTTCATATGGATTAATAAAAACGAGTCAACCCATTTAACAAGATCAATGACGGTCTCATATAAGACTTTATAAAGCTCCTTCTTATGTAAGGTTTTATATGAAACAGTCTTATATGAATTTTTGCACAGATTTTGATAGCTAAAAATAAATCATATTTATGTCACAAAACTAATATGCTCGCTAAATTAAAATGAAAGTGAGGCATAATGGAGATTAATAAACTTGACGTAATACGAACGCCAAAAGTTACTCAACTCAAAACCTATTATAACAAAACAAAGAACTTATAATTTTGTCTAAATCGATAACCGAAACATAGCAAGCGGAACCAAATCAAATTATAACAAACCAAAGAACTTATTTTAAATAATATTATTTAAATGTGGGTATATATATACATATATATATATCTTTCATTTTTATTTATATCTTGATATGAAGATAATTATATATTGAATTAAGTTTATAATATATAATGCAACAAATATTTTAAAACTTCAAATCTTTTAATAATTAATGATAATCTATAATAATTGTTATTTATTTAGAATATTGTTAGTTCCATTTTTTTCTAATTGTTATTTATTTATTTAAGTTAAAAAAATTCTTTTCATTTTTCTTGTTTAATATTTTTAATTTTGTTAGGATATTTCTATTTAAATTTTGATGAGATAAAATAGTAATGTAATAGGGACTTGGAGTACCCCATTTTTCCATGATGTATATATGGAAACTTAGTTATTTTTCTTAAGCTTCAATCGATCTGAGTTAAAGATCGGAGTATTATGGAATTCACAAAGAAGGAAGTTACTGATAGCAGGAATCAGTAAGAAGTCGCTATCGGATACTGCATTCAGAAAGCAGTAATACAGCAAACAACAATACAGTAAGCAGTAAGAAGAACTTGGAACAGAAAGCAGTGCTGAGCAGAATACAATTGATGTATACAGCAGATCGGCTAGAAAGACGCAAGAATGTATCATTGAGACCCAAAATATCTATAATGGAAATGGTCTAGGATATTGTACTGAAAGCTCTCAGAAAACAGCAAGCACATCTAAAACAGAAAGGTTTGTTCAATCGAGAGTATCCTTCTCTCAGGAACTCTTTCCACCCAAGGAAATCTTGAACAAATTAAATTCAATGGACAAGGGAAATAAACTCATACTGCAGACTATAGACAGTAAGACTGCACAAACTCACAGGATGCAACAAGGTCAAAATGCTACAACCAAGAGAAGAATGCAACAGTCTCCCAGGTCACACCAAAAGAATTTCTACTCCTCTTATACCAAAACTTACATGTTTAAATCCAAAGGAGCTTATACTCCAGGAAGGTATAAGAGAAGAATTCTAGCACACTATTCACAAACAACATTTTGCAAAGAGTGCTTACAGAGAGAGAGAGTCACCAAAGTTAATAATAAATTAATTATTATTATTAAGCAGGTGTGGATTTCAAAGAAAACTAATCCCTAAGGACCCGTACTTGTATGAGTACCTAAATCTGCTTGATGTGATTGCAGGAATAGTTTCCAGGAAGCAGCGATGACGTATAGTATATGAATAGCGGCTGCTAAAGACATATTGTTGGAACCGACGGATCGCCGGCCCTATGCTATCGGAATCGGGATCCAAAGATAAATCGCAGCGGAAAGAAATCATACCCTTGTAGACCTCTTGATCTTCTGATGTATTCCTCTGAGCCCTTCTCGAACGTTGCGTGGCCAATGATCCTTCGAGAAAAATCAGTTCCGCTCTCTCTCACTTATCACGTGTTTTCTGTGATCTGTGTTCTGTGTTATGAGAGGCGCTGATGAAAAGAGCTATATATAGGCTACACCAGGGACCTAGATGAGGAATTGGGTTAGGCCTCCTGATGGGCTTTAGTATCCTGTGTTCGGCCCGAACACATAACTGAAGCCCATCAATAATAATTCAGTCCACTAGAGAATTATTATTGAACTACCATCCCAATCCCATATTTAATATGGGCTCCTTCTTATTATGTGTACATTTATTTCCCCGTGTTTAAGATATCGAATGTCCGTAAATTAAATAAGTTACTGACAACTTAAATAATTTACATCTAATTCCAAGAGTAGTACCACTCATCCTTATTATCATGTCGGATTAAATCCACCTGCAGGGTTTACATGATAATCCTTATGAGCTCCTCAAGGGGACATTATCATCCTAAATAATTAGGACACGGATTCCTTCTATAATCAACAGAACACCATATAAACAATGCTATCTCCCAACTCACCGAGTTTATTGATTTATGAATAAATCTCACCCATTGGCAAATTAAAGAAATAAACACTGAGCATACGTGCCCGTTATTATATAGGGATTAAGAAGATGTACATCCATAATAACAGAGGTCTTGTTCTATTATATAGTCAGTATAAAACGAACAACCTCAAATGGTCCTGCTCAATACACACAGAGTGTACTAGTGTAGTTTTATAGTCAAGACACACTAATACCAAACTACACTACAACCATTCCGATGATTTGTCCAAATCCATCTTGGTTGTGAGCTACTATTTATAATTTATAAGAAACTGATAACATGATCTTCTGTGTGGCACCACACACCAAGTTATCTATAATATAAATTAATTGGACATTGCATAAACATATATAACAAATATAAAATGCAAACATATGACCAATGTGATTCTCATTCCATAAACGATGTTCATACAAAAAACTAGGCTTATAGTATACATCCTAACACATATGACTGGCAACAAAGAAGCCTTGAAAGACTTCCAACCATATAAAGCCCTAAAGTAGTATTTGGAGACGATTCTAAAGGAAGCACAAAGGGTACAAGAAGCTTAATCAAAGGCAACACATGCATTAATGATGTATCATGTGTGAAAGGATTGAAGTATAACCTTCTGAGTATCAGCCAATTCTGCGATAAGGGATGTTCCGTGGAATTCAACCTCAGCAAGTGTTTGATTCGAGATAACAAGTTTAATGAGGTGAAACTTACTGGAACCAGAAGGGGAAATATCTATGTAGCTAATTGGAGTTCAACAGTGCAACCAACCTATTTTATTGCTAAGAGCACTCCAGAATTAAGTTCGTTTTGGCATAAAAGTATGAGTCACTTGAACTTCAAGACGATCAACAAATTAGCAAGGAAGAACCTAGTAGAGGTTTGCCGGATATTGCATTCAAGAAGGAGAATGTATGTGGAGCATGTCAGAAGGGTAAACAAGTAAGAAGATCATTCAAAGAGAAAGTATAAAGATCATCTCACAAAATTCTGGATCTATTTCACATGGACCTTTCCAGACCAATTGAGCATGTTAGTGTAAATGGAAAGAAGTATTCCCTAGTGGTTGTGGATGATTATTCTACATTTACTTGGTCCATCTTTCTTGCCAAGAATCAGAAACTCAAAATAGGCTGCCAGAATTTATGAAGAGAATTCAGAATGAGAAGAACTTGAGTATTGTAAAGATAAGATCTGACACAGGAATATAATTCACGAACAAATTTGTTGAGAAATACTGCTCAGAAAATGGAATTAGTCATGAATACTCTACAGCTAGAACGCCTCAACAGAATGGAGTTGCAGAAAGAAAAAAAAAAACCCTGAAAGAGGCAACAAGAACAATGATTGCTGAAGCTGTTATACCTAAGAGATTTTGGGCTAAAGCTACCAATACAACATGTTATACGCAAAATAGATGTCTAATCATCAAAGAAGTTTGGTATGGTTTTACACCAAACATTTCATACCAACATATCTTTGGATGTAGATATTACATTCTGAACAATGGTAAAGAACATTTGAAGACCTTCGATGCAAAATCTGATGAAGGAGTATTTCTTGATTACTCATCAATAAGCAAAGTTTTCAGGATCTTCAACAAAAAGACTTGTTGTAGAAGATTCAATATATGTAGTATTTGATTAACCACATTACAATACAACAAAGCTTGATAAGTTGAAGGAGGATGTATCTCAGATAAAGATCAAAGATCATTCTACCTGCTGATATTGTTGTTGAAAACAGTACAAAAGTTTTTGCACCTAAAAATACAGTAATGCAGGCTACTGCACAGCAAGCTAACAAAATACAGCAACCTAACAAAAACCAAAGTGATACAGTAGATCAATAGTTTACTGTTCATCAACCCACATACAACTTTGAACCAGATAGAACGTGGCTCAGAAATCATTTAAGAGAGCTTATCATTGGAGACATCAATGCTGGAGTAAGAATGAGAAGATCAAGACCACATGAAGCAATGTTTATATACTTCATATCACAAGTGGAACTTAAAAGCATTGAAAAAGCTCTTGAAGACAGTAATTGGATTCAAGCCATGCAAGAAGAGTTAAACGAATTTGAAAGAAATCATTGTGGAAGTTAGTTCCAAGACCTGATCATCAAGGTGTTATCAGAATGAAGTGGGTCTTCAAGAACAAGTTGGACGAATCTGGTATGGTCGTCAGAAACAAAGCAAGGTTGGTGGTGAAAAGATATTGACAAGAAGAAGTGATTGATTTTGATGAAACATGTTGGAATATTTCAGTTGTTATCTTGATAAGAAAAATACAATAACACAATAAGAAAAAGAACAGTTTGCTTAAGGTGTTGATACCTAGTTTTCACATCACATGATCAAGGAAAGATCATGTAATGATTTTCCAAGATACAAGGAAAATCAACCTTAGAAGAAGTAAGAACACTTCTAAGGGTTAGCATGTTGTAGGGAACAACAAGCTAGAAGAAGTATCCTTAGTAAAAAGGAGTTAGGATACTGAAAGAAGCAGACAGCAGACTGTAAGAAAGTTGTTCTGAAAGGAGAATTCAGAAAGCAAGAAAGTTGCTGCAAGAAACCGATAAAAGCTGCAAGAACCCATGCTTGCAGCAGAGGTTGTCGAGGATACAGGACCGGTCAAGGAGATGGGGTCCTTGCAGAAGACCTCAGGCGAGACTGTTGTTTTGACAACACTCTGAGGATAAGAAGACTTCTAAAGGGACGACTGTTGAGACAGTACCCTTAGAGGATGTTCGAGGAGAAGCTGAGGTAACTGCTAAACAGCTAGAGACACCTTATGAGGAGGTTGATGCTGTTGCTGCTGCACGCTCACAAGAACCCATCCAGGTTACAGCAGCAGAGGTTACTGAGGAAGCAGAGTCTGCAAGAAGCTGCTGTAAGAAAACATATACAGCAACACTGCAAAGAGACAGTTACAGCAGCAGAGTAAGTAAGAACGGCATACAACATCGCTGCAAGAAAAAGATACAGAAGTACTGGAAGAAAGGTTACAACAGTACTGTATGAAGATACTGCAAGAAGGTCCAAATTACAGTAGCGCTATAATGAACTAGCAGCTGCAAGCAGACCTAGGATACAGCGCCAATGATAAACAGTCAACAAAATAAGTATCCTATAATCCGAGGAAAGATAAATGCAGTACGAGGAACAAAGATCCAAGCAGGATTATATAGAACCATTCGAGAGAAGACCAAAGTTGCAGACACGGAGCCAATGCCAAGACACCACGTGGACTGACGTGCTGCAGAAAGCTGCGAGCCGCAATCACCGTATTAAATGCTCCGGAGAGAAAAGTCAAGTTGCATTAAATGCAAGCCATACCTTTGATCAAGAAGCACAGATGCATTTAATGCGACCACAAAGAAGATCTTGGAAATCAGAGCTTGATTTCAAAGAAGGTGAAGTATCTCTTTTCAACGGATACTTCCCAACGGATAAAAACTCTCAAGATCTATAAATAGAAGGTGTGGCTGATTGAAGAGATTGCTGGACATAGTCGAGAGGAAACTCACATATCATCCAAAGCTTTTTAAGCTTTCACATGTTCAGTCACTCAACCTTCTAGGAGCAGTCTACAACAACATATGAGTTTTTAGAAAGATCAAGACTGCTCCTCACCAGTTGAAGACTTATTTTCTTTTTAACCTTGAAGCTAGCGTAGGTTGTTTTAGGCGTCGAACAGTTGATAGGAGAGATCCTTGCTGTTTGTATAGTTGTCTAACTGTTAGGCAACTTCCCTGTGTGGGAGTGTGGAACCCTGTGTGGGTTGACCTTTAGAGTTTGCAGTTGCTGTGTGGACGCTGAACTCTAGTAGACGTTTAGCTTTGTAAGTTGATAGATTGTTAGGGAGTGTCCTATAATCCAATCTTGCTTAACAAAGTTCCTGCTCGAGGTAGCAGTAGAGTGGACGTAGAAGGCTTACACCACATTCGAACCACTATAAGCCATAAGTGTTTTATTGTTTTCTTATCTGCATCTTTCATATCTATCTCTGTCATAAGCATAAAACGTTTTGAAAAAGATCATATTTGAGAAAACCAGCCAGTCTTGTGTCTTAAAACCATTTATTTTCCGCTGTGTATAAAACTCAAGTTACAGCGTGCAGCACTGCATTCTAGTACTATAAGCAGTAACTGACTGGCGCTGCAAGTTCAAGTAACTTGCAGAACAGTAAGTTTTAATAGATTTTCAAAATCGACCAAGGTTCATTCACCCCCCTGAACCTCGGACACCACTTGGGACCCAACAAGTGTAATCAGAGCTTCAACCTTTTGGGACCAACAAAAAATTTGCACCTGTAGCAAGACATGAGGCAATCAGAATATTCTTAGCCTATGTTGCACATAAAAAATTCAATATTTATCAAATGGATGTCAAAAGTGATTTCTGAATGATCTCTTATCTGAAGAAGTCTACGTGGAACAATCTCCAGGATTCGAAGATCAACCTAAAGAGAAAGTCTATAAACTGCAGAAAGCTTTATATAGATTAAAGTAAGCGTCGAGTGCTTGATATGACACCCTGTCCTTATATCTTTTAGAGAATGAATTTAAAAAAAGAACAATGGATAAAACTCTCTTCAGAATACAGGATGACGATAGTATTCTGCTTGTTCAAACATATGTGGATGATATTATCTTTGGATCAATAAACAAAGATCTCTGTGAAAAATTCTCAACCCTCATACAGAAGAAGCTCGAGATGAGCATGATGAGATAATTAAGTTTATTTCTTGGTTTGCAAGTTAAACAATTGGACAATGGTATTTTCATCAATCAAGTCAGGTATACCAATGAGCTAATCAAGAAGTTTGGAATGGAGAATGGATCATCAGTAAGCATTCCAATGGTCACGTCAATCAGTCTTGATAAAGATAAAAGTGGAAATGATGTGGACATAATAAGATACCGGAGACTCATTGACTCCCTGTTGTATCTTACAACAAGCAGACCAGATATTGTGTTTGCAGTAGGAGTATGTGCAAGATTCCAAACAGTACCGAAAGAATCATATCTTGCAGCTGTGAAAAGAATTATCAAGCACCTGAAAGACACTCAAGATGTTGGCTTATGGTATCCCAAAGAAGGAGGATTCAACTTAAAGAGATATTCGAATTCTGATTTTGCAGAATGTAAGATTAAGATTACGAGTGGTACTTGTCAATTTCTTGGAGAAAGACTAGTTTCTTAGTTCTGCAAGATACAAACGTCCATAACAACTTCTACAGCAGAAGTAGAATATATTGTCGCACGAAGCTATTGTGCTCAGATTTATTGGATACAACAACTTAAAGATTATGGGATTATAGAAAGAGAAACTTCTATTCTGTGTGATAATACAAGTGTTATTGTTATAACACATAATCCAGTCTTTCACTCTAGAACAAAACATAATGATGTCAGACATCACTTCATAAGAGATCATGTGGAGAAGAAGATATTGTGCTCGAAAAAGTTCATACAGATTTGAAGCTGGCAGATATTTTCACAAAACCCCTATGTGAATCAAAAATTTCTATGCTTAGAAGTGAGCTTGGAATCATTAAGTTATGAAGCTTGGAAGGTGATATGTTTCTCAGTAATAGATGTATCAAGTAAGAGGGAATATTGTTTCCTTCAAGAAAAAAAGAAGATGTTTCTGCAGTATTCAAGTATACAGTAATCCAGAATACAGTATTTGATGTTGCAGTAATCAAGAATACAATAGTTCAGGATATAGCATTTCAAAATACAGTATTTCAGGATACAATATTTATTGAAACAACATTTAAGAGTCCTACAATCTCGTATCAGGAATAGTAGCCTTAAATGCTAATAATTTGAGCGGTAAATAGGCGTCTCACATTTAATACAAAATTCATTTTTTCAGAAGCTCAACAAGTGCACATTTTTTTAACCTTAGAAGTTTGGTATATTGCAAAAGAGCCCCTCCATCTTTTTATCTCAACCGTCAGACTTTACGTCTCTCTTACAAGTTCTATAATCGTGATCGTTGATTAGAAAACATCTCATATTTGAATCAAAACTGCTCATCATCACCCTCATTCAATCATTTATCTCTCAAACAAGATAAACAAACCTTCTTTTTCAGATATCTCTAACATTTTCTTTCAGATCTCTCAAGTTCATCAATGGCAAGTGGAAGATAAACCATCGTTCTAGAAGGTCCCCTGGTTAACCCAACAACATTGCTTGGGGAAGAAAACATCTTCGACAGAGATGTTATTTCAAAAGATTGGAGTTAGCATCTTCGACAGAGATGTTATTTCAAAAGATTGGAGTTATGTTGAGAAGAGCAGCGTCTCTAGCCTACTCATCACCCGGTATAATGGGATGTCGGTACCGATTGTATAAAGGTTTTAAGCTTTTGCGAGGCTCTTCGATGATACGAAGAGCATCATCTTCAAGATGGATGCTGATAGCAAGGAGCACATGCTAACGGCGAAGGACATTGATTCCACATTCGACATCTTCGTCAAGGGCTTATAACCGTTGGAGCATGAAAAATGTATCTCTGAGTTCATGGAGGAGATTTGGAATCTATTCAAATAGGATTCCGTCTCAGAACAGATGAAGAAAGTTTTGAGAAAAAAAAACTGAAGCCTGAAACGAGTTTCTTTATAACATTTATGCTACTCCATTAAAGGCAGATGTGGAAGCTTTGATAGATGCACCTATCTTCGATTAAGGTTAATGACTGTCATTATGAAAGAAGTGACAAACAACTGGAGCAGGTTCATCTTGCGGAGAATCTGGGAAGAGATCTCCAAGAAAACCCTAAGGAGGAGTTTCGGGATCACCATAACTTCCATTCTCTGTAAGTTGGGAATTGAAGTAGAAAAAGTCATACATATCCCTCCTGGATGGTATTTGGGTGTGAAGAAATGCTTTTTCAAAAAGAAAGTTGTGGTGAAGACACAACAACCAAAGAGAAGAAAGTCACTGCAAGAAGCAAGATTGCAGAAAGTGACTTAGAAAGGGAAACTGCTGCAGAACACAATAGTGATGCTGAGAAAGAAGTTGTTGAACCCTCATCCTCAAATGACAATGATGATGATGATGATATGTCTCTTGTGAAGAAGAAGAAGATAGGGTGTGTCTTGCCAAGGTGTAAGATGGTGAATGTTGATCTTGCTAGGATCACCAACTCCGATGAGGTTCATTATGTTGAATTAGATACAACCACTGGTCAGGATGTTAATGATGACCATGAAGCATAACGGGAAGCTGATCAGGCTACTAATTAGGAAGTAGATAACAGTTTGGCCCTTGTGCCAGTACCACAAGTCAAGCACCTTATCCTGCCCAGCCGGAAGGAGATGAGGAAGAAGAAGAAGAAGCGGTGCTTGCTAAGAAAAAGAGAGAGCTTAGAATCAGAAAACAGAATAAGCAAATGAAGAAGTAGCAAGTGTTAGTGGTTAGAAGAGATGATGAAGAACAAATCACCCAGATCGAAGCTTAGGTTGATTATGAGAAGACTGTCAGTGATATCGACTCAAACATGACATACAACCTCTTATCTAAATACGCTGAGTCATTCAATGACAGCTTCTTCAAAATCTATGAACTTTGGAAACAGATGCGTCTTTTCAAATGTGAAAAGTTGCTTGCATGGAAAGACTTCTTTCGAGTAGAGGCATTAGTCCTTGGGCTGAGCTTTCAGAATTTGATGACATATTGTCTCTACTGCAGCCAGAGTTTGCTGAATCCTGCAGGGAAGCTAAGCTTCAGGAGATCATTAAGATGCAGGAAAATCTGAGGAAGCATAGAGCGACTAAAGGAAATAGTATCTTTGATGAAGCCAATGGTGAACAGTCGATGAAAGTTAGGGAGGACAACACATTGATGAACCCCACCGCTGAGATTGTAAGAAACCCAACAGAACTTGAGCTGGTTGAAGCTCAATTAGCACACCTCAATGTTGAGGAAGCTAACCAACAGATGTTGCAGCTGGGTTTGCAAGTGAACGTTGCTGAATCGATTAAACAAACCCTTGCAATCTACAGATAGGAAAAGAAAGCAGTGCTGCTGAAGGACATGATTCTCCCACTTTCCACAAGATTGTTACAACACTGTCCCCTATTGTAAGTCTTGATGCAATGGAGATCGACGAGCAAGAGTTAGTCGATTATGAAGATTCCCCGGAATATATGGAGTTAGCATCTGAGGGAGAAGCTTCAGCAAAAATTTAAGAAGTCTTTGATAGCTTGAAGGAAGAAATCACCGATGAAGCAACCATAGAAGAAGTTGTTGAGGTAGGACTCCCTGTACTGGCTTAGATAACAGTAAAAATGCTGAAAGTGAACAGGATGCTTGATGTAATTACTTGCAGTAATTATTGAAGAGATCATCCATACAGTCCAAGCTGAAACAGAAAGATCAGAGGATGATCACTTCCTGATAGAATTACAACATATCATTGAGAGCACATATCTTGACGCTCAGAATCTAAACATTCTTGATGCTGACATAAGAATTGTTGAAGTAAGGATGCTGAAGATGAGAATGTTGTTGAGACATTTTTTCCTGAGAAGACCTCGGGCGCAGTTACTGCTGAGGCAATACTGCATCCAAAACAGTAAACAACACTGTATCTCAGTAAACAGAAAGAACAGTTATTACACCAGCTTAGAGAATGAGTAGTAGACAACAACAATATCAACAACAGAGCAGCAAACAACAGCAGTAATCTATCCAGAAGAGTAGATCTTTGAGTTTAGCTGTTGTCAGAAGGCTGGATGAAGAAAGATAGATACAACTGAAAGAAGTTGAAAAGAAGGGATATGGAAGATTGGATGTCAAGATTAGGTGTGATCGGAGAAAAGAAGACAGAGCTTGTACAGAAATTTGATGAAGCCCTCTATTCATATCCACCTCAAAAGATTCCATGCTTTGATCCAGATCATATATCTGTTGAAGTATCTATTTTACTGGAACAAAGGCCCTTTAAAGAAAGCATTGCGTGGGATTTAAAGATTTTTGATAAGGTTATTCTGCCGAAGCACAGAAATCCAACATTGGAAGAGATAACCCTCTATAAAAGGTCAGAATACTTAAGGTATTTCATATACCTGTGTCAACTGAATTGCTTCGCTAGATATACTACATGCCTTGTAGCTTTGGAAAGATATGAACAACTAGCAAGGGATAGAGAGCTGGAAAATCAGAAAGAGTTGATAAAGAAGATTAAGCAAGGAGCGCATATTTCATTTTGTGAAGATTTTTGGTTCCGGTGGATTCAGATTCCTGACATCAAAAAGAAGCTTGAAGAGACTTCTCAAGAGTCTATTATCAATTGGTGGAAGGGAATGAAGTTTGAGAAGAGAAAGTCACCAGAAGATGATTCAGTAAGAAGAAAGCTCTTTGGAAGAAAACAATTCTGAGGAAGTAACTACTTACTACCGTTTCTGTATACATCTATCTGTTAGAACTTCATGTAACTTGTATTTTACTTCTCTGATTTACTCAAGTTACTGATATTGGAATATAATCACGCTTCACACATTTCGATTCAATATAGGACATCATGCTAGATTTACTTGTCTAAAAGATGAGTTATGAAAATATAATGTTATCTCACTCGAATCATTGTATGAAAAATCCAAGTATCTACAATGTGTGAATGTATATGCTACATAATTCTCTGAATTCTTGCAATGAACTGCATAATGTAAATGGTTTGTCATCATAAAAAGTGGGAAAATTATTAGGATATTTCTATTTAGATTTTGATGAGACAAAACAGTAATGCAATAGGGATTTGGAGTACCCCATTTTTCCATGATGTTTATATGAAAACTTAGTTATTTTTCTTAAGCTTCAATCTGAGTTGAAGATCGAAGTATCATAGAATTCAGCAAGAATAAAGTTACTGATAGTAGGAATCATCAAGGAGTCGCTATCGGATACTGTATTCAGAAAGCAGTAATACAGCAAACAACAATACAGTAAGCAGTAAGAAGAATTGGGAACAGAAAACAGTGCTGAATAGAAAGCTAGCACATAACAGAAAGATGGCGCAACATTCTGAAAAGTTAGTAGAAAGAGATATCACACATTATTATGTAATACGAGGAAGATCACTGCTATACGAGGATTCGTCTTGTCAAAATAGCCGGTAGAAAGAAGTGATCAAGTTGTATGGAAAACCAGTATCATGCCGACACATTTAATAAATCTAAAGCCAAGGACCGTCGCATTTAATGATCTTCAGAATAAGACAAGAACTCTTCCCCAATTTTTCCAGAAACATTTAATGCAAGAGCATAGAAAATCAAAGAAGATCAAGGTAATTCAAATTCAAATGAAGTGTGTCTCTTTTCAATGGGCACATTTCCTACAACTATATATAGAGGAAGAGTTGACTAGAGAAACTACTGGAATACTGATTTTCAAATTCTCTCTAGCAAGAACATTCTTTCAAGTTTCTCTCACGTATTCAGTCACTCAACCTCACTATGAAGTAGACAAATCTTCGAGTGTTTCAAGAACTTCAAAGTTATCAAGGTTGACTTCGAAGCACCAGTTGAAGACCCCATATACTTTTAACCTTTGTGTTGTGTGCTAGGTTGTTTATCGGTGTCCTTAGTAGAAAGGACTTTTAACCTTTGTGTTGTGTGCTAGGTTGTTTATCGGTATCCTCAGTGAGAATAACTTTTAACCTTTGTGTTGTGTGCTAGGTTGTTTATCGGTGTCCTCGAATTTAGATCCTCACTGAGTGTTAGTCTTATTTGTGTTAAGGCTCTGACTCTAAGTGAGTTAGCAGTACCCTGTGTGGAGCCTAAGGATTCTTGTGATTCTTGTATGTGATAGCTTGCTAGGTGTTAGATTATTAAGATAAGTCTTGTAAATCAATCTTACCTAACGAAGTTCCTCCTCAGAGAAGGAGTAGAGTGGACTTAGAAGAATTACACCCCTTCAAACCATTATAAATTTGTTTGTGTGCTTTTATCGCTTTATCATATTTGTGCTGCTTTATATATTTGCTCATTCTGCATAACGAAGTTTGAGAAAATCATATTTCGAAAAGAAAACATTTTTCAAAAGGAAACTCTATCTCTGTATTTTTCGCTGCATATAGGAACTCTAAAATAGTAAACTGAAATAGCATTACGCCCAACTTACTAATTCTATGTCATTTGCTGCTTTCTATAGTAGAATTCAGCAGCGATATTTCAGAAATGTTTGAAAAAGAAAAAATTGATAGAGGTTCATTTGAACCTCTAAACCTCTTGGGACCAACAATTTTTTTTTATTTCTCCAAATCTTCTATTCTTAACTGACTCGGAATATTAAACCTGAATGTACGAACGAACTAAAGTGATAATTAGTTTGGATCGATTCTACAGATTTTGTATTTTGATTTGGTTGTGCAAAATCATTTTTGAAATTCTTTTAAATTTGTTTTGTTTCCGAAAATTTTCAAATATCTGAACTGACCTGAACTGGGACCTTTAGCATTGGATCAATTACTACTAGATAACACAAATACTTTTATGCAACAGATTTATGGCTCATGTATTCGTGTAACTCAATCTGGCCTATTTTCACATATTTTTCACACGCCCTACATGTCAGTTTGTTTGTATCCACATCCTCTTGCGTTGGTTTGTGTTCTCTCAAACAAATAGTAATTTTTAATTATAATGGTAATATACCTTTTTTGTTATACAAGTAATACTTTTATTAAAATGAGGTAATAAATTTATGTGATGTAACTATTAAATTTATATTATACAACTAATATATTTTAATAAAATAATAAAACATCTTTTAAGTAAATGTAGTAATACATTCAGATCATATGATTAATTAGTAGATTTCTATGATACAAGTTATACCCCTACATTATATTTCAGTTAAATGAGGAAATGATTTTATGTAAATAAAGTTATATATTATGTGATACAATTAACGGTTTTATGTAATATACAAGAACTAATGCATTTATGGGATACAACTAATATATTTCAGTTGAATAGTAAAATCATTTTTGTAAGTAAAACAAGGCAATATATTTAGGTAAATGAAGTAATATATTTACGTCATATGGTTAATATATTTACGTGATACAAGTAATACCCTTACATTATATTTCAATAAAATGATGTGATACATTTATATTATGCAACTAATATTTATATATGATAAAACTAAAATATTTCAATAAAATAATAAAATTATTTTTTAACCTTTTTGTGTGGTATCCTTATCCATATTTTTTCTATAACCAATAATCTACTTCATGTCGGCAAAAAAAAGTGCATATGATTATAAGAAGAACAATAGTCATAGAAAAAAAACTGCATACATGAAATCGTGATATGAAAAGAAGATAGAGAAGAAAAACTTGTTGAAGAAAAGAAGAAGAGAAGGAAGGACAAACAAAGGGAAATAAAATAATAATAATAAAGTAATAATAATTGACGAGTAAATTCATACATTTGATGCACGAGATGCTTACTCAATCTATAATGTGTGCATAAAATGACAGTAATAAAGATATGCATGGTAAGGTAGTTGTTGGAATTAAAAAATCACACTATATTTAGAAAAGAGATATTTAACATAATTTGATAGTGTAGAAGAGACCAAAGCTCAAGCTCTATTTTCTCAAATTTTAAGTTGACAGGTTGGTGGAAGACGTGAAAGATGTAGGTTTTTGAAAAATTTAACGTATTGAGTTATGGAGCCTGATCGTTTATGTAACGACCCACAAGATTGGTGAAAAATAGTTTTGAACCCATCAAGTCGAATGAGCTTTTAGGGCTACAGCCTAATTTCGGGTATAAATAACCCTTGATTCATTATATTTGTTAACATAAAAAAAATTAGTAAATTTTTCTGGTTTGATAGTGCCTCCAAACGTAGTCATTCTTGACGAATTGAGTCAACAAATCGTTGTTCTTTATTTTTCGTTCATATCAAATTCTCCATTAAATCCTAACATAACGAAGATGGTTAAATATCACAAATAATTTGTCTACACTCACTATTTTGTGGAATATGGATGTTTTGTCGAATTAAGTTCGCTACTTGATTTGATAAGTGTTCTACACATCTAATTCAGAAAAATCTACTAGAGTTGAAATACTTGTTTTGTTCAACATAAATTTTTCAAAAACTCGTTTAAAAAAAAAAAAGCGCATTTAAGTCAATTATCAAATAATATATACTTCAAATAAATTATTATATAAGTCATAATAAAATGAATTATGAAATTTACATATAATAAGAAGTAGCTTTGCATGATTAATTTGATCATTAAGGATGTCTACGTCTAAGTGTAGAGTCTTATATCAAATTAAATGGTCTTTCGGATTTAAGATATAAACGAAACCAAACTAACATGTGAAGCCAATAGTTACAGATTGGTTTGGTAATTTAATTCGTTAGCTTGTAAATTTGGTTTCTATTTAAACCATTATTTTTTCTTTCGTTTGCCCTTTTTAATGTTGAACAATCATTCTCAATATTAAAACAAAGTGTTAAGCTATATATCAACAAAATATTTGCTACAACCACAAGTCTTGTAATTTAAGTGGTATCTCATTTTTATAAAAGTGTAGATTGAGTTTATCAGGATTCGAATTTAAATCACCAAATTACTTTAATTTTTAGAGTAAGTCTCTTGTGAGATTGTCTCACGAAATTTTAATGCATTGCATTAGACAGGTCAACTCATAACTCAATTGCCCACTACCCAAACCCTACAATTCACATATTGTTTGTGAGTAATGGGGCTCCATCTCACGAAAACTATCCGTGAGACCGTCTCACATGAGTTTTTGTGAAATTTTTATTGTCTTTCTTTCTCCACTCTCCCGACTCATTTAAAAAATAATCTATATATTTGCTAGAAGTAACCTTCAATAATAGTTTAATAGATAAAACCATAATTCATATCTAAAAAGTTTTCAATAATACTCAAAAGTATTATGACACTAAATTTTTTTTTTTTTTTGACATATATAAGTTATGCCAAATTGAACATTGAATATTAAGTATTGAAGTTGGAAGAAAATTCAACGGCAAGTAGTGAGATGCCCTATGACAAAAGGAAATACATAATTATAGGAGGAAAACGATTTAAAATTATTCCATATTTAAAATATTAGTGATTTTATAATATAGTGGTATATTCCAAATATCTAGACTTATATGTATAACAATTGGGGATGACAATGGGTCGGGTGGGACAATATGGGTAGTTGAATATTCAGGCTCGTCCCGCACCTGTGTAAGCGGACAGAAATTTCGTCTTGCATCCCGCCGCATTTATATGAGTTTTTTTGTAAGATGTCAAAATAATAACAAAATTAATGTATTTCAAGAACTTCATACATTTATACTAACAGTATAGATATATTCGGAAATACACAAATAATTTCATTACAATCATTTTAAATTTATCTAATTTTAAGTTTTTCAACATAATCACGTTCTTAATCATAATGCACATTTCAAATTAGATTTAAATTAATAATAATTAACTTAGATTTGTATTACTAAATATATGTATATTAAATAAATAAATAAATATATATATTAAAATATATATGTAAATATAATAAACTGTGGGACTAGACGGAACATAAAGAAAACTAGACCCACCCGTCTCAATCCTAAAGCGGGTGGGTCTGACCTGCCTCAAAGACCTAAGGCCTGGTCCGGTTGCTTATAAGCCGGTCTAAATTGCCATCCTAATAACAAGATCATTTTAGATTGGTTAGGTATGTAACTCGAGCCTAGTAGCTCAAGTAGTGTACCATATTTGTAAAGGTGTAGATTGTGATGATTCGAATTTCAATCAGATCACGTAAAATTTTAATTTTTATTGTTCTCCTCCCTTTCATTTTCCCAAACTCATTAAAAAAAATTAAAATTGTTGGTACAGAACAAATTAAAAGTGTAAATCTTTTACCAAATCAAAAGTTGGGTTAATTTATTAATTACAAAAACTACCCAAACATGGTTCGTAAGATACAATATTTGGTTAGGTTCGACCGATTTAAGAATTTAGTGTATGGCATTGATTATGATATCAGGATAATTCAATGTAACCATAACTAATTAAAATTATTTTGGCATGGCCCTAAGTCAAATATAAGTCGATATAATTAATTGGAAATTGATGATTAATTTGGAAGAGATCTAGTCAAAAATTCGAATTCATGCACAAAGTACAAACACTAGGGACCAGGACAAGTATTTAATGCTACAAAAAGACTTCAAATTTCTTCTTCAAATAATAAATGTCACACTCTTATCCAGCCAGAAAAAGCCGATTGTACAATTAATACAATCTAAAAGCACATGCAAGATTCTTCTCCAAACTAAAACAAAAAAGGAAAAGGAAAATTCTAGACAATAGTAATTTTTTTGAAATTTTTATGGCATGTTCAGAGTAAAAATAATTAAATTAACGTAGTTTCAAGTATATGATTTTATTTTAAACTTTAAAATTCAATATATATATATATATATATATATGTATTTATATAATCGCAGTAAAAATCAATCCATCCCACATCCCACATCTTTACCTTTTCTGATCGATTCAAAAAAATAAAAAAAAAGGCATTCTCTTGTTTGTTAGAAATGTGAGACGAACTCTATTTAAAAGATACGAATATAACTGGTTTAATGTATTTAATTTATAATTTTGATAGGCTAAAAAAGAAAATGGAAAGATTGCTAAAATTGACATTCATAAATCAAAGTCACTATAACAAATAACTGATACAATTTATTTTTTAATTAATATCAACACAAAAACTCATATATGTATCAATTTCACGAAATTTATTTTATCAAAAAAATCAACATTTCTAACAAACTACGCATGTGCATCGCAGATTGACCATTATATGAAATTAGATATGTGAGATGATCTCATAAAATTCTACTATAATATAAAATAGTAGTTTTGTATTCCAAATTAATTTAACTAGTGGAGTACTTGACGGTATAAATAAAAAGGTTAAAAGCTTTACAATTATAAGTACAACCAAAAATAAATTAATTAATGGCATTAAATTAAATTCCACAAAAAGAGTAACGTTACACTGCATATGGTCAGCATTTTGAAGTCACAAATACTAATAAAAATTAAACACAAAACAAAAATATAGACTGCCACATTTAATATTTTAATATTTTCATGCATCAAACGAAGAGATACCCATTAATTGAATTAAACCCACATTAATACCATATGCAAACCACGTTAATTAAGTTAATTAATCAACAATAAATGTTAATTTATATCAGTTAATTAATTCTACATCAAACCAAAATAAAACATCTTTTTTTTTTTACTTTTCCTTTTTTTTTTTTCTCCTCTCAAATTTCATTACTGACCAGAGTCTTATTCTGAAGCATAGAGTTTTTGCAATGCAAAATTGCGCCCTGAATTGCATTCTGCAGCTCCTCCATTGACGAAGCATCCGAGCTCGAACCCGACCCGGTACGTCCCGGTTGCGTTGACCCGTAACCCGACCCGTGTCTACCATGGCTGGGCGATGAGCCCATCGAGGAGGGGCAGCTCGAGAAGCAGCTTCTTCCTCTGGGATACCTTAAATTCCCCGAAAAAGAATGCGAAATGCTGGAATGGATCACATCGTCGCTTTGGATGTGGAAGAGAGTGGCGTTTTCCGATCTCGACGGCGGCGGCGGCGGCGTTGGCGGCGTCGGCGGCGGGGGAGAGACCTTTTGCTGCTGCTGCTGTTTTTGGGAGAGCTTTTCGTATAAGGGTTTGACCTTCTTCAGGTACTTGCAGATGACCTCCTTGGCGCTTGAGCTCACGCGCTTGACGGCGGCGGCGGAGGAGGGGTGCTTCTGTTCCTTGCGGAAGACGGAGGAGAATTTGGGGAGGGAGAAGTACTTGGAGGCCGTGGGTTTTGATCTGGTGCTGCAGGGGTGCATGGTGGTGCTGTGGGTGTGGGTGGTGAGGCGGCGAAACTCGTCGTCGGTGACGGAGCTGGGGCGGGAGGAGTCGCAGGAGGAGGCGGTGGAGTCGCGGGAGGCGGTGGTGGTGGTGTCGGAGGAGGAGGAGGTGGACGATGACGAGAGGAGGAGGGTTCGGACCATCGAGAGGCGTGGGGAGGGGTGGAGGGGGAGGAGCTGCCCCTTGTAGAACAGCTCGTCGGCGGGGCACAGATCGGCGGAGGATTTCCGGGGAGACACGGAGATGTTGAATTCGAACTCCGATGAGGAGGAGGAGGTGAAGGAGTGGGTGGGGGACGACGGAAGGGTCTGGGCTTTGGTGGTGGGGCGGTGGCGCTTCTCGCTGCGGTGGCCCATTGTGGCGGTGTTGTGGTGGCGGCGGCGGCGGCGGCGGCGGTGGGTGGCTACATCATCGAAGGATTTTGGTGGTGGAGAGAGAGGGTGTTTTGTTGTATAATGATGGGCTGCATGAATTTATATGGGTGTAGAGATTTAGAATTGAATATTAAATGATTAATTAATAATAATTGACTATGTAGAGCTCGATTTAGGAATTAGGAAGTGGTTAATTGTTTATTGTTGGAGTGATCTAGTACAAATGTTCGGCTTAGAGCACATCACTATTGTATTTTTCTTTAAATTTAGTGTTTTTTTTCATTCTGTTTTTTCTTTCTTCCTTTAGTTTTCTTTATATTTAGAGTGTTATAAATATTATTTTTATTTAATTTAAAATATTTTCTAAAACCATCTAAAATATTGTTATTAAATATTTAATTAAATATAATTTAAACACACATATATATAACTATATATAAATTATAAAATAATAAATATCAAAAACTTGATAAATTAACAATGATAATTGATATTACTAAATATATGATAAATAAAGAAAACATAAAAAATAATAATTATAAAGATTATTATGAAATATTTCATTTTCGTGGAACAAATAGTATAGATTGCTGGAGATGAATGACTATATTTACATTAGGATAGTGCAAAATTTACAGTAAAATATTGTGCAGTGCTGGAGATGCCCTTAATTAGCTGACAACGTTTATTTTAATGAGGTTGTTGTATGTGAGTCCGGGTCTTCACTATGGATGAAAATTTCACGAAATTTCATTAGAATTTCGGGGAATATGAATATTCTTATTGATATCACATATTTAGTTAAAGTTATGAATATATCTTCTGTTTATCTAATCATGCTTAAACAAATACTCAGCAGACGGTTTCAACTCAAGTATGAAGTAACAAATTAATTTTGATTTACAATTATGCTTACATTCTGATTTTTATTTTATTTTTTAATAAAGAGGCATACTTGTATAAATAATCAAATCATAAATTTATAGGTTTTTAATTCTTTGTTTCAATTTGGATTTTCATATCCTGAATAGGGAGAAGACCTCCTCCTTTTGGTTGGATTATGGGTGAAATGACATTCCTAACCTCTTAATTGGAGCATGGAAATTTGGGGTTTATTTTTTTGTCTCTGTTTTTATATGAAGCATTGAAATTACCAAAAGACCAGGCATAATTATTTTTTTGGAAGTATGAAGGGTCCCATCAAAATTCACATGCATGGTGGTCCGGTTTTACTACCTTATTTGCCACTCATGTGCTCGTGACACTATCATAACTTAAGTAAAACATCTCTAAATTTATATTTAATTATTTAATAACATTTTAAACAATTTTTTTTTAAATTAATAATTTCGACACATATTATTATGCAACTAGTGCAGGAATTTCTCTCATTTTTCTTAATGTACATGGAAGTTTTATACATAACTCTATTTTAGATTATCAAATTATAACAAAAAACTATGAAATAACGTTGATGATATTTTAAGTACATTCACCTACGAGACAAGATCAATGAGTATTGTATTATCATCGATGGAGTCTCAATATTGATTATCATATTAGAGCTAGACAATTCTTCTAAACTTGCAACATTTTCTCTAGACTAATCCAAAATTAGATCATTATCTTAATTAAGTTCATGAATGCCTTTTCATCTACGATCATATCTTCTATAGAACAAAATTTGCAATTGTCATTTCATGAATTTTTATGGAAGTTGAGATTGCAAAGTTCATGTCATCTAAATTATCTAATATAATTTATTAATTTATACATGCATTCTATTAAATAATAACTAATTATTGATTTATCGATTAATTAATACCTCTCTTAGCATATCTAGTTTTGTTAGGTCCCAATGTTATTAATTTAGAGAGATTATTGCATATAAATTATTACGGAATCACTGATCCGTTAAGATAGTTCACTTATTTTTCTAAGTAAGGAAGTATTGAATTTTATTTTTTCTAATATATAAGTACTCTATGTTCGTTGAAATTAATGCTTATATTTTATGATCATACTTCAATATTAACTAAAATTATATCACAAATTCTAAATTACATTAAATATACTTCTTAATATGAGTAGTATTATATATTTCAAATTATATTCACAAAATTAACTGTTTTTTTAAAAGTTTTTATATTTCCTTTTGATATGCTTTGCTGAGATTATATATGTAGATCATGCATTCGTACTTTCCTAATCATTTTTAAATTATTGCTTTAGTGATCTCAAATAATTACATATGCATGCATTATTACAATTAATTTATAGAAAGGTTATGATGCTAGTGATAAAGGCTATGCCTGCAATTAGTAACCGCAATGAGTTCGTTACTATTTTATTTACATAAACGTTGCTTTATGATACGCCCTAATAGAATAATGGATATGGGCCTAATTAATAGCTGCTTTAAGATCAAAAGCTTAGAAACTTTTTTTTTTTTATATAACAATTTCAATCTTCTAAATTGCTACCATTTAATTTACATGATATATATGTAGAGGTGTTCATCCGGTTCGGAAAATCGGAATAGAACCGTTGACCCCGGTTTCGGTTCCAAACTGAAACCGCGAACCGTGGTTCGACGGTTTGGTTTCAGTTCGGGCATATTTCGAATTGTAAACCGGCGGTTCCAAACCAGCGGTTCGAACCGTTGGTTTAACCGCCGGTTTATCTATTTTTTTTAATTTATATTTTATATAAATAATATTATATATTTATGTTATTTTACTCATTAATTTTAAGTTGTATTGATTATTACTATTAATTTGTATTATAAGTTGTAATATTTTTAGGTTTATAGTTTGTATTTGGTTGTATTTAAATTGTAATTTCTAATTTTAGAAATTGTAACTTATAAGGTGTAATTTAGTATTGTTGTAACTCGTAAATGTAAGTTCTATTTTTTAATTTATATCAAATTATTTACTCATAAAACATTTTTATTTTGTAATATATGAATAATTGTAATATTTATATGCAAATTTAATTTTAAAAAAATTTAAAAAAATAAAAAAATAAAATAAAACAAACCGTCCAAACCGGCTATTCGAACTGAAACCAGCGGTTTACAAACCGAAATCGGAATCTCGACGGTTCGATTCCGGTTTGGCTCTCCACGGTTTTCCGAACCGACGGTTCAAACCGTTTGAGCACCTCTTTATATTCGAAGCTCAAACTCACTACTATTTGTAATCACTTTATTGGTCATCTAATTATGTCTCGAGATCACTTATATATATCAACTATTTTTGGTGACATTTGCATGCTGAGGTGGGTCATAAATAAATAAATATTTCATGATATTTTGTATTTGGTTGGTGTGTACAATATTCAATTTGCATACACATATCAAGTGGTCGATTTGATATTAACGAAGGGTTGTTGGTTGTAATTATAGTGACGTAGGTATTAAAGTTATTTAATTATGAATAGTAATTTGTTTTTACATTAATTGATATTTAATATCATGATGGTTACATCTCTATATAGGATCTATTTAAATTTGAAACCCTAGGCATATTTATTTTATATATTAAGTGATTTAGGATGCAATTGGTTAAGTTGAATTTATCTTCATTATGATTATTTCTTATAGTCTAGTTTAACAATGTTGATAGTAATTCTAAAAATACATAGTCGAGTCACGTGTTACATGACCTAAAGTATGATATTAAAGAGTAATTTGATGTCCCAAGATACGGTATGATCAAATGCACATCACAATGATATTAATAAAGTCTTTACACAGCTGGTAGTTCTGCTATTAATCATGATATGAACTCATCCAACAACTAGTTTTTAGATTTGCAGCATTAATAAATTATTAAATGTTATATGTGCAAGTTTGTAAAGTCAGGATTATCAACTATAAAGATTGATTAGTGTATTAAGATAATAAATGCTTGAAAGGAAAAATGAGAATGGTTTTGTGTTAAATCTATGGTGGATATGTTTGTTTTTCTTTTAGTTTGGTCTAAAGAACAATTTTAGAGTTCATGTGGTATGTAAGATCAGGAGATAAATTGCAAGAATGGCATGTCTCAAAATTTGCTCGGACTCGTCAGTATGATGAAACTTGAAAATTATCTGATGATTTAAGTTGCACGAATACTCAAAATCATGTACTTTTCTAATCAATACCTAAATTTTCGATTAATTGCAATCAAAATAATTATCGTGATTTTTCTGACAACTAACTATCCTAAATTTCATTTATCGTAATTTATAAATCTGAAATGAAGAATTGAGATACATTCTCTAAATCTCAATGTACGTTAAGATATTTATGTGGAGCACCCTCAATTAATGCATTTCAGATATTGCTAGAGCAAGAAATTGGAGCATGTTTGTGGATGTTAATTGGGCCCTAGAAGGTACATATATCACCACCAAGTTGTGGTCTTCTTAATTGTAGTTCAATTTGCTTTGTAACACATCAACATCAATTTAGTTAGCTAAATTTGCATAAGTTGATTACCATTCAGGTTTTGGACAATCTTTAAACCAAAATTTCCAAAACCTTAATCAGTTCATTAAATGTACAATATCTGAAAGTATGAAACTTTATTTACCTTATTTGAAATCCTAATTTTCAAATCTCAGTTCGATTTAAAGTTGAGCTATGCATTCAGATCTGTCCTGATATTTTGGGGGTCGTGACGAAATTTAAAAAATGGATCATATGGAGAAAAAATAAATGTTTTTACTTCAACAATAAATATAACTTAAAACCCTGGAAAAAAAAATCTCTCATTCAAAAGTTATGTACACAGATCAAGTTTCAATATCCTCATTCGCCCATCTAAAATATTGAATAAATGCAACACCTTCATACATGAAAACAAAATAAGTTTCAAATTATCATTGAAAATATCTAGATCTTCTAGCATTTTGAGAAACAAAATCATTAATAAAGTCTTTAAGTTCAAAATTTTCCAACAACTTGTGTTCTATACATAAAATTGTTAATCTATTTAATCTTACTTAAGTCATAGTTGAACACAATAATATTTTATCAATTTTGATTTTGAAAATCTTCCTTTTTACTAATGCTACAGTAACTAGTATAGTTAGCAAAACTCTATATAAGTAATGAAAATATTAGGATAACAATCCAAATTCTTTACAAACTCAAGAACATCAAATATAGCTAATTTTGTTTTCTGCTGGTAAACATGTTTGTAGAACTTGCAATTCAAAAACTAAACCATTAGCATCAATATCAAATTTGTCATTATGTGTAAGAGCAACTTGATGATTAATGCAACACTTATACAATCTTTTATCATCTAATAAAAACCACCTTTTAGAATTAAATAAAAAACCAAAATATTTTCAAAGCTAGCAATTGTTCAAATCTACTCTTTAGAGGTGAAATTATAACTATGTTAACTATAATAAGAAAATAATTGATCCTAAAATAATTCTTTGCAGACTGTGAATTTTCTTCATGACAATCTTCATCAAATTGTGTCTTCCTATGAGTTTTTCTTTATTTAGGAAATATAGGATCAATTATATGGTATATTGAGCCAAATATAATACTCTCTATGTCCCAAAATAAATGACGTTTTAGGTGTTTTCATATAGATTATAAAGAAAGATGATATAAAAAACTGATCTACCTCTATTTAAGTATAATTATTGTGGGAGATTTTCTCTTTCTTCTGAAGAACCCTCTTTAATTTTTTAGGAGTAAATGAGGGTGTCTTTGGTAGATTAGGTAAATATGTCTTGAAATCATAAAAGGACACTTATTTTGGGATAAAATTTTATTGTTAAAACGACATTTATTTTGAGATGAAGGAAGTAAATGTGTTATAACTATATAATATATCTAGTGTTAGATGAAAATTTGAGACCTCTTGAAATATGGGGCCCTAGGTCGTCGACCTTTTCACCCTAGCTCAGGATCTGTCCTGTATACATTTTATATCGTTTTATCTAATAATTTGCCTAATGAAATTGCTAAAAATTAAAATAAAAAAATCAAGGGTGTAAACGAGTCGAGCTCAAACGAAGGATAGTTGTTCATGTTCATTTGTTTATCTTAAAATAGTGTTCATGTTTGTTTTAATAATCGAACATGTTCGCAAACGTTAACGAACGCTTCACGAACATGTTTATTAATTTTTTATTATGAAAAAATTGAAAATGTTCATGAAAAATCTAAAAATATATGTTTATAAACACTCAATTGAAAATAAATGAATAATACAATAAAATTAAATATAAATGAGTTATATTATAAAAACTTAAAATCAAAACATAAATAAATATTAAATAAATAAGTACATAAGTGTTTAACTAATAAATAAATATTAAACAAACACTAAATAAACATGTTTGCAAATATAAACAAACATTAATCAAACTCGATCACAAATAGTTTATCCATCGTACTGTTCATCTACACCTGTATAAAAAAATCCAATTGACTTCTAGAATTAGTACTCCAACTAACTTAATGTGTACCATGAACCCAAACATATTTTAAAGATAAAAGTGAAATAAAATAAATGAATTTAATGATGCTCCTTAATTTTCCAGGTTCAAACTTTTATAGGTACGAAGTGATTGCCTAGTTGGCCCGACTCCATTAAGTATAGCCCAACCCATCAATAAAGGAGTTATAATATCAAATATATTGGAATTACAAATTTTACTTTATATTATTTATTATAGTTTAAATATCAATCATTGCAAATTAAATATCATGGTTTCTTTTTTTTTTTTTTAGAATAAATCTCTTGTAGTCAAATACGTTTGGTTTGATTGGACTATTGACTATTTCCAAATGGATTAATTGTTAAACGAGGCCGTGTCGGCTGTACACAAAACATCAACTCTTTGAATTATTTTTGAATTAAATATATGGTAATTTATCAAACGAAATTTTCCTGACACGTCGGAAGATAGTATTTATAATTTTTATTGTAAATATAGTAAAAAGTAATAATTAAGTTTTATTTTACGTACATATAACTTAATCAATATTGGTTTTGGGAAGTACTATTATATGAGCCATAATTATATAATCTCAGAATAAAAAGTGGTCGAAAACTATATACATACACTACAACAAAAATGATCAAAGACAACACTATAACAACAACATTTTTAAGCACAAAATGTTGTTTTTTTAAAATTTACAACACTTATTGCTTAAAATGTTGTGAAAGACATGTATTTTTGGGTCAAACACAACACTTTGACAACATCTTTCATGAAGTGTTGTCTTTGGACGTGTTTTTATCAGGAAACGACTACAGTTAGACAACACTTTTATTGAAGTGTTGTCTTTAGGCGTGTTTTTATCAGAAAACGACTACAATTAGACAACACTTTTATTGGAGTGTCGTCTTTGGGCGAATTTTTTTACCAAAGTACAACACTTTATGGGAATTGTTGTCTTTGAACTGCCTTTTTGAGATAATAACAACATTTATTTCAAGTGTTATCTTTATGTACACTCTTCTAAAATGACAACGCTTGAAATGTGTTATCTTTTAACCATAAATGCATTCGTTTTGGAAATTAGTAAATTTATGATAAAACTGATCGATGTGTGACCTCTTCCAAACAATTATTAATAATCAATAATTATAATAGTATTATTATTGTATTTGAGATATATAATTATTATTATTGCTTTTTTATTTTATTATTATGATTACAATTCCATTATCTTTTTAGATTCCGTTTATCAGATATACTTATGTTGAATCTCAATTAGCTTATATTGTTGAGAAATTTTTATTTATTTATTGATCATTTTTTAATCATTGATATTGAGGGTAAATTATTGTTGATTCATATTGAGCATTTGTGAATGTTGATAAATAGTTTACTGATAAATGATGGATAATTTAATTCAACATTTATTGATGATTTATTAATTTTGTTAGATTAATACTATAATCAATTAAATATAATAAGAAATTCATCAAATGGTAAAAAATTAGGAAATTATGCAACAAATTGTGATTCAATATACTTAGGCAGTTCCTTAAAAAAAGAACCTGAACTTCATAATTAATCAATAATGCGTAATATTATTATTATTATTAAATTTTTTTTAATTTTATTTCATGTTAGGACTAGAGTGTAAAGTAAAAAATAAAAAAAAAGTTACGACAGTTTAATTATTTTATAGTAGTATTAGTAATCGTATTAAAACCAAAAATCCTCATATTTTATATAAATTAAATTTGAAAAGTTTAATTATTTTATGATGTTATCTTATATTATTTGCATTAATATTATCTTATATGAACAAACTCATAATTTTAAAAAATAGTATTTTCATAAAATATATTAAAAATATGCACTAGTATATTTTATAATTGTCTTGAAATGAAATTATATTAAACATTACTAAACATATTAATTAGTCATTAATCTTTCAATTATATATATATAGAACATTATTACATAAAGCACAAGTGGTCTAGTGGTTGGAGTACCACCATGTTACTCGGGTTCGAATCCCAGACAACGCACAATATTTACCATGATGATGTGTCAACACACTTTGATGACGTGGCATGATTACGTGTCAGCGTTATGATGTCTATAAGTGAAATATTTTATATAAATGATAACATTTCATATGTTGAGACAACATTTTAAAAGTGTTGTTTATGAGAGAACAACAACATTTTTTTAGTGTTGTCTTTGGGCGCCCCTCTTCGACAACAGTGACATAGACTACAATTTTAAACCTACAACGACAACACTTTACAATTGTTATCTTTCAGCTTTTTTGTTGTGGTGATACAAAAATCAATAGCAAATATATTGCCTAACTTTAAACTCAGTAACTTGTCTCAGGAAAAACAAAAATCTATCATTCTTTAGTATTGAACATATTACGAAATAAATTTCAAGATGCTGAAAATTACAGCAAAACTTTTTAATTTGGAAAAATAAAAAAAGTTTGAACTCATTCATTTTATTGATATCAATATTATTATAATTTAAATTTTAAAGAGTCATATGTTGATTAATTGATTGTTGAGAAATCTAATTGTGGTTTTCACAAATCTCGGGTTGTTTAGTAATTTGATCAAAGTTAGATATATAAAGAATGAGTCTCTTATGAGACCGTCGCATAGATTTTTATTGCATTGCGTGAGACGGGTAAATCTACAATCCAATTACCCACAACCAAAACCCTATAATTCACATGTTGTGTAGCGCCTAGGACAAAAACGACGCATAATTGATTAATTAAATAATTAAGACCATAATTATTTGATTTAATTATGTGCGTTTCAGAAAAAATGATAAAATGCATGTTTAATTAATCGGTGGTATAATTTAATCAAAAATCATAGGTTATAATTTTATCATAAGGTTCGTAATCGAAAAACAAGAAGATAGAAACGAATTCGAGGTCAATCGGAGACCTGTAGCTCAAATCACGAAGAATACAATGAATATGAAGAATCGAAAACGAGATATTTTTGATGAATAGTAAAATGTAAGATATTTTCATGAATAGTAAGATATTTTGATGAATAATAAAAAATAAGATATTTTCGATGAATAGTGCGATTTTTCGAAAAAGAGTATAAATAATACGAAACGAATTGTAAAAGTAATTATTCGAACGAGAAATCGAAAAAGTAAGAATTTTCTCTCTCTTCTCTGTCCTCTGTTTTCCGGCCGCCGCCGACATCGGTGCCGGAAACTTTTTCTCGATTTCGGCTGATTTTCGCGCAGCTTGTAGGTCTCGACAAGAAGATTCTAGAACAGGTCTCGGATTTTCATTCCGACATCTCATTCACCGAAAAACGGCCGGTCAAATCTCGGAAAACCCTCTTTTCTCTCTCCTCTCTTCCTTTCTCTCTATTCTGGTTCTCTTTCTCTCTCTTTTGGTTCTCTCTTAGGGATGGCAACGGGGCGGGGCGAGGCGGGGTCGGGGGAGCAATCCCCATCCCCCGCGTTCGCGGGGAATCCCCGTCCTCGTCCCCGCCAACGAATCGGGGAAAATTTCCCCCCGCGATCCCCGCCGGGATTCCCCGCTCCGTCTTTTTTTTTTTTTTTTTTTTCATTTAATTAATATACAAAAATAATTCATACAACTACATATAACTCAAATATTTAAAAAAAAAATACTCAAAATCCAAATAAAAGATGAAAGCATAATTTAATAAAATTAGTTAAAACACAAAGATAAATTATCTTAATACATTTTCATTAATTTCCATCATTGTTCAATACTTCAATGCACTCAACATTTCAATCTCTATATAATTAATTTTTTATATTCATTTAATTATATTATTTTAAAAATATATTAATATATAGTTTATATATATAAAAAATTAAAATAAAATTTATTTTTTTATAATAATTAATTATATTATATTAAATATAAATAAATAAATATATATAATATTTTCGGGTCCCCGCGGGGAATAGGGCGGGGATCCCACCGGGATGGGGATTACAATCCCCGTCCCCGTCCCGCCAAGCCAATCGGGGAAATTTTTTGCCCCGTACCCGTCCCCGTGAGGGTGTATTTCGGGGATTCCCCGCCCCATTCGGGGCGGATCCCCGCGGGAAACGGGGAATCCCCGCCCCGTTGCCATCCTTATTCTCTCTCTCTTTCTCTCTCTCTCTCCTTCGCCGGAAACCCGACCGGAGCTCTCCCTTTAGTCGTCGTATGGGTGTGTGTCGTGTAGGGGAAGGGTGGCGCCGTCGTCGGGCTGTTGCAGTGTGTGTGTGTTGGTGTGTGTTGGTGTGTGTTGGCGGGTTTGTGTTGATTGTTGCCGGCGACGGGAGGTCGCCGGCTGGAGTTGGGTTTTGCGGCGGCGCCACATTGCGCCGCCGTTGCTGGTGGTGAGGGTCACTGACGATGAATGGTCACCGAGCAAGGCTGTGCTTGCAGGTGGAGGGCGCCAGAACTGCTGCTGGATTGCTGGTGCGCGCGACGGGAGCACTGGTGTGCGAGACGGGAGACGACGGGCGCACGGTGCGTGCATCGGGACGAGTGCGTGCGCACGACATCGGGTAAAGGGAGTGAACGCGCGCGTGAGCGAGCGACGGGGGCGCCGTGCGCACGGCGCCGGGTCTGCTGTGCACGCCGTGTGCGTGACGTCGTGTGCGTTGTGTCGTCGGCGACGGGATGTCGTCGGTCGGGAGTCATGAAAGTCAACTCTTTTTTGAAAATTACGAAAACGCCTCTATACCTTAAAACGCTCCGTTTGAGCTTGTTTTAACTCTGATTAATCCCATTCTTCTTCTGTTCAAACCCTAATATTTCCATCTTCATCTTTAGATCACATGTTTAACCATCAACACTCGTTTCTTTATCCTTGATCTTTAAATCTTTCATTCCGTCTCATTTTTCTCTATCGCTTCTTTTTCGAGAGAATTTTTATAATTTATATATACGTAATTAACATAATATGGATCTATGAAACCTCTTTACATGTGTAGGCTTACAATCGGATCAACACTCTTAAAACTTGATACTTTGACATTTCACGCGGTTACCACCGAACAAGGTGGGGGTAACTTCTAAACCCTAACCTTTATGTTTCCATTAATAGATGCATATATGACAGTTGTATGTTATGTGAACTTATGCTTATGAAACGATTCTTTATTGATATGAAATGTTGAATTTCATATGTTGTGCTTACGTGCTGTGGATTATAAGAATATACATGCATGTCATAATTGTGCTACGAAAGGACTACAATCCAATATTATGCTACGAAGGGACTACGGTCCAAGATTATACTACGAAGGGACTACGGTCCAAGATTATACTACAAAGGGATTATGGTCCAAGAATATACTACGGAGGGACCAAGGGTCCATAATGAAAGATGTTAACGGGATACAAAATGTTTATAGAGTAAGATGGGCTGCTTCCGCACCTATCTACAGCTATGTGTCATTATGTTTTGTGTTATGCATTATATGTACTGTGTTTAATTGTTGTCTTTATAAATGTTTAAAAAAACTTATCTGTTTAACGAATGTTTTAATATGGAAATTTCTCCCACGAGTGTATTCAACGCACTCAGCCCTATCTGTATTCACACTATAGAAAATGACGAGAGTCAAGATATATAGAGAGGATGGTGCTTTATCAAGATTTCCTCTTTTTGCTTTCAAATCTTAACGTTGAAACAATGTTTTATTTAATTTCACATTTGTAAAAGATAGACTGTTCTTCTTTTCTTTTATGGATCCTGTATGTTCCGCTACTATGTTTAAATATTTTATTTCGGCTAGACGCTGAGAATTTGTATATGTAAAATCCTATGTTATCGTTTTCCAAAGGTTTCTATTTTATATCATGTACGTCTCTTTTCCTTTCTTCTTGCACGCCCGCAAAGAAAACTGTGATATATTTTAAGTGCGAAAACGGGACGTGACATGTTGTTTGTGGATGATGGGGCTCCGTCTCACGGTAACTATCCATGAGACCGTTTCACATGAGTTTTTGTGATATATAAAATCCACCCAAATGAAATCCGTTATTATGTTGATATTTTTTGATATCAAATGAATATACATATTTTGCCTATTTCTACTGTGCTTATATTTTCAAATTACAAATATAATTAATAATTTTTATTTTTCAAATTACAGATTTAATTATTATTTTTTTACTATTCCATTGATTAATACTCCCTCCAATCCCTTTTAAATGATGTTTTGGAGCTTTTAAGTTTTTACTTTTTAATTGACATTTTGTGCACTATTTCCATAATGTACCACTATACTTAATTAATTTCTAAATTAATTGATGTGCATATGGGTTACCCATGTTTTCAAATATATGCTTAGTTAATGAAGGGCATATTAGGAAAATAAAGTAATTCTTAATTTGTGTGTCCAACTTTAAGATGTGAATTAAAAATGATAGGAGGGAGTATGATACTATTCGATTTTATATTTCATCACTTAGTAGGTTGCTAAGGAATTAAGATTATACTAGAAATGTCATATATCATAAGATATATAACTGTGAATTTTTATAGAATAAGATTATATTATAAATATCAAATTAATGTTTAAAAATATTAGTTGATGTAATATTTTGTGTGTGAAAAAGAGGTGTTGTTAATATGATTTGATTATATATATATATATATATATTTATATGTATGTAATTGTAAAAAGGTATTATGCAAACAAAACTTAGTGAGTATAATAGGTGGTAGTTAATAATTACAAATTAAATGACGGAAGTAGTATTTCAATATCCTATTTGTAAATGATGATTTCAAGATCTTGACTATTGAAATTGCATCAAAATACAGTTTTTTTTTTTGTTTTTTTTATTTTTTATTTTTTATTTCTAAGGCCCAAAGCTATTGAAGGCCCGACTATAGCCCATTAATATTTCTATTAATGCCCCAAGTCCCAACTAGAGGTATTAATAGAGATTATTAGATAATTTGTTCATGAAGTAAAAATTAACACAAAAGTTATATGAGATGATCTCACTTATCAATAAAAAAAAACTCATTTTCACAAATTTATGTGTGAATTGTAAATTTTAAAGTGTGGATTGTGGATGTTAATTTGTTCTACATAATTAGATTTGTGATACAGTGTCACATAAGACTCACTCAAAAAATAAAAATGGTCCTCCCCACCAGAAAAAAAAAAAAAAAAAAAAAACAAGAAAAGAGAATAGATAATTAATCACAAAAACTTGTATGCACCAGATGCACCGTGCACAAGTCAGGATTCGTACAATCCGGGTCATTTGACTCGGAGGTGAGATTCACGTGCCCATGCCCGCGCCCACGCTCTTACCCTATGCATTTAACCTTTATGTTATGTTCGTGTAAACTTTATGTTATGTTAGTTTAACCTTTACATTATACTAGATGTTTCTCTAGTGCATTGCACGGATTATGATATTTATAATTAGATTTTAAAAATTATTATAATAAAGGATTAAAACTTCGTATATGGATAAATTTAAAAATTAAAAATTCTTTAAACAATAAAACGATTTGCTACTCATTTTGTTCATAAATTTAATTTTTGGATTGTATCTTACTATATATCGCATATATAGTCCTAAAATCTTATAACTTTAACATTATTGTCAGATTTTTGCAATAATATTTAGATTTTTTAAACAACAATCATTTTTTTTTTTTGAAAATAAATATAATGTCTTTCAAGCAATTTGAGGATTAATTATCTCCATTTTTATCTTGACTAATTAGTCTTTTTGAACATATTTTACCCATATTGTATCACTATTTACATTTTATTTGTTGATTTGTTAATATTACCCATTATTGTAGTTGTTGTTAAACATCTTATTTAGAGTTAATTTTATATTTGTTTCGCAAATGATATTTTATATACATATATGTAGACGAATTTTAAAAGTACTTTTGTTGATTACTAAACTTTTTTTAGATTTATTTGGATATTTAGATATTTTAAAATAACTTTTCTAATTTTTAAAATACATTTTTTGATTTATTATAATTATATTTAGTTTATGGTTTTTTTTTAATATCTGTCAATAATTTAATTGTTTAAGCAAAAAAAAAAAAGTTATATAAATGATATATAGTTTCAACTATGAAATTTAAATGCCACTTATAATAAAAAAATTCATTGATTTTATAATTTTGATATTTGTATCTTAGAATTTAATTATATAAAATGATTATAAATAGAAGGAATATTCAAATTGTTATCCCCCCCCCCCCCCCCCCTTTTTTTTCTCAAAGAGGACTAACTTTTTTAAAATCTTATTATTGAGCCCATTTATATGAAGCTGGCCCAACTAATTCCATATTAAATTAAAGATAAAAAGAATAATTGGGATTCCAAAACCCCCTACTCTTTCCTTCTGCTTCCATTCCTCCGCTCAATACATCGCTTATTCTATATTCCTTCTCTCCTCTTTTCTTCTTTTTTTTTCCTTGATCTATTGACCTTTTTTTCTTATGTCCCTCCCTTTTTCTTATAATTCTTTTTAATATTTTTTATTGTAATTTTTTATATCAAAGAAGAATTTATTTTTTTTTAGTTTCTTTTTTTCTTAATGACACTAAATAGCTTTGTAATTGAGATTATTTTTCCATTTTTTGCTTAAAAATATACTGCAAATTCTATTATTATGGTATCAGAGTTGCCTTAAATAAAGAACTATAACAATCATGCATTCGATTCAAAAAGCCAAAAATTTATACAATCAGATTTTTGCAAGAAATAAAAATAAACAACTATCTTTTAATAAGTCATTTATACAGTATTACACAAATATAAGAGAGAAAATAATTTAATTTAGAATTTTTTAATACTGGAGACAGTTTTGGGAGGGAAAGCGGCAAAACTGTAGTTCCTCCCAATTGTCCTGCTTTTATATTAGTATAGATTACAAATATATAACACAAAAACTCATGTGAGACGGTCTCACGGATAGTTTTCGTGAGACGGAGTCCCATCAACACAAATAATATGTTAATTGTAGGGTTTGGATGGTGGGTAATTGAGTTGTGGGTTGATCCATCTCACGCAATGCATTAAAATTCTGTGAGACGGTCTCACAAGAGACTTACTCAATATATAATATCTTTTAAATTTTTATTTATAATAATTTAACATTTTTGTTATAATAATATAACATAATGTATAGCTATACTACATGAATTTTTATATTGAAAGAAAAGTGTAAGTAATATCACTTAAATGTTATGATATTTGTGCATAAAAATTATATTAATATAATATAAATGTTACACTAAAATAACATAAAAATATAATTATACTACATGATCAATTTTTATGCTGAAAGAAAAAAAAAATATATATATATATATAAGTAATATCATTTAAAAGTTATGATATTTGTAATTTTGTATATAAAGGATATACTAACATAATAAAAAAGTTATACCAATATAATATAAAAATTACCACATGAATAAAAAAAAAAAAAAATTGAGCGCAGACTTGGATCGAATCTGACCCATGCTTCAGTTGCACCATGCAACTGGTGCACACAAGTGCTACTCTAATGATAATATATCATAAATGCGATAACATGCAAATTATATAGAACAAATTATTTAAATAACATTACATCCTCACCTTAATTAATTAACAAGTAACACTATTGTGAATCAATTGTATAGATATGACCATACAACTCAATCTCAACCGACCCATTATATAAATAAGTTTTTTTTTTTTTTTTTTTCTGATTTGAGGAACATCCATATTCATGTTTTTCCAGGCCAAGGTGAGTCTGGATCTTCTATTACATTTGTTGTTACATTTTGTATTACATAACATTTAATACACGCCACATATTAATTAGTGATGTCATTGAATACACGTGGCGTGTGGTGATTGATTTGAAATAGAAGATGTAACACCAAGTGTAATAGAAGATCTCACTCCGGCCAAAATCGCGCTTCACAATTTAGAACAACAACGCAACTTGTCTTGTTTCAAACCTAGATGGCACACAAGTTCTATTTTTTCCAAATCCAGATTGCATCAACTTCTTCTTTTCAGTTTCAGATTGCGCACAACCGAGCAACCACTCTTCTTCTATAGTTTTCTTTTTCTATTGCATCATTGTCTTCTTCTTGTTCTCCTTCTACCCTTTTTTACAACAAAATTTGAGTTAAGAAATATTAGACTACCTGGTTTTCAATGGCTGCAATGAGAATGTTGTGTTTGATCCAATCATTTTTTTTTAAAATTTATATAAATGTTGAATATGTGTTAAGATTGGATCTTGAATATTTCTTTTTCTTCTTTATTATACAATCTTGTGGAAATAAAGAACACCAATGGTTGCAGAAATAAAGAAGAACACGAATTGCAAAAGAAATATTATAGAACCGAAAGATAATTTTATTATTTACTGAAATGTATTATGTAAATGTATCATTAGTATTACATAAATGTATTATTTTATCTACATAAAGATATTTGACTCATTTTATTGAAATATGATGTAAAGGTAATACATATATCACATTAAGGTATGAACCACTTAATGCAAATGTATTACTCCATTAACTCAAAGACATTACTTAAAATATGATTTTATTGTCTTACTCAAATAAATCAATTGTATCACATAAAAATATTACAATTTGTATCACTTAAGTTATAAAACTCGTGGTAATAAAGATACAAATTATGATGAGCAGAATTTGAACTTGAATTATACAAGTCTTCTAGTCTTTATTATCTCTCTCCCTTCCACTACCTCCAAGCTCATTAAAAACAAAATTACTTTACTTTATTGAGTGGATGACAAAGAGAATTTAGCTAATTTTTATGAATTTTTTTAATAATCTTGGGGATTTTCTATTTCGTCTAACTACACAATTCCAAGTCTCATTAAATTTTATCCTAAAAAAAAAAAAACTGTAAAATTAATATAATATTGTTGAAATATATTTGAAAGAACTCTATGAAATTAATGCTTTAATTTCAAGTAGAGCTCAATGAGATTGAATAATTATACGATATTTTTGGGATGCAATAGTTATTTTAATACATATATTTTTTACTTTTTAATGCATATATTTTAAAATGGCTCCTAAAACATTTAACTTTTGGAAGAAAACATATAATATTAGTCTTTTTTTTTTTTTTTTAAATCTAGTCCATATATGTAAAAAAAAAAAAAAAAAAAAAACACCAAGATTGTGTTTGGGTAGAACATTGAGGTATTTGAAATACAAAATTGGAAATGGAAATTTTAAATTCACTTGATCCCCATTTGGATGGAGAGATTTGAGATTCTTAGTCATTTGAAATGGTTCTTAGATTCCTTCAATTTAAAACCCCCTACTTTAAAATTCTTTATTTGGATAAAGTGTGTATTTTGTTTATAGAGTAGGGCTTGTGTGTCTCCGGGTATGGTGTGCCCCAAATCCAACTCTAATACCTTTAAGCAATACGACTAATATCTTTATATGTAACAAGTGATAACTTAAGTAATATCTTTCATTGAACAATATATTTCAGTTATACAAGTAAATAACTTATGAGTAAACAACTAATATCTTATGAATATACAACTAATACCTTATGTATATACAACTAACAGTCCACCCGCGCGATGCGCGGTTTATTATTTATTGTGTAAATATTTACAAATTGTAATAATATAATAAAATTGTATAAATTAACAGGTTATTCATAACATCTTTTATTATTTTCATTTAAAACATGTATCATATACAAATGATTTTTTATATTACTCATGTGCGTTGCACGAATTGTCATATAACTTTGATAATTTTAATTGTTAATTTTATTTTTAAACATTTTTATTTTATTTGTTGATTTTATATTTTTATCAAATTAAAATTATTATATACAATAATATTTCCTTCAATCATAATAATTAATCTTTTATTTTATATTTTTTATTGTACATTCCACTCTCATACTTCAATCATCATATATAGTTTTCTTATGTCATTTCTTCATTTCTCTCTCACAAAATTATTTGTTTAATTTGTGCTTAGTGTACAAAGACAATTTGGTGAGATCTCATTAGATGAAGATGTGAGACAATAAGATTTGAAAGAACTTTTTTACCTTTGAATGTTTAGCAAATCTTGTATATAAATTTGAGAAATCATTATATTTATAATTTTTTATTGTTTTTTTTTCTTCAAATAATAAGATTTGGAAGAATTTTTCTACCTTTGAATGTTTAGCAAATCTTGTATTCTTTTTTTTTTTTTAGTTTTATATAAATTTGAAAAATAAATATATTTATGATTTTTTCTTTTTTTTCCTTCATTCTTTGCATATCTTAGTTTTTTTTTTTACATTCTCTATACATCTATCTTTTGTTGAGAAATTACTATTTTTTCTCCATTTTTTAGTTTTACATAAATTTGAGAAATCAATGTATCTCTGCATCTCTCTCTTCATTTCTTAGCTTTATATCGATTATAAAATAGCTTGTAGAGTAAGATTGATCTTTTTTTTTTAATTATTATTAAAGAATAGCTTATCAAGTAAGATTTAATATTTTTTTTATTGACATGACATTTTTAGGCGGGAAAGTGACATTTTTGTAATTTTTGTCAACTTTCTTGCTTAATATATAGTATAGATTAATATGTTTCACTAAAACATATATTTCAGTTATATAAGTAATATTTTATGAGTATATAACTAACACCAAATTAATAATACTTTTAGGGGTACGTACACCGAGATATATAAGTTTTTGCCTTGTTTATAAACCTACTGATTTAAAATCTATGTTTGGATAAATGTGATTGAATATTTGAAATTCTATATTTCTTCATTTTGTTTTTGCTTGAATATTACATAATAAATAATATAAAAATCATAAATTTATTAAAAGTTATTATACAATATACTTAACATAAACAAATCAAAACATAAAACTTCTCAATCAAAACAACAAACAAATTTGAAGAAAATGAAATCAGGAAATGACAAGATGCATGGAAAAACATTTGATATATGTGTGATAGAAAAGGGGATATCCCACACCTTATTTGACTTAATTAAGAAACTATTCCACATATAATTATACCAAATCGAAGAACACCCATTAGAAAAAAGAAATGACAATCATAAAAACCAAGAACAGGGTGAGCAAGAGGTTTAACTTCTCGTTCGTGTTTATTTATCTTATTTTGTAAATCTTTTCTCGTGTGATTTTTAAGAGATAGGTGAGCGAAAAGTGAGAAAAAGATCTGTGAGGAATGAAAAAGCGCGAGATCGATGACGAAAATGAGAGCGTGAGAGAGGAGAACATAGAGATTGACGATGACAGAGAGACCGAGATCGATGATGAGAGAGACAATCAACAGATGAGAGAAGACGCTGCATGAATACTGAATCCATGTATCACAAAGAGATTTCAAATGACTAAGTTTTAAAGAGTATTGTAACTCCTTCAAAATTTGACTACAAATCCACGAGACCAAAAAATAGATTTCAAGTTCATTCATTTAAAATTTTGGATTTGAGAATTCATTCATTTATTTATTTATCCAAAAAAGTGGATGAATTTGGAATGTAGATTCAAAATCTATAGACTCAAATCTCTCCATCTAAATGAAGCCTTAAATTGAAGTGGATTTTTCTCAAAAATTAGTTCAAAATGAAAGTTAAGGATTTAAATTCATATCAATTTAAACACCACCAATAAATTTAGTACTATAAATATCAAATCACTCAATCCAAACACAACCTAGACTACAATTAAATGAAATACTATATATAAAAAGTAGTGTATTGATAAAATATAAAATATATAATAAATAATTTAGTGTACTAAACTTTCTACTCTAAGGCAAAAAAATTTGTGCACGAGGTGCACGGATCTAAGATCTATGCACCATAATTTGGTATCCAACCCAGCTGACCCATCATATATATAAATTCAGGCCCAAATTTATATGATGCAACCCACCACAATTTATTTTCTCTCTCTCACACATAGGCAGACAGTTTCACGCATCTTCAGCGTCTTCTTCTCTCAGACAGTTTCACGCGTCTTCAACGTCTTCTTCTCTCTCCTTCTTCAGCATCTTCTTCTCTCTCAAAAGAAAAACTCAAGTTCTCAAAATTTCAGTACAAACTCATTTTCTTCAGCGTCTTCTTCTCTCTCACATTGCAAATTTCAGTAATTGTCTTCTTCTCTCCGCAAACTTAGTTCGAATTTGTAATCGTGTTCTTCTATCTGACATTCAAAATTTCATTTTCGTGATTTATTTTTCAATTTCGTGTTCTCTGTTTTTTTTTTCTGATTTTTTACAAATTTCGTGCCTCTGTTGTTGAGTGCATAAATTAATATAACAGTTCTATATAATTTATACATAACAGTACTACTAACTTATACATAACAGTACCACTCAATAAATACAACTGTATCACTAAAATAACACAACAGTATTACATAAATTAATATAACAGTTCTATATAATTTATACATAACAGTACTACTAACTTATACATAACAGTACCACTCAATAAACACAACCGTATTACTAAAATAACACAACAGTACTACATAAATTTATATAACAGTACCATATAATTTGTACATAACATTGTATCAATGGCGGAAATTTTTCCTTCGCGATTTTGTTAATCGATGTCGCAGTTCTCCCAAATTTTTTTGAGATTCGTCCTTCAATCTTCAATTCAAACACTAAAACCTTCAATCAATGAGTATTTGAACACTGTATCAACTTTAAACCTTCATCAATCACTATCTCATCTTCAAACCTTCATCAATGACGGAATTTTATTTTTTCAGAAACAGTATTTATGTGTTTATGGTCGAAATTTGATCAATATTGGACATTATGTCAATGGATCGAAATTAAATTAGAGTATTAATCTTTTTTCACGGCCAAAGAAGAGCTTGCCTTCGTGATCAATGGTTGTCGCAGTTTTTCCCCAAGTCGCCGAGAAGATGATGAACAGTGAAACAAATTTTTTTTTAATTGATGGCGTGTGTTATCACGCGCCATCTGTTTGGAGCGCGTCCTTTGTGCGAGTGGGGCACCAGTGATTCGAATTATTGTTCACGGATCCACTGATCCGTGCACAAGGTGCACAGCAGCACGCCTCCTACTCTAATACATAGTATATACCCAACTTTCTTGTCGAGTAAATTATGTGTAACCCTTCGTACTATTTTAATGTTACATAAAATCTTGCATGATTTCATAAAAGGTAGAGCTATCCACACCCTAAAAATGTTAAACACATATGTTATACTTCTCATTATCTTAAAAAATAGAGTATATTTAGTTTTTTATAAATGTATATAACCCCATCCTCTAAAAGATACAAGAAGTCTTTTTTTTTTTTTTTTTTCTGAAAGAGATTTCATTAATTAAAGAAATCGGAAGACAAGAAGATCAAAATTCCCCATCCAAAAGAGGCATAGAAACATGGTTAAAACCGCCTAGAAATCTATGTTTGATTTATTAAATACAAATTATTTTTCCCCATCCTATTAATTTTTTTTTTAATTTAAAAGAGGAGGATCAACAAATTTCATCTTGAAATCTATGTTTGATTTACTAAATACAAATTATTTTTCACTATCCTATTAAAGTTTGGGGTATAAATAACCGTCTGATTCATTGTATCTAATCATACTACAAGCATTAAAGAAATTAGTAGATCTCATGGCTTGGTAGTGCCCCCAGAGATAGTTAGTTTGACGAACTAGGTGAACAAATCGATGTTCTTTATTTTCCGTTCATATCAAATTCTCTAGAATTGCTCTTAAAATCCTAATAGTGGCGTGCAATTCAATATCATTAACTTTAATAGGATAGGGAGAAGCATTGATAGCCTAGTGGTAAAAGGCATCCGCTACCTAGACATAGGTCCGGGATCGAGTCACCCTGAAAGGTAGAGGTGAAATCTGTTGATCCTCCGTTTTAAATTAAAAAAAATAGGATATGGAAAAATAATTTGTATTTAGTAAATCAAACATAGATTTCAAGATGAAATTTGTTGATCCTACTTTTTAAATTAAAAATCTGTTGATCCTCCCTTTTAAATTAAAAAATAATTAATAGGATAGGAAAAAATAATTTGTATTTAGTAAATCAAACATAGATGTCGTCGAGGAATTTGTTTGTTTGGAGCATAATCAAACATAATCCTGCTGGTACCTCTCATCGGACAGTATTGTAGATCGAGTTTGGAGCATGAGTACTCTTTAATTTCTAATTTTTTGTTATTATTTAATAAAATTTTTTGATGGATAATTAAATTCAATTGTCTAGCATAATGTCGTCGCATCGTTGCTTATCACTTCTAAAGGATGTGTTCGAGAGCTACCTCAATGCAAAGGGCTTTAGCTGGTCTCACCCGACACCAAGACAGTGTATTGGGAGGAGCTCTCGGTAAGTTTATGTTTTAATTTTCTACAATTTTATAATAATTACTATGAATTTGTTAGTATTATTTAAATGTTGTTTTATTTTTTTGTTTGTTTTGCAGAAACGATGTACTTGGGACCTACCATTGGATGATGAAATCCGACATTTGTACCCGGAGAAGGATGTGATCCGCTATTGCGATTTGATCAACAACTAGAAACGGAAGTGGATTTCGTCGAGGAAGCAGCCCATGTGTGTGTCGGACGCCACTTGAAAGGGGTTCCTATACTACTGGTCTAACCTCGTTGTGAAGGCGAAGTCCGAACAGGCTTTGAAGAATCGTCTGACGAGCTACTCGGACCTGGTACAGGAGTCGCCATACATAAAAAAGGCTCTAGGTCGGTTGTGGAGCATTTGGAAGACCTCGTAAGTCCATTATTTCGACTTTTCTTCAATTTAAGTTAAACTTTTATTAATTGTTATTCAATTAGTAAAATTTTGTGTTGTCCAAGAAGAAGGGTGCTCGGCATTGAAGCACGAGCTCTTCAAAAGGTTGCACGGGCCAGATGAAGATGAGACGTACACCGACCGTAGGCCAGGGCAATTGCTGTAAGTATTTTCTTTTGTTTTTCCTATTTTAACTATGTAAAATAGTTTATACTTTGTTATTAGATTTTTTTAACTAATTTTACTAATTGTAAAGGACTGCAGAAGCTCCAGTGGTGGAGTATGAGTGCCGACAGTCAGAGTTCCTACACTGGCGGAGATGAGTGAGCTTCTGCAGTCCCAACAGACCCTCTTACAACAACTTATTGGAGCTCATCCTATGCCCCATACCGCGATGCCTCCCCTGCCCTAATCGAGATGGATCTTCGAGGTCGGGATGATGATGACGACGACCTCACTGATTTATAAATATTTTTAAATAACTTCTATATTAAACAATTTTATTTTAATTTGTAATGAAATTTGTTGAATATTTTAATTTTAATTTGATTTGACTTCATTTCGTTTATTCCGTTTCTCTAGTTTTATTTATTATTATTAAAAATAGAAAAAGAATTACATTAAATAAAATTACTGGTGGGATAATTCCATCGGTAAATAATAAAAAAATATCGAGGAAAAAATTCCGTCGGTGAACAAAAATATTCTTCCGTCGGACATACTTTAAATTCCATCGGTAAAACCACAAAAAAATTTCGTGGTTTTCCCACATTTTTTTTATTACACTCCGTCAGTAAAATAGCTATCGATGGATAATATTGTCGGAAATTCACCGATGGAATTTTTTGGCCGTCGGTAAAATATTACCGATGAGGATAATAATGACAATTTTTACCGACGGAATATCCGTCAGTAAATTGTTTACTGACGAAATTCAATTATTTACCGATAAAATATTCAGTCAGTAATCTGTGCGATTTTTGTAGTGATATAAGTTGTGCGATCTAAGTTTCTGATAAAATGAGCTAATACTTGTATGTAGATGTATAATTAATGATACCTTTATGTACTGATGTTTTATCGAAAAAAATACCTTATACTTAAATTGTGCAGATCTGGGTCGGGTATCAATTGTACAGATCCTAGATACATGCAACTAGTGCACAAGAGAGCTATTCTTCCATTAATGTTTTACCTTTTGTGTGATTTTTAATGACTCAATTTCAAACTTTGATCTGACAAATTTGTGATAACAATCCGACTTCTTTAAATTGCTACCATACTAGATAACACTTATATGTTGTATTTAATAAAACCCATCACAAATTTCTCATATATTTTTAAAGTCATGCGAGGATTTTGTCCAACATTTCAAAATCTTTCAAGGATCATTTGGTTGGTTACGTTATGCTTATAATTTTTAATCCATGAAATTTGATGTTTGGTATATGGGTTATTGACATATTAAAAACATGAGAGAGTTCAGACAATATATAAGATTGAGTGTGCTTGTAGCGGGGTTAATTAAACTACCAATTTTAAGATGATTGATTGTACTTTCGTTGTCATCTACAATTGATAAGAGAAAATTAACTCATTTGTGTATGGATAGTATTTTGCCATCTCTTTTGAAGGTGAATCCTTACCACGTATCTCTTCTTTGTTCTTGAAACGAACGCCTTCTCCTCTCCTTAAGGTGACAATGTAATTCATTTGATTTTTATATGCAAAATATGCAACCCTCTTATTGTATATAGGACAAATGAACCATCTAATGAAATCAACTACACAATCAAATGTTGAGCAAAACGAGGCAATGGTTGGGTCCTACTTAAACAATCGATTCTTTTCGATTTTTGGTATTAAATGAAATTCAGAAAAATATATATAAATAAATTAACAACTTTACGAAAAACAATTATGTTATTTCAAATATTATTTTTAATACAAAAACACAATCTAATTAAACAATCCCATCTTACCACATACTTAAACTACCAATTCAAACAAAATATTTGATTTAGCACAACCTCAAACCACCAAACAAAATACCAAACTTGATATAAATTCAAATCACATGAATAGTAAAATCCCAATCTAGCTTAATAATTTTTTATCAATCCCATCTTTTCAACCAAACGGGGCCCGAGGAGTTACGTGTAATTAATCCATCTTTGCCCAAGAATAATTTCTCCCCTCTTTATTCCCCCCTTTTCCCTTTTCTTCTCTGATTCTGTAACCCTAATCTCATACCAAATTCTTGTTCGAATTTACGAGCGATTATTGTCCTGATTTCGGCATCTATCCCAGCTGTTGAGGTAACTTGATTATGATTCTTTTCCTTTGATTTTCTGTTGAAAATTAGGTACCTTTTCCTGTTTGTTTAATTTTCTTCCTTGCGTGGTCTAAAGAGTTAATTTCGACGTAGATTTGAAAAATCCATATGGAATTGATGTGGATATTTGTTTGTGCGCTGTTATCTCGCTGAATTTCGTGCCTATTGGATATTATTTTCTAAATTCTGTATTTTGATGAACTTTGCGGTATTAGATTTATGTCAGGAAGTTATATTGATTTTATTTGATTAAGCAGCTGATCTCTGACTGGTAGAAATTTGATTTGTTGATCACTTGCTAGATGTATTAAACCGTTTTTTTTTTTTTACTTTTGTAATTGACTGTGTATATTTTCCCACTATCCACTTACGAAAGTTGTTATAAGTATATGCACAATGGAAGATGTGCCCAGGTTTTGATTAAGGAAGGTATTCTCTCCTTGTTGTTTTCTTGGAATTGAATTACTTTTCTTGTGGTGGCTGTCTTACCAATCAGTCAATAATTTGTTATTCATCGACACTAATTTTACAATCTACAAGTTTTATCATGTGTATCTCATTCTTATATATATTCTCACTTTCAGGAATAGGACGGGAATCATGTCTCTTGCACGGACTTACCGGCCACGAGGTGGTCAGTTTCGTGGTGATGGCAGGTTACCTTATGGTAGAAATGGTAGTATGGGCATGAGAGCAACAGCTGCTGCTGCTGGTGCGAACTACAACTGGAACCATGATAGTTGGCCGTATAATTCAGAGTTTTATCTAAAGAATCATAGTTCATCCAATGATTACTCTCGAAATTTAATGCTAGAAGGACCCAATTATGACCATGATTGGACTGAGATTGTACCTTCTTCAAAAAGGAGAAAGGTCTCAGATATGTCTTATGAAGGCATCGGCAGACCCTATCAACAACCATACGCATACAATAATGGTCTTGAAAATCATGCTGACATGTGGCGACATGTGCCTCCTCAAATCTTCAATACTTACTCTGGTGTTTCGTTAGTATGTGACAACGGCTCAGCTATAACAGCTGCAACAAGGTCTGATGGTGGTAGTGCTCATGCTTCAACTACCTCCAAACGGGATCGCTCAAAGTTTGAGGACGACGAGGAAGTTGTTTTTATGTCGAGAGATGAGATAGAAAGGTGCTCTCCCTCAAGAAAAGATGGGATTGATGTTTTGCATGAGACACATTTGCGATATTCATACTGTGCCTTCCTTCAGAATCTTGGACTTCGGCTTGACCTGTAAGCTATATATTCACCAGATTACATCGAAATGGCTGTGAATTTTTATTGTGCTAGATTTTATTTTCAGAGTTAGTGCATTAAGATGACACTGTTTTTCATTTATTTGCAGACCACAGACCACCATCGGAACTGCCATGGTTTTGTGCCATCGTTTTTTCGTTCGCCGTTCTCATGCCTCTCATGATAGATTTGTGAGTTTCTGTTCTATAAACTAGTAATATTTCTTTCAGAAATGTTACTAAAAATGAATTATAAAAAATTTCTTGATTTGGGGAAACTTCTTCCTAGATCTAAAGTAACTTTCCTAATACCAAAGACTTATTTATATTCAGTGGCTCTATCACTTCAACAGCTAATTAGTTGATCTATTTCTTGCTGCAGTTAATAGCTACTGCTGCACTTTTCCTTGTCTCTAAGTCAGAGGAGACACCGCGGCCCCTGAATGATGTATTGAGAATGTCATGTGAAGTTTTCCACAAGCAGGAGTTCACAGTTCTCTCTCTCATGCTCCCTATTGTTAGTATTCTCTCTCATTGTCTTTTCTCTGCTGTATGTATATTAATCTGTTTCTATGATGAAGTTTGTCAATGCATTCTAGCCATCCAGAATCACAACCCTCAGAGTCGAGCACTAGAATGTTCATAATTGGCTTATCAATTGTACCAAGAATAGCTTTGGGGAATATGCTAATATTAAATGTGATTTATCTGTTAAGCCAAATTTATTATATGGCTATGGAATAGAAAACTATGTCAACATAAGATTTGATGTGACCGTATTATTTTCTGTTGTCCCCTTTTTCCTAGTAAAATTACTTACTCAGTTGATGTATTTGATGATTCATTTGCTCTTGACAGGATTGGTTTGAGCAATATCGTGAACGGATTATGGAGGCTGAACAATTGATTCTGACAACCTTAAATTTTGAGCTAAGCGTGCAACATCCATATGAAACTCTGACATCCACGCTTGAAAAATTGGGGTTTTCACAATCAGTTTTGGTGAATCTGGCATTGAGCTTGGTCAGTGAAGGGTAAGTCCACTGCTTTGAGTGTTCTCGTTCAGGATTCAAATTGGGGTGGAAATCTGCATTAGGCAATCTATCAGTTTGATAGAGTACTCAGCATACATAATAGTGTAGTCAGATCTATGATTTTCGTTCATTTATTCAGATTTTGATTACTGGAATTGTATTATTTGACCTACCAACTGGAGCCTACACTTGCAACAATTGAAGATAGGATGAGTTTAATTAGGTCTATGGCTTCTTTATTCTTGAATAGCGTGGTAATTTGTAAGCTATTTTTGTCTCATTTTACTTGTTATCATCCTGCTATGTGATGTTGATGTTTTGGATTGACGTATAATTGCAGGGTCTATAGAGGATTAGCATGCTCACCTTATGATATTAATAGCTGGCGGTTGAGTGCTGTTCATCAAATTTTTGTTTTCATCTGAAGTTGAACTAGAGATATCTTGTGGATGCCTTTTCCATGCTGATACCTTAATGACTTGCTCATTGGCTATAGAAGTTCATGGATAAGCCAAACTAATTTTGCCATTTGGTCATCCTGATCTGTGTTTGAGAATTCTTATGTGGACATGTGTCTTCTGTTCACTTTATTTCCACATAGGATGCCTATGAACAGGTTGAGGAACTTGTGAAGATTTTATCAACTATTTGTTGCTGTCAGTGCTTGTGCTGATTGTCTATGAGCTGCACAATGTGATCCAACCGGCTTTCTTTCACCACTTCATAAAATGACTTGCTTTCATCGTCTACAGATTTATTCACTTAAAGTTCTCCTGCCCTGCTCTCCTAATCAAAGATACCTAGTTTTCCAATTATTCTCAGGCAACCCTCCTTTATTTCCATTTCTTTTAGAACTGTTTGTTTCAGCTTAAAGTTTTTTGTTTTAAAGCTGACTTCTGATTCAGGATAGTCCCACCCAAACTTAAGCTCTGGGAAAATTTCCGGCTCATAATATTTATCCTTTATATCTAGGCTTCTAAAGTGAGATATTTTGTCATGTGAATTGGAAAAGCTAATCACAGCCTAAATCCTGTGTCTTTGCCCTGCTCTAGTGGATTATCAGTCATAATTGCTTGCATTTGCAGGAGAGGTTGAAGAGGTAGGGAGGGGGGGGACCAAGTTGATTGAAAGTGCATTGTTACTTCCCCTTGTCTAATGCTATGAGTCTTTACTCGAGCCAAGGTTTATCCATGCATTCAAAACACTCATCCATGATCATGATTAGAATTCAAGTTTCCTTTCCCTTTTCCCTTTACCAAATTTTCTTTTCCTTCCCTCCCTCCCCTCAAAATACCAGCATGTTGAAGCTCCAAGGGGAAAGTGAGGAATTCTTTTTTTTTTTTTGTTTTTTTGTTTTTTTTTGGGGGGTGGGGGGGGGGGGGTTGTCTACCTATTGATTGGAAATGAGCACCTTGTAATGTCAAATTGCAATGTTTATTATCTTGGCTGTTGCAAGGTCTTTTTATTGATAAGAGCAACATATACAGGCAGAAACTTAGGGGTGATAAATTAAAGGGGAATGAGAATGAGAATTGGTTTGGTGGTAGTGGGGAATGAGTTTCATACCTCCCATTTGAGAGCAGTATGGACTTTGGGAATCAAAATTAATATGGGGGAATGATTCCCAACACCAACTTTCATTCCTGTCATTCTCCACTCCCCTTATATTGGAACCTTTTATGTGAAATACTCAATTCATTAACAGGAATTGACTTTCAAGTAAAGTGAAAGCACCTTCAATAAAACTAGGATTATTTAGTTAAGTTTGCAGATGTTCTTAGTAAATGGACTACAATACTGGTATTCTGTTTGAAGAATCTTAGTCCTGTCATACTGACTAGATTTGCCTCTTAATATATATATATATATATACGCACACACACATATATATTTTATATACCTCTTAATTGGTTGTTCATACCTGAACTAGTTTCTGAAGTCATGCATATTATATATCAATGGCTGAAAGATACGACAGACGTTCATTTGGCAAAAAAATGATTGGAATAAGTCTAAAGATTTGCATGTTGCGAGCCTTTTGCTATTCAAATTTTGAGGAATTTGGGTTCGCTCAGGGAGGTTTAGCTTGCTTGAACATGTCTTCCTACACTTGCATGCCCATTTAAATCAACATGGTGTTAGTAGCTTGCCAGCAAAGGTGGACTTGAACTCAAAATATCTGTAAACAGTGTAACATACTCTATATTAGGGTACTCACTCAACACATTGCAGAAGAATCTTGGATTTTTCCATCTCAGGTGCAGATTTATGCGTTGGTAAGGGAAAATTGCTTTGGTTTATCTATTTGGCTTTTATTACTTGGAATGATTTTATTGCATATTATAGCGTCTGCTCATAGCTGCTGTTCTGTGCTTGTGCAAATACATTCAATCAGCATAAGACCAGTCCCATTAGATTATTGGTGTTGCTTCAAACGGTTTGGTTTTCTTATCTGTTTTAACGTAGTTGTGATGGTGATTATTTTTTGGTCATATTTCTGAAGTTAAATTTCTTTATTTTTTTTTGCAGGCTTAGAAGCTCACTATGGCTTCAGTTCAAGCCGCACCAGATAGCTGCAGGTGCTGCATATCTTGCTGCCAAATCTTTAAATATGAATCTTGCTTCATGCCATATTGTTTGGCACGAGTTCCATACGCCACCATCTGTCCTCAGAGGTAAACATCCTATCCTTTTTAGCATCATTTTATTATATTTCAAGCAAATGTTTGCTCTAAATAGATCTTAGCAAATTGCAAAACTTCCATTGAGTGTAGCATATATACCAAAAAACCCCTATTAGTTTCCAAATTATAGAATATCTCTTTACATTACTCCCTTGCAGCTTGTGTTTTTCTTACAAATACCTCACAAGTGCAATTTTTGCAAAAAGGAAAAATAAAAAAAAAAAGGTCAAGGGAAGAGGGTGGTACTTGTTTTGCAATTAACTAAGCCTTAAAACCATCTCTCGTAAAAAGAAACTTGTTCTAATAGTTGTAGATGTGAATAATAGTTTAGTAGTTATACAAATTTAACTGTACTGCATGTATCCGATATCTAATCTGATCTCCATATGAACGACCAGTTATATTTTAGATGAAATCATATTTGCGAGGCTTTCAAAATATGTTGAAATTGATGTTCATGAGTCATATGACAATGTCAGTAACAATTGTATGCGACTGTTTCGTGCAGATGTTGCCCATCAACTCATGGAGCTATTTTAGAAGACATGTCTGATGAACTGGGAACGAATCAGCCAATCTCGTATTCGTACTACTACCTATTATTGATCAAGCCTCAGTTTGTCGTCCTTTTTAGATTAAACACCAATTTGTTCTGGCTGAGGATCAAGAACATGTTTCCATATGTTGTAGAGTAAGATGGATTACACAAAAAATACCAAGGGTAAAAATGTCGTATTCACTCTTCTCTTGTGTGTGATGAAATAAATCACTCAAAAGGCTTATCTTATTAATAGAATCGCAACACATTGAAAGAAGAAATCTTTCTTACTTATGTTTCATCTCATGTTTCTACTTATCTTTGGAAAAGTACATAGTATACTGTATTTTAAGGTAATGACAAATATAAGTATACTTTTCTCTATATTTTATTTGTGAGTGTTTGGTAATAGTTCTAGAACAGACATTGATGTTATTTTTGTGGCTTTTTCAATGTGGTGGTGGGATTGTGCTTGTATTGTCGTGTCATAATGAACTTAGGTTTTGGACATAGTGTAGGTCTACGAGTGACCCACTATGAGTGGACAACATTCTTGGAAAGGCATAGTGTGTGTATTAAGACAGTGTTTGTAGAATATAAGATTAATTTAAAAGAAAGTGGAGTCTATGTTCATAACACGTCATCTATAGAGGTGGCGATGCAGATCGTTCGATAAGAAGTCGTCGAGCATAGTGTGTTTAACTTCTGATGATGATCTAACACTTTAGAATCGAACATTTCTAATGTTCGTTACTCTACAATATTTTATAAAACTTATTGGTCATTGTGAACGGAAAAGAAAATGATTTTCTTTTTTAAAAGGTGTGATGTAATCTTGTCATACGATCGTAAACAGACAATCGATTGTTTGTCGTTTCTTGTAACTTCAAGTGTTTTATGATAAAACACCCACACAAACATAATTTTAATTGGGAAATGCCAAGAATTCATTGCCACGAGTTGTTGATGCTTCATTGCTAATGTATCTTTAAATGATTAGTCAAAAAAAGAAAAATGATTCTCTTTTTTTACTATGGACAATTTAGAAGTTTCATACAACATCAAGTCCAACATGTGTATATCATTACTCTATCCCTTTACATTGTTTCATGACTAAAAACTATGCAAACAATATTTTAATAGGCAAATTTCAAGAAAAAAAATTATTGTTCATTGCCAACGGTTCTTGGTGCTCAATTGCTGGTATATTTTAAAATGATTAACAATTAAAAAAGGGTGAATTATTTTTAAATAAGGGCAATTTAGTCAAATCATATGTATCCATTTTTGTCGATATATTATTAGAATGTGTTAGAATACGCGAAAAGAAAGTCATATTCATATGCTGCAAAGACAAAAATAAAAGCTTATGTTGAATGTGAAAATAAATAATTTTGGAGATTATATTTTTTAATTCCACAATTATTGTTTCTGTTACGACGTAGTTGCAGCAGCGTGTCCACATTTCTATAAATTGATCGGTTTTTTAAACCGTATAATTCTCTGAAAGTTCCCCAATTTTTTCTTCCAATTCTGTTAGGGTTTTAATTTGATCTGGAAGAGGACTTAGCGTTGCTTATACTCCATAGTATTTGAGCTTATAATCAAGTATTTCTTCTGCCATTTTCGATAATCATCGCGAAATTCTTTCGGGATTTGTTCGAATTGATGAGAGTTCGGATTTGATCGAGTTTACCTTAGATACAGAATCATCGATATACTCGTATACATACAGAGAGGGAGGGAGTGAGAGAGAATATGCTAAAGAATCATTTGCAGAACGGAGTGGAGGCGGCGCAGTTGATGTGGTCACGGCTGCCAAACTCGGAATTAGAAGCTGATGCGGCAACTGCCTATGAATTCGGTCGGTTGAAGAAGGATGGTAGCACTGTTGAAAGCCTTGACTATGAAGTCATTGAAAATTATGCCTACAGACTAGAACAGGTTCTGGATCACACACTTCTGCTTGAAGTTTATATGTATATATGTTTTCTAGATCATGAGTTCAACATTGGGTAGTTATGGGCTTTTTAGTTCGCTCATCTCGATTTAGATGTTAGTTTGATGGTTGATCTTCTGCGGTAGTTAGCTGGATTTTGTATTGGGTATTTGTTTGTTATAATTATTAAAGGAAAATTTAAGAATTGTTTTGTAATGGGGATATTAACAGGTGTAATTTGGAATAAAGCTGGCCATAACATCAAATAGTTGTCTGTATATGGACTGATTATGTTCAAGTGTGTTGCCATTTTTTCATTCATCTGCTTATTACTCCATGATGTTAATTGAAGTTACCGTTTGCCTCTTTTGCCACCACCCCCCCCCCCCCTCCCCCTCCCAATCCCCTTTCTGTTTTTTTTTTCCCTATTGTCTTATGGGATTCTGTAACTGTTGATAAATCTAACATCAACACCAATCAGAAACCTGAATGAAGTGTATAGAAAAGCCAATTGCTTTGGCGACCTGGAAAATGATTATAAACACAAATATTTACTTTTTAATTTATTGGACACAATATTTTCTATCATCTTAATGGTTTAGTGGATATTTTATCACAGGCAAAAAGGGGGAAGCTTTATACAGCATACAGTGTGGTTGTAAAATGGCTTTTGGCATTGCTTATCGGGATTGGTAAGCTTATTTTCCCTTTTGGTGTATGGACTTTATAATCATAATAAAGTTCATCTGCATGAAGCAGCCGTACTGTATTTCGGAATTTTATTTGTATTAGGTCCTTTGGTTGCTTACTAGGAAAAGTATTTGAATTTTGTGTGTATTCAACTTCATATCTACCTATTCATAAACACACACACATATTGTAATATATGTATCAATCACATGTTTATATATGTGTGTGTGTGTGTGTCTCTCTCTCTCTCTCTATATATATATATATATATATATTATACCCTGATGATACGTATGTCCTGTCCCTGTTCAAGGGGCATTGCATGATATATATATACACAAACACATACCAGACTAGAAGATATAACTCCAATCGCTTACTATATCTTACACGAAGAAACTTTTGTATTCTCCATGACTTGAAACCCACAAAGCTACTGTGGCTAACCACAAATTGCATAATCTATCTTGCTGTTACATTCACTTTGCCATCATTGATTAAAAATACATTTCTGCCCTGAGTAATTTTCTTTTCCTGACTATCTTGATATTTACCTTCAGGCACTGCTCTGGCCGCTGTTTTTATCAATATTTCTGTTGAGAATTTTGCTGGATGGAAGTACTCATTGACATTCAATATAATTCAGAAGTCATATTTTGCGGGATTTTTGGTCTATATGCTGATCAACTTGGCTTTAGTGTTATCTTCTGTATATATCATCACACAATTTGCACCAGCAGCTGCAGGATCGGGAATCCCTGAAATCAAGGGTTATTTAAATGGTAAATTAATTTGATATATCCTTGAGTTGATAGGTAAAAAGATTATTTCTTTTTGAAGCTCATGGTGATGTCCTAAATGTGCAGGAATCGACACACCTGGTATACTTTTGTTCAGGACTCTAATAGGAAAGGTCTGGTGCATTTTCTGTGGATGTTACTTTGATTCCATTTAATTCTTATTTGAAGGTCTCACAAATTTTTTTTTTTTTTTTTTTTTTACCTCATTTTATAGATTTTTGGTAGCATAGGGTCTGTGGGAGGCGGCTTAGCTCTTGGTAAAGAAGGTCCACTTGTACATATTGGCGCTTGTATTGCTTCGTTGCTTGGACAAGTAAGTGTGTAGTTGTTGATAAGTTGCAAATCAAGAGGTCTTCTGAATTTTCTATGCTTGTGTGCACAACCCCCCAGTCATGTAAATTATCTCTCATCTTATAAAATGTTACCTTATGTGTTAATTATCTAAGCAATTGTTGAGGGTAAATTAATTGCAATGACCGCATGAGAACTTATTATTTATAATGTGGTGATGATGGTCCAACCTTGTTCTCTTTTAACTGACCTCTTGTTTATAACTCCAGGGTGGAACCACAAAATATCATCTTCGTTCAAGATGGCTGCAGATTTTTACAAGTGAACGAGATCGTCGTGATCTTGTGAGTAATAATGTTAAAATTTGAACATTTTAATTATCTGGAAGCTAGACTTCTTTTTCAACTTGTATTACTACTTTGTTCTGTTTCCCCTTCTCTCTCGTTTTTTTTTTTTTTTTTTTAATATGTGAAATATTTGCACACTGCTGATGATAAGTAAATGTTATCGAAATGGTGACACACTGCAGCACCTTTTAGCAGTTTCTGTATCAAATGCTAGGGTAGGCTCCTTATTTCTCTCTGTTCACATTTCTGAATTCTTTGAAATTTTGGTGGTTTTATCTTTTGCTTTTGGAAGTACAACCATAACTTGTATCATGTTGCATTTGATTATATTAGAACATATTTAAGTCTGCCCACATATATTACTGGGATTTTGCAATATAAATAACAGAAGCAGCTTAACTTTTAGAAATTTTTATACCTTTTTGTGCATATCATGCAGCAGTTTAAATAGGCAGCTGGAACATCTAGTTTTCATGAATATTTTTGTCTTTCAACCTTTTAAATATTTCTGCTTATTAATTGATCTTTGTATGGATCAGCTGAGAATCTGCCACACATGTGGCTCTGCATGGCTTCACATGCATTTTATTGATATGCATCTTTATACATATATTTTATGGCTCATTTAAAGGTATTGATGAAAATGTGTACTGTTCTTCTGATGAAAGAGGTGATAAGGCCTCTGTGGGTTGCTCATTTTGTACTGTTTTAATGTTTTGAAAAAGGTCACCTGTGGATGTGCAGCAGGCGTGGCTGCTGCTTTTAGAGCTCCAGTTGGTGGTGTTTTGTTTGCACTGGAAGAAGTAACGTCATGGTAATTTCTGTTCTCTCATTGTTGTAAGCAAATCCTTTTATTTGATTATTTGTTGCATCTTCTTCAGATGTTAGTGTTAAATTCTGGATATATTTCTTTTTAAATTGTTCATTTGAATCCTCTAATATTCAGCCAAGGGCACCATTTAAAGAAATATTAATGGTCTGACAAGTCAGCATGTAGGGTAAATTTTCCACTCAAATCCATGGGTGGCATGAAAGCAGCTCATCTATTCTATAGGAAAGAAGAAATATTGAGTGAAACATATATATGTTAATTTGCATCTATTTCTTGTGCTTCAGTGCTTGTATAGTTAGAGGTTACTCTTGGTTTTATTCTGAACACTCCAAATCATGTACAAGTAGATATAAAAGCATAAGTTATTCAGAAAATTTAATGATGCATGGCAAATTGGCAACTTTTTTCTACCATTTGAAGTTTATATCAGCTGAGTGCAATTGCTGCCTGAATTCTATGGTTTCCGTAGGTGGAGGAGTCAGCTTATGTGGCGTGTGTTCTTTACATCTGCCATTGTGGGTGTGGTTGTACGTACAGCAATGGCATGGTGTAAGAGTGGAAAGTGCGGACATTTTGGTTCTGGAGGTTTCATTATATGGGACATCTCAGGGTGATGATCTTAAACCTTTACTTGATCATGTCAATTCCTTTCTGATCTTTGTGTTAACATTTATTGCAAGTCGTTGCTAGCATATTAACCAAGATTGTTTTTAGTGGTCAAGAAGATTACTCATTTCAGGAGTTATTGCCAATGGCAGTTATTGGTGTTATCGGGGGTCTTCTTGGTATGTGTGAATATGCAAGTAATTGAAGGTTATTCCTGCAGTTTTGCTCTTGGTGATATAACTTGCCTGGATGTTTACTTTGCAGGAGCACTTTTTAATCAACTTACTGTGTACATAGCCTACTGGCGTCGGAGTTATTTGCACAAGAGAGGGAACCGTGTCAAAGTGAGTTCCTGCAGTGATAATGGTCATGCTTTGGCCGTCTTGATCTATTAATTGACCTTTTTCTTTTAATGATGCAGGTGATTGAAGTGTGTATGGTCTCTGTGATAACCTCGCTTATTTCATTTGGATTACCACTTTTTAGAAAATGCACCCCTTGCCCTGAAACAGATGCTAATTCTGGTTTTGAATGTCCCCGCCGCCCAGGGATGTACGGGAACTATGTCAATGTAAGATCTCCTCTGCTGTTCCTGTCTGTCAAAGTGAATCAATTGTGAACACTGCAATTTCAATTGCTATGAATTTCAATTGTGACTTGCAAGTGTGCTTGTTGGATTCTCCACTTGATGAGCACAACCTTTGCCAGTATTTCTTCATGGTTGCTTATTTGGTATAGTGCATTTAGTTGATATGAAATTGGGGTTGGTATATGGCCAAATACTTATTTTATAATACTACACACAAAAAAAAAAAAAAAAAAAACATTTCATATGTAGATTTATCACCTTCTGCAACCTAAAATGTCAAATCACACATGTATAAAATTCACTATTTACTGCTGTCACCAACTGCAACAATACACCGTTGTATTGCTAACTGTCCTTAAAATCCCCTCATCACAGACCAAATGGAAATATATCTGTAATGCTGAAGTGTTAGAATATTTGTTGAGATAGGGAGAACTGGAATTATTATTTGATCCAATCTTCATTTTAGCATTATGCCAGAAATAACAAAATATTACTTTAAATAAAAAAATTTGTTATCTCCGATATTTATTCCTACAAAATAAAATAGCTGTTATTTCAAAGAATTCACAATTCTACACTCTATCCTTGGACGTGCCTGGGGAGGAATGGAAAAATTTCTACTGAAATTCATTAAATTCAAGAAGATATAAAGCCATCATGCCCAATCGTTCTCTTTGAATGCTCATATGATTGTAACTTTTAATTCATAATTAATGGTATAAACATCACCTTATTGAAGGCACAAACTCTGGGGATCAAAACATTTAAGTCTACTAAGTCTTAAGAGAAGAATCAAAGCATAATAACATAGAATGTGTTTATTCATTGAATATATCAAATTTCAGTATGTACTATTTTCCTGTAACATTATTTTTGCAGACCTGGATTTTGTTATGCAACCTCCATCTGCAATTTGCAGCATGTAACTCCTTTGTTCCCATTTTTGTTCGAGTTCTTTATGTATTTCTTATATGACAGAAGTTTTTTACAATAATAAAAAAAACAAAAATTGTCAGTGTTTTCCTTCCAAAGGATGTATAGCAAAACACTTTCATGGTTAAACTAAAAGGTGGAAGGAGCTTAAGAATTACATTTTTTCTTGAGATAAAATGAAACCTTTTATAGGATTATTATTATAAGAGGGAAACACTATCTCCCAATTAACTTTTCTGTTTCTGCAAATTATATATGCAAACACCAACTTTGTTAATCAGACTTTTGAAGATATGTAATATTCAGAGGTAGATTCCACGAGTCCTAATTTTTTTCTAATCTGTTACGTCTAAATGTTAATATCTTAATCTAAATCTTGTAAGATACTCCTTATCCATTGAGTAAATGCTAATACCTTGATCCATAAATTTTATTTGTAATCTTTGCTCAGTCGTATAATCATATCTTCTTTTTCCCTTTGAAATATCTTTGCTAATTATGCTTTCTCTTTTATGTTGTTACAGTTTTATTGTGGTGACAAGGAATACAACGACCTTGCAACTATATTCTTCAACACTCAGGTCAATTGAAATTTGATGAAGTTTATTTTTCCTATGGTGGCTGTAATGTGATCTCTGCTGACGCACTCAGTATATGCTTGCAGGATGATGCCATCAGAAATTTGTTTAGTGCTAAAACGATTCATGAATTTAGTGCTCAGAGCCTGCTCACATTTTTGGTATTTTATTACTTCTTCACTTGTTTACCATGAGTGCAGATATGGTGTTCCTTTGCATCATGCATGATAGTAACTCTGTATATTGATTTTAACGCATGGATGCAAATATACCTTTTTGTTGTCCTTGTTCAGGTTATGTTTTACTCATTAGCAGTTGTCACTTTTGGCACTGCTGTTCCAGCTGGTCAATTTGTTCCTGGGATAATGATTGGATCAACTTATGGGCGTCTTGTTGGCATGTTTGTCGTCAGCTTTTACCAGAAGCTGAATATTGAAGAAGGAACGTGAGTTCCCCTTTTTCATTTTTTTTTTTTCATATTGATCAGTTGTTTCCATATCCTTCAAAACTGGAGTGATTGAAGCTAGCTTTAAATGCAACAATGTTGGGAACAAGATTTATTGTTCACTTGGAAACTAGGTTAGCATAATTGAAAATGTATTACTGGACCAAATATTAAAGGTATTTCTTTTTTAGCTATTACAGCAGGGCCGTGAATATTTACACCTTTATTTATTGAGTTATAAAGAAATGCTTGAATATTACAAGTTGGCTGAACCCCAGTTATCTGTTGGTTCGCTAATCCTATGTCCTTAATCACATACACTTTTTTGCTTCGATATAAAAGAGTATAAAGATGTTATTACTGTTATCAGAGTTACTTAAATTTTAAAGTGTCATGGTAGCTATGAAGTTGGACAAGTCAGTACAAGGGATACACCTATTATATTTCCATTATCCTGTTCTCAAATCTGAGAAATTTGTATATCTGCTGGAATTTTAGGTATGCACTTTTAGGGGCTGCATCTTTTCTCGGTGGCTCAATGCGAATGACCGTTTCCCTTTGTGTAATTATGGTTGAGATCTCGAATAACTTGAAGTTTCTACCGCTCATCATGCTGGTTCTTCTTATATCGAAGGTATGATCCTCCCAAAACCTATTGAGAAAATCTGGCCTTTTTAGTGTACCACTTAAATCATTCCACATCCTCAGAGGAAGTGAAAACTGTCCTCTACTTTGAACAACTATGTTGTTCATTTTCAATAACTTTCTTATTTATTTTCCACATTTATCATTCTCCCTTCCCCCCTCTCTCCTGCATTTACATTAACATATCATAGGAGTCCTATAAATTTTAAATTCTTCACTATAGTTCACATGTTTGCTAAAGAGATAAAGCAAAGGCATCCAGTGTGTAGAAGTCATAGTCAGAATCTCTATTCCTTTTCGTCGGTTTTTGCCATGTTTAACTTTGACAGAGTTGTTGGCAGGCTGTTGGTGATGTTTTCAATGAAGGCCTGTATGAAGAGCAGGCTCGACTAAAGGGCATTCCTTTACTGGAATCAAGACCAAAATACCAGATGCGGAATATGACGGCAAAGGAAGCGAGTGGAAATCAACAGGTTGGTGCTATTTCCAAGTTGCTTAAGTTTAATGCCCTTCACCTTTGATTGTCCAATTATGCACAAACCTTGTTTCCTTTTCCTCTTTGTTAATGGAGATTAAAAGATCAAGATCTCAGTACTCTTTCTTGTAATTATCTTTTTTGGGATATTGCATTCTTCATTTCTGATCTTTTGTTATCATTGTTGATACATAAAGGAATTAAGCCTTTGTGTAGGTCATGTATAGATCTTTTTTGGGAAGTGCCCATATTGTATTGTTCCAGAAACTTTATTGGAAAAGGAAAATCATACAGTTGAGTTCTGATAAATATGATTTTTGAAACTCGCTATGGATCTGAACATTGTCTGAATGGGTAAGTAAGAAGACTAATTTGTGTAACTATAATGTTGACATTGTCCAACTCAAATTTTCCTTTATTTCTTCGTACATTGTTACTCTTTCATTGCCTTAAAGGTGTCCAATTCACTGAATTTTCTTCCTATATTGTAGGTCGTCTATTTCCCTCGTGTTGTGAAGGTTGCGGATGTACTTTCGATTTTGAGGAGCAACAATCACAATGGTTTTCCAGTAAGTTAGTGCATAGTGTTGCTATGTTGCTCTAGTTCTTAACCTGTTGGAGCTCTGTTCAAGATTTTCTCCTTACTTTCCTTGCAGGTCATTGATCACACTAGAAATGGAGAAACACTTGTTATTGGCGTCATATTGAGAAGGTGGGCTTTTAACTTAGTTTTTGACTTTCTAATTATGTTACGACGTTGTTAATATATGTGGAACCATTACGTTGATGTCTTTTGTTTTTTTGTGATTGGCAATTTAATCAGTTGGTTAGAATTAAATTCCTTTGTTTCATTCTTGCAGTCATTTGCTAGTGCTTTTACAGTCCAAGGTAGATTTTCAACATAGTCCATTGCCCTTTAGCTCAACAGACGGGCCTGTGCCAATCAGGTAAAGGAAATTTTTTTAGCCTGCTTATTTTATTTAGATACACAGAGAAAACATTGGGTGTAACTCATTCATATTGCAGGCACAATCTCACAGAATTCGTCAAACCTGTTTCTAGTAAAGGAATTTCTATAGATGACATTCATCTAACCCCTGATGATCTAGAAATGTACATTGACCTTGTTCCATTTCTGAATCCTTCTCCTTATGTTGTTCCTGAAGATATGTCGTTAACAAAGGTGACAAATTTAGCTCGTTATTTTATCGTTGTCTGGTAATTAACATTGGAGTTCAAATAATTACTTACAGTGTATGACTTGATGATGATTCAGGTATATAATCTATTCCGGCAATTAGGTTTAAGACATATACTTGTTGTTCCACGTGCTTCTCGTGTTATTGGAATGATTACGAGAAAGGATTTATTAATCGAGGTACTTAGTTACACAATTCTCTCTTACTCGGTTGTCTCCGATAATGCACTGTGCTGATTAGAAACACATGGTCTCTTCTTTGCAGGATTATGAAGATTCAACGGGTGTAGAGCTTCAATCCACTAGTGTAAGGTCTCTATCCTGCTTTACTCATATTGCTCAGTTTTGCAGCATCTTGAGAATAATTAATTAATAATTCGATGCTGGTTATTTACTGATATGAACTAAAGTATATAATTTTAACTTGATCAGGAGTTATTTTGAGATTTATCATACTGCTACATCCCTATTCTCAGTTCTCGCTTTATGTGAAAGTATGGAATGTGCTGTGTGTAATACTTTTAGTTGGTTTTTTCTCTTCCTATTAGAACTTAACAATATCCATTATACTTATCTGATGATGGATATCAGATGATACTATTGAATCTCAATAAGTAACTTTCCCTTATGGTTGTGCAGGGATCATCGAGGTGATAGACGACTTTCAAGGAGGAAAGACGCTGAACAACCGCTACTTGATGGTCTTCTAGTTTAATTCCCTCACGTTGATTTCATTTGAAGACGAGGTTTATTTGGCTTCCTCCATTCTTTCATCAAGAGTTCCACTTCTTATTATCATGAGTTCGTGCTAGGATATAGGAATTGTGTGCAGTGTGCTATTCTTTTTCCTCTCTTCTGAGGAAAATACAGAATAAGTGTTAAGAAAAATAGAAAGAGAAGATGAGGGATGTATGTTAAATGTTTAAGGGCCAACTGTAACATACTATTATCACAGAATTAGCTTAGGTCTTTGTATATTAAGATAGCAAAGTGTTACTAGTGATATTCTCCCTCTTTTCTTTGAAAAAAAAAATGCAAGTTCGATTCCAAATGACAATGTTCTAAAAGGTGCTAAGTGGCACATGTTAGAAACTTAAATTTTAGTAGACAATAGAATCGAAGAATAGCTCATTCTAGACAGATGCTGACATGTATATAAATCATAATGTCACTTCCTCTAGGAAAGAAAAAACGTCTGAAAATAAATGCATGCATTTATAAAAGATGGGGTCTTTGTTTTTTTCATTTTCACTTTTTGAGCAATTTTTTGGTGACAATATCATCAGGTGACTTGTACACTTATCATTTAAAGGGTAAAATCGTCTTTTATATTATGTATTTAACAAAATAAAAAATGTTCTTTTTAATATGTGGTTTAAATTAACGGGAGAGGGAGGATTTGGTGCCACTAATCAAATTGTTGGAACAAAAAATGCAATAACTAAAAAATAATCATTTATAGTTATTAATTACAATTAATGAAAGAATATAAAATTTGTGGCTGGGCTGATTCGAGCTAAGTTGCGTCACCTGGAAGGAGGGAATTAGCGCCACCCTAAAATTATAGTTTTTGAAAAATTAAATGAAAAAAAAAGAAATTAAATTAAATTAAATGATGGACAATAAATTAAATTACGTAAGAAAAGAAAAAAAATAAAAGAAAGATTTATTTAAATTACGTAAGAAAAGTAAAAAATAAAAGAGATTAGGTAAGAAAAGAATATTGTAAGAAAAGAATATAGTCCGTAAGAAAATATTTAACAATATCGCTAAGAAAAGATTTAACATATACGTATATTGCCACATCAGCAGATCTGGCTAGAAACCAAACGTTTGGTTCCTTATCATAACTAATGAAATTATAACTAATGAAATTAAATAATTTTTTCGAATATGTATTTTGAAATAAACAATTAATTCTTTTTTGGATATTCGGCTTTTCAATTTATTTTTTGTTTTAGCTCAAAAAAATATTTGAGGATTATTCTAAACTTTAACAATCAAAATGATACTAAAAACAAATGATGGTAAGGTTAAATAATACAACATCTTTTATATATATAAATAAATAGTAAGTCTTCTATGCATCAGGTGCATGCACTCGGGTCAGGTCGGATCGAACCTAGATCCGTGTTTTTTTTATAAATAAATAGTAAGTCTTCTATGCATCAGGTGCATGCACTCGGGTCAGGTCGGATCGAACCTAGATCCGTGTTTTTTTTTTTTGTCTCAATCTTTATGTTATGTTAATCATAGCTTTATGTCCAGATATCATAACTTTAGTGTAATATTTTAACTTTAAAAAAAAACGCTAACTTTTATATTATGTTAGTCATACATTTATGTTATATTAGTCATACAACTTTATGTACACATATCATACTTTTATATAATACTTTAACTCTAAAAAAAACCCCTAATTTTGGCACAATTTGTACATGTTTACCTTCATATGAAATTACTCGTACCTTTATGTTTATCTTCATGTGAAAGATATTAATAGTTGTTAAATATATGTTAAGGTATATCTAAAAACTCTAAAGGTATGACTAACATAACATAAAAGTAGGATTAACATAATATAAATATATGACTAACATAATATAAAAGTACATCACCTGAGAGCGAATTTTGGTGGGATTGGGCGCACCCACTTGGGTGCGTGGGGACGCGTAAAAACGCATGGGTGACGCATGGAGACACATTGAGGTGGTCTAGGATGGGTCGGGTTGAGTTCTATGATCCATGCATCAGGTGCATAAAAGTTTTTGTGATAAATAAATGACCACGAGAGACAATTGACATGCGTACAATTTTCTCATTTTATAATAATAATAATTATTCAACCCTACCATCATTTTTTTTTTGAGTTTGATTTTTATTACTGTAGGCTAGAATAATCCTCAAATATATATTCTCAAATAAATTTCATAGTTTATTTTAAAATACATATTTGAATTTTTTTTTTAAAATGCAATAGTTATTAATTTGAGATTAATGACCTAAAATTTAATTTTAATAAGAAACATTACTAAATATATGAGAATGTTCACTTGATTTATTAAAATAACATATGTTAGACTTCAATAATATATATATATATATATATTATATTTGAAATTAAGAATTTAAATAAAAATATAAGAAAACAACTAAAATGATTTTTTTTAATTACTATATTAAAGAATGACCACTGGGGTGTGTCACCTGGTACGCCTACAACTTTCTGATATTAAATTAATATTTTAAAAATAAAATCTACAATAAAAAAAAAATCAATATAATTAATTAATGACTTCAAATTACATACATTAGTAAATAATATAAGAATGTTGACTACATTTATTAAAATAACATAGGAGGCACAACCTAAATAATAGAAATGATTTACATATTATAAATGTGTTTAATTAAAAAGATTAAGAGAAAAAAATATAAATAAATAAAACATAAAGAAAAAAATTAAAATAAAGGTAGACTAATTAAAAATGATTGTTCAAAGTCTTAAAAATTATTAATTAATAAAATTGAATAAATTTTTTAATATGTTCTTTAATAAACTATGAAAGTTATTTGGGAAATTTGGCTTTCATTTTTATTTTATCATTTAACTGAAAAGGAAGTTAAGGGTTATTCTAGAGTTAAACAATAAAAATTAAACAAAAAATTTAGTTATTTTCTTTAAGTTAACGAAAATCAAAGTTTGAGGATTGTTCTTGAGTTTATCAATAAAATTAAACTAAAAAGGGGTTGAATAGTATAATATCTTTTATACAAATAAAGAAATGATCATTGGGAACACTTGACAAGCCTATAATGTTCTCATCTTAAATTTTTGACAAATCTATAATTACTAAACGTTTAAAAATGTAATAACTAATAATATAATAATCAATGACTTCAAAGTTTATGTTGATAAGAATCATTACTAAATAATATAAGAATATTAATTAAATTTATTTAAAGTAGCATATTAATTAGATTTATTTAAAGTAACATATGCTAGATTTCAATAAACCAAATGATTTACATATTTGAATTTTGTTTAATTTAAAATATTCAGAGAAAAAATATAAATAAATAAAAAAGAAAAAAAATAAAAAAAATATTTTTAATATATAATGTCACGCCCCATTTTCACACTTAAAATATCAGAGTTTTCTTTGTGGGCGTGCAGGAAGAAGGAGAAAAGAGACGTACGTTAAAGGTTTCAGATATACCAGACAAATAAATGATTTTAAACATCTAAAACAGAAATCTTGGAATATCGTTAAATATACAATTTTTACATGTTTAAAACCTTCGGCACAAAGTCGGGAGAAAATATAACAGCGAAAAATTCATCAGGATCCATAACATAGAAAAAGAACAGTTTATCTTTTACAAACGTGATATATTAAAAACATCGCTTCAACGTTAAGTTTTGAAAGCAAAAAGAGAAATCTTGATATGACACTCTTCTCTATACAAATCTTGATTTTCTTCATCTCCTGTAGTGTGAATACAAATAGGGGTGAGTACGTTTGAATACACTCGTGGAAGTAATTTCATATTTCAAGTTCATTAAGCAATTAAGTCGTTCTAACATTTACAAATACAACAATTAGACACAACACATAAAATGCATTGCACATAACTTAAGAGCACACAGTTCTAAATAACACACAACTTTAAATAGGTGCGGGAGCAACCCGTCTTATCCTATAATTGGACACACAGTCCCTGACTTATTATTTACGGAATCTAGTTACCCCGTAATATGAACGTAGACCTTTGTCTCCTCACATGAATGTGGACTTTCGTCCATTCACATCATACTCATAAATTATTCATGAACACATTAAACATAGCACATAAACATAGCACGTAGATTTCAACAATTCATTTATCAAATACGGAAAACAATAAAACATATAGAGATTAGAAGTTACCCCCACCTTATTCGGTGGTAACCTCGTGAAATGTCAAAGTATCAAGTTTTAAGAGTGTTGATCCGATTGAGAGCCTACACATGTAAAGAGGTTCCTTAGATGCTTTATTACGAGAATTAGCATAAATAATTACAAAATTTTCTCTTTCGAAGAACGATAGGAAAAACAAAAGCTTTAGAGATCAAGGATAAAGAAACGAGTGTGAAAGGTTAAACATGTGATCTTAAGATCAAAAGGAAAGGATTAGGGTTTGCACGGAAGAAGAACGGGATTAATCGGAGTTAAAACGAGCTCAAACGGAGTATTTTAAGGTATAGGGGCGTTTTCGTAATTTTCAAAAAAGAGTTGACTTTGACCAAGACGCCCAACTCCTGGCCGACGACATCCCGTCGCCGGCAACACAATGTACACACACGACATGGACTGACACACATACACGTACACCGGCATGCACACAAAACCCCAGCGTCGGTATCCGGCACGCCCGTCGACTCTCGTCGCGCGCACAGTGCGCGCAACACCCATCCCGACATGCGCACCACGCGCCCAGTGACTCCCGTTGAGCGTGCCCAGCGCCCAGAACTAGCAGCAGCTACTAGCAACGGCGGCGCCGCCCCTCACGACTCGCCAATGCCACTAGCGCCGGCCACCACCACCACAGCGGCTGCACAGCGCCGCCACCAACAGCAGCTCACACACACACCATGCATGCGCGCACACACACAACATGCACGCACATACACACACCTACACAGCTTCGGTGCTGCCGCCCGTGGTGCCGCCACCCCCACCACACAACACACACACCCATGGGAGGTCCGGCCATTGTTCCGGTGAGGGGGAGAGAGAGAGAGAACAGTGGAGAGAGAAAGGAAGAGAGGAGAGGGAAAAATTAGGGTTTTCCGACATTTCACCGGCCGTTTTCCGGCTAAAGAGATGTCGAAAAGAAAAACTGAGACCTGATCTAGAACGGACTCGATGAAACCTATAAGTTGTGCGAAAATCAACCGAAACCGAGAAAAAGTTTCCGGCGCCGACGCCGGCTGCCGGAAAACATAGGAGAGAAGAGAGAGAAAATTCTTACTTTTTCGATTTCACGTTCGAATAATTACTTTTTTATGATTCATTTCGTATTATTTATACTCTTTTTCGAAATATCGTACTATTCATCAAAAATATCTCGTTTTCGATTCTTCGTATTCGTCGTATTCTTCGTGATTTGAGCTACGGGGTCTCCGATTGACCTCAAATTCATTTCTATCTTCTCGTTTTCGATTATGAACCTTATGATAAAATTATAACTTATGCTTTTCGATTAATTAAACATGCATTTTATCGTTTTTCTGAAACACACATAATTAAATCAAACAATTAGAGGTTTAATTATTTAATTAGCAAAGTATGCGTCATTTTGTCCTAGGCGCTCTTATAAAGTAATAAATACTATGGACACATGGGAAGTCTACAATATTCTCATATTAAATGCATTATTTTACAAATAAAATCTACAATAAATAAAAATTTAAAAATAAAATAGCTATTAATATGGATAATTAATGATTCCAAATTTAGTGGTTATAACATATATTACTAAATGACATAAGGATGCTGGCCAGAGTTCTAATCTAACATATTCTTAGGTTAAATAAGAGAAATTATTTAAATATTAGAAATTTGTTTAAAAAATAAAAACATTAGAGATAAAATATAAATTAATAAAACAAAAAAAAAACTAAAATAAAGTTTGGCAAATTAAAAATGATTGTTCAAACTTTTAAAACTTATTAAGTAGGGAAAGTGAATAATATTTTTGAATATGTATTTTAAAATGAACTATGAAATTTATTTCGGAAATGACATATTTTTTTTTTCATTTAAGTGAAAACAAAGTTATGGGTTATTCTAGAGTTTGATAATAAAAAATAAACTAAAAAAAATGATGGAAGAATTGATTAATATAATATTTATTGTATAAATAAAAGAATGGCCTCTAGAAACATTTGGTAAACTTACAATTTTCTCATATTAAATTTATTTTTTGCAAAACAAGTCTATAATAAATAAAATTTAAAAAATACAACAACTATTACTATGACAATTAATAACTTCAAATTATTTAATGTATGGATGTTAACTAGATTTATTAAGGTAACATATGCTAAACTTCAATAAATGAAATTATGTACATATTTGAAATTTATTTAATTTAAAACATTTAGAAAAAAAATATAAATAAATAAAAAAGATAATAACTAAATTAGTTTTTTTATATATAAATGATTGACCGCCATAGACAGTTGACAACCCTACAACTTTCTTATACTAAATTTACTTTTTACAAAAAAAAAAAAGTATAATAAATAAAATTTAAAAAATAGAATAGCTATGTAGACTTTAAAGTTAATGTTGATAAGAAATATTGCCAAGTAATATAAGAATGTTAACTAGATTCATTAAAATAACATATGCTAGACTTTAATAAGAGAAATTACTTACAAATTTGAAATTTGTTTGACTAAAAAATTATAAATAAATCAAAAATATAAATTTTTTTAGCTCAATAAAAATGATTGTTCAAACTTTTTAAACGTATTAATAAATAAAATTGAATGATTCTTTTCGAACATGCATTTTGAAATAAATTATGAAATATTTATGAAATTTGAATTTCATTTTGTTTTTTCTTTAATAATTGAAAAGAAAGTTTAGAGGTTATTCTACACTTTAACAATACAAATCAAACTAAAATGATTATGATAGAATTGAATAATATAATATCTTTTATATATTTAAATGAAAGTCCACTAGGGAAATTTGGCAAAGTCTACAACCTTTTCATATTCAATTTCTATTTCACAAATAAAATCTACAATAAATAAAATTTATAAATATAATAGTTATTAATATGATAATTAATGACATTAGATTTAATACTGATAATGTAACACTCCATTTCTTTTTAAAGGTAATTTTCACTAAGGTCCTACTTACGCACAAAATTCACATTTTTAAGAATAAATAAAAGTAAATAAAATCAATAATATTTATGAATTACACGTATTTAAAATTTATGAAATAAAACTCTTTAAATAAATTTCTTCTGCAATCTTTGAATATCGACTACCAGCATCCACCGCTCGTGCACCCCGCCCTAAACTCTTCGCACTGCAAACATTTTACATGGAGGGGTGAGTGTTTGAAATACACTCAGTGGAAAAGCCTGGGGCAACAATAACTAAATTCAAATAAATAAATAACAGAAAGCAAACACATAAAACCATCACTTCACAGTTGCAATTTTATAGGTGCGGGATTTAGCACGACTTATCATAAACACAGATACATATAACCATAGCAATCAAACATAGCACGTAGTTGCGAGAATTACCCCGAATTATCATTTGTCTCGGGGCTTAAACCGGGTAAATCTCGGGGCTTAAACCCGGTATATCTCGGGGTTTTAACCCGGTATATCTCGGGACTTAAACCCGATGAATCTCAAGGCTTAAACTCGGTGCACAATCATTCACATAAATTTCAATCATACAAATCAATAAATGAGCATTTACAGTCATCATGTAGTTTCATTCTCTTAATAACGTAACCAATAATCTTGATAAGTCATCAATTACGTTCATATTCAATAGCACATACCAGACATTATGCATGTTAAGAGCACAAAATTCATAAGAACATAATTTAAAGGAATTATCCCACCTTAAAAAATGTCTGAGCATCTATTTATAAGTTGTCAAACAAGCCTATATAGTTCATATTTCCTTTACTGGTTGTCTCATTGCTTTACATTAATTAAGTTGTCTCCTGAAATCTTAAAAACTATTGATCTGTGATATATATTGTATCATCAACCTTTGCATAAAAGATAGCATAATTTTTAGAACTTATTATTTTTTTTAAATTCATAATCAATGATACTATATAGTTTGTGATAATAATAAATTAAGTTTTTCATTTTCCAATGCATATGTCTTTAGCTATTTAACATCTTGATATATAATTATTTACATTCATATCTTCTAAAAACATGTAGGTTAAGATGGTTATTTCATGTAGGGCTAATAGCCTATTAACTTGATCACAACGATATCATTTTATATCAAAACCCATTTCCTTAACAAACATATTTTCTGTATTTTATGTGACTTTAACATAGATATCTAACTAATATAATTTTTATTTATTGAGAACATAATTGAACAACCCTACAATTTTATATTTCATTTCAAATTCTAACTATTAAAATTCAACATACGAAAGAATAAAAGCAATTGGTTCAAATTGTAGCGCCTAGGACAAAAACGACGCATAATTGATTAATTAAATAATTAAGCCCATAATTGTTTGATTTAATTATGTGCGTTTCAGAAAAATGATAAAATGCATGTTTAATTAATCGGTGGTATAATTTAATCGAAAAACATAGGTTATAATTTTATCATAAGGTTCGTAATCAAAAAAACGAGAAGATAGAAATGAATTTGAGGTCAATCGGAGACTCGTAGCTCAAATCACGAAGAATACGACTAATATGAAGAATCGGAAATGAGATAATTTCGATGAATAGTAAAATGTAAGATATTTTCATGAATAGTAAGATATTTTCATGAATAGTAAAAAGATAAGATATTCTCGATGAATGGTACGATTTTTAGAAAAAGAGTATAAATAATACGAAACGAATCGTAAAAAGTAATTATTCGAACGAGGAATCGAAAATTTAAGAATTTTCTCTCTTTTCTCTCTCTTCGCTCTTCTCTGTTTTCCGGCAGCCGCCGCCGCGCCGCCGCCAATACCGGAAACTTTTTCTCGGTTTCGGCCGATTTTCACATAGTTTGTAGGTTTCGCCGAGCCGATTCTAGAACAAGTCTCGATTTTTCATTCCGACATCTCTTTTGCCGGAAAACGACCGGTCAATCGTCGAAAAACCCTAATCTTCTCCCTCCTCTCTTTCTTTCTCTCTCCTCTGTTCTCTCTCTCCCTCACTGGAATAGTGGTCGGACCTCCCCTAGGTGTGTGTGTGTCGTGTGGTGGGGATGGCGCCGCCGCCGGGGCTATGCAGATGTGCATGTGTAGGTTGTGCATGGTGTGTGTGTGTGGTTGCTGCTGTAGGTGGCGGCACTGTGCAGCGCCGTCGTGATGGTGGTGGTGGTCGGCGCTAGTGGTGGCTGCTGCTGGTTTGTGCACGATGGGGCGCTGGGGCATGCATGATGGGATGCTGGGGCGTGTCGGGAGCGAACACGCGTGCACGGTGCGCGGGCCGGGAGAGAACGCGCGCGCTGACGAGCGTCGGGGGAGGTGCGCGCACGAGCGAGTGACGAGGGCGTTGTGCGCGCGACGTCGGGTCTATTGTGCACGCTATGTGCATGCCATTGTGTGTGTGCATATCGAATCACCGTCGACGTGATGTCGTCGGCCAGGAGTCAGGAATCCCGGTCAAAGTCAACTCTTTTCTGAAAATTACGAAAACGCCCCTATGCCTTAAAACGCTCCGTTTGAGCTCGTTTTAACTCCGTTTAATCCTGTTCTTCTTCCATTCAAACTCTAATCCCTTCCTTTTCATCTTAAGACCAGATGTTTAACCTTCCACACTCGTTTCTTCATCCTTGATCTCTAAAGCTTTCATTTCGTTTTGTTTCGTTTTCCCTATCGCTTCTTTTTCGAGAGAATTTTTATAATTAATATATACGTAATTAACGTGTTATGGATCTAAGAAACCTTTATACATGTGTAGGCTTACAATCGGATCAACACTCTTAAAACTCGATATTTTTTACATTTCAGGAGGTTACCACCGAACAAGGTGGGGTAATGTCTAAATCTCTATGTGTTTGTTGTTTTTCCTATTTGATATATGAATTGTTGAATCCTATATGCCGTGATTATATGCTGTTAATGATGTGTCATACTATTATACTGTGAAAGGACTAAGGTCCACATTCATCCTCGGAGGGACTTATGGTCCGTAAAAAAATGTCTCTTTCTCTTCTACTATCATAGGTTTAGTGGTCCTGAAAATGCACCAACGTATATAAGACTGTTTTGTAGGGTAAGACGGGAAATACCCGCACCTGAGGTTAAGTTACGAATTATGTGTTGTGCATTCTACGTGTTGTGTCTAATTGCCGAACTTATGTATATTTGAATTGTTTAACTGTCATAACATGTTAAGATATGAAGTTTATCCCCACGAGTGTATTCAACGCACTCACCCCCATCTGTAATCGCATTATAGGAGATGATGAGAGTCAAGACGGATAGAGAGGATGGTGCCGTATCATGCTTTCTAAAACCTATATTGAAACAATGTTTTATTTAATTTCACGTTTTGTAAAATTTATATCGTATTTTTCTGTTGATAAATCCTGTAAAAGTATATTTCCGCTGCTTAAGATTTCAAACCCTTTGAATCGGTTGTATCTGATGTTTCACATATGTACAACTTTTTATCGTCTTGTATCTCTTTCTATTTTATATCATGAATGTTTATTTCCCTTTCTTCTTGCACGCCCACTAAGAAAACTCTGATATTTTAAGAATGAAAATGGGGCGTGACACAAATCCTATTTAAGTTGTTAATTTATTTATCTTTAATTAGTCAATAAACATCTTAAAATTTCTTCAAAATTTAGAAATATTTTTCTGTAATGCAACTTATGTATAATGATTAACCTAATCATTTAATAAATGTTAATTTCCTTCATTACATAAATATATAAGGGAAAAAAATGTATGTGGCTATTTATAAATAATTCCCATCCTTCTGTATAGTTCTAAAACCTAACTTTTATTAAACTAAAATTAATAAGCTAAAAAAAAAAAAAAGACTCATCATCATTGAAGGGACACACGTTCTCTTCCCCTTTAATATTATTGTGTCATCATCACATTGAAATGTTATCAAACTACTAATTCTTCCACTTTCTTTTGTTTTAAAAAAACAAATAAAATGAATACATTAATTAAAGTTATCATTTAATTATCATTTGTTATCATTTAATTGAAGTTTTTTTAGAGTCACTGTAGACTTTAATAAAAAAAAAAATCAAAGTAAAAAGAAGGTGGTAGGCTTGGTATAATAGCACAAGAATATATACTTTTTTCAAAAATAATTAAAAAATAATTTATATTCCTTTACAATGCAACACATGTTTCAAAAATTGAATGATATGTTAATCACACTTAGGGATGGATAGGCCAGACTAAGCTGTGCTTTCTTGTGATTGGTCTGCTCATAATTTTAAATATTAGACCTAAGTTATCCTATTATATATTTTTCTCGAGATTTCTATAGATTAAAACCTACAATAAATTTAAAAAATTACATTGAAAAACATGAAAAACAACCCTTACTAATGCAATGTAGGTTTATATATATATATATATATATATATATATATATATATAAAATAAACTATAGAGAGGTCGGTTGTTAGGCCCTTTGGGCTTTTTTTCAAGGTTTGAATCTTGTCTATACTCATAAAAAATGTCTAATAAAAGGTTTTGGTTTGGCTCATTTATTAAATAAACTGACTCGAGCTTAGACCACATTAGGTCGCGCCTTAGCCTTGTTGCCTAATCACACTATGTTATAGATAATGTTAAAAAGACAATACATATTGTACAAAACCATAAATTTATTTTTTAGGCCATAGTTAGATAATGTTTAATTTTCTTCTAATTTTATTATAATTAATTTTTTTTAATCTTGTGTATTACACGGATCTTAGGCTAATTTCAAATAAATTTTGCTGCATACCCTCTTAACCAAAAAATTAAACTATTCCATACATATATTCAACCATTTGCAGAATACAATTTTTGTTTGAGATAATTGCAAAATGTACTAGTTGTTTTTCAATTTGAAGTTGTTTGTGTTTTTTTTTTTTCCCCTTTTTGTGTGTACTGAATATATTAATGAACTAATTAAGACAAGCATGCATCCAATATATATCCTTGGTGCAACTCCTTGAATAAACCATCTTCCGATCCTACCTACATGGGCATTTTCCATGAATATAACTATTGCATTGAAAGATTAAAATGAGTACTATTAAATATGAAAACAAAGTTTTGTCTATTGATACATAGATTGTGGTTTCTAGCACCACCACGTACTCTACTTGTAATTCAAATCAAAGATGACATATTCACTAACGTACTCAATTAAAGTTGACCATTTCCATTTCATAATTATAATTTCTAATATCTTAAATAAGCTAAAAAAAAAAAAGAAACAAACTATTACATGAGGCAAGAATTTATAATCTATTTTAAATAAATTTAGCTACATAATTAAAATGTTCTATAATCAGCAAATTGCATAGTATATTATTATTTTTTAATTTGAAGTTGTAAATATATTGTTTTCCTTCTTTTTTTTTATACAAATGAAATCAATTTTGATTTTATTTGGATCAAAAAGTGAGGCTCTCATTTTTGCATATACTGAATCAAAATCACGTGGGAGCTATTGGAAACCCCAGATCTTGAAATAGCAGATACAACTTTTATATATATGTTATTGTTGAATTTTCCAAACATTATTATTTTTCCTTTTTCTTATTTTATTATCTAAATCAATTATGTTTGTTGGAGAAGATTTAGGAAAGATTTGTTTTTATCTAACCATTTTGATCTCACGTGTTTTTTTGAAGAAGAGTAAGTCTTTTGTGAGACCGTCTCACGAAATTCTAATGCATTGTGTGAGACGGGTCAACCCACAACCCACTTACCCACCACCCAAACCCTACAATTCACATGTTATTTGTGGGTGATGGGGCTCCATCTCACGAAAACTATCCATGAGACCGTTTTACATGAGTTTTTGTGTTTGAAGAAAGCTTAAACTTAGATCAACAACCATTCCTATTTTATAGAAAGTGGTATATCTTTTAGATGTTTACAACTAATCCTACATTGTAGGAGTTAGTTTCTTTTACATAAGATCTAAACGTGACTTCAGAAAAGAGAGATTCAAAGAGCAAAGGAGAGAGTGCGAAGTGGAGCATGGAACATGAAGTGAAGATTTGAAGAGAGAGAAGATTAAATCATGAAGAGTATGAAGATCATGGATGGCAAAGAACATGAAGCATAAAGTAAGTGGACTCATGGAGGAGTGCATGAGATCGTGGTGTCCATCCAAGGTCTATAAATAGATGAAGCCAGACTGAAGATCGGATGACTTGTGAGTAAGAAGAGTGAAATACAATCGAATCTCATTTTCAGTCTGTGCAGTGTTGCTTTGTGTGTTTGGTCACATAGTGAACATCTCTATTTGATTTCATAAAAGACTTAGAGTTTGCATACTCTAGTCTTCTTTTCTTAGATATAGTGTCTTTTGAGTGATCTGATAGAAATATTAGTTGGACGTATTGAGTATTTTCAAAGAGAGTCTTCCAAAGATCTCTTTGTGTCTTTGTACTGATTATACAAATCAATAAGATTTTTTGCCCTGTTGGCTCTCCACGAGTATTCATTATACTCGTGGTTAAAAATTTCTCTTCTTATTATATATTTTTCCGCTGCATGTTATCCGTAGTATTGTCCACATCATAAACAACATTATAAACAACATTACGACTTTGGTTTATTTACTCTTATTTGTTTTATATAGAAACGTCCACTACACACCTTCAATATATATATATATATATCTATATTTATATTAAAGTAGGAAAGTTGACAAAAATTACAAGATTATCACTTTCCCGCCTAAAAATGTCATGTCAATAAAAATAAAAAAATAATAAAATTGCAAATCTTCTTGATAAGCTATTATTTAATAATAATAAAAATATATCTTACTTGATAAGCTATTCTTTAATAAATAAATAAAAAGATTAATCTTACTCTAGAAGTTATTCTATAATCTATATAAAGTTAAGAGATGAAGAGAGAGTTACAATGATTTCTCAAATTTATGTAAAACTATAATCTATATAAAGTTAAGAGATGAAGAGAGAGTTACAATGATTTCTCAAATTTATGTAAAACTATAATCTATATAAAGTTAAGAGATGAAGAGAGAGTTACATTGATTTCTCAAATCTATGTAAAACTAAAAATGGAGAAAAATATAGTGATTTCTCAACAAAAGATAGATGCATAGAGAATGAAAAATAAAAAATAAGATATACAAAGAATGAAAAACAAAAAACAAGATATACAAAGAATGAAGAAAAAAAAAAATAGTAAATATAATTATTTCTCAAATCTATATAAAACAAAAAAAAAAAATACAAGATTTGCTAAACATTCAAAGATATAAAAATTCTTCCAAATCTTATTGTCTAAAGAAAAAAAGAACAATATAAAATTGTAATTATTGTGATTTCTCAAATCTATATAAAACTAAAAAAAATGAAAGAATACAAGATTTGCTAAACATTCAAAGGTACAACAAGTTCTTTCAAATCTTATTATCTCATATCTTCATCTAAGGAGATCCCACCAAATTGTCTTTGTACACTAAACATAAATTGAACAAATAATTTTGTGAGAGAGACATGAAGAAATGACGTAAGAAAATTATATATGATGATTCAAGTATGAGAATGAAATATACAAATTATAAAAAATATAAAAGGAAAGATTAATTATTATAATTGAATGAAATATTATTGTATATAATAATTTCAATTTGACGGAAATATAAATCAACAAATAAAATAAAAATGTTAAAAAATAAAATTAACAATTACAATTATTAAAGTTATATGATAATTCGTGCAACGCACATGAATAATATGAAAAATTATTTGTATATGGTACATGTTTTAAATTAAAATAATAAAAGATGTTATAAATGATCTGTTAGTTTATATAACTTCATTATATTATTACAAATTGTTAAATATTAACACAATAAATAATAAACCGCGCATCGTGCGGATGGACTGCTAGTATATATATATATATATATATATATATATATATATATATATATATATATATCACATTCATAGGGAGGGAAACTAGGCCAACGATCATCATTGCACGTTTTCAGATATAATTTAAATCTAAATTTAAAATCAACAATAAACTTTTAAAATTAATTTAAATATATATGTATTAATTTAAAAGAAATTAAAACAAAAAAATAAAAATTAAATCTGTTTATAATAAAAACATTGTGTAATTGATCATGTTAGTCCATTCATGATTTTGTTAAAAATTAGATTATATATGTGTGGTGGAGTGGATGTCACATAGATAATATGAAAATGATACATCACTTAAAATTAATCAAGCCAAATTAATCGATCACGGGTCAACCCAATTTAATCTAAACAAATGAAAAGAAATTAAGGAATAATAAATTATGATAACAATGCAGCAAAAATTCAAAGCAATAAATTAACTAAAGTTCTGTTCGCTCATATATTGGTACTAGGAAAATGGTGTTTGGTAAGAGGTTTTTCGGGCCCGGAATGGAGGATGAAGGCCCGGGAACTGAAGAAAGTGAACATGTGGATGGACGGTTCGCAATCTTGTCATGTGTCTATGGATTTGCCATTGCTGATTATGTTCCATGGTTGGAGATGTTTGATTTGGATGGACATAAAAAAATCATTACCAATGCCATCAATAATGTAAGAAAATATCAAGATTTGGAAGTTATAAAAAAGATGTAAAAGAGGATGTTCTTGATGTTTTGATTAACTTAAAAAGCCCAGAAAACAAGCCATTGTTGTCAACTCAAGAGATTGAAGTGCTGGTTATCGTAAGTATTTGAAATTTTCAAGTATTTTGTTAAAGTATGTGAGTTATATTTATTTTATAACATATAAATACATATATATAATACAAGAAATAATGTTAGCGGCAGTAGATAATCCATCAAATGCAACTGAGTGGACCATCGCGGAGATGATCAATCAACCAAACAATACTTGCTAAGGTGTATGAAGAAGAGACTAGTTCAAGAATCAGATTTGCCTAAACTAAATTATGTAAAAGCTTGTATAAAAGAGTCATTTAGGTTGCATCCTATATTACCTTTCAATGTCCCACATGTGGCTGGCTACTTCATCCCTAAAGGAAGCCATGTGTTATTGAGTCGTTCCGAGCTTGGACCGAACCCTATGGTTTGGGATGACCCTCTTAAATACAAACCCGAGCGCCACATTTTAGGCGAAGGCTCACAAGTTGTGCTCGTTGATCATGAAATGCGCATCTTGTCATTTAGCACTGGAAGACGAGGTTGTCCAGGTGTCGTGCTTGGTTCCACAATGTTGACAATCCTTTTAGCTAGACTTATTGAGGGTTTTACTTGGATTGATATTAGCTTGGATGAATCCGATCACGACTTAGCATTGGCTAAACCACTAATTGCTCATGCATTGCCTCGATTGGACTCAAAAATTTATCTTCAACTCATGAGGAATTCTAGTTGACATGTAATGCATGTCAATAATAAGTGTAATTTAAACAATCATCTAACTCATGAGGAATTCTAATCAGCATATAAGGCATGTCAATAATAAGTGTAATTTACACAATCATATAATTCTTCAATAATATATCATAGATATATACATATTATTGTTGGTCTCAAGCCGTATTTGAGATTTAGATGGAGGTTGTAAATAAACCTCTTTAAAATTCAACATTTTTGAACATTATGACCTTTGGACTTTCTTGTAGTAAACTATAAGAAAGTCGTTCTTATAGCACAACTTACATTACTCGAAAGTTATTGCTTTACAACTTGCAACATCGCTATTAGAACTCCCAATTGTTTGAAGTCTTAAGTTATGAAGTGGAAATATAATTGAAGAACTCTCTGAAATACCTTTTTCTCAAGGATGAATTTCGCAAGTAAGTTTGATGCTTATGTATGAGAATGTGTAAAGTACAATAAGCAAACATACACACAACAAACAAAAATATATATAAAAACTAAGATAAAATTAAAATTGAATAGTCTGTCTAATCCACTCCAATGAATGAACTTGCATAAAGCCCTCAGATAAGCTAAGAGGTTGGTCAAGTAGCCTTTTTGATGCATAAGATACGCGGCAGGAAAAATATTTTAAAAACCTACTAGGGATAGTCTTATTAGGTTATGTTATCCACAATAAATACTCTTATATTTATTATAGTAGTATATGGCCCGTATAATACACAGAATTAAAAAATAAATTAAATTTAGTAAAATAAAAAAATTAATTCTTTTTTATATGAGAAAATATATTTATGGTTTTATGTAATATACATCGCTTAATTTAACATTAAATATAATACACTTTGATTAATATATTATTTAATTATTGAAGTACATGTTACATTAATAAAAAAACATAAATAGTTTTTTTATTTATTATTTAGAAAATTTATATATTGTTATATCTATTATATTATTCAACCCTCAAGTTTTCTTTTCAATCAAATGATAAAAAAAAATGAAAGTTAAAATTTTCAAATAAATTTTATAGTTTATTTAACACATATATATTCGCAAAACTATTCTATTTTATTAATTAATATGTTTCAAAATTTTGAATAATTAATCATTTTTAATCAACTCACATTTGTTTTAGTTTTTTTCAATTTTTTATTTATATTTTTCTCTAAATTTTTTAAATTAACCAAATTTCAAATGTTCATTTCTATTTTTGAAGTTTAGCATGTATTATTTTAACAAATTTAGTCTACATTTATATATTTTTCACTAATTTATATCATCAACATTAATTTGATATCATTAAATAGCCATATGGTTTAGTTTTAAATAGATTTAATTTGTAAAAAAAAAAATTAATATGAGATAATTGCGAAATTGACAAATGATTATTCCTTTAGTATATATATGAATGAAAGATTTGTTGATAATATGAGAAAAATCCTACCACCCCTCATCTCCTCTGATGTAGTTGTCGTCGCCACGCCTCTGCTGACTGCTGCTGCACGCCGTCTCCTCCATCGCCTCTTCTCCTTCACTTCTAAAATAAGAGAATATAGAATATAGAATCGCCATCACCAGGACGTATCCATATATTTTGATGATGATGATATATATATATATATATATATATATATATATATATATATATTGTTTAGTGTAAAAATTTGTTTTATTAATTGGTCTCCCTCAATATATGATCTTGATTCCGTCACTAGTCGTCACCCCATCTACTATTCTCACCACCGGTCTCACCCACGGTTGAACCCTATTGATGTCACCACTCATCGACTCTCCAACCACCACTGCAAGATCAAGTCCAACAGTATCTTGCTGCTCATATCATCATTTTCCTTCTTCACTTCTTAACTTTGTATAATGTTTTTCTTCAGTTGTGAAATGTGTGCTATTTTTCTTCATTTTTTTAAGCTTTATATAGACTATAAAATAACTTATAAGTAATATTCATTTATTTTATTTTATTTAGATTATAGAATAAGTTATGCAGTAAGTTTTCTATTGTAATTCATGCATGTGTATTATATAAAAAAATCAGCAAAGGTATATAGGTATTCAAATATGGAACACAAGAATCTATATTAATTCTATTAGCAAAATTGGGTGTATATATATATATATTAGCAAGCAAGATCATCTATTCCACTTTGATATTTCATTTGGTATTCTAAAATAACCATCACACACGATAAATGTAAAGATAACATCATTAATTAACAATGGTTGGAGTTAAAAATAATCGAATACAAAATTAAACATCAAGTTTGATTATTTGATCCAATTTCATATATTAGGGCCTACACTCTAACAAATAGACTAACCCAATTAGGGTCATTGCATACAAAGTAACCTTTGTTTTTTCAAGTGCAATCTAGAAACCAAAAGGAACAAAAAAATAATTAATTAATTACACGGTAAATTGACATGACGCTTTTAGGATCGAAAGTGGTAAATATAATATTCCGAATTAAAATGCAACTATGTAAAATGTAACGAGAATTTTCTATAGTTAAAATAAGACTTATAATAACAATGTAAATTATTTAATTAATTGTAGTATGAATTAAGTACTAAATATGGAAGAAAAATAAAGTAAAATTTATTTTATTATGTAAATAAATACACACGCATACAATATATAAATATAGGGAAAACAAGTTTTTTGGTCCTCTAAGTTTACCTCATTGGAATTTTCATCATTTATCTTTCACCTTTTGATTTTTAGTTCTATATGTTTAATAATTACCATTTTTTGTCTTCTTGCTTGCTACAACAGGTAATTTTTTATTTTTTTAATTATAATTCATCTTTAACACCAAAAAAAATATTTTTTTTATTGAGAAAACACTAAATTGATATTAATAATTAAAAAATAAATTATTATTTATTATTTTCTAAGTTCAGGATATCCAAATTATTAATATTAATAATTAATAATAAAATTCTAACCCACGTATTGAGATGAAAAATAATTTTTTTTTATTTATTAATATTAATTTAGGCATGTTAGACAAATAACACAAATTTGTGATTTAAAAAAATTAGTGTTCTCTCAATTAAAAAAATGAAAGTTTTGGGTGCCCAAAATATTACTATTAATAATTAATAACAAAACTCTAACACACGTATATGGATGAAAAATAATTTTTTTATTAATATTAATTTAATCATGTTAGGTATATGAAGAATACAAATTTGTGATTTAAAAAAAAAAAGTGTTCTCTCAATTAAAAAAAATGGTGTTAAAATTAATTAATATAAACAATAATAGTTACCTGCCATAACAGGTTAGATGACTAATAAATGATATTTTTTAAATATAGAGAACTAAAAATCAAAAGGTGAAAAAGAATGGATGAAAAATTCAATAAGGTAAACTTAAAGGACCACAAATCTTTTTTTCCCATAAATATATATGAGAGAGAATTAATATATACAATTGAAAATTTTACAATGGCCGTGTACGTAGATGTAGATATATATATATATATATAATACAAATAATATTAATATAATATATATGCATTAGTATGCGAGTGATTTGGACATAAAATTCCAGAACCGACCTTAACAAAAAATTATGATAATCATTATATAATAATAATAATAATAATAATAATAATAATAATAATAATAAATTTAAACATAAAGTATAATGTGTGTGTGTATATATATATATATAATTTGAATTTTATTGCATTAAGTATTCTTTGATATTAATCATGGTGCAAAGTATAAGAAAAAGAATGTTTGCAATTTTATATTATAAATATGATACAACAATGAATAAAAATTATAAGATAAGTAAATAAAGTCTATGCTATACATATGGCGGTGGCCAGATGTCATGAAAATGTGCACATTTAATATAGATATCCTGGAATATATTTATGCTAAATAATTATTATTAAAATAATAAAGAGATAAGAATAATCCAAGGCAATCTAAGTTTTGGTTAACAAAAACAGAAAGATAAAATTTTGTTCACACAACCCATTATCTGTCTTGTTTCTCTCTTGCTCCAAGTCAGGCTGAATCTCCTTTTCTTTTTACTTTCTTTCTCTTGCGCTGGTGATTGCATGTGTGGGGTTGTGTGTGTGAAGGCTGTTACGAGTGCTGCTTGATGTTGGGGGTGTGGACTCTAGGGTGGAAGGAGACATTAAGGTTTGTGCATGGCTGGGGGGTTTTCTTTTGAGAATTAGATGGAATGTAGGGGTTTTTATGCAATTAATTGATTTCTACAAAAGTATAGTTTAGCCCCTCTTTTCTTTCAAATTATTTCAATGACCCAAAATTAAAATATAACCTTCCAATTAAATCCCTATAGTCAAAAATCAACTTTTAAATATTTCAATTTGACCCCATTAATCAAAATAGCTATACATATTTTTGGCAATTGAGTCATTTTTCTTTTCCCTACATTAACTTTCAATTTCATTCAATTATAATCCAATTTTATAAATTAAACTTTATAATTAATCTAATTAAACCATAATTTTATAATTACCTTTTTATAAATACTTTCAAGTTTCCTAATATCTAATTTAAACCTTCCTAATATCTAATATCTAATTTAAACCGTAAATTGCATAATGATTTTTTCTACAATTATTTACAAACCACCTCCTAATATTTATCATAGAATCGTTTCTTTTATTCTCTAACCCACAACGTAATTGGAAAACCCTTTCAATCTACCTCGTGAACCCTAAAGATCATATTTTAATTAATAGTGATCTAAGATTACGAACTTATAACTAGACAAGGTACTAAGACCTTTTAAATGTTCGAACGAGGAAAGAAGAATTGTCTAGGTTTGCTCGACAATTATTGAATAGACGTTCCAACTTTTTCTAAGGTGGGGATAACTTATTTTGCTCAAGTATTTATGTATCAAGTTCTTTTAAATTATGTGCTATGTTTATATGTGTACTATTAAATATGTGATTTTCTCGTGAGATGGGATTACCCTATTACGTGTTAATGAACTTGCTCTGAATTGTGAACGATGTATTATGAGTTTAATGATGTGCACACGAATAAAAATATGATTGAATGCATGACTGACTACGAAGCTAATACGTGTTTATGTGACAATGAAATGATTTCATGACAGCTAAGATTCGCGATTCATGGCGGCTAAGACCCGTAATATTTTCATGGCGGTTAAGACCTGTGATACTTTCACGGTGGTTAAGATCCATGATTTCATGGCAGTTAAGACCCGCAATATTTTCATGGCGGTTAAGTCCCGCAATTAAGTGTGTGTTTCATTGCAATGGTTATGTGTGTCTGCATCTGTGATAAGTCGGGCTAAATCCCGCACCTATGAAATTGCAACTGTGAAACGATGGTTTTATGTGTTTGTTTTCTGTTATTTATTTATTTGAATTTAATTATTGTTGCCCCGGATTTTCCCACTAAGTGTATTTCAAACACTCACCCATCTATGTCAAAATGTTTTCAGTGCAAAGAGTTTAGGGTGGGGTACGAGAGCGTGGATGCTATTAGCCGATATTCAGAGGTTGCAGATTAATTTAGTTAAAGAGTGTTAAATTCAAGAATTTTAAAAACGTGTATTTCGAAATTATTCTTAATTTTATTTATTAGTATTATTATTAAAAGGACAAATTTTGTACGTAGGTAATGCATTAGTCATAATTACCTTTATAAAGAAATAGGGCGTTACAACAAATGTGCAAATTTTGCCAACTTTTTTTTTTTTAATATTAGACCATATTTATCGGTATTATGATGACTGGGTCATGTGCATAGGACAAAAAGAAAAAAAAAATTGGAAATGAAACTAATTTTGATGACCAAGTCTTCCCAAGACCATGGTCATGACCAACTCCTTTAAAGATTATGATGACGCATGATATCATATGATTAGTCGAGTGTATTTTATATGTAATTTGCATCTGTTACTTTGTTGTAATTTACGTATGTATTTGTAGCTTGATTTATTTATTTTCTTTTGTATTTCAATTCTTGTAATTTTAATTTTGTTATTGGATGTTTTAATTTATTTTAATTGTATGGTAATTTTTTTATTATAATTACGATTTTTTTAATATCAAATAATTGTATATATTTCTTAAATATTTAAAATATAATAAAAAATATTTATAGATATAATTGTTAAATTATAAAAGAAATAATTTATTAAAGATTGGTTGTGGTTGTGGGTGGTTATTGATAAAGTATGAAAAAGATGAGAGTTGTAGTGTAGAATGTGTATGTGGAGGAGAGAGAAATGAATTGTTTATTAGTTGGTTATGGATACAGTTGCTTATGGATAAATGTAATCTTAGTATAGTTTATTGAAGTAGCTAAAAATAGCTTTTACCAACTCATTTCGAATCAAATATCCAGTAGTATTTGCTTTTAACATTCAAACCACGAGACAAGAATCCACCAAATTAAGCAACGATAACAATTAAAAATGCATCGACTCATTCTCAAGAAATTTGCCTTTACAAAAAACATGATCTATTATATAGTGTTGAAAAAAAAAAAGGTGAATTATTTTGACTCAAAACAGATACAAAAGCTGGAAATAACGGTTGTTGCAAATCAATTAGATAACACAAACATATATAGAAGGTGCAAAAGCAGCATCCATCCTAACTTCTCATAAGCCATATTTAGAGCAGCCGCATTGCTCGGAGAAGGCGCCGGAGTTGCTACCATTGGAGCTGGAGACAGCAATTCAGAAGGGCTATGAGCTACCGAAGGAGAACGAGGAACATTGATATCGACTTTCTGTCCAGCCTGGCAGTGTCCCGGCAAGCCACATATGAATAAGTGGTGGCCGGGATTGTCGATAGTGATGGAGTCGTTGCCAGTCGTATGAGTCGTGATTGGTGATGAGGCGTTGCACGCTTTGTATTCGGCGTGCGTCACTTTCATCACGTTGTGAAATTGAGGGTTATATTCGAAAACTGAAACGTGACATAAATGTGGACTTAGTGAGATAAGTTTTATGTAGTGGATAATAGGGATGACAATGAGACAGGTAGAAATACTATGATTGGTGATATTTCCAAACTAAGAAACGTTAATTGGCCAAACAAATAAAATAACATTTATGGACAAACCAAAATTCTAGCTAAAAGGATGTGTTATGTAACAAGTACACTATTGTTGTGCATATATATAGTGAAATTATGATTAGAATTTCATAGTCCATATGATTACAAATGTTGCTTTATTAAAAATCTTTTTCTTGTACCCTATTTCAACTAAAACATTAATTTGAAGATAACCCACCCAAATATTTTCCAAGAAAAAATGAATTGATTATATCAACGATACAGTAATTCAGATTGAAAATCAAATAAAACTACTTGATACTCGATTTAAGATTTAAGATCATTTATTTGAAGTTCGTTTGAGTTTAATTCGATAGATATATCAAACAAACTTGAAAACAGTTTTTACGTTTGATAAAATATAAAGTCCGACTCTAACTCGAGTTCAATAAGTATAAAAAGATCAAGTTTAAAAATATGAAAATACTCAAGCTCAATACGTGTTTGTCTGGATTAAATTAAAGCTCAACTCGATTCATTTACGACCTTAACAAGAACAATAATATATATATAGAGAGAGAGACCTATAATATCACCAAGTTGAAAGGATTTAGAAAGAGCCCAGTTCTTGTAATCAACATTGGCAATGGTGGTCCAACCAGCTGAATCTCCCACCTTGTATACAGCTCCACTTGATACCTGCAACGAACTCAAGATTATACACAAAACTGCAACACCTCTCTTTTCAAGACTTGATGATGATGCCATTTCTTTTTTTCGTGAAAAAAATTGTCAACTTATTGAAAAATGTTTTATCAGTTTTAAAAAACACAAAAATATTCTTAATTGTCTATTGTTCTGCAAGTTTTCTGTCATTTTTATAGTGAAATATTGAGAATGTTGGGTTTTGGGAAGTTGATTTGGAGGTTTTCAGAATCCACTACAATTTGGTGAAAAGTGGGCCCAAAGGAGAAAATCATTTTTCCCTCAATCTTTTTGATGGTTTAAGGACAAAAAAATAACAACTGCATTTATTTTTATTTAGAAGCTTCAAATACATACAATTCGTTTTGATTTAATAATCAGATGAATGACTAGGACTTTATTTCATAGAATGTGATCCGTGAACGAATTCGTTTTTTTTTTTATATCACAAACGGTGTTGCATATATTTTTTATACATTTAACCTTTCAATATAATGTTATTTTTACACATGTGGTATGTATTCATAAAGTAAAAATAACAAAACAATTAAAACACGATTTACATATATATGACAAAGATGTTGCGTCATATAGACAAAATCGAATATTTAATAGTAATCAATACACCCAATATATCATGTACTAGTGAGTGTAGGTGTAGCGTGAAATTTGCTAAAAATCCCCAATAATTAGCATTATTAAATGTCCTTGTTAATCAACTTGTAGTGCACTCCAATTCTCATGCCATGCATGAAAGTTCAAATTTCAACATATAAAAGTTTTGAGTATGATATTTGTAAAACCATGTCATGAATCTGATTTTGTAAGATGGTTTAATTTTAATCTATAATTAATGATATTTGTGTGGAACCATCTGATATTTGGAAAGTTTTACCAAATAACTAAATTCCCAAGTAGCAATTCTATTTTGGTGTGTCTAAAACATGATATAATAAATATATCTATTGCATCTTGTGTTTCTAAAAACTATTCAATATGAAATGTCCAACATACTTTAATGTTGATTGACAAAAAAATTAATGAACAACTGAAAATATTATTGAGGTAGAGGTCTCACATCTTAGCTGTTGGCACTAATTAACAAGAAAACAATAGTTGAAAAACTTGAAAGCAAAGATTATGTAAAAATATTTGAAAGTTGCTTGTTTGTTACATACAAAGTGAACTTTGTGTACAAGTGTGCCATTATTATGACACTTAGCTGTATAAATTGTTTTTTTTTTTTTACATGGAGAAGAGACATGTTTTTCTTGCACTCATACTTTGCAATAAAACTATATACACACACACACACACACAAATAAATAATATTATTAAATGACAAAATATATGACATGGCACTTACGTGTATTTTTCGGATCTGTCTCTCCAACATGAACCACAAGTATCAGAAATCAAATTTGATGAAAATTTTGCTAAAAATGTATTCTTGACTATCCCTTGAGTGAATGTTACACAATAAGCATCACAAACGATTTCTAAGTTCTTTAGTTACAAGTTTTAAATAGGGGCTTACAAATGCATTTTGCTCGTTAGAGTTTCAAATCATAAGAACGATAAGTATATGGTATAACGAGGCGAAAAACCTAAAAATACAATCATCTAGACGAAGAATCGGAGTCATCAGATTTCCTCGATGATTTATTCTTCAATGCAGCAATCTCCGCATTTTGCTGCTTCTCTAGATACCGTTGTGCAGTTGCGTTCACAATCTTGACGAAAAAATTCATAAGCATGAACCAAACCACAGTGTTCCAAATAAAAGCGAGCGAGAAGTCCCATTGCTTCCCCTGAGAACGAAGCCACGAGTAGGTTTAGGGATGTAAATGAGATAATAATACAACTCGTGAGCTACTCACGATCGACTCGAAAAAAAATCGAATTCAACTTGAAAATAATCAAGTCGAGCTCGAGCTACTCAAATAGCTTTCAATCTCAAGGTCGAGCATATTAATACTCAGCTTGACAAGCTCGCGACCCTAGTCGAGCATATGTTAAATTTACTACTTTGCCCTTAATAGTTTATTTATTTACATTAAAATTTCCATTTTTAATCATTTTTTAGGAATTTAAGTTATTTTATAAAAATATAATTCAGGTAACTAGTTGAGTTGAGTATTAAAAAATAAGTTCGGTCGAATTCGAGTCAAGCTTCGAGTTTTAGAATCGAGTTCGAGCTTGGCAGTATTTGGCTCAACTCGACTCGTTTACACCTCTAGGCAGGTTTTAATATTTTAAGAACCAAAACAGGTGGTTCTTGAACTGTGGTGGGCCCTTGATTACGAAAGATTGGAAGGCAAGTAAGTACCTTGACATTTGCAGGAACATGAGGTTTTGCAGCTAAGTACTTGTCTTTCATGGAATGAAGCTTGGAAACGAGGCCGGATAGGATGGAGTCGAAGCCAGGTACGAAGCTAAGCACCCAAATTAGTTCGTTTTCCACCCAGTGAAGAAGTTGATTGTTGCATACGGAAATGATGAACAGCGTCTGCAGATTATTGACGTTTCATGAGAAAGTGTCGAAAACTAAAGCCCGATGATTCAGGTTTGGTACGAACCTGTATGTGAGTCTTGACTATTGCTTTGCCTATAACCGTTGCCAGAAAAAACGTCCAGAAAGGAATACCGAATTGCCCACACATTATCCCAGCGAGATCAAATAATGGATTAGGCACCTACAAAGTATCCCCAGAGTCAGCTCTAATGACGTGATAACTAAAAACGGAGAGAAAAAGCGAACAGCCAATGTAAAGAAAACATGGTTGATGTATATGAAGGGGCTAACCGAAGCAAGAATTAGAATTGTGAAGAAGTTTAGATACTGAGCATGTGAAAGCAACCAGCGCTTTATTTGATTTAGACGGGACGATATAAATCCATTGTCTCCTGTTGAGGAAGCGTCCAATGCTTCCATGGCATCCACGCTACCGCCTGACAAGCTTGCTGTACAAAGAAAATATACGCATAAGGCCCTTCACATAAGACTCACTGGACACAAAAACTTCATCTTTGATGCATTAATCAATCTAACATATTACTATATCAACCTTTTCTTGAATAACAGAGAAGATCATACGTACCTGCCCTTGAAATGAAATAAGGGGGAAGCTCGCCAAGGGCGGTCCCAAGACCCCAGAGTACTGCCTCTAACTGGACTTGGGGTAATATGCTACTGATGGGAATTTGTACACCTTGTGAGGATGGAAACAACGGGGGACCAAATTCAGTACAATCTTTGCCAAGCCATGAAGGACTTCTTTTTAGTTGTATTGTATCGTAGAGAGTGCTTTTAATGTCCACTCGACCACACTCCACTGCTTTTAAAGTGAATAATGCGATATGAGGTCCCAGATAGAGAACGAAAGTGTGCAGACCAGAACCTATGGGAATACATGAGAAATAAAAATGTTCAAATTAATCCATGAATACAGGTAAGTCCCAATAGATGGGAAAATAAGAGAAACACGGTTAAGATGGTTTGAACATGTACATTGGAAACCTTTAGATGGTATGAAGAGTAGAAGGTAGAGAAACATAACTCAAACTAAAAGGGGAAAGGGGATGATCTAAAAAGACTTGGAAAGAAACTAGATATATTAAACTTAAATAGAAATGATAATATGTGTTCTGAATGAACACAATGGTGAATTATGATCCATATAGCTGACCCCACATGACTGGATAAAGGCTAATGTTGTTGTTGTCTTTTAAATCATCCATGAAGATGTTGCATAGGATAGCATGTGTACTTCTCATACTTTGAAAAGTTTATGTTGTTCATTACTCACTAAGCATGATTGACTGATATGACATTCCAGAGCTAGTATGATACTCTCAACTAAGTACATAGGATGAAAAGGTCAACTTCAGTGCCTAACATTTCAGATACAACAATGATTCTGCATTTATTGGTAATTGATAGAAGTCACGTGAAAATTTCTAAAACAAGATTAATTGAAGAGTGATGCACTTATCTAGAAGTGTCTAAATAATGTAGGAGAAGTTGGGAGTATTCTAGAGAAATCAAGATTAGAGAATATCTATAGAAAATCTAGAGAAGTCTAACTAAGAATTAGTGTAGAGAATTCTACATTCATTAGGATCTAGAGAGATCATCCTACACCTATAAAGAGGGCACTTAGGATTCATTTGTAGTCAAGCCAAAACACTTGAGCTAATATAATCTAAAGCCCCTTTTGGAGAAGTACTCCACCCTAAATTTGTTCTCCACATTCTAAGTCCTAATCTACATCACTTTCACTAAAACCACTCAATACATTCTAAACATCTATAATCACTTCTATTTTTCTAAAAAGATTCAAGTGTACAATGACCAGATTAAGTAATAGATCTATTTTTCTAAAAAGATTCAAGTGTACAATGACCAGATTAAGTAATAGATCTAGATCGAAGTAATAACATAAACAAGCGTATTGAGATCACAAATATTTGAATAATGTAAACGAAATTTGTCTTGATATTGGGTCAATGCTAGATGCAGCATCATGACTATACTTTCCTATTACCTTTCTGGGAAATGATAAAAGGTATGGGCTCGAGATAAGAACATCAAGAAATAGACTGGATAAACTCAATAAGTAATTTAGCTTACCCAAACCAATGGAAGATGCAACACCGAGAGCCACCCACCACAATCCAAATCGCAAATAATGTAGAATTTCCTCAACATGCTGGATGATTCAAGATGTGTGAACCATAGACCAAAAAAAGCAAGTGAATTACTTTGTCATTGAAACAAGAAATAAAATTATGACATAAGAAAAATCTCATTTGTCAAAGAAGGCTATCTGAACGTGAATCAACAAGAAGTTAACATAAAGTGTTGTAGCATATCACCGTGTTAGAACACTACAGCTTTTGGCCAATTTAGGATGACTAGATAAATTACCTTATCATGAGGACCATCAACAATGACAGGAAGTATCACAACAATCATGACAATGACACTCAACAACATAAAACAACCACCATGTGACAATAGATATTCACATGATCGTCTGAGATATTGTTTGACAGCAAGAAGGAAAAGCTTTGTTGTCTTGAAAGGCTGCGAAGTCAGACTTAGATTTTCTAATTCTTGTTGGTGCTTTAGACGAAGCCCTGCAAAAGTAGAAATTTGACCATAACAAGGAACACAAATAAGTTTCCTAAATTGAAACCAGAAATACATTGAAAATCATGCGGATGCACTCATAATCATATTAATCTCAATTATTCCAATAAACTGTGTGCACTTGCTATTAGATACTGGAGCAAAATTGCAATATTTAAATCAATAAAGCACAACAACTGACTGGTTCCTCCTTCCCCAAAATTTGGAAGTTACTAAAGCCCACAAGAATGCACAAACTCCAAGATCCAGTAATCGTCTTAAGATTGACGACTGACTCGTAATCTTAGAATCAGTATGTACTAAAATTAATCAGTAAATATGTGTTAATACGTAATCTTTCACTTTACAAGCATGTATAGAATTCAAGAACAAGCGCTTATGACACAAAGCAAAAATTAGTCCCAATTTATAATATATATCCTAAATCTATATCAACAACAAATTTGTTAGGCAAAAACAATTCTTGTGACAAAACATAGCTCCAACAATAACGCCTTACTTTTCTCAACTCTAATCATAAATGAAGAGTCGAAGACAACAAGGATACAATGCAGCCTTCAAACTTAGTCAACTAAAGTAAAACTCAATACAAATTTATGTTGGCTTCTCTTGAAAGAAGCGTATAGTGTTGTGTAAATATGAGTAAATATGCAACCAGTGACCATATATTTTATTCATCTCCCAGAAATGCCAGATGGTGTGGCAGCCATTGCATGATTGACTTTCAGACTATAGTTCTCAAAACATTGAACACCAACTCTTGCTACGTTAAGTCAACAAGTAAAACAGGTCAGTCCTGTTGGATATACACCAGCCCATCATAATGATGCAATTGGCCAGATACTAAAAAACTCTGGCACAAGGCTTTCAACGGAGATTTGGTTAATTCCGTCTTCGAGACACAACTTACGAAACGCTGCTTATATTGCAATTTGTAGTGGATGCACCAAGAAGGCAAAAAGGAACTGTTTTAGGTCAGGAATAAACTACATAGAAAGTTATATAGTTCATCCAACATACAAATAGCTCAACCATTTGCACGATGGAGAAACTCCCAAACCAAGGGACGACCTTGCCACGTCACAGTAAAGTCATGGAACTTAATTGGATCATGCACAAAGGGACCAATAGAATACATTCTGTTATTCTTAACAATATTCAAAACAGTCAACTATCTATCATACGAGGTTCCCCACTAGTTTAGGCCTTCATCAATGTATGATCTCAAAAAGCACAGCCCCAAATAAGAACAGTACCCCAAGTTAATCAAATAGGTATAACACTACAACTCCATAAAAAAGGCTATATTCATATATAGAGCAAGCAAAGTAGTTCATTTTAACAGAAGAAAAATATCAATTTCGTCAACAACCTTCTGATCTCTGCATTCACAACAGTTTCCACTATCAAATCCACAAGAAACAGAAAACACTACACAAAAACCCCACATCTTCAAACCCCACAATAAGGATGAAGAAAATCTTGCCTGAAATCGACATGCCACTGTTGCGAGAACTTTTGGTAGAATTTGATTTCTTCTTGGACCTCATAATTAACCTATATTCTTTCACGTGCCATAAAAGTGTATAAATTACACGCACTCACACTTTCTTGTGCGTGTGATTGGCTTTTGCCTGTAAATATCAATCCAGTACTGTTGAATTGGAAAATAGCAAAAAAAAAAGGGGGAAAAACCTAGTAAAATCAGAAGAAGAAAATTGTGATTGGGAGCAAATCAAATAGCAAAAGATTGGATTTTTGCAAAAGATCTGAGGTCACTGAAGAGAATATCCGCAAGGTTTAAACACCTAATTTTGGCTTGCTTCTTCTCTCTCACACAGAGCACGCATTTATTTAGGAAAATCGAATTTGGAATCCCTAATTGCAAATCGATCAATTGTTTTATTCTTTGAGAAAAAAAGGGGAAAAATATATTTTGTGCTATTTTCTTTAAATTACTATAAATGGAATAACTGAAATTCCAAATATTTAATCGTAAATAATAAATCTCGGACTTTATAATAGTCAAAGATGACGAAATTATTTTCAAGATCTGAGTCTAATATTGGCACACCAAACATGTTGGAGATTGTCGCATTAAACAGAAAAAAAAAAAAAAAAAGGAAAAAAATATTACTCGTTTGAAGATAAATATGTTACGTCTTTTGAAATTAGAATTTCAACTAAAACAGATACTCATTCTATACATACATGTTTCGAATTCACTTTATTAATTGTTACCAGGGATATGATCGGTATAACGGGATAACATGATCGATATAACGGGATAATGATAATAAGATGATTTTTCCAACAAACACAAAAAAAATTGTGCAATTGCATGAACCTTAGGTCCATGTATCCGGGTCCACCTGACCCGCCACACTCACACATGTGCCGTCATGCATTTGGATTAATGCTCCCAAACCCACTCAAACTCGTTTTATGTTATATTAGTCATATTTTTTAAGGTTTTAGTTGTATCTTAAAATTTCTTTTAATAGTCATTAATATCTTTCACACATTTTAATTATGTTAGTCATATATTTTATTTATGTTAGTTATACATTTTAGTTATGTTAGTTGTACCTTTATATATTACATAAAGATATGACTACCTTAATATAAAAAAGTATGTCTAATATTATATAAATATATGAGTAATAACACATAAATATATATATGTCCAAATTATCCAACCATCAGAATGCATATTTTGAATTTTTTTTTGCCGTATTTGCATGTGACTTCATCACATATTTATATCTTAGTTTGAATATTAAAATATAAAAATATAAAAATAATCGTTTCAACTGATGTGAAGAATGAATTTGATTTTATGAGATTGATGAACTCAAAATTCATCATTCATAATCTAATTTTTATGAGATTTATTGAAAGATCTAATTTTTATGAGATTACATTTAACCCTTCAGCAAATCTCATAATAATAAAAAAAAAGTGTTTAAATAATTGACAAATTTTATTAGGAGCAATAATTTGCTTCCAACTAACATTTTATAGATTTCAAAAGAAAAAATATATTTGTATTTATATGTTGAGTAAAATAATTATTTCATTTATCCAAATCCAAATATCTAATAATTCAAAAACTTTAAATTAGAAAATGAATCTCACATATGCAAAGAAATTAACTCTTGATTTGGGTATACTCTGTCGTCCGTAAGGGACAGGTCTTTGTATAATGTGATTGAAAATTTGTGGACCAAACTGAAGGAAGCCCACTGCAAGCAATCATTGGGCCGTATAATTCGTATCTCAAAAATGCTTTGGGCCAAATGTTGGGCTGAATTAGGGTTAGCAAAGGATTCAAACTAAAATCGATCATCGCCTCATCTATAACAATTTAATACTACATCCGTTTCATTATAAGAATTTTTTCTGAAGTTTAAATTTAATTTAAATAAAGTATCGTTTTAAACTTTTATATAGTTTTATTCTCAAATTATCCCTATTCATATTTTGTTGCTAAAATTCAGAAATTTAGCATGATACTTTTTATAGAATGAATTTGGTCCTTTTTCCAATTTTGAATAATAATTTTTTTTTGATTAGTTGGATATATTTCTCCAATTTTTTTATTTTTAATCTATGACAAAAACTTTACAACGACCCTCATTATGAAATATAGGTAGTATTATTTAGCATTTGTCAATAGTGACAGAATTCTTTTTTTTATCATCAAATTTATGAATTAATGTGTAAAGAGTGGATAATTGGCATGACAAACCATTTATAAGGTCTATTTATATACGGCATAGTTACATGCTTATAATTACCAACAAAAGAATAATTTTTTTCATCCCTAAAAGGAAAAAGACAAAAAGTATTAAAGTACTAGTTATAAAAACATGACTTGTTTTTTTTGGAACAAATAATCTCAAACCTAAAGTGTTGACTTAACAAGGTAGAAGGGAAGTCAACAAGTGTTAGTTTAACTAGAAAATGAGATGCAACAAAGGTCAAGTTTAGCTGTTGAAGTTGTAACCAACTTATGAGTGATGAAACATCACAATTAGCAACAAATACATCATACAACCAATCATTTTCTCATACATATAAATGTCTCACTTAAAACCCAAGGACAAATTCATCAAGAATTCTTGATAAAAACATCAAAAGATAAGAATTTAAGTATGACAACACTATGGCTACAAATGTTAACAACAAAGAAGACACCATTTCCATCAAAGAAAAGTTGATATAAAAAATTCCAAAGAATACACCACAAACAAATCTATACTTAGCAATCAAGCAAGAATGAAGCATCTATTCATTCTTCCAAGCATACAAAACCAAAGAAAATCCAACACCTAACCGGTCCGATTCTTTGAAACTCTCCGAGCAGCTCCAAGAGAAGCCCGACAGATCAGAATCGCACGCTTTGTCCACCGATAAAGCAGCTCGAAACATGAAGACCGCATTCCTTAAACTCGGACCAAACAACCAATTATGAACATCCCAAAACACTTCAACGGGGAGACCATCGACCACAACTGTCCAATTCCCACGAAACTTCCACCTCAGATTCCTAACTAGCATAACCGGCTTTGCATCAATACGAACCACAAGAAACGGGTCATCGCTAGTCTTGGTATCACATTCGATCCTAAGGTCATGAATCCGGCCTTCATCGTAGAATCTAGCCTTAGTACTAAAAACCCTCTTCCCAAAAACGTGTTCCCTCTTCGAAACGAGCAATGCCTTTGAAAGGGAAGCAATAGCCCTAGCTTTCTTGAATGCTTCTTCTATCATATCCCCAATGAGCAAAACCATCTCCCCTTTACACACAATTCCCACATAATATAACCCTAAAGGCTCTGGCCCAGATCCAAATTTAGCCATAGAAAGATCCCAAAACACTTTAATTTCACAAGAACTCAAGTCCAAACACTTGGAGCCTTTCCTCTTTGAGAACAATGAAGGCTTGACATCAATTTTGGAGAGAGAGTGAGAAAATTCATCATCAATTTCAATACCAAGGCATTGGCCCATCAAACCCTTGCTCCACACAATGGTAATCAAGCAAGATTTATCAAACAAATTAGACTTATAGATGCAGATTACAGAATTCTGAGAGGATTTACTCACAGATACACTTGAACAAGAAGCATCAGCGACTTGAACACCACTCTCCCCAAAACAAGAAGTGAAATCCCTCATTTTTGCAGAAAATTGAAAACAGAAAATCTTGCTGAATTGCAATAAAAATCTGATCTTTATGAACCCTTTTGAAGATTAAGAAAACAGAGGTCCCGAAATGGAAAACATACCAAAATTTTGAATCATATGAGGGTGGAATGTTGGTATTTGTGTGGGGAGAAATTGAATTCTTGGCGTGGAAACGAAACAGCGCTAAAGAAGTGAGATATGGCTTTAGTTTATTAAGGTACAACTGTACAAGGAATAATCTGTTTTTGTTTTTTCTGTTTTTTTTTATTTTATTTAAGGAAAGGACACACAAATTCTGGATTAGGGGTAAATAAAAAAAAAAAAAAGTCCCCAAATCTCCAAATTGATATAACATATATACTTTTATACCCATTCAAAAAATAAAATATCCCCAAATACCCAATTTTTAGTCAAAGTGACTTTTGGACCTTTTAACCCTTTGACCCACTTTTCCAATCATTCAAATTTACTACATCTAAGCACCTTTTACTAATTCCAATCTATAATTTTTCCAAATTTAATTAATTAATTCCAACTCCAAATATTGAGACGACTTGGGCACAAAATGGTATCAGAGTTTAGGTTTATTAAGAACTTTTAAGTTATATTTATTATATTTATGTAATTAACAATTGGTGAGGAGAATTTTTCGCGAAATATGGATCTGGACGATGTCCAATATGTATACCATATAGGAGATATCGTCAAATTTTGACGATGTATGCATAAGAACACCAGAACAAGGTAACATATTGGAATAATTAATATGTTGAACGAGAAAACGCAGGAGCTGATAGGGAGACCTTGAGGTAATGCAACAGACAAGCAGCATATTATCTGAGTTACCTCACGGTTAACCAGATGTTATATGTTGATCTGATGAACCAACAGGAAGCAGCTCATCAAAACCATGATGCCTAACGGAGAACCAGAATGGAACGAGATACTTCCAGATACATCTAAGATCTCTCTAGATCTTAGAGAAATCCAGAAGGCGGTGCAGAATTATGGTAACCACCATAATCATCTACCAACACAAGTTCATCAGATCCAAAACCAGATGGAGACGATGGTAAAATATCAAAAGGAGACTCTTGAAATCCTTCATGATATTCAAAAAAGAGTCAAGAATCTGGAGGACAAACCAAGTCCTTCCGGAGGAAAAAAATGTATAGATTTCGGAACAATGTCTTATTTAAACCAAAAGGGGAAACCAACCGAAGTCATACGACGAATGACCCAAGATGAAAAGCTCATCGCTATCATCAAAGGAAAATCCGTCACAAATTAAAAAGTGATGGATATGGAGAAGATAAATCTTGAAGATCTACATGAACTTTTGCTGAGTCCTTCGCAGGATTAGGGATTGTAAATTTAAAGATGAACGCAGGAGATGGTACAATTTTGGTTACACGTGACCAACACCAAAGACCACCTCCACAACAACCAGTAGATCCCAACAGCGCAGAAAGTACAGGTTCACATCATATGGATGAACCAATGCCGCATGCTGGAGATTTTACTACAAGAGGAGATCCTATTGTTTCAGGAACTCGACAACGTTCCAGAAGGCCAAATCTCTATAATACCCTTATGAAAGTCACAGCTTTATCCGATACATCTGTATGGATTGATGCTAAATTTGGATATCCAGATTTAAAAAATCGAGAAGTCCTTATCGATGCACAAAACAACGTGATAGAAGATAATCACACAAAAATTACCCTCTTTTATTATTTTATTAATTAACAAATCGCTTAAAACAGTAAAAAAAAACTCCTATATAAATTTAGAATCCTAAAATAAAAGACACACAAATAAATAAGAACCATTTTCAAAAATAATAATAATAAGAAGAAGAACCACTTTCTAATAAATAACTTATAAAACAAGAATTCTAGTGAAACTAAAATTAGTTCCTGATAATGACATTAAATTAACATAAAATTTATTTATAATAATCTAATCTCCATCAAGTATGAATGACCTCTTGCATGATTTTATAAAAGACTCACTCAAACTCAAGGGGCACAAAAACCTAGTATTTCATTATTATATTGTTAATTATTAAGCATGTAAATAAGCTTAATATATAATTACTCTTTTAGGATAAAAATTTCAGTGACACTGTTTTATGGATTATACATACATTATGGAGGTTCATATAATTCATTTTCACCACGTTATTATACTATTAAAGTGGATTATTTGCTTTTCAATCTTTAAATGTGGATTATCTACATTAAATGAGACATCCTTTAAGAGTGAGACAGTTTCACAACAAACTATCTCTCGTTTTAATTATATATTTAGGAACATTGTGGACAATTCTAATAAATATCAGTTTTGTTTATCAAACCACACAAATTTTAAACTGCTCGTCTACATGATATTTAATACATGCATACACTCAATAAATGTTCTCTATTTTACATTTAGATTTTAGCAAGATTATGGATAATTCTAATAAATGACAATTTTCCCAAATAACTACACAATTAATCTTCTTAAGTGCTTTTATCACCATCCACCGACCATAAATCAAAATTTTTTTGTACTTATATTTAAATTGTGAATTATAGGTTAATTCTTCTCACTTTGAGTACAAAAGGAGAGATAAAATTCTCCTTGTTTGTCTATTATTTTTTGGTTCTGCATCAATTTTCGTAATTTATATGCAAAATTCTAAAATGACATTTATTTTTAGTAAAAATAAATGATAAATTTAGTTAAAAAAAGTCATTAACTATTTACTAGTAATAACAAAACGAGAGATGAATCATGAACTCTTCTTCCTTTTAATTTCACCAAAAGATTCATGAAATCAAAGGGTGACTCGTTTATTCACCAAAGGTTTTGCTTGAAGGAGATAAAGTTAATTTAATGCATATTAAAAGGAAAAACAGAATGTAGAACCAACATTCTCTTTGTTCTTGAATATGATAGCGTGTTACTAACACAAAGCAAAAGCGTGAAAGCAACAAAATTATGAAGAAAAAGATAATATTGCAAAATTAAGTAACAACTTTTGTGAAAAAGAAGGATCCTAGGAAAATAATTAGTTTTTTGTCAAGGCCGTTGAGTAAACTTGGTATTTATAAGAGTAGGTCAAAACTTATAATAATCACTCACTTTTTCTTCTTTTGTTTTGCAATGATTACTTGAAAGAAAAACAAATTAAAAAAACTTTACAGTGAATTGTTTCATAAATATAAATATAATTTTATGAGACGATTTCTTTTTTCTCATTTAAAGTGGATCAATATATTTCACTTCTATCTCACGATGTTTCGAATTCAAAATTTATGTTTAGGTAACAATTATTTTTTACCATTAGATTATCATGCTTCATCTTCACTATCCACAACTCAAATTAATATCTAAAAATCAATCTTTAAAAATTATTGATTAATTCTTCATATGAAATTTGAGATTTATGAAATGATCTCATTAAATTTTACTCAAAATTATTATTTATTATTTTTAAATATAGTTCATGATGTTAATTTAACCTCTTCCATGATTATATAACAAAGAAAAAGGTTTGTCGTATATAGCCTTGAAAGTGGAGAATAAATTTCCTCGACTTCGATCCATTTTGTTTTGTTCTGTTTTTTTTTTAATTGATTAAAAGAAGAATTTACTTCAATCAATTTTTAGGCAGAGTTATATAGAGATCGACTTAATTAATATGCTTCTAAAAAAAGGGTTCTATCTAAATTTTTTGACCCCCTAATTAGTTGTTGATAAAATATGTCATGTTTCAAACAAAAAATTGTCCCATATGTTTCATGAAATTTTAAATGAAAAATCTATGAAATTCTTGTAAAAAACTCATGATTTATATAAAACTTTGAATGATAAATATAATGACTAAATAAAAAGTTATAAGTGAGATTCATGTAATAAAAGGCTGTACATTTTGAAAAAAAAAAAAAAATTAATTATACATTTTGGAAAAATATAATTCTTTTTTTAGACGAGAAGTAAAAACTAGTCTTTCTTTTTTTGAATTTACCCCGATTAATATATTGTGGTTATAAATTCCTTTTTGGGATCGATTTCATGTTTGAAATTCTTTTCTCACTATATATTAATATCGTAATTGGTGAAGGATGATGATGATGATCACGACCTTACAATTATAATCATCATTTTCAATCATGCAACTATCAATCACTCAATAAATACGTACATCTAAAGCTTAAGAGCAACATGCACGAATTCAGATTCATATTGTATATAGATTTTTCTTCTTTATTTTTTTTCCTCCTTTATTTCAGATTTGCAGGGCAATAATGATGGAGGCGGAGCAGATCTCCTTCTTCTCGAACTCAGTTCTTCTTTCTCTTCTTTTACTTCTCTCACGGATTCTCCTCCTCTCCAGTCTTCTCTTCTTGTCTTCATTTTCATTTTCGTATTCTTCTCTTCTCATCCTCTCTCTTCCTCTTCGTATTGCAAATGTGTGTCAATTTCTTTTTCTATAGCTATTATTTTTCTCATAATCATATCCAATTTTCTAAAAAACAAAGAAAATATGAGTTGCAGAAAAATATGGAGAAAAAAATGATTTTTATTATTTTACTGAAATATATTAATTGAAGGTATCACTAGTATACTATATGAAAGTATCATTAGTATTACATAAATGTCTATTTCATCTACATAAATATATTAACTTATTTTACTGAAATATGACGTAAATATATTAAATCATTGTATCACATAAAAATATTAGTTCTAATAAATAAAGGTATTATTCGTATTACATAAAATTTATACTTTATTTATATAAATGTATCATATCATTTAATTGAAATACAACGTAGGGATATTTATTACTTGTATCACATAAAAATATTAATAATATAACGTAAAAATGATGTACATCTACTTAAATATATTGTTTGATTTTATTTAAAAATATGATTTATGTTATTTTACTGAAATATATCAGTATATTACATAAATATATTAGGTATTACTTCATTTATGTATATGTATTAGTATTACCTCATTTTATGTAATACTAGTATAGGGCCCGTGTAATACATGAGTTTAAAAAAATTAAATTAATTTTTTTAAAATATAAAACATTTGACTATTATATATATAAGAAAAAAATATAATTATGGTTTTGTGCAATACACATAGTTTAATTTATCATTAAATATAGCACAATCTGATTATATTTATATATTATTAATTGTTTAAACATATGTTACACAATTTTTTTTACTTATTACTTTGAAAAAAAAAATACATGTATTGTTATGTCTAATATACTATTCATTTCACCATTGTTTTAGTTAGATTTTATAGCCAAAATTTAGAATCTCTAAATTTTCTTTTTAATAAAATGATAAAAAAAATGAAATTCAAAATTTCTCTAAAAATTTTATAGTTTATTTTAAAATGCATATTCGTCAAAACTATTAAATTACATTAATTTATAAGTTTCAAAGGATTGGAAGTTTGAATCGTCATTTTTAATTGGTCTACCTTTATTTTAGTGTTTTCTTTTTTATTTATTTATATTTTTCTCTAAATTTATATACAATGATATTTATATTTGAAGTCTAGTATGTGTTATTTTAACAATTTTAGATAAAACTCTTATATTATTTAGTAATTTTGTTAGTTACATTAAATTTAATATAATTAATTAGCTATCTTAGTTAGCTTTAAAATTATACTTATATATTATAGATTTAATTTGTAGAAGAAAAGTTTATTAGTATGAAAAAATATAAGTTTCTCATGTGGCAAATGTGGCCTCTCTCTCTCACACACATATATATATATATATATATATATAAATATATAAAAGAATATGAAAAAATGTAGGCTCATCATCTAACACATGTGGTCATTATATATCATAATTATTATTAAATTTTTTTAATGATTTGTATTGAGAAAATTATCAATTAAACATATTAAATAAAATTTCAATAAAACATCTATTCACTATTTTAACCTTTTTTAATCTATATTTTAAAAAGGATTTTCAAATGAATAAAATATCTCTTTTAGTATTTAAGATTTTTATTTATTTATTTAGTAACATTAATATGAATAAGAACATTTAATACCCAACAATTGTATAAATGACATACGTCCTAGATGGTTTTACTTTTATATATATAAAGATAAAGATAACATAAGTGTACTACTCACATCATATAAAGGTAGCACTAGTATAACTAAAATATATCACTAACATGACTAAAATGTATTATATATTTATCAGAACAGGAACATGAATATTGTGTAAATGTACCATACTACTAACATAACATAAATATATCACTAATATAACTAAAATGTATCATCAACATAACTATAAAATATTAAATATTTGTCAGAAAAAACATGCGTAAGAGAGTGTAGATTGCACAGCTGGGGCGTGGGCATACATACACGTGGGAGCATGTAAAAATGAACTCGAGTCAAATTGTCCAAATAACATGAATCTTAGACCGATCAATATACCATGTGCAAATATAGAAGTTTTTGTGTAAACTCAAATCAAATTTTGTGCCTGTCATATTATAATACAACCATTGGAAAAAAAAAATATTGACAACCGTTATTAACATTATGATTATTATATTTATTGTTAATTTTTTTATATTTTATTTGTTGATGGGTAGATATTTGAAAATAATTTTATGATTCTTAAATAAACATTTTTGATTTATTATATTTTTACATTATTTAAATAATATTTCAAATTTTTTTTTTAATTTCAAAATTTTAAACATATAGTTTTTCCATTATAATAATAATATTATTATTATCATTATTATTAATTCTTCTATTGTAAAATATATTGTTTTTCAAATTTTTATGTTGTTTATATTTCAAAATTTTAATATTATTAAATGCAATGATTTAGAATAACATATATTGAATTTAAAATATATAGATTTCTATTAATATAAACTAAAAATATTATAAATAAAATACTATTATATTATGTTATCAAAACATTATAATTATTAGATGGTATATGGAAAAACCGAGCAGCGCACGGAAGCAAGGGCAGAGCCTCCTTTAGGCTTATGGGGGATTTACCTCCTCCCAAAAGATTTTTTTTTAAATTCTTAATAACCATATATATTGCATTGAATTCTTTTTGTTTTTTTTAAGTGTTAAAAGATACTTGTTTTATCATAAGTTAATCCATAAAATTAATTAGACCCCAATGCTAGATTTCTGATCCACTAAGTAGTACTACTAGTACATATAAAGATAAAGATATATGGATCCGTTCTTTGTCTATTTTTTTAAAATTTATACTTCATTTTGAATTTGGATAACCAAAGATTTGGTCTCAAACCGTTGATGATGTGGTTCTATATTGGATTGGATGTATAAGTGGTCACAAATGGGCCCCCGAATAGATTTGGGTTAAAGTGAAGATCCAACCAATATCATTGCTTAGTCTGCCATGGTACTCCTATTGGGCCCAGTTCAAGTACTGCAATTGAAATGAGCCCAGAAAAAAACATCATTTGGGTTTTTATGGGATCATATCTCAGAAAAAGCATTCTCTCCTCCCTCTCCTAATTTTTTTTTTCCTTTGCACAAAAATTCATACAAGATCGTCTCATATAAAATTTTATATGATTTTATATGAAACCGACATTAACCGTGTTAAATGAGTTGACTTGTTTTCAATGACTGACCCATGATTTAAATTGAGGGGCCCAAATCAATTAATAAAGAAAATATAATATTTTTAAATTAAGAGTATAAAATATCACAATTTCAATAAAGTCAATAAATTACAACAATTCTCTTCTATTTTTCATATTTTCAAATCGTTGTATAATAACTTCATTACTAATATTTGTATGTGCATCATTTTCAATGTATGCTACTAAATAATCATTCAATAATGTATCACCCATTCGTTTGGGAAGGGAATTCTTAATGATCTTAATTGTTGAAAAAAACTCTTTCTACTATGGTAATGACAACTGGTAATATCAACTACAACTTAATCAATAGTTAAACCAATGAAAAAATAATGTGTTTTCTTGTAAAGACTATCTTCTGAACAAGTCCTTCTACTCCATTTATTTAAGAGAAATTTTTATCCAAACACACATCAAAAATAAAGTTTTCAAGTTTACTCTCAAATTTATATAAAGCCACTATAGAAAATATTCAGATGAATAATACTGTACAAGACCAAGTATTTATTTATTTATTTTTGCATAAACAAACTGTAGCATAAAGATTAGAATGACATAAACTAATTGTATCATTCAATTGTTTTATGATCAATATATAAACTTTACAATGACATTTAATCTTATTTCTTTATTTTGGAAGTAAAAGTGGTATCTAATATGATTTAAATCATATATGCTAAATTTGCTTTTATATTATCTTTTACAAAAATTGTAATAATTGACCGCGCTGTCTCGACGCAATAAAATTAATTATTTTCCTTCCTAACCTAATCAATTAGTAGCTAGGGTAAGTCGGAGTCGATCCCACGAAAAGTGATTAATTAACTATGTCATATATGTTCAATTCAATGTAATAAGAAAAGATGGGGGGTTTTGGATTGATTAACTAACACTAAATTAACTAACAACCTAGAAGGTAAATTAATAACAAGAAATCAATAGATGAAGATATTCTAGTTATCAGTTCAGTTATCCCCGATATCAATTATCCCCCAATTAATGTAATATTTCTCTTAGATTATCATGAAATTATCATCCCTAATCTAACAACAAGCTCTGTTAAATCGAATCATCTCTTAGGATTAGTTAAATTAGGATAAGATCACTAATTAACCCTATTTAATTGAATAACCTAGAATAAGCTCTTTAAATTTAATTCATTAAATGCATTAATCACCAAGACGATAGGATGAACTAGAATCTGATTACACAAGCTCGATTCGATAATCTAGGATTATGCTACCCTAGAGATACACGATCTCTAGTTTACTACTAATGAAAATTAAATCAACCCTAGAGATACACGATCTCTAGTTTACTACTAATGAAAATTAAATCACAACAATTAGAATTCATGATCTAAAATTCTAGCAATCAATTATCAAATATTTAACCTAGGTGGCCAATCCAAATCAAGCAATAATAATTGAAATTAATTCAATAAGATAGCATAAACAATTCCAATCAAAACATCAAGAGAGAATTACATAATTAATTAAAGCATAAATAATACACGAGTTCAAACATCCCTTCTAACCGGAATATGAAGTCTAGTCTTGCATCTTTGAAATCCCAACCATAAAAATCCAAGATGAATTTATGAGAAAAACTAATCTAGAGGTTTTTCTTGCTCTCTAAGTTTTCAATCTCTATCTAGAATGTAACTTGGGAATAAAGAAAGTAAGAAAGGTTATTGTGGATTGGGAGCACTCCAAGATTATGTTATGCCCTTATCGAGAACATGTGGGCGAGTTTTTAAACTAGATTATTATGCCCAAGTACACTTTACATAACTTTTAACCCCTTAAATCACCCCAAAAATCTTTGTTTCTCTTAAGTACATAGACGGTCAAATTATATTTTTATTATAATTTACATTCCATATATATCACCATGTCTGTTATATTCCTTTTTTTTCATCATTTACGTGATCATTGGATGATCACATAAAATATCAGTCTTCAAAATATCCTTCTTAATTAGTTTTCCCCTTTTTTACATCTCAATGAAATAATTCATTTCCCCCTTCAATTTCCAGTTTTTTCCCGATCATATTCACGAATTACAAATTCAGACTGGTGTAATGGAACGCAACTGCATTTTAATGGTGAATTTCAAAGAAGAGACTCTTGTTCTGGATGTTGTTCCAGGTTTTTCTTTTACCAATTTAATTGAAGCTTTTTGTAATAATTGGAGTAATGTTAATTGTGGTGACGTTGCCTTTCAATATTCTATTGAAGGTCACCATAAATGTTGTTTAAAAAATGACTTAGATTTGAGAAATATGTTGTTGGTGGGTGAGATGCTCGGTTTGAGGATGATTAATGTGAATGTAGCAGAGGTTCATATAAATACTTGCAACGGTTCACAATCTATAACACGTGAAACGGGAGTTGTTCATGAGCTTCGGATAGAAGATTTGTTCATCTCTAGTTTAACTAATCATAATAATGATCATTTGACTACATTAAGTCAGCACGCTGATCGTGAATCAGATCTTATTGGTTTTGATATTTGTCCGTTGCCGAAGAAAAAAGTCTTGTTGTCTGATTCATGGTCTTCTCGTATTACGGGTGTTGGTCAGAAGTTTTCCGGAGGCATGGCTGAGTATAGATCGCAATTAGTCAAATACACCACTAAGTTAGGTTTTGAATTTAAGTACATGAGAAACGATGGGAGGTGAGTGAATGTTGTCTGCTCGAATAAGTTCAAGAAGGGTTGTGGATGGTTCATCAATGGATCTGTGTCAATGGCTGATGAATGCTTTTATATAAATAAGTGGAATAATGTCCACACCTGCTGTGTATCCTTATTGAAGAACAAGACCAAGAGGATTGACTGTCGTTTGTTCTCTGAAATTGTTCTTGATAAAGTTTGAATCAGGCCAACGTTCTCTCCAGGAGATTTGAAAGACTTACTGCTCAATTCTTATGGCATGAAAATTAATTATAGTGTCGCATGGAGAAGTGTGGAGAAATCTCGGGATTTGATATTTGGGAACTACAGTGAATCTTTTCAAGAATTGTCATGGTACCTAGAAGCGATTAGAAGGACCAATCTTGGTAGCCATGCGGATATCGAAGTTTTGCCCGATAATGATGAATTTTGTAGATTTTTTTGTTTCATTTGGAGCATGTATCGAAGAATTTAAGTTTTGTCGCCCAATGCTATTTATAGATGGAACATTTCTGAAATCCAGAGTAAAATGAACTCTTTTGGCTGCCACCGGAAAGGATGGTAACAATGGTATAACTTTATTTCTTGTCATTTATTTATTTATCTTTTTTTTTTTTGCCTTTTCTGATATGGAATTTCCATTTCTTTCTCTGCACCAGATGACCATGCATTGTGTGACAGATTTGTACTTCCCTTTTTGTAGCCAAGTACATGTTTATTTAAGTCCAATGACTGAATCGGATCATGCTCATTGGTGTGTCGGGTTAAGATTTTTTATATTATCATTTTCTTTTCATAATTTCACAAGCTGAACCGGCTCATGCTTAATGGTGTGCCGGATCATGTTTTAATGTTCTCATTTTTTACCTAATTTCACAAGCTGAACCGGGAGAAAATTGATGTCTGTACTTTCATTACTTTTTTTTTGTTTTTTTTAGTCTAATGGTGACATAGTTACTAATCTCTTATTTTGTTTTTTATGATTTTTTTTCCTTCTTGCAGGACTTTTCCTTTTAGCATTTGCAGTTGTAACTGTTAGAAATCATGATAATTGGCATTGGTTCCTTACTCATCTTCGTGGAGTTTTGGATCGTGAAGTAATTTTTGTTTCCGATCGTAATGTTGGTTTGATGGAGGCGTTGCCAAAGGTATTCGATAAAGCAAAGCATTTCTTTTGCTTGCAACATTTGAAATGGAATGTTTTAGATAGACTTGGAACTAAAAGATTAACGGCGTGATAGATTGTCTTTTTTTACTGTCAAAGTGTGCAAGGGCACCAACTATTATGTTATTTAATGAAGTTTTTGAAACTTTAAAAGGTGAGGGTGGACCTATTATTCATCAATTTTTGCAGGAAATCCCCCCTGAGAGATGGGCATTATCTCACTCACCGGTTACTAGATATGGTGAGGTGACTTCAAGTGCTGCTGAGTCATTCAACAAGGCCATTAAAGGAGCTCGTGGGCTGCCAATTACTCATATGGTTGATTCAATTCGCATAATGTTCATGGATTGATTTGTGATACGTAGAAGTAAAGCGGAGAAGTGGAATTTCCTTTTGACTGAGGAGTATGTAGATATATGGGAGAAACATTTGGCAGTTGGTACTCGCTGGGATGTGAAGAGTTGCGTGGCGGGTGGGATGCTTTCTGAAGTGTTTTCTAAGCCATCTATTCAAGTTGATTTGGGGAGACGGATATGCTCTTGTCATCAGTGGCAGGTGGATGGGTTTCCATGTGCTCATGTTGTCGCTGTTCTTCGGAGGTCTCCCAATCTCGGTGTTGATAATGTCATTGAATCGTATTTCCATGTTAGCACCTACCGTCGCTGTTATGATGGTGCAATATTACCTATCCCGACCACTGAAAGATTTGAGGTTTTGGCAATGGGCAACAATCAACGTATTGTGCCACTGACAATGAAGAGGTTGCTTGGGAGACCGAAGAAACAGAGAATCAAATCGAATGGAGAAGAATCACGCTTGATTATGTGTGGTCGTTGTCACAAGTTAGGCCATCACAACAGGAAGAGTTGCAGGGGAGCTGTTAGCGGCGAAGATATTCATTGATTAGATTTTTTATTGTTGTTTCATATTTCTTAGATATTTGTTTTCAAGGTTTAAGTACTATTTTGTTTACATACTTTATTTTTCTATCACATGTTGCAACCATCTTTTAGTTTAATTGTGTCTGTTGTTTCACATTGTATTTTTATTTTGTTATGAATTTTTTTCTCCAAAATTTAGTTGATGCAATGAACCGTTGATAACTACTTTATGTACCATGTTTATTATATATTTTTTACACTTTTTGTGGTGTGGTTGCAGACTCAATTTTTTTAGAAGTGTAACAACAGAATTACCTCAAAAAGAAGTGATAGCATTTGCCCAGATAGTTCCAGTCTTTTGTTGCCTACGTAGTCCTACAATATTAAAAAAATTACAGACTAATAAGTAGTAAACAAGTACAAAATCTTTAATAGAATCACCAAGTTGGTTGGTATGCTCAGAAGAGTAGAGCAATATTGCTGGAAAAGTCTATAAAAAGTAAGTTAATATTGAAATGAAGATCGTTAACAATTAGCATCAAAACAAACAAATATAAAACTAATCAAGGAAGTGAACAGTACAAGTACTACTTGGATAAGTCTACAAATTTAAAGAATGAGGGCAGCAACTAATTAAAAATATATGAGGGAATGAATGTTCCTAGAAATTTCAACTATAACTCTTTCTAATTTGAACTATACTGAATGCAGGATTAGGGAATAGTCAATAGACTCAGGAATGCCTTTGAACTTCAAACCAAAGACAAAAAATTCACTTCATTTCAGGTTTTCTTGAGAATATTGATACTTTAATTTTACGAAAATATCAGCATAAATATCAATATCGATATCACAAAATTACGTTGGTGCAAACAAGGTTTGTAGACTTTAGAAATCTTTGTATGGCCTCAGATAATCCCCTTGAGCTTGGTTAGAAAAATTCTCTCTAAATTTGTAGTGTACCGAATATTATTCTACAATGAACCGAATATTCTATAATGTACCGGCCCGTTATTATTCTTTGTAGTGTACCGGATATTATTCTATAATGAACCGGAGTACCCCTTAATTTACTATTACATCCAAATTTGGGAACCGACACAACATTTTCCATGAGCCGGATGATCTAAAAGAGCAATTCAATTTTTCTCACACAACCCATCCAATATCAACAAATTACTAGGTAAAAATATTTAAGCAAAAATCCATCTATACTGCTAATCTATCTACTAGGTAAAAATATTTAAGCAATTCAATTTTTCTCACACAACCCATCCAAAATCATCAACCAAAATCACATTTAATCTAATTTAAATGAAAGCAATTCACATATCTAAATCTAAATGAAAGCAATTCACAGAACACAAGTGTTTTCATAATACTATTCAATCCCAATGACCACAAGTGTTTTCAAAATACTATTTGTAAGGTAATTATCATATGAAAGTTTCCATCTATACTGCTAATCTATCTTGGAGTATCCACTTTATCATCTTGGCCCTATACGCATGTGCCTCTTTATTTGCTGTGACGCACGACATTAGCTTGCTCATAATGAATGTCTCAATAAGCCAGCAAACGATGATGCCACAATCCCTTGTCCCCTTTTTCTGTTGTGGTGGAGTTTCATATGGTGTAATTTCACACTTAAAATCCATCTAACTAACTGGTGTGCCAAAATTCCACAAGTTAGCTTCAAGGTTCTTCTTTATTTCGTGCTCCACAAATTCCACCTGTTACAATTCAGTGAATATATTTTACGATACATGTATTCAATATAATTATATATGCAAATATATATATATATATATATTGAAGTATTGTAGTATTGTACCAGATTTTTGGCACGTTTAAGGTGCATATCCTTATTTCCTTTTGGAGGTCTCGCGGAGTTGAAAAAAGTCCACTTTCTATCCTTTTGCTCGTATACGAGTAGCGTCCAATGATCAAGTTCCCCTTTCAAGGTGTCTTCTTCACCACTTGTGTTTATTGGAAATAATAAGAATTCGAAATGCAATGCTTCCTCCAACTTTTCCTTGATCTCTATTACTTGTAATGTTGCAAATTCAGGGACAATAGTATGTCGTGCAACATAACTCTATTTCATGTTATAAACTGCTAGTTATCTAAAATATATTTGTTATTTGTACTGTAATCTTAAACCAAAAATAGATAAATCAATGTTTTACCCAACTCTCGCTATGAAACACGGTTGCTTTTTGTTTTTTCTTGTGCTTCAGCCTTCCTCTAAACTACTTCTACTCATGCATTAATACGCTGCAAGTGGATATAGCTTTATCATTATAATTGACAACACACCCGTGATTTTTGCAAAATATTGAAAAAACACAAATCAAACGTACCTGGCATTCCAATCCATAATTTTCTAAAATAAGCTTTGCATCGCTTAAAATTAGCCTCTTGTAGGTATCCATGCATTTCCATATTGGTGTGCTGTTGTTACAAAGAATAAATTCTTTTTAGCAAAAAGTTATTGTAATGAACCAGACCAATTATTTTCATGAACCGGATTCATTATAATATTGAACCGGATCACTATTTGTCATGAACCGCAGTTGAAATTGATTTTATAAACACAAAATGCACTGGACCAATTATTTTCATGAATCGGATTTAATATAGTATTGAACCGGATCACTATTTGTCATGAACCGCAGTTGAAATTGATTTTATAAACACAAAATGAAAGGATAATTACAGACACAATTTAAGTGATGAGTTTAATGAACTTACTCATATCCATTTTTATCAAAAAGTATCTGTAGCTTTGATTTGTAGACGGTTTCCAACAGCTTAACTGGCTCCTTTGAGGTCGCTAATTGAAATCTTCGATGACTACTCCAATTTGTTTTTTGCTTCTTTGTAGGTGGATCAATCGAGTTGCACGGTTCCTTGTGCTTTCTTCCTGTTCTAGCTCTTACTCTTTGCGCAACAGTACTTGATAGTTCTACAAGGTTTTGATGTTTTCTACCTTTTCTATTTCCTTCTCCTTGTATATTTTTATCAGGAGAATCAATGGTAGCCTTGATTTTTCTAATTTCATCTTCTAACCTGGCATTGTCATTCCTCAACTCTCTATTTACCATTTGCAAGTGACACTTGTCCTCTTCAGCCTGATCTATTATCTTTTGAAGGGATTTAATTTCAGCAATTCTCATGGCCACTTGATCAAGAAGTTCGGAATTTGTTGATTCAACTACTTGTATCATAGTTGGCTGTGCCTTTTCCTTTTCTTTATCAAGTTCTTTTTGCAGCCTCTTTATTTCACTTTCGGCTTCAATCTTTTTGTGGATTAATTTTTCCTTTTCTGATTCCAGCTAAGATACTCTTTATTGCAATCTGACATTTTCCTCTGTAAGTTCAGTTATTCGAAGTTCCTGCTCCTCCCTTGTGCCAATTAAGGTTGATTCCAATACTATAGGTGTTAGTGTTGTCGCCAACACTTCCATTGGATCATGGGACCCTTGAGTCAGATTGTTGCACGTTTCATCGTCTAAGTCGATGCCGACATCAACAAGGGGACTTGATTCTGGATCAGATTTTTCATTTGGATTCAGTCTACGTGGCCCTAGCTCGTTGATAAAATCATTGGCTTTCATGAATTGTGAAACAGTATCCAAGCCCCATACCTCTTCATTATCAGACTGGTTCTCACAAATGTCCCCCGATGTTTGCATGCTCGTAACTTGTTCATCCGCAGTGCTCATTAGTATAATGTTGTTGGCTGCTTATGCACTATCACTCGATATGGCTTCTGTTTGCTGGTTTGCAAGGAGTGGAGGTTGCAATGATTGTCCAGGTCCATGATCTATTAACAACCTCTTTTCTTCTTCGGTGGCATTAAGAAATTTCATGACGTCCTGTACCAATTATTTCAAAGCATGTTAACTATTAACATCTCACTGTTTTCCCCTGTACCGGCTGCTCAATTTCTATGAACCGAAAAATAAAGATATATCAATTAAACTAGATTTTACAGCAAAACAAACTCTCATCATTTTTCCTGATATACAAGTGTTATTACAACAAAAGGGAACCAAAAGTCATGAATGTCAAGGCACTGGAATAATATACTCACATTTCTAATATCCATTTCCTTCAAGTCACCACCTTGAATTTTTGTATATAGTTGCCGCAAATCCCACTTTAGAAATCGAGGGAAGGTGTGGTTGGTAGATGGATTGACCAAGTTGGTCCTCTCACATAAAATATACTACAATTTTAAAAAATTCAATATTTATTTATGTTGCGTTTATAATATAAAAGCCATGCCAATGTAATGGACTGAAGAGGTACGTACCGGGAGCAGTAGTAAGCATCTATTAGCATTTCCATCATTTGATGTGTCCAAGCTGTCCAACAAACGATTCAATATATGCCCACACCAGTCGTGTGAGCAAATATTTTCAAAGTCATCAACAAGGGATGTATATGCCCATGGAATATGTGTTTTTGGTTGTAATGAAAATTCCTGACAACAGATGCAATGTCACCATCTTAGCTACGTTTCTCACATCCTCAACTCTTGTGCTTTTTACCTTTTCAAGAAACTTGGTATATATATATATATATTGTCTTCCCAACTGAAAATCCTTTCTCACTTCTGCGGTTGCTCTATCTGAAAAACACTGGCGCAAAAATTCTGTCTCTTGAAAATTAATTTTTTCAATCACAATTTCCTTATCGTCTCCCCTAACACCAAAAATCAGCTGAACATCATCCTTATTAGGCTTTATTAGTGCTCTACCAAATATGAAATCCTTGTGTGTCTTATTGTAGCACTTGACAATCTCTCTTATTTCATCGTCGCTCTTTTTGCAATTGTCCGGGACTATTTTTCCATTGAAGATTGTTTGTAAGAACAACCAAAAGGGTGTTTTTTGGAGCTCAAGTTTGTGATCCTCTCGGAGCTGTAATGTTGTGATATCTATCTCCACCAATTGTATATTACACCTGTAGGGTATTTTAGTTTGTGCCCCCCACCTGAAAACATGAAAATTGCATCTTTACTTTTTTTTTACAAAATTTTCATGAACCGTAAATACACATTTATGAACCGTGGGAAGCAAAATATTTTTTCTGTTCAAAGCATGATTTGCATAATGAACCGAAAGTAAATAAATAATGAGCCGGTAAATAAATAGAGAACTTGCAACATAGATATATGGATTCAGTCCAAGCACACTATATTTTGTTCAAAAAAAATATAAAGTGCGCACTGCACCAGCAGTAAACGATTGATGTGTCGACTACTTTTTGCAAATTATAAAATTGTTCTAGTAATTACATTAACAAATAACCCCAAAGCATGATTTATACAATGAACCGGATTTAAATAGGTGATGAGCCGTGAATACATATATATTGAACCGGGAAAACCAATTTTTTTTTTATGTTCAAAGTATGATTTACACAATGAACCGGAAGTAAATAATTAATGAGCCGGTACAATTACATGGTCAACTATTCCACAAAATTACCAGAAACTACATTTACATTATACGGCGAATTAATATGCATCATTTAAGCAAATTACTCGTTTTTCACCAACAACACCACATTCAGATTATAAGGCCCACAAATTTTCCCATATCTAATCATCATGTAATCATTCAAAATTCAAAACAATAAATTCTAAAAAAGCAAATGAACACCAAACTCATTTCTAAACCGGCTACGGATTCTTAGTGTACCGCAATGACTATTATGCCACATCAACGAATTAACACTAAACCCATTTTGGAGTTTTGAATTTTTTTTGGAAATTTAATTGTAAAAACTGAAACCCTGTTGTTTCTTTACAAAATCGACAATTCATCAAAATGCTATATCCTAAGAAATTAACAAAATTCGAGTACTTAATTACCTTTTTTTTGTTTCTCCGGTTGTTGGATTTCATCTTCTCGTGTAGCTTTGCCCTTTCCGGCTCTAGGCTTTACTGATTTCGGTGCCATCGTTACCGGCCTGATAATCTGTGGCGTCGAAATCACATGTGTGGCTGAATTTAGAGAAATTTTTGGAGCGTACGGTTCAATGTGATTTTTTGGGAGAAGTGGGATTCATAGAATCAGAGAGATGATGGTGCAGTAGTCACCATTGGAGTAAACGATTCATAGAATCAGCGTAAGATCACGAATTTTCTGGAGAATGAAATCAGAGAGATTTTTGTTTCCTTTTTTTGGGTATATAATATAGGCATTTATTATTTTGATTGGATAATATGTGAGTTATATAAAACAACCATTTTTATACAGTGTAGTGGAGAGAATACTATTTTTTTAATGGTTTTATGGGGTTAAAAGATCTCTACTGTGTACCGGCCCGTTATTATCCCGTTTTTAAACCCTAATGAGATAGGCTTTCTTCATTTTTAGACCCAAAACTTGCTCAAAATTTCGCTAGGCCGCGATGGGTTTCACATTGGCAGACCGAACCGACACTGGGCTACCCAGTGTACTCGGCTTTTGGACCCAAACTGACCCAACTTCGTTTCGGCTTCATTTCTTGGGCCACGAACACGTCTCTTGGCCCAAAAATATTCCAAAATTCCTGAAATAATTGTAAAATTATTATATAAAGTATTTTGACACCAAAGATACATAGGTACCACAAAAGGTGTATGCAAACACATCAAAGTGCATAAAAACTAAAGTTTATAAACTATAAAATACATATATTTTTTACCTATCAAATCTCCCCACACTTAAACCATTGCTTGCCCTCAAGCAACAAAATAATTAAAGCACATAGGAGATTGAAATACGAAAGAGTATCGCTTTCTCAGATCCTTACCAACACTCATGGAAATTCAAATTCATGTTAGAGACAAGGCACAAGAGCACATTGGACTAAATGCACTACCTCAAGAAATCATAAGTTTTGGAAGGGCATTAGAAATCAAACTTTTCATAAACAATTCATTAACTCACTCTACCACATATATCAATCAACATACTCCAACTCCTTTTACGATATCCTTCATCTAGATTAAAACTCGCTAAAACTTCACACACAATGAATCACCCCCATTTTTTCTCTATTTTTTTCGGTAAATATTTTTTTTTCTTTTTTTTTCATAGACGATGATGATTCTGTCTTTTTTTTTAGATGGGGTTGACAGCTCCACACCACTCTTAGGTTAGTCCATGAATTACTACGAAGTTTTATTCGTATTTTACTTTCAAATCTTTGGACCCCTAAGAACAGACAACTGATTCCATACCCCATCATCTTTTCACTTCTCAATTTTTTTCAACTCAACACCTCTATCTCCAACCACATCAATTTTTTTTCCAACCAAGGGAGTTTATCAAAAGTGATCCAACTTTCACAAATTTCAATCTAGACTACTTCCATCAAGGAATTAAAAAACACATCTCAAGACATAACAAGGCAAAACAAATCAACTCAAAGTCATAGATTAATTCTCAAACCAACACTATCTTTCCTAAAATCAATTTCTCAAGATGACATTCAACAATTTTAACCAACACAAAGCAAAGCTCAACAACACCTTTCCCAACACATAAACGAATTCCCAAATAATGAAAATAAATAGCACTCGGATCATCATTGTAAGCTCACTTACGCAATATTTTTTTTTTCATTTTTTATATGCAAATGCAAACATAATTAAACATGCTAAAGCAAGTAAACGTGCAATCTAACTAAGAGGGAAAATAAATCTACATGCAACTACATAAATATAAATGCAACTACATGCAAGATATGTGATATATTCCACACTTTATCAATTATTCAACATTTCCCATCTCCCCACACTTGAAACTTGTTTGTCCCCAACCAACTCAAATCACAACACAAGATAAAGAGACAACAAGATTCAACCATGCATAGAGATAAGAGAAATAAAAGAAGTATGAAATCATGTCATCTGATCACCAAGGAGGTTTTGGAATTTGTCTCAAAGATGACACATCAAAAATCATCAAGTTCATCCCTCTATTGATCTTTCTCCTCTTTATTGATTTGAAGTTTGAGAATTCGATGAGAAATCCTTTAGAAGGGGTATGGATTTCATCTAAGATGAATATTTCTTCAACATGCTTTTTTTTGTCCTCCAAAATTGAGTTCACCCTATAAGAAAGATAAAGAGGATCAACATTAAACTGAACAAAAATTGGTTGTTTTACCAAATTCTCGCAGGCTGACAGTTTGACACTGGATGTCGGTTTCACACTGGGTAATCCAGTGTCTAGCTGAATGACGAGTTTTTCTTCCTCCTCATCATCGTCTTCCTGTAAATGCTCGGGTTTTTAGGCTCTCCAAGCTGATTCTCACTCAAAATTATTGCATTGATATCCTCTTGATTCATTTTTAGCTGACAAGATAATATTCCACTACTTTGAGCCTCTAGGTGACTAATGACTCTTGTCATCTGACTTACTTGTGTCTCAAGATTTCTAATACTCGATTGAGTATCATCTTGAAATTGATAATTTGGGCCTCTTGATTGATATGGTGGACAATCATTCTCCTCATATTGTGTTTCATGTTGTTTTTCTCATAGAAAATTTCTTCATTCCAAACATGATTTCACATGTAGAATACCTGCAGCAAGTTGACGAACAAAAGAGGTTAATGCATTTAATTTTTCATTAAAAGAACAATCACTTATCTCTTCCACCATTTTCAATGGTGCTTCATATGTGTCAAATTGCTGCGAATTCATAGCCATCTTTGAAATAAGTTTTTTTGCAGCTTCTGGAGTCATATCAACCAACGATCCTCCACTAGCCACATCAATCATATTTCTGTCCATTGATGACAACCCATCGTAAAAGTATTAGATTAGGAGTGCTTCTGATATCTGATGATGTGGATAACTTGCCACTAGTCTCTTGAAACACTCACAATACTCGGAAAGAGACTCTCCATACAATTGCACTATACCACAAATCTCCTTTCGTATATTGATTACTCGAGATAGAGGAAAACATCTTTACAAGAATAAGTTCTCCATCTTGGTCCATGTTGTGATAGACTCTGATAAATAACATAACCAATCTTTCACCAAGTCTTTCACTGAGAATGGGAAAGCCCTCAACTTAATTTGTTCATCGGTCGCTCCTAAAGGTTTCATACTTGAGCAAACCAAGTGGAATTCTTTCAAGAATTTGTATGGATCCTCATCTGCATAGCCATAAAACACCGGTAATAAGAGTATACAATCATAGTCAAGCTCAAAAGTTGAATTTTCATCAAAATTAGGAAAACTAATGCAAAATGATTGATGAATAGATGTGGTATAGACAAGCTCTTTCAACGTTTGATTTGTAGTCATTTCTCCATTTTGATTCCAATCCTTAAACTGCAAAAGATCCTAAAAAACGAAACTATGTTAAAACTCTAAAACTCGTTGATAACACACTGCAGAACTTGATATTGGATAACTCAAGTCACATTGGGTCTGTCGGTGTGAAAAAGAGAGCAAAACAGAATATATCAGCAGGCAAAATGGGGCAGAAACAGAGCAGAACAACAAAATTTGAACAACAGAATTTTTAGACAGCAATTATTTTTTTTCATTTTTTTTTAAATAAATAAATAAGTAAAGACACAAGATGGCACACTAAATTTAAACCACTCCCTAGCAACGACGCAAAAATTTGACCGCGCTGCCGCGATGCGATAAAAATAATTATTTTCCTTCCTAAGCTAACCAATTAATAGCTAGGACAAGTTGGAGTTGATCCCAAGAGAAGTGATGAATTAACTATGTCAACTATGTTCAATTCAATGTAATAAGAAAAGATGAGGGGTTTTGGATTGATTAACTAACACCAAATTGACTAACAACCTAGAAAGTAAATTAATAACAAGAAATCAATAGATGAAGGTATTTCAGTTATCAGTTCAGTTATCCCCGGTATCAATTATCCCCCAATTACTGTAATATCTCTCTTAAATTATCATGGAATTATCACTCCTAATCTAACAACAAGTTCTGTTAAACTGAATTATCTCTTAGGATTAGTTAAATTAGGATAAGATCACTAATTAAACCTATTTAATTGAATAACATAAACTCTCTAAATTTAATTCATTAAATGCATTAATCACCAAGATGATAGGATGAACTAGACTCCGATTACACAAGCTCGATTCGATAATCTAAGATTATGCTACTCTAGAGATGCACGACCTCTAGTTTACTACTAATGAAAATTAAATCACAATAATTAGGATTCATGATCTAAAATTCTAGCAATCAATTATCAAATACTTAACCTAGGTGGTCAATCCAAATCAAAAAATAATAATTGAAATCATGTCAATCAGATAGCATAAACAATTCCAATCAAAAAATCAAGAGAGAATTACAAAATTAATTAAAGCATAAATAATATACGGGTTCAAACATCTCTTCTAATCGGAATATGAAGTCTAGCCTTGCATCCTTGAAATCCCAACCATAAAAATCCAAGAAGAATTCATGAGAAAAATTAATCTAGAGGTTTTTCTTGCTCTCCAAGTTTTAAATCTCTCTCTAGAATGTAACTTGGGAAGAAAGAAAATAAGAAAGGTTATTGTGGCTTGGGAGCACTCCAAGATTATGTTATGCCCTCATCTTAGACATGTGGGTGAGTTTTTAAACCCTAAAGAGATGGACTTTCTTCATTTTCAGGCCCAAAACTCGCTCAGAATTTCGCTGGGCCGCGATGGGCTTCACATGGCAGACCGAACCGATACTAGGCTACCCAGTGTACTCGGCTTTTGGACCCAAACTGACCCAACTTCGTTTCGGTTTCATTTCTTGGCCTACGAACATGTCTCTTGGCCCAAAAATACTCCAAAATTTCTAAGATAATTGTGAAAATAATATATGAAGTATTTTGACCCAAAAAAACACATATAAGTACGAAAAAAGGTGCATGTAAACACATCAAAGTGCATAAAAACTAAAGTTTATCAATTATAAAATACACCTATTTTCTACCTATCAATAATCTTTTTAAAATGTAGAGGTATCTGATAATAAATGACATGAAGGTATTTAACAAATAAATTAACAAAAATGAAGATGAAAAATAGTAAAAGATAATAAAATTAAGATAGTATCTTAACTTAAATTAGATAGAAAGGAAATTCAAAGGTGGAGAATAAGGGAAATAAAGAACAAAACTTAAGGAGATGATGTTGTGAGGGAAGGATAAACGTTACTAAAAATACCCTTGGATTTTTTCCAAATTTTTAGGGGCCGAATGTCTCCTTTGGACCCCACCTCAGTCAGCGACCATTTTATAGTTTTGATTCAGCATAACTTACAATTATTCACAATAGAATGGAACTATAAGTAATCGACGATGCTCCGCTCCAATGCCTTGACCACGTATATACTCTGCATCCATTGATATAAATTTATATTTTATAATTGTTAAATCCTTTTAAAAAAATTGTTGCTGTAACTTTGGTCCTTAAGTTTGTTCACCATACTTAAATTAAAGAAATTTCTATTAAACCAATTAGCCATAAACATGGTTCCAACATATTTCACACAAATTTTCTAATCTTTACTGTTCCCCTTCCTTTCCCTCTCAAGTTCATTAAAAAACACATCCATCAATAGGAGATTGAACCATTTATTACAAGTCATGTTTTGTTCTTCATTCATGTACATATTGATAATGCTAATTGAAAAATGAGTAAGTCTCTTGTGAGACCGTCTCACGGAATTTTAATGCATTGCGTGAAACGAATCAACCCACAACCCAATTACCCACCACCCAAACCCTACAATTCACATGTTATTTGTGGTGATGGGGCTCCGTCTCACGGAAACTATCCGTGAGACCGTCTCACATGAGTTTTTGTGTTGAAAATTACATATGATATATATATATATATATATATATATGAAGTAAAAGATTGGATGATATAATAAAGAGTAGGTCTTTGTGTGAGATCGTCTCACTGATCCCATTCCGTGAGATGGGTCAACCCGATCCGATCAAAGATCAAAGTCAAAAAGTCAACGGCCAACGGTCAATAGTCAACGATCAAAGTCAAAAAGTCAACGGCCAACGGTCAACGTCGGTCAATGGTCGGTCAACATCGTTGACTTAAAAGTATTACATGATACACATAAAAGTATTACATCATATACATGAAAGTATTACATGATACTTTTATAGTTATTATGTGATATTTTCAAAAAGTATTATATGATATACATAAAAGTATTACATGGTGATATTTTCAAAAAGTATTACATGATATATACAAAAGTATTACATGATATATATAAAAATATTACATAGTGATATTTTCAAAAAGTATTACATGATATTCATAAAGGTACCACATCATGTTTTATTCTCATAATGTAATACTTTTATGTATATCATGTGATGCTTCATAATGTAATACTTTTAAGTGTATCATGTAATACTTTTATGTATATCATGTGATACTTCATAATGTAATACTTTTAAGTGTACCATGTAATACTTTTATGTATATCATGTGATACTTCATAATGTAATACTTTTATGTATACCATGTAATACTTTTATGTATATCATGTGATACTTTCAAAAAGTATAACATGATACACATAAAAGTATTATGTGGTGATATTTTGAAAAAGTATTACATGATACGCATAAAAATATTACCTCATATATATAAAAGTATTACATAATTTTTATGTTCAACCTGACCCGACCCGTCTCACGGAATGAGATCCGTGAGACGGTCTCACCCAAGACTTTGTGTACAATAAAATACTGCTATAGAAGACCCTGACTAACATAATATACCCCTCCATTCAAAATATTTTTTTTTTCTTTCAAATAAAATGAAGATTAAATTTTTACAAACCATTTTCAGATATAATTTTATTTGACAGAGTTTACTATCCACAACTTAAATTTAGTCTCAAGAATTCATCCATCTCATGAAATTAAATCTACAAAATGAGATGAAATTAAATCTACAAAATGATTTTATAAGAATACTTCTCCTCATATTTTAGAGGGAAAAATATTTATTTTGGTGTAGATAACGTGGGTACCATTTGTTTGAATTGTAACACCTCAATCAAAGAATTATAGTCCTATTGACAAGAGAGCATCATAATTCATATACATGAAAACTCAAAGAAAATAATGCATGGGTTCCACCAACCATGAAGAGTCTATCAATTATCACAGTGCATAATTATTTAGAAAAATAAAAATCTCAAAATGTCAGCTGTTTTAAAAAAGCAATTTATGTGAACAAAGACCAAAGAAACAAAAGAGCCCATGTGACAATGTTTATCAACTCATGATTATATGTACATATATGGTCATTTTGTAATAAATATATACACATATTTATATATTATAATTATCCATGTCAAATAAATATAAACTGTTATATTTAATAAATTCCATTTGATAAAACTTTGAATACACCATATATAGTATTATATGCTACTCATAGATCCACATTTTCAGATAATAATTGAGGGCTTATTCAAGTCTTTCAAGTTGAAATAGAAACGGGTTTCTTTGTTACTTAGTCAAAGTTGGGAGAAGAAATTTCTCCCGACCTTTCTTTTCAAAATCAAAAAGGCTTATCAAGACTCAATATATATATATATATATATATATATATATATATATATATATATATATATATATATATACTGAGGATTCTTGTTCTATTATATTTTTATGTTACTTATTAGTATTTCAAATCATGTGTATATAAGATATATAATGATGTAGTATCTTATGTACATAATTTTTACATGATAAAACATGAGAGAGCAACAAAGTAAAGAATAACATAATATGAACTGCATAAAATTTCATCTATTGAAAACTATTATTACATATTAATTTTTATATATAATTTATCTGTAGTTAAAAAGACATAAAAAAAACTCTAATTAATAAACTAAGTATATATATAATTATTATTTCTTTAAAAATCTACCCAACAATAATTTGAAAAATTTAATATTCTAGAAGGCTTAAGTTAGTGGAGTCAATGATTTAATAAACAAAAGGACTGATCACACACAATTATAATCCAATCAGATTTCTTTATCACATATGGATATATATTGATATAAAATATGATTAATTACATGAGAAATCACAAAATTTAAATTAAATGTCAATATAATACACACTTTTATATGTTATAATATCGATCATAAATTTTCAAATCTTATCAATTACAACATCGACTTTATTTTATAATGTGTAATTATAATATTATTGTTGGATTGCCAACAAATATAATGAGACATTCTCAAATCTATTATTATTTTTTTGTCATCTATCACCACTACCATAATAAATTGCGAAATGTTAGACAAATCTCTACTTCCACCTTTAACTCCCGATGATGGTAGAATCGAATCCCGAAATTGATGGTGGATTCGAGACGACCTCGTCAAGATAGAAACACATCCAAAGCTGTTGCAGAAGTAGTGATCATAATCCGTGACTGATACTAGTATTAAAAACAAAAGTTTATCTTATGATTAAGATTTAATCAAAAATTCATTAATTTATATGAAATAAAAACCCTTTAAAATAGTATTCAGAATAAAATATTTAGTGTAATTTATAATTCTTGAACGTCCCTCTCAAGAACTCAAACACATGTCCCATAAAAAGAAGAAGAAAATCCAAAAGCCAAACAGTGCCTCTCATGGGGTCTCTTGCTTCTGTTTATTTTGTAAGAAAAAAATCTCAACGAGAAATATTTCATGTGAATTTGACATTTCCATCTAAATAGATCGATTTGATCAGAGCAGCTGGTATTCACATAAATTAAGTTATAGAAGTAAGTGCATGAAAGAGACTTTTCTATGCTCATAACTTTAGAAAATAGAACAAACTAAACATCCAAACAAGAATCAGTGATCGATCGATCTATAGCACGTACTATATATATCAATCAGTTATTTATTTATTTTTGTCCAAATCAAAGGTAGACATATGCTAGAAAACAAACCAAATAATTATTACAAAAGTTTGATCTAAAGAAGTCATGCACAAAATTATTGAACCTTAGCTTTAAGCATATTGGTGGACAAATTAGTAATCGACAAAATTTGTGCATCATATTCATATTGGTTGTGAAGAGAAGGGACTATTAAATGTTGTTATAAAATGTGGATTTTCGATTTCAATATTCAAATTGAGCGGAATAGCTAGCTAATATGGTGTGCCATTTGAATTATATGTGTCACATAATTGTCAAAATACGAAAATATAATTGGTGTCAAAAGAAATTGTCAATACGAAAAATTATTGATATTTGAAAATACAAAACCATATATATTATTGGGCAAAAATGCGTAATAATCTCCGTATATAACTACGTAGGGTAATCAATACATATTCTACACACAAATGAGGATAAGTATTGGTCTTTAACGTGGGTTTCCATCCAATCATGCATCCATATTGGATGTAGAATTTCTATAATGCCCTTATTTAATAATTACTATATTTCTTAATATCCTACTTAATATTTTTACCTTCAAAATTCAATTTTCTTTTAAATTAAAAATATTATATTACATAAAAAAAATATATTGATAAATGAGCTAAATAGATATATTATATCAGAAAGAAATTAAACTATGTCACGCCCCATTTTGAAAGCATGTAATTATCAGAGTTTAACATATTGGGCATCCAACAACTTAGAGAAGAAACATACATTTTTAGTGAAAAGATAAATAGACAGGTTTTTGATAACATCTGAAACAAAATCCTTTGCAGCGTTTAAATCGCATTTTTACATAACAGGGAGCATTTGAAATAAAACAGAAAAGCATTTGAAAACATACAATGCAAGTCTATACAGGATCCATGTCATTCAGCTGAATTTTACAAAACAACAAATCGAAATCGTTTAGAAAAGGTTAAATATGGAAAACATTAAAACATATTCTAATGATAGGGCATCCCCCTCTTCACGCTTCCTCATTCTCATTTTCACTTGTAGTGTGAATACACACGGGGTGAATGTCTGAAATACACTCATGGGAGTACTTTCTAAAATTAACATACAATAGCAGTAGCAGTAACAAACAATCATAAACACAACAAGTAAACACAACACATAACACGTGGTGCGTGGCTATAGATAGGTGCAGGTTTTTTTCATCTTATCCTATAAATGATTTTTATCCTGTTAGTGTAGCTACAGGATCAAAATTCTCATGTCAGTAGTTTGCGGCAGAGCCACCATAGCAATCGTCTGTTGTTCATTGCATGCGCATGTAATCCACAACATATAATCATAGCACATGTAGGAAAGTAAAGATATCATAACAGTAAAGAAGCATTTCATTGATCATAGGTTCGCGTAGCATTCATTCATTCAGTTGAGCTTTTTTTTATCATTATTTATAGATTAAATATTCATATAGAAAATGAAATAAAAAAGGGTTAAGTTCAAAAGTTACCCCTACCTTATTCGGTGGTTTTCCTACATGAAACTCTGAGCTCTAAAGCACTACGCTCGTTCATTCGTCCTATAAGCCTACACATAGCGTTTAAGATTAAACTTAGAAACTCTCTCGAAAGAAAGAACGATAAAACGAAGAACGATCAATGTGGGTAAGCGTAGCGTAAGGAACTTTAAAACGTTTAGCGAGGTATAAAACATTGCTTTGGAAAGACGATATAAGAGAAAGAAGGAAAATGAGAGCTTTCGAAATCATTTAAAATATTAAAACGATCTTAAGGGTTTAAAACTCAATAGGGTTTAAAGGGATCATTTGGGCTTGAAAGGAGGAAAACGAGTTTAAAAATGAGTTTTTAGAAGCATAAGGGTAATTTTGTAAATTCTGAAAATGTTGATTTTGACAAAAAGGCTCAAATTATAATTTTTAAAAAGTTTGGGGTCTTTTTTATATTTTTGAAAACTTTTGGGGCCAAAACATAATTTTCATAAGTTCTTGGGGTTAAAACATAAATTCTAGAAACCTTTGGGGGTTAAATTAGAAACTCCAAAACACTTGAGGACTAAAGCAAAATTTTCAAGGACTTTGAGGGCTTAAACGAAATTTTCAGAAGATTAGGGGTTAAATCATAAATATCCTAAGTTTCTAGGGTTTGCATTTTGGTCCTAGACTTTTAGAAAATTGCAGAAGAGCCCTTCCTCTCCTAAACCCCCACCCATCATCGCCCTCCACGCTTTCCCCCACCATGTCGCCGGACAACACGATGCCGGACCACCACAGCTCACGCACACGCCGGCATGATCCCTCGCGCCGGCAACTCCACACGCCACACACATAGGTGAAACAAGCCCGAACACACCCCAAACTGGTGCGCTCAGCGAGTGCAACTCTGACACAGCACCGCCGAGCGCGGCGCACATGCCCACGCACTCACACACCAGACATGGCAGACATGACGCGACGGAGACGGGAGAGTTGGTGTAGTAGAAACGGCGAGAGGGAGAGGAGGAGAAGGAAAGAAAAAGGAGGAGGAGAGAGAAGGTGGAGGCCGCGCCCTTTGCCGGCTTTTCCCGGCAGAGGCGGCGGCGAAAGGTGGTGACGAGCCTAGATCCAGAACGGGCTCGTCGAGATCTACATTTTGACATAAAAATCGGTCAGATCGGAGAGGGATGGGGCGGCGCCAGTGGCCAGCCGGAGGCAGAAAAAGAGAGAGACCTCTCAAGTGATCCAAAAAGTTATCCAAAGTGTGTTACATCTCATTATTTATATGGGTATGGCTATCCGCACCCCATCAAATACTAAACACACCCCATGTGAACAGTAACACTTGCGTTGGGGTGTGTTTAGTATTTGATGAGGTGCGGATAGCCGCACCATATTTATATTCTCTACTTTGGGCTATGAGCTTCATATCATCACCTTACATATTATGAAATTGGGCCTTATCATATGATATCTTTTAAACGTTATCATATAATGTTCGATTAATTATACTACGTAATTATTTCGTTTCAACAACACACGTAAATAAACAAGCAATTAAGAGTTAAATTTATTTAATTAATTCCAATTATGCAAGAAAAACCTAGGTGCCACAAACTATATATTTGAGAGATAAAGAAATAAAAATAAGTCTATACATGAGACATTAGTATATATGTAGTTTAAAATGGGAGAAATGTTCTTAGCATCTAATATTGTACAAAATGAGACATTTATATTTGCCCTTATCTGAGGTGGTGTCTATCAGGTCCAGTCTCTCTCTCTTCTCAAATTGCGCATATAAACTGCACAAAGACACCTATATATTCTTAATGGATGCTCTGAAACCTGACATTAAATTTGTTTAATTAAGGACAAGTTTCAAGATTCAAGAAATTTTCATTTTTATTTTAGGCCTAAAATTATATATACTTCATTCCATATGTATATACATTTTTCTTTTTGAATATCTCAATTAAATATATAATCCACCTTTTATATAGAGTGATATTTATTTAGTTCATTTTGTAAATATTTCTATTACATTTATTCTTTTTTTTTAAATATAAATATCATTAACCATTAAGTGATATATTAGAGAATATAGTGCTCATAATTAAATGATAGAAATTAACTAATTTAATTTGCCATATCAATAATTTTTTTAATTTCTGTAAATAGTCCCTTATGTATGGGAGGGGAATATTTTTATTAGTTTCTGGTGACTAAATTACCACATTTTATATAAGGGAATATTTTTCTACCACAAATCAGGAAATATGATAAAATTATCCTCTGAAAAAAGTAAAAAAAAAAGGAAGTTTTGTATCGATGTGTTTTTTTCATCGTGTCACACGATATGATCATATTGTGAACTCTATAAAATACACATATTGTGTAAAGTTATTGAGTGTGGTGATTTTCTTTTCTTTTAACAAAAGACCTCATTTTGTTAATTTTCCAAATTTGTGGTAGAAAAATAAAACTATTATTTAATATTGTAGAAAAGTAATTCACTATTTAGTTTTATGGTATGTGGATGTATTTTCCATTTTTATTATTGACTACAAATTCCAAATGGGGACACGAAAAAATATTTAAGAATATAGCAATAGTATACATTGACTATATAATCCAAGAAAAGACTAAAATATACACTCCACAACAACACAAATTGAAGCAAAATTTATTTTTTAAATATTGAACTAGCTTAATTATGATATATCCGAATAATTCATGCTAGTATCTTCTATTACATATATATATATATATATATATATATATATATATATATTTGGTGTGTTTAGTAAAATAAGATACTCTAGTTGAATTCCATATATATGAAAGATTCAAAGTAAGTTTGTTGTACCCAAAATAACATATAGCTAGTCTCATGCATAAAATTCCTTTTGAAATTAAGATTAAAAAATTAAAAAGAAGGAAACAATAATTAGTAATGAGGGCTATTAGTCAATAATAGTACTATGAAATTAATACTTATTAATTAATCAAAATCGTTGGGAAATTGACATATGCCTACGCTTAAGTTGTGGAGAGACAATGGAGATTAGTCCACCAAGAGGAGGCCTCATCTTTGACCTATAAACCATCTCATCATATGGCATTTCATACAACCTCAGGAAGGGCGCGAATGACTCATTTGCCCTCTCACTTCGACTCAATTGGTGGTCTTTTCGGAAGAACAACACCGGCGATCGGAGGAACGACAACTTCCGCTTTTCCGACATCGACATCGATGGGAAGAAGCCGTTTCTACAAACACTAGTATTAGCACGTGAGGTCCACGTGGCAGGGGACGATGCGAAGGAGAATGACCTGGCATTGGGGGGAGAGATCCGTGGGCCCCACTCAGATGCTGACGTGTCCTTCAGTGATAGATACCACGGCTTCATAGAATCAAAGTGGTGGTGTGAGACCGTGAACGCGAATCTTGACGAGGAGCACGACCCCAATCTTGCTGACGTGGACGAGGAAAATGATGGTGCCACGTCATCAAATTCGAGAGGTGATATGATCATGACCGTAGAGTGTGAAAGATCGACGAATGGCCTCACTCCCTACAATTATCATATAAACCACCACCACTTAAGAAATGTGGCGCGTGAAACACACACGCACATTTTGTTTCATTAATTTAATAATATTAGCTTTTGGGATATTATGTAATAGTAAATATATATATACCTTCCAAAGGTAAGAGAAAAGTGATGGAGGGTCAATGACAAAAGCTTTATGAAGCTGTTGTGGGTAATAATCTGCTATGATCTTGAGTGTTGCTACCAATACGTTCATAAAGGAGGATGCTGATCTGAAAAAGCCTGAAATTTCACATTGCTCAACAAACTATTTCAAATAATCTAATAAATAGTACTACAACTCAGAAAAATGAAATTAATTTCTCAAAAAATGGGCACTTTGTTTTTAATGGAAAAAAGAGTCAAGAAAATTTAAATCACTGTTGAGTTTGAGTCTGACAGATTGAGAAAAGGAGTATTATGGATACTTTTGCTTTAACATAATCTAGCAATGAAAAAGACCTAATGTACCCCTCATCTATGAACCTGAACGTGACATCTCAAGGGTATTTTGGGGAATTTCCGATAAAGTTTCAGACAACCTCCTTGATTATTATGACATAATCTTCTTGATTTAGTTAACTAATCAGTTATTAATTGTGAGGCGTGACTTTGGAACAATTAAATATGACTAACAAAAGGCATTTTTGTAGCTATTTGAGATCCAGTGGCTGTGGAATCCCTAGACAATGGAATTTATTTATATTTATTGCTATTTAATTTCCAACTTAGTACTAGTACATACATCACTATCAGTTTGGATTCTCCATTGTACAATCTCATGTTCTATTAATATATTACTATTAAAATACGTACAAAATTAAGTAATAATTTTATTTATAATTATTACATAATTGAGGCAGGGATTGTAGTACGTATGATCTCATTTGAATAGTACGTGGTCCATAAATATATTATTCTTTTTTTTTCCGAGAGAACAAAAATATCTGTTTTATTACTTATATATGATTAAAATACTTTATAAATGAAAAAAATAATTTAATCTTACTGGCGTCAAAGAGGAGAACAAATTGTTGAACATTTTTTGGCATGGCTTGAACTGCTACTTCTAGTGTAAACACTAGCAACCGAGTAAACCTACAAATAAATTCAAAATAAATAAATAAATAAATTTGTGAATTATTGAATTGAAATAATAAGAAAATGAAAGAAGCCCACTTCAAGAAATTATTTATAATTCGATTTTCTTACAATTTCTGGGAATGGAATTTCTGATAGTCTTGCTTGATTCGGAAAATCTGCAGTTCATCATTAATCACCAAAATAATTAATGAAATTTATTGTTTGAAAATTACTTGTCCAAAAAATAAAATAAAAAATACCAGGACAGGTCTAAGTTGATGATCATGGCCAGCAATGTAAGCCATTCCTTCAGAGAGCTCAGCACAGAATTCATCAGCCATCAAATGGTCTTCAAAATTCAAATTATAAAATCAGTTTCTTTTTTGTTTTTAACTTAAAAGATAAGAACAAAAAAGCTATCTTTCTTTTTGTTTTATTACCAGTTAATATGACTTTTAAAACCCATAAAAAAGGGAAGAATCTCTCAGCTTATAACAATAATACAAGAGGAGAGTTGCATGAATAAAGGAGAGATGCATACAAATTGAAGGTTTTAAAAATTTAATAAAATTAATAATAAAAGAGTGATAAGTAGTAAAATGAAAGAAAGAAAGAAAGAAATACCAATGGGAAAAGAGTCTCTCCAAGAAAGACAGGTTCTAAGAAGCTTAGCTGCTTTCTTAACATTATCTCCTTTGGCTTTCAGAAATCTCTCCACACAACCATTATTGCAAAACTTCTCCTGCCCAATATTTATGTTTATTTTTTCATCATCAATGTCATATAATATATATATATATATATATAGAGAGAGAGAGAGAGAGAGAGAGAGAGAGAACCTGTTTGAGAGTGAGGGGAGCTTGTTTCTTGAGCAGATGAAGCACGGATTCAGCTCTCTCTTTATCATTGATCTGGTTTTCATCTTTCTTTCCCATTCTCAAGGAGAGAGAGAGAGAGAGAGAGAGAGAGAGAGAGAGAGAGAGAGAGGTGTTTAGGTTGGTGAGGAAAAGAGCCGGTATTTATAGGCGCCACCAAAATGATGCTTGGGATATTCAAACACATATAAACCTCCCTTGTCATTCTTTTATTCTTGTTTTTTTTTTTGTGTTTATATTATTATAAAAAATATATATTTCATTCTCTAGTGGCTAGTGGTTACATTGCTCATAATATCATTATATATATATATATTTTTTATATGTATGTATTGATTACTCATGTGCCAAAACTAAATTTGAACCTCTAGTGTATCTTATGTTAAAAAACTAATGTCGCGGATTTTTTTTCTTAGGCCTTGTTTGGTTCGTATGTTGGAAATGTTTAGGGTGTTTTATTTTTTCGGGCTTTTACTGTTCATTGAAGACAAAATAACACTTTTTGAGTGTTTGGTGTTTTGTGGTTGGTTTGATTTAAATTTTATGTTTGCTTTGAATGTTTAAGGGTGTATAAAAGTGGCTTTATTTTAAATTGTGTGTTTTGTTTGGTTGTTTGATATTGATAAAGATTGTAAAAAGTCATTTTTACCCTCACTCTCACTTAATACAATATTAAAACAATTTGTTTAAATAGTTTATTTTAATAATGAAATTCAAATGAATTATTATGCCTCTTCTTCCTCACTGTTATCGATCTGCCCTCTCTGTTTTTCATCCAAATACTAATATTGAGCCTCCCATCATCGTGGTCGAACTGGCAGAACTAGAAGGTTGATCGCAAGATACACTGAAGAAAATTGAATGGAGTCAACAATATTGTTAACAAGCACAAAGTTGTTTCGAATGGTACAGACATGTTAAAACTTCACATTTAGGGCCAATTGCAAATTTGGGTGAATCCGTTGAGCTCGTGGTTTGTAGCAGTGTTTGAGAGAATCTAAAGCCTACCTTTCTCTGCATATAAATGTCGAGCAGGTAACACCACTTGACGTCACACACGTTTGCAATATCCACGCGGTTGATGATCTCGAATTTCAATTTATCAGTGTTGATTTTTGCAACACTATTATGGAAAAAAATGCATACAAAAGAATTTATATAAACATTTCTAGCTTCATTTAATTAGGATCGACTATCTCTTTAAGTTAATTTGTGTATTAAATTTAAATGTCACTGGATATAATTATATTTGCACTATTTGTACTTTGTTGAATTTTTTTTGTTACAGATATTGCAACACCATCCTTCAGTTATTGTGTTGTAATTTTTGTGAACTGGAGAAGAATACAATCATTCGGTAGTGACCTTTCCCCTAATTGAGCCATGCTTAGCACTATTTGTCAATCTAAAATAGAAATTGTCTATTCTCAACTGTGTTATCTTTGTTAGAAGTTTGAGTTTTGTTTTCAATCATGTTGGATTTGTTAACCTGTACAACGTGTCTTTTCCCAATTGTAGTTCAAGATCGTATTACGAAGGGTTTGTTCCTACGAATTTCCAAGCTCAAGAAATACCCGACCGATGTCGTCACGCCATCCCAATGAAAGTCCAAACCTCCGGGACACACAAAAACCCTATGCGACGTTTTAAGGCATGTCCGTATCGAGGGGTATGATCATTTGTAATGAACTATTCTTTTGCATTTGGGCGGAATGAAGTTTTTAGACTTTTAATTAACACACCTTGATGAATGAGTATAACTTGTGGATTTTTTGTTATATTTACCTAGAATGATTCTTGTGGGTTATTCATTTGGTTGGAGCCGCCACTCGAGGGACGTGCTAGAGAGGTTGCTTTGGATTGCATTCAAAAAATTTGTACCATGAAGCAAGAAGTTGCAACCTTGAGAGCACGTGAACAAGGTTACAAGAAGCAAGCAAGGTTCTTTTGTGTCGGCTTTCTCTCAGCGTTGCTCATCTCCATTTTGTTGTGGTAAAAGTTGAACGGGCAACCAACCAATGACATATGTAAGTTGTAAATTACCTAATGTTACCCTCCTAATTATTATCTAGAATTAGCTATTAAGCTAACGGTAAGACGAGGTGATTTCAATTCTCTCTTCACCATTGAAATATAATTCAAGTGCATATTAATTACAATGGTCTAGGAAGTTCAATTTGCAAGGTAGCGAAATTGTTCTTGATGATATGGTTGTTCATGTAATGTTATGGATCCTTACTTGATTTTGAATCCATCTTCCTTGTCCTATTCCGCTTACACGCCCTCTCTGTTTTCGAACACCTTGCAAAGTTTGAATTTAAAGGGCTTGTTAGTCCATGTTTTTAAACTTGCACCCATTTGCATATTGTCTTACGCCTTGTTGATTGTATGTTATTTAAGTTGGAGAACACTTAAGTTGAATGAATTATTTTTCAAATTGAACAAGAAAAAAAAAATTCGTATGAAGCAAGAGGAAATCTTCAATTCTTGGAATGGATAACGAAACCTACGTGGTTATTGCATTATGGATAATTATCCCAGAACAATTAAAAAAGGAATGCCACTTTTCAGATTTATCAAAGCACATAGTCTGTTCAAGAATACATTACACAAAGTGGCCAAAATAAATATTTAAGCAAATTGATTACGAAAATAGCTAAGTTTGGAGATCAGTTCGAAACATAGCCTAGTACAAACCCACGTGGCCTAACAAGAGCAACCGATGAAGAATCAAAAGATGGTTGCCATAGCAAAAAGAAGGGCTTCACCCTTGCAAAGAGTTTTCTAAAACAAAATAAGGAACAAAATGTCCTGTACAACCCATACGACCTCTACAGCGTGAAGAGTCTACTGGGGTCAAGTGGGTCCTTGTTCAGATCAGGGTCCCAACGACGATCCCATTCGTCGACCGCGTTTGGATCAAATGGCTCATCTTTTACGATGATTGGAGTCTCGATGGATGATCCGACCTCCCCTGGTTTGAGCTCTGTTAGCTTATGACTCACGATGATCTTTCTCCATTTCTCGTAGTTCGGGAACCCACATTATCGAAAAAGTTTTCGGTCGGCATCCTCTTGTTGTATGTATGTTCAAACATGTGAGAATAAAATAAACCATTAGTGCAATTAAATTGTAAAACATGTATATAATAACAGAATGTGTACTCCGAACTGATTTTGATTATCTTAAAGACAGTGCATTACCTTAGTGATGTAATACCAATACTCGACATCCACTTCCACACAGTTCTTCTTCTTGTTATATTTGACTCCAACCGTTTCGTTGACGTACCTACAGAACCTCTTGTACAAGGAAATATTATTGGATACAAATGTCTTGATGCTTAAATCATCAAAGCGAGGGCTGCCGGTATCCTTCCTCAATTGTACGGCAACGAGGGCTAAAGCAGTTAGTAGAGTTGGGGCATCAGTGACATTTCTCTCAACACAAATGCGGTCAAATCGATAGATGATGTACTCGGCCTCTTCATAGGTGAATTTGTTGAAGAAATTGTTGAGAGCTGGGTTTCTTTTCGGCATCCTCCTGTAACTAAATGTTGGAAATTTAACAACGTTAATGAAGATGTGATTTGCAGCTCAACATGTCAAACCATCTACAACAATTGTGCACCAATACAAAAATTGACAGCAGATACAATTATGATATAAGTCAATATTTGAATCCTTCAAAGTTTGCTAATTCTGATATAAGTATAATACAAGTATGATATAAGTCAATGTTTGTTTAGTTCAATATTTCCACAATTCTGATATGGTTCCATTGGCAACTCTAGATGACTTTCATTTATGATTAGCCACAGTTCATTTTGTAGAAAATGTGATGATGTTTTCGCTATTTATTGTATATACAAGTATTGTTCCTCCAACTGAGAATTTCCTTAAGCACTTGCTTGCAAATTAATTTTATAGAAATTTTATATATATATATTAATATCCAGCTTACATAAAGACAAAAGGACTTTGCATATTTCCAAGATGAAGTCAGAATAAATAAAGAAAGCTTTACCAGTGGGGTTCTTTGTTTTTTCATAAATTTGACAAGAGGTCTCAGATCCACTTTGCATCAGCTTTTCTTTTATTGATAACACACACAAGGGCACATGTGGTTGCATATTATATGAAGAAATCAAAAAGTAGAGATATTGTGGTCAAATTAGAAGTCAAAAAATGAAACTTGGTTGGAACCCACATGGAAGTGAATCTTGTAGATTGTAGGTGTCACATGCTTGAAGGCAGTGTGTAATTTTGGCTATGATGTTTCAATTCAAATAGGCAATAAAGTTATCATTAATCTATTGCAAGTCTATATAAAGATGTGTGGTTGCATGCAAGATAGTGAGATTTCACACGTTTAAGTCAAATAAAATTGCATACCAACAGAGAGATACAAATCAACGTCATGGGTCGGAGAAACAATGGTTACGTCAAGAAGACTACATTTATAATTTGGAATGGGATGTAAACCTCGTCAATTTTTTTTGCGAGGTTCTTGCTGATCAAGCCCGGATGGGAAATTCTCCGAAGGCGGAAATAACAAACATGCCATTCAAACCGCACAATATGTGGTTAACAAATTCTTTAACACAAGCTTTGATTTCAAAGAGTGTCAAGCAAGTTTGCATGCTTCATCAACGACATGCCACTTTTAGCAGATTCATGGTTCGGGTTGATGTGTTTTGGGCTCGGGAAGATAATACAATTGGAATGGAAGACGAAATGTGGGCTGAAATCGTGAATGTGAGTGTAATGACTGTCTTAACTCCGAATTGTTATATTCATATTATAATGAATGTTAATCTTTAGTTGTTATGTATTGTAGTTCTCTAACCTACCTTACTTGAGTGTGGGTATGACTATTTCATGTGGTTTTGTAGGGAGATCCGTTCGCATGGGCATACACTAAGTTTGGAGATCCGAATTGGGGTGATTTGCAGGTCATTTTCAGACCCGCAAGGGCTGCGAACAAGGGTCTAATACAAGCGAATGAAAACCAAGAAGTTATTGTTGTAGATGATGATACCTCCCAACCAAATAAAGTAAACACTTTTGTGCCTCTCAATGAAGTTATCACAATATCATCCGATAAGTCGGGAAGCTTGTCCACTCATATCTGGAATGAGCTGGAGGCCCTTTATAATGAATCAGATGAAGAAGGGTCGTTCAAATCTCCATCTTTAAAGACGGAGATGAGCTCAACACACCCATACACACATAACAAACAAGGAAAAGGAAAGAAGAAGCTGGAAAGAGATTTTGGTATGGGGCTGTTCGGAAAATCTTACGTTTCGTCCTCTTCCAACGCATCCCCGAATGGGAAAAAGAGAATTTAACCGAGAACTTTCGATTGTGATGGACAAGGATGTAGGCTTTTTCTTAATTCCTGTCATGGTTTCCGTGTTATTGCATTTCATTAATGCAAGTTGTTCACGCTTGAGATTGTGTTGATCTTATGCGTTTTCATATATCTGTTGTTAAATTTAAGATTGGAGTTGTGTTATCCTATTTCAATAATTATTCAGCATTTGTATCCATTATTGTCTTTTGGAACTTTTTATAATTTAAGGCAATTGGTTATTTATTAACTATGAAAAAGTTAATAATTTTTGTTGAGTTGGCCGTGGGGGTTGACATATCATATTCACAATATCTTGTGTGTATTTTTTTGTAAAATTCGTACTAGCAGTCTTTTGAAATGGTTTATACACAATTAACATTCTGGAATTGTTGTTGATAGAAATATTCATTACAAAATAATCATATACATCCCTGTTGCTTTGAAGATTGGGTCAACAGTTACAAAATATTCACCTAAGGAACATGTTTGGTTTTTACTGCGAAATGGTTCAATAGTTACAAAATATTGAGCTTAGATGAGTCAGTGGCACCCGATTTCCCAAACATACAAAAGGTTAACTTGTGGATTGGTGCTTCAAGTCTTGTCTAAGATGTCCTTAACCAACACAGCACGGGCATCGTCGGGGCAGCTCATGAATAAGTCTAGGTCACTCTCATCCTCGTATAAGTATCGAGCCACATGCACGCGAGCTTCGAGGCAAGGAAAGTCGAATCCTTTGAGCATTTTGTAGACTTGCTTTCTTAGATTCGGCGGCTCTTCTTTTGCGTGATTGGATTCGGCTATATCTCCTATCTTGATTGCAAGCAAGCCCATCTTTTCATCGTTCCTATCGCAATACTCGCTTATCTTGGACATGAAGGGATCATCCTCATCCATTTCGACCCGCCTCTGTTTGGCCTGACCACATCGTTTCGAGGTATTGGAGCTCGAGGCATTCGCTTTTGAAGTCCACGCGGTTGATGACTCATCTCTCGCATTTGGACTTGGATTGAATTCTGTCCTTGTGGGCTCCGTATTGCCGGTGTTGAGGAAGTCCTTCATTGCATCGGCAAAAACTTGGGCAAGTTCTCCGGTTGCCCGATCTTTCCCAAAAATTTCGACCCAATCACTGTAATATGGCTAAGACTTGAATCGCATGTACTTCACAGTATTGTCTCGTTGCCAATTGATCAGATTAGTTGAGTAATAACATTTTGGATACAAGAAAAAGTTCCCATGCATTAAACAAATTACAACCTTAAGGATGGTGCTCGGTTTGGAGCTCAAGTACCTTTACGTAGCTATCCCAAACTTCGTCTATTACGTCAAGCATGTAATTCGGACCAAGACCAATGTCAGTTGTGGAGAACATGGCTGACAAGGAATTGTAACTTCTCTTCCAGCCATGAATTTTGGAGCTTATGTGTGGCTCGGCCTTTAGATCCGTTCCGGGAAATCGTTGTCCCAAGTACTGTTCCAGAATTTGTAGATACCCCATCCTAAACCCATTATCCGACTTATACCATCTAGCAACCAAGTCCTTTACGCTACAAATGAGTTGTTGTTCCTCATGTACATTTCAAGTCCTTCTAGATTGGCCTACTGTGACTTTCTTTCTATTTGTGTTAGCTTGGTTCATGTCTGGAATGATTTGTTGTAAACTGCAAACTCAACAGCACCATAAAGTTATGGCAATGATGATGTTATTAGCAATGATTATGAAAAACTAATAACTTTACATATCTTCAAATTAGTGTATTTTACACAAGTGGGTCACTTAAATATAAAAAAATAAGAGCTGAATTTGTCTACAACAACCAGTTGAATTAACTATTACAAAACAACCACATAATGGATAGAAAGAACATACAAGTCTGAATCTTCTAATTAAAATAAAATAAATTCAGATTCCACGATTGTTCCACATTTGCAAGGCTATGTTATCTCTCCATGCTGTCCAAACAGGGGAAGAATCAATATGGTCGATGTACCCTGGTTCTGGAATCGGATGGAAATTAGGATCGATAAAAATATCAGGCACCTCACTCTCGATCGGGTCTATACTCACATTTATACGTATGAAGTTATGAAGCAAACAACATGCAAGAATGATATGATTTTGAGTTTTGATTGGGTAGAATGAGTGGCTCATAAGGATGCCCCAACGTGCTTTCAAAACACCAAAAGATCGTTCGATGACATTGCGGGCTCTAGCATGAATCATATTAAAGAATTCTTGGGGATTTTGTGGGGCCTGGGATGTAGTATTCCATTCTTGTAAATGATATCTCACACTCCTTTACGGGGCTAAAAACCCATTTCCATTTGTATATCCCCCGTCAACCAAGTAGTAATTGCCTGTAATATAAACATAAAAAATATGGGTGATTTTTGTAAGAGTTGTATGTAGTTGGTAATTTCTGTCCCAGTTATTTAGTAGTTGATCAACGGTTATTAATCAACTAAAAAATATGTCGGGTACAATTATTTTAATGATATTATTAATTTGTAGATATACCAAATGGAACTTTCAATCCATTTGGTCGGGAAATGGCATCACGCAAAACTCTACCATCAGCGGCTGATCCTTCCCATCCACTCAACACAAAGATGAAGTTCAGGTTTCGGTCGCAAACGCCCAAGACGTTTACGGAGATGAAACCCTTTCTGTTTCTATAACGTGCTTTATCGCCGAGAGGTACTCGCACAGGAATGTAGGTGCCATCAAGGGCACCGAAACAACCCTACAATTACAAGCAAGTATATTGAAGTTGTTAGACCCAATATTTTGTGCATTTATATAACAGATTTTTGGTTAGTTATTAATTTTTTACCTTAAACGGTCTCCAACGTTCGGAGGATTCATCATCTTCAATAGGTTTGGGTTGGATGAGAAGAATTGTGTGTAGGCTTAACAGACATTTCAGAACAGAGTTGAAGTGTTTGCTAATTGTGAAACCACTTCTAACGAAATTATCCTTCACCACTCTATTTTTCTTATGATGAGAAAGAATTTACAAAAAGATAGCAACTTGTTCAGGTATTGAGACATGCCTAGTAGGTTGGAGACCACCTAAGTTCTCTAAAAGATAGCAGAGCCGACTAAAAGTGTCACGACTCATCCGTAGATGATTTGTGCATGTCTCATCGTTTAGTAGCGTAAGATTATGTATGTGGTCCAACTGACGGGTTATTTTGAATTTAAGATTGTATTTTGTGGCTATTCTGCTTGGGCCAGTATTCCCCCAGTTGAATCGATAATATCTTCGGTATGCTAAAGCCATGAGGAGCAAATTGGTATTGAATGAACAGTTAATTACTTCGACACCAGCCATCATTACGATAAGATCAGTGTTTTCTTCCATATTTTGTGGTCTAAATAAGAATGAAATCGACATTTGAATCAAATTTGGGGCATGTTAGGAATATATGAGTATATTGAGCCAAACATGCATTTATAATTTGTGGCCAATTAACCAGTAACATGAAGTTTTTGACAACTGGAGAGTGTTGGACAATAAGACTGACTATATTACAGAATATCCTGAAAAGATTGTTTCAATTTTTTTGTCCGGGGCTTAGGAGTGTTGTATTGGAGCTTTGAAAAGATAATTATTACAAGCCGGGCATAGAATTTTAAAGGGAATAGGTTTGATTTGCAAAAAAGCCATGATGGTTGTTAACATTGGTAAATCTCACAGGTATTTTGTCCTTGGGATTTTCGAGTGACATTACAAGAGATATTTCTGGAAGAATGTCTGGGTGTTCCCCATTATTAGATCTGTATAAAGTACGTGGGATACATCGACTGACACGGATGACTGTTTCAGAAATGGCAAGTTTTTACACAACATTTACAAGTTTTTGCATAACAATAACAATAAATTAACAACAATAACAGGTAGTTTTTGCACATGAATGTCAAAAATAAAAAATTGAAATTTCACCATCCAGTTAGGATCTCCTAAACTAATAAGTTTTATTGTAATTAACTCATGCAAGATACGTTTATCAACTACAACATTTAAACATCCCGTGAGGATCTCCTAGAAAATAGTTAAACATTCATCTTCTTGTTTTAATTAGTGAAAAAATGGTTCAAATTCATCTTCCATTTTGGTACAAACTGACATTTTGTTCAATGAACGTAATGGAACAAACAAGTCCTATAACTACAGCAACAAACCCAAGCCTACACCTACAAAGTAATGGCAGAATATAATATACTTTCAGAAAAAAAAAAATTAACGAAACAGGAACACTACAATGGGGGAAGACTCACATTTTTTTGCAGCCTTCAAGTAATGAGTTTCAATTCACCAGTTGCTTTGAACTCCAACCTTATATTGAGCCTAGATCTGTCCAATATATTGACAAGTCAAATTACACAATCAGTTTTGTGAAAAAGTTATTTGTACACAACAAATTGTACATATGTATGACAACATTTAATTCTCCCATTGGTATGATGAATATTTGGTTGCATTGTGGCCTTTTAGAAATAAACATGACGAATTGCAAAGCAATATAGGTGATAAAGAAATCCTATTTGTGGTGCACTTTTGAGCTAAGTTATGAAGTTTAATTCAAAACATGAGAAACACATTCATTAAATGTGAGTTATCATCCATTCATTAAATATTACGCATTGCACTTACTTCATATTATAAATCTGTTCAAATATTGGATATGACAAAGGCAATCAGATGTGTTTTTGACAAAATAAACACAATAATAGTTATTGCTTTTAAAATTAATGGATTGAAATTAAACACAATAATAGTTAAACCAGCTAAAATTAATAGATTGAAATGCAAGGGAATCCTGAAAACAAAATAACCACGTTGGTGAAGAAAAATTTTATCAATCCGTTGAAGCTGGAGACGTATTGGAAATCTGAGGAAAAGAGGAAACAAATGTATAATTTACATAATGACCATCTTTATTCCCCCTAAAGCAATATTACATACCAGATCGGGTATTGAGGGGAACTCAGCTCTTGAAATTCCCAAAGATGAATCCTCAGCAGGAGTTCCTGTGGTGAAAAAGATAACATTTACAAAATAAATACTTAACCATAATTGGATGATATAAAGTAGATCATGTATCTAATAAAAGAAATTGATGGGATATTTGCAGTCGCAATTAACAAATACCATCAGATACAACAATGGTCATTTATATGTTAGAAGATTGTAATATGCCCATCTCATAATTCGCAGGTGTATTCATATATTCCTCATGCACATGACAAAATGAAACACATTACACTTCCGATAAGTTAGCTCTAAATATTTATCCAATACGTTACAAGGTCTACACTCACTCTACAAACCCAGTGATTAAACAACTAAACATAATAAAGTTTACTTTCAAAAAATATAATTGAATTTAAACTACAATCTGAGGACAACTTCTTATGAACTAGACGGAGTAACTTTCTGGACATACAGAAGTTGCGTTGTCAATTTTTGCAACCAAATACTTTCCCTACCTAATTTTTTTTACATTTACTAGCATTTTGAAAGTTTTATTGAACAACAATAGGGCTTCTAGGAAAACCTATGAGGTCTGGTTTTGAGCACAAGTAGGTTGAATTAATAAAATAAAATATAGTTGAATTTCGTATGATGAATTTAATCAAGTAGTGCCACACCTTTGTTTGCAGCCTTCAAATCCCTCTGTTCAACCTATCCACTCGCTTCCAAAGTCCAATTTATGAATCCCCTACATGTATCCAAGCAACCGTGAAATGAAACTTCAAAGTTAGTACAACCATAGAAGACACACATACATATATATTAGTGGATATAGGGGAACTATACATATTGACTAATTTATATAATAGTGATTTACAGAACCAGAAACAATGATTACCTATCAATATATTCTAAATAATGGAAGAATTGACCGTGATAATTGTTCATAGTTTCCAAATAACTATAAAAGTTTGAAAAGCCACTATAAAAACAAGTACTTAAAACAAGTACTTACTAACCAATTGAAATACTGGAGATATACAAGTACTTACAAACAAATTGAAATATTGGAGACATTTTCTTGTGAGGAAGATATAGTTTCATTATCCAATTTCATCTCCAGTATACAGTAAACAATTATGAATCATAGGAAAAGGATAGTCTGATATTCTTTCCTCATCTAAACATGAAACAAAAAAAAAATTATGCCAATTTTAGCCTCACATGCGCTAATCAGACCAAGAGATATGCTGGAGAGACTTAATTGGATGTTCATTGTTCACAAGGGACATCTCAAAACTTAGCAATCATCATATTACCATAAGGTATTTTCAAAGTTCATTTTAGAGTTAAAATATCATGATAACTGCATGACAGGAAACCGAAAATACAAAAATTGTGGTTGGTCAGCACAAAAAAAAAATCATTTCTGGGTCACATATATATATGACCATATTATTGTTTTACATTTTCTCAGTATAATTGCGCTTACCTCACAACTCGTACGGGATAACCCTGTAGGCAACTGACTCGTAAGACTTCATTTGAATTTGTAAACTTCTGGTCAAATGAGCGATTCTTGTTCGTCCTTGTATTCCCACTAAGGTCACGTCTCCTCAATTTGTAAATTTGAATTTGTAAATCACTATCTGTACATATAAATTAGTTTCAAAGCTTAGTTTCCCACTATGTTACACATCACACAAACCATCTAGAACCAAAAATTAGTGGAACTAATCATATTTTTTCTTACCAAGTTCATGAAATTGACAAAAGCCCAATAGCGAACTCCCCAAATGTTCTTAATTATGCTGAAGCTTATTACCTGGACAAGGGAATATTTTCCACAACTCTTCTAGCAGAGAATTTGTAGCATCAAATTTGGGTCGAATCGGGAAGTTGAACAGCCTCTAATCTCCCTCCATCGCTAGATTCTGCTCCACATATAATGTACTGGATAGATGGTCGATCAAAGGCTTGCTTCCTTCCTCAAGATGAACGCGCTGATCGGAGCCCCTTCGATGTCTCTTTCGTCACTATGTAGGAAGAAGACGATCGCAACCACAATGAATTTGGGGCTAGGGTTTCAAAAGAAGAAGCGGGTGATTTTGTATATATTTGGATGGCAATCATGTAATTACGAGAAGAATCATGCCCAGTTTAGTCATTTTCATGGATAAAGTAAGGGCATTCCTGGTAGATGACAATTTATATTGTTCATTTGTTTAGAAACCCCTGAATTTTGGAGGGTTTGGAAAAAAGGGAATTGCACACTCTAAACCAAGTGGAGAAGCCCGGGCCGAGTGGTTCAATCCGGGCCCTAAATGCATGAAGCAAACAAAGGTTTAGGGTGGTTTATAAACCCAAACCACCCTAAACCAACGAACCAAACAGGACCTTAGAATGTTAATTAAAATTAATATATGATCGTCTAATATATATGTTTCGTATGTAATATGGGAAAATATGTGAATCTTGAAAAGGTTAATGTTACGAATTATTTCGATAAATTAGCTTTTGTTTTTTTTTTTTTTTTGCGTGAAATTGTCATTAATAAAATTGTCATTAATATTATTTCGATAATATATCAATAAAATTGTCATTAATAATTTTAATTTTAAGGTAAACTTGTTAACATATTACTTCAGTAAAGCAATCAACCGCATAGTATTTCCTAAAAATAAAAAAGTAAAATAAACTGTAAACCAATAATAAAATCATAATATATAGAATTTTAAATTATAAGTTGGTAAAGCTATTGCTTCAACTATTTTATATCGTGTAAAATTTAAGCAAATAACTATATAATTATATAAGAAAGAGACATACTATAATTTGTAATAAAATAAAATTTAAAATGTTAATGAGATGTTTGAAGATGTTGGTGGGGAAAATTGCAAATTAATTAAGATACTATATTTAAGTCATTTACAAACCACGAGTTTTGTAGTTTAAATGGTATCTCACTTTTATAAGGTGTAGATTGTGATGATCAAGGTTCGGACCCTGATCACGCAAGTTTTCTAGTTCTTATTGTGTTCCTCCCTTCCACTCTCTCTATCTCATTAAAAAAAAGTCATTTACAATGAATGCCACTAACTTTTCGAGTCCAAATATTGGGGCACTAACTTCTAAATTTAGATGATTTTAGGATAATAAACTCGAAATCATGAATTTGGGGCCCAATTGCATGAGATTTGGGTCTTTTGCTGATAAGGATTCCTTATTACCAATCTAAATCAGATTTAAATTCATATCATTAAATAAAGACAAAGTCTTGGGTGAGACCGTCTCATGGATCCCATTCCGTGAGATAGGTCGGATCGGGTCAAACATAAAAATTATATAATATTTTTATATGTGTTATGTAATACTTTTTTATATATTAGGTGACTCTTTGGTATTATATGATGCATTTTGGATTTGGTCAGACTATAAGAAAATATGTAGTACTTTTTTATGTATTAGATAATACTTTTCTGTATATCAGGTAATACTTTTGTATTATGGGATAAGGACCTGAATTGGGTCGGGTCGGATCTCAACAAAAATGCGCGAATTCTAGGGCGCCCATGTGCTCTTCTTCCTTGCACTTGAATTGTGTAATATGTAATACTTTTGTGTGTATTAGGTAGTATTTTTATATATATCATGTAATACTTTTTGAAAGTATCACATAATACACATAAAAGTATTAGTATCATGTAACACAAAAACTCATGTGAGACGGTCTCACGGATAGTTTCCGTGAGACGGAGCTCCATCACCAACAAAAAACATATGAATTGTAGGGTTTGGGTGGTGGGTAATTGGGTTGTGGGTTGACCCGTCTCACGCAATGCATTAAAATTTCGTGAGACGGTCTCACAAGAGACTTACTCATCATGTAATACTTTTATGTATATGAGGTAATACTTTTATGTATATCATGTAATATTTTTGTATATATTATGTAATACTTTTTGAATGTATCACCATATAATACTTTTATGTATACATCATGTAATAATTTTTGAAAGTATCACATGATATACATAAAAGTATTACATGGTACACACGAAAGTATTACATTATGAGAATAAAATATCATATAATACTTTTTGAAAATATCACATAATAAACATAAAAGTATTATGTAATACTTTCATGTATATGAGGTAATACTTTTATGTGTATTATGTAATACTTTTGAGTCAACAGTGTTGACCGTTGACCGTTGACTTTTGATCGTTGACCATTGACTTTTTGACTTTGACTGTTGGTCGGATCGGGTTAACCCATCTCACGAAATGGGATTCGTGAGACGGTCTCACACAAAACCTACTCTTAAATAAAATGTCACATCATATGGACGTAAAACATGTCTCCAAATAGTGTAACTACCCTTTGGAATTAATAAAATCAAAAAATTCCTCAAATTCTCAAAAATTAAAAATAGAACCATAAATCTTTTTCTTTCTTCAAAATTTGACATTTCAATCTCACACATCCATCTACACTTGACACTTCTATAACCCTAAAATTTCAACCCCAAATTTGGGATTATGTTTTCCTCTCCACCACCATGGCTGGTTATATATATTTTTTGAGAAGAGAGAAAAAAAGGGAGGAGGGAGAAGTTAGTTGTCTGTTAAGAGAGAACCAAAAGTTGGGATAAAGAGAGTATCAATGGAGGCAAACAAACTCATATCAGAAAAAAGAGATTGTTGGAAGGAGGTGTAAAGTGAACAATAGAGGTAGGATCAATCATTTTGATGTTGGGGGTTTTGACCATAGTGGAGGGAGAAGAGTTGCAGTGTATAATCAAAGCCTATTGGGGGAGAAGAAGATGTTAATTAATTTAGGAGGAAAATGAGTTATGTTTTCCGGTCTATTAATTCCAAGTCAGCATGCCACATCAATGGAAGGGTGTGTTCTTTTAGTGATTGAGAGTCCACATTGACAATAAGCCCAATTTAAAATAACACGTGCAAATCTCGTGCGATTTTTCCTAACATTGTCGAAATGAAAAATTAGTGTCTCAATGTTAAGGTTCGAAAAGTTAGTGTCTTTCATTAATGAATGACCTCATTTTAGTGAGTACAGGGTAAGAGGCTGATGCTTTCATTGACATTATTATTTTTTAAACACAAAATATTTTATAAGATTGTATCATAGATAATTTTGTCAACTTGGGTCTCATTATCCAAACCCTAACCTATTTTGACAGAATAATCTATATTTAAATGTTAGATGATTTGTCTTAAAAAATTAGATTCGTGAAGCGTACGTGTTTAGACATTTTTTAACGAAAGTGTGGTAAATGGAGTTGAATATGAAAGGAAAAATATCTTAGGCTGTCGCCGCTGTCTAAATTGAGAAACATAAATATAGAAATCGCATGGCATGCTTTATAGCAAATTGATGTGACATGAACATAAATTTATTATATATAAATATATATTAAAGAACTTAAATTTATATAAATAAAATTATTGTAAATATATTGATAAGCTTTTTTAGCCTACAATGTCCCTTTGTTCAACAAACTGGATCCTCTATTTTAAGTTGATATTTCATCTTATATTCTATTGTTTTTAATTCATGTCATATGTCAATTGGTGATGTTATTTTTTACAGTTGCCGTGTGGTGATTATTATGAAATATGAGATAAAACACCACACTGGAATAGAAAATCGTTCGGTTGTACTGTAAATAATTAAATGCCCATTCACCCTCATTTAATTTACAAAATACCAAAGCTTTGCAAGAGTTGAAAACATTGAATGTTGGTAACATTTTTGAGTCACTTAATTATACGATTTTTTTCCTCATTACAAGAGTTAAATTAATACACACGTAGTCAAGATATGATAGAATCAAAGTAAATTCACGAGTCAACTTTTTATGATTTTATGAGCAAGTTTAACAGTTTGAAAATAATATTCTATTCATTCTTCTTCATTCAAACATTATGATTGTAAGGATTACTTCTAATTTTGGTTATGTATGTAAGATATTTTTTATTTTTTGATAATCAAATATCTGTTTTTCAATTTTGATTTTTTATATTTTAATTTTTTCCAATTTCAGTTCTTTTTGGTTAAAATTTTCAAAATTGCTGATGTGACTGTCGGAATTGGATGCCACGTCAGATTTTTTGATGGCCAGTTCAAATTTTCCGGCTACCACATTAGTAATTTTGAATATTCCTATAAAAAATGACTAAAATTGGAAAAAATTAAAACATGGAGGACCAAATTGAAAAACGAATATTTGGTTATCAAAAAAATGAAAAAATGTCTTATATACATAACCAAAATTGAAATTATCCCTAATTGTAATACTATTTTGAGTGCAAATTCACGTACATACATCTATAAAACATGTTTTCATGTTATAATTATTAATTATATATACATGATTTGAAAATTTTGCAATTTTACATTCCATTTTCCTAATCCAACAATCTCATTTAGATTACATTTTTTTCAAGAAACTATAATTATTTTTTCTCCCTAAAATAATATTGCTGCTAATTGTTTTGAATTGAAGAAAGTTGAAGCCGCACCACACTTCCTCTATAGTGCAAACTGCAGGTAAGATTAAGTGCTGCTGCTATACAACAATCATTGTGTAACCTCTCCCACGAGAGTAATAATTATCATATTGATGAGAGAGAGTGTGTGATGAGTGTGTGGGTGTATGAGAGATCATATTATTGTATAAAACAAGATTCTCCGTTCCCCTTTAATGTTTCATCAAATGTTTTAAAAATAACCACTCACATCTAATTGAAAAATGACATTACTAATTGATACATTGCAACAATAAAAAATAATAAAATATAAGATAAAATATCAAATTAGAATAAAGGATCAAGTCCGCCATTGTATATCCCTAAACTCTAAAAACTCTACCCAAATAAAAGCTTAAGTCACTATGTAAGTAATATTAATTTTCTTTTTAAAATTTATGAGGAAATGATATTAATAGTTTTAGATTAATAACTAAAGTTACATGTTTACTTAGATAAAATAAAAAATGTAAACTGAAATAATCAGGTTCAATATAGATGTTACATTGGGTGAAATACAATCCCAATAATATTACTATATATATATATATATATAATTCAATGATTATTATTGCATCGATTCTTTAACATTATGTGTGACATTGACAAATTTAAAATTACAAACTTGGTAAGAAAAACAATTTCCCCAATACTATAAACTGAGTGAACAACACAGAGTTTTGCAAGAAAATGATGAAAATATTGGGAGATAAAAATAGGAGATGTAGTTGTAGGAAAAATGAGTGAATTGTAATGATGATGTTAAAGAAAGAAAATAAACCCGTGAGGCTGTAAAAGGACATTTTGGGTATTTTATATCTGCATGTTTTTAATTTTTGTGAACATATATTACTGTTTCTTCTCTGCTCTCTTTTGTAATTTTGCTGCTTCTTTGCATCAACCCTTTTGGCTTCTTTCCTCGTATCTTTCTCTTTGTCATAAACATTAGATACATTTTTTTTTTTAAATAAAATATTTAGCCAGTAGAATCGGACATACAAATTTATATGAGATGATGTAAGAGATTAATATCTATTGGATATAACCACACTTTTCACCTGTCAAATCAATGTTTATCAATGTATATGTGGATTATGAATAGTAAATTGACCTGTCTAACGGAAACGGATCCGTAAAACAATATCATTAGAGTTCTACTTAAAAATCGATAGGTATAAACTATAGATATAAATATATGTATATATATAATTCTGAATTTCATGTAAATCTTAATTTAATATGGAGTTCTTACTACAACATTTAATTTGATAGTAAAAATTAGATGATTTGAGAAAATATATTGTAAAATTTAAACTCAACTTAGATGATTTGAGAAAATATATTGTAAAATTTAAACTCAACTTGATTGAAAATTCGAAATTCAAGTTCAACTCAAATTTGATTGAACCTAATATTTTGAACTCATTCTTGCTAGCTTAAGACATACAATGTTTCAAAAGGCTCGACTTGATTATGCATATAATATCATTATATATATAATGATATTATATATATATATATAATATCATTATATATACTAAAATATAATAATAGAATTCATCATCGATCATCATTATTTAATTTTCATATCATTAACATATAATATCAGTATCAATATGATATTAACATTGGTTTCATACGTAGGGATATGGGGATTTCAACGTTATTATTTGAAAATAATTTATTTCATTGTTACAATTTTCTTTCATTCTATTTTTGGGCATTGTGGAAGGTTGCTATTATTATTTGCTGAAGTCAAATAGACTACCCTCTTACCACGTAGCCAAGTGAAGTCAAGGTCTACCTAACTTAAATTCCATACAAATTTCAAATTTTGAACATCAACCCTCATAGCAAATGCCACTAACTAAATATTTTCATCATATCATGCTATAATATATCATTGCATAATTTGTTATAAAATTAAACCAAACAACTGATACACTAATCATTTGTCATAGTTCATTTAGTGGGCTTGTGGGCGATGCGCGGTTTATTATTTATTGTGTTAATATTGATAAATTATAATAATATAATGAAGTTGTATAAATTAATAGGTTATTCATAACACATTTTATTATTTTAATTTAAAACATGTACCATATACAAATGATTTTTCATATTACTCATGTGCGTTGTACTAATTGTCATATAATTTTAATAATTTTAATTGTTAATTTCATTTTTAAACATTTTTATTTTATTTGTTGATTTTATATTTTTGTCAAATTAAAATTATTATATACAATAATATTTCCTTCAATCATAATAATTAATCTTTCCTTTTATATTTTTTATTTGTACATTCTATTCTCATACTTCAATCATCATATATAGTTTTCTTATGTCATTTCTTCATTTCTCTCTCACAAAATTATTAGTTCAATTTGTGTTTAATGTACAAAGACAATTAGGTGAGATCTCCTTAGATGAAGATATGAGACAATAAGATCTGAAAGAACTTTTTTACCTTTGAATGTTTAGCAAATCTTGTATATAGATTTGAGAAATCATTATATTTATGATTTTTTATTGTTCCTTTTATCTTCAAACAATAAGATCTGGAAGAATTTTTCTACCTTTGAATGTTTAGCAAATCTTGTATTTTTTTTTTTTAGTTTTATATAGATTTGAAAAATAAATATATTTACGGATTTTTCTTTTTTCCCTTCATTCTTTGCATATCTTTTTTTTTTTCATTCTCTTTACATCTATCTTTTGTTGAGAAATCACTATTTTTTCTCCATTTTTTAGTTTTACATAGATTTGAGAAATCAATGTATCTCTCTCTCTCTCTCTCTCTTCATTTCTTAGCTTATATAGATTATAGAATATCTTGTAGAGTAAGATTAATCTTTTTAAATTATTATTAAAGAATAACTTATCAAATAAGATTTACTTTTTTTTTATTCTCATGAAATTTTTAGGCGAGAAAGTGACATTCTTGTAATTTTTGCCAACTTTCTTGTTTTAATATATAGTATAGATGTCATAATTGACATGTCAATCTTGATTCAAAATTAGGCCAAAATATAAAGTATAAATTATCACTTTTTTTGTTGGCTAGCTATAATAACTACTAGCAGTCCACCTGCGCGATGCGTGGTTTATTATATATTGTGTTAATATTTGCAATTTGTGATAATATAATGAAGTTGCATAAACTAACAGGTTATTCATAACATCTTTTATTATTTTAATTTAAAACATGTACCATATACAAATAATTTTTCATATTACTCATATGCGTTGCACGAATTGTCATATAACTTTAATAATTTTAATTTTAATTTTTAATTTTATTTTTAAAGCTTTTTATTTTATTTGTTGATTTATATTTTCGTCAAATTAAAATTATTATATACAATAATATTTCCTTCAATCATAATAATTAATCTTTCCTTTTATATTTTTTATAATTTGTATATTCCACTCTCATACTTGAATCATCATATATAGTTTTCTTACATCATTTCTTCATTTTCCTCTCACAAAATTAATTGTTCAATTTATGTTTAGTGTACAAAGACAATTTGGTGGGTTCTCCTTAGATGAAGATATGAGACAATAAAATCTGAAAGAACTTTTTTTACCTTTGAATGTTTAGCAAATCTTGTATTCTTTCATTTTTTTTAGTTTTATATAGATCTGAGAAATCATTATATTTACAATTTTTATTGTTCTTTTTTTCTTTAGACTATAAGATGTGGAAGAATTTTTCTACCTTTGAATGTTTAGCAAATCTTTTATTCTTTCAGTTTTTAATTTTATATAGATTCGAGAAATAATTATATTTACTATAACACCCCAAATTAATTAGCTAATGTGTAATGTTATATATATAAAAATATATATGTTGCTAATTAATTAACTATGTATTAGAATTAACTAATTAAGCTTAAGAATTAATTAATTAAGATTAATTATTGCTAATTAATTAATTCAGCTAAGAATTTATTTAACTAAGTGATAATTTTAATTAAGCTAAAAATTAATTAATTAAGCCTAAATAATTAATTAATTAAGATGTAAAGTACTAATTTTGGTTACTCAGGTAATATGCATAAGTATTTGATAAGCTAATTAATTATATATATGTGTAGATATAGCTTTCTTATTAGTTAACTATGTAAAAGAATAAATTAAGTAAGCTAAGGAATTAACTAATTAAGCCTAAGGGGTTGATTAAAGAAAGTAAAGCTATGAATTGGCAGCCCTCCACCACACCACGCCACCTCACCCTTCACTCTCCCCAAATTAAGACACACACACCCACCTAACTAGTTTAAGTGGGAAAAGGAAAGAAAAGGCAGTCATCTCTCTCTCTCCACCTCGCTCTCTCTCTCACACGCTCTCTCTTTCTTTCTCTCTTTCTCTTGTCCTAGGAATACTGTTGTGCGTTGCTACCCTGCTGCCCTACTACCTGGTGTGCAGGCTGTTGGGTGTGTTTGTGGGCTGCTATGTGTGTGTATGTGCTGTTGTGTTTGTCGTCTTGTGTCGTTAGTGTGTGTTGTCTTTGTTTGCAAGAGTATGTGTGTCAGTTGGGTGTGAGTTGCCGGCGACGGGGGTCGCCGACAACGGTGGTAGCAGTGACGGAAGAAGGGTCGATGGCAGCGGGTTTGGGGTTATGGGAAATAGTGTTTCTCTTTGGTATTTTATAGATTTATTTTACAAGTTAAATCTTGCTTTGTAATTTACATTTCAAGTTCAATGTTTAACTTTGAAAATTGAATATCATCTCTACAAATTGATTTTTAACTTTACAAGATTGAATTTTATTTCTACCTGGCAGATTTATTTATGTTACTTTGCAAAGTTGATTTAATTTTTGCAAAATCAATTTACTTAGCAAGAATAAAATTTCTTCTTGCAAACTAAAATTTTTCTCTGCAAATTAAGTCGGTTCTTGCAAATTCAATTTCTTTTCCCTTTATGAGTCTTCGTTAGAACCAAAGCTCGTTTTCCGGATAGTGCGAGTGCGCTCGGGCCAGCACCGGGGACCAGCGTCAGGGGCTGTTGTCCTGTTTTTGCTGCTGCGCGCAGGCAGCGCTCGACTTACCGTTTCAGGCACTTACGGGGATGGGTTTAGAAAACTATTTTTATGGCAAATACTAGGGTGTATGGGGAAGGTCTCCACCAAGTTTGGTGGCCATCCGAGGTCGGACGATCGAGGAATAATTTTACAAAGTCGGGGCTGCGTTTCTACACCCGAACCGGAAATAGTCGCGGAGCAGAAGGTCTTAACGAAGAAGTTTCTTAAAACTGTTCATATAGGGTGTTCTTTAGTGTGTTGGGAGAATTCCTACCAAATTTCATCTTAAGGCAAGTCCGTTTGAGGGGCCTAAGATGCATCGGGGCACAGAGTGACAGTGTAGTGTGCAATGGTGAATTCAGCCTTTTGCAAGGGCAATTCCCAGACGATCGAAAGTCGGGTGGGCTTGAGATTTCACGGAGGTAATATTCACATCGAGAGCTTCATTACGGACTTTCTGGATCATAAATTGGAGCTCGGACGAGGAAGATAAGCAACGCCGATTTTCTTTCCAATTGGCAAGAGATTTTACGATTTGCAATTTACTTTGCAAGTTCTATTTTAATTTGCAAGATTAGTTTGCCTTGCAAGTTTGATTCTTTCCTTGTAGGAAACGTAGACGAAGGACCACCCTAGTTCCCTGAAACATAGTAGTTTTTCCAAGAGACCACTTGATTGAGGTGAAGGAACGAACTAAGGATTTAAAGAGTCGAGCTTCACGAGGGTTACCACCGATCAAGGTGGGGGTAAATTCTTGTAAATTATATGTTGTGAACTATGGGTGCTCTTGTGTGCAATTATTGAATGTTTTTATTTATAACGTGGAGGTTGAAAGTGATATGTAAAGTGAAATGTGGTATGCTCCATGAATGATGATATATGGTGAAGGATATGGGGAAATCCTTGTTTTTCCTTTTACGTGATCAAGTGCTATAACGTGAGATTGTTGATTAATGTGAGAAGAAGTGATTTAATATATAAGTGTGGTATTTCGTGCCTTATTTCGTGGCAAAGAGATTTGTGCAATAATTGCAAGATGAAAGAAGATAGTATGTGACAATTGTATTCATGGTGGCATAGTTCCACAATTGTATTCAAGGTGGCTTAGTTCCACAAATTGTATTCATGGTGGCTCGAAGCCACAAAAATATTTTCACGACGGCTCAGAACCGCAAAGTTTTCCAAGACGGCTCAGATCCGCAACTATGTGCTTAATGAATTATATGTCTATGTTTCCTGTTATGTTTTAACTACTCACAAGTCCCACCCCACTGAGTGTCTTCATACACTCACCCCTTTTTATGTTAAAATGTTTTCAACTTAAGGAATCATTGAGCGTGGTGTGCAAGTGGTGGATGCTGGTAGCCGATGTTCTAAAGAATGCAAAAGAGTTTTACTGGATTCAAAAGAGGTGTTATATTATTTAATTGTATAGTAAGTGCTCTTGAAACCTTTTTAGGGAAAAATTTAGTATGCAAAGCTATACAGTTTTAGCTGTATGGTTAAAAATATATATATATACATTTCTCTTCCGCTGTGTAAAATTTACGTTTTATAAAATAGGAATGCTCGAATTGACTTATCTTTATTGGCAAGTTTTAAATTACCTTGAAAATACATGTTTTGTCGAGTGTCTAGACGCTCAAAACGAAAAATTTATTAAACTCTAATATTCTACAGTAATTTACAAGAACGGGGCGTTACATTTACAGTTTTTTTTTGTTATTTTTCTTCATTCTTTGTATATCTTGTTTTTTATTTCCATTCTATATGCATCTCTCTTTTGTTGAGAAATCACTATATTTTTTCTCCATTTTTTAATTTTACATAAATTTGAGAAATCAATGTATCTCTCTGTTCATCTCTTAGCTTTATATAGATTATTGAGTAGCTTCTACAATAAGATTTGTGATAACCGAGTTTTTTTCACTACTTATTGACCAATACGCCTCATGCATCATATGCATATCTTATTATTTATGTGTTATTTGTGATCTTGCATTATTATATTTAGCTTACAAATATTGAATTATTTATATGCTCTTATATAATTGGTGTTGAGAAAACCCTATCATAATTGGTTGAGACTCTAATAATGTTTGAGTGCATAATAAAATTATTTTATTAATGCTAATATAAATTAAGTAACAAATTAAGAAAGTATAACAATTCCAGAATTTATTTTATATATGTGTGTGTACACGTGTGTGCTACATATAAAATGGGTTTAATATTATAATATATATATATATATATATATATATATATATATATATTTATATGTAAGTGTCGTGTGTGAGTTAATATAAGAGAGGTTCATTAATTAATATTATAGTGTGTACATATATATGTAAGTAAGGGTGTCGTACATATACATATATAAAAGAAGATTCAATAATTATAATATATATATTATATGTGCATGTGTTGTGTACTTATCTATATACTATGAGATTCATTATTATTAATATATATGTTAATACGTGTAAGTCAGTGGGTAAAGCTTGCCATGACATTTAAGCATAATTTAATAAAATAATAATAATAATAAAAGAATGCTGATAAGGAAATCATGGAAGAGGCGGTGAGAGTGTATATATAGCTCCATTCTTTTACCTGGGGAGAGGATGGGAAAAAAGAGAGAGAAAGGAATTACAGAAAAAGAAATAAAGAAAAGAGAACAAAACAAAGGTTGGATTTAACTCATAGTATCTTACCGAAGGAGAGTTATCAGATTTAATCTCAATTAATTTTGAGAGGTGATGATCTTGTTTATACAACCAAAATCCTTGGAGATTCAGGTAAGTAGAAATTCATTTGCAACTACAATCTATGAACATATTATTTCATGATTTATACATATTGATTAAGTGATATTACGTGGTTTTATATCTCCTTGAGAATGACGTGTTTGAGTGATGTTATGTGAAGATATATGTGAGGCATTTCGAATATCAAGCACGAGCATCAACACGTGCATACGTAAATGATGAAAGTTATTGCATTCTGCATGCAAGATATGATTTCAAGATGAAAAGTATTTTATTAATTACTACTGGCACCGAGGCATGTAATCATGCTTATAATATATTATATGGGTAGCCGGGGGCCTGTGAGACATGGTTACGGCTTGATTCGCTTAGTCGGGGGCCTGTGAGACATGGTTACGGCTACCATTACTATATGCTTAGCCGGTAGCATGTGAGACATGAATACGGCTAGATTCGTTCAATTGGTGGCATATGAGACATAAATATGGCTATAATGATGAATGATGTTATATTGAGCTCTATCCAAAGGCGGAGGCAGGATTTTTACTCAGAGGGACCCGACTAACAATAATGTAGAATGTAAATAATAAAAAAAATTCTAGATTACAAGTAAACATAATTAATATAAACATTGACAAAGTAAAATATACTCCCTCCGTCCCCACTTATTTTGCCTACTTTGACCGGCACGGATCCTAAGAAAATACAGTTGACTGTTGATTGGATGTTTAAGTTTATGTTTTTTTCACTTTAATTAGGAAGTAGGCAAAATAAGTTGGGACAAACAAAAATGGAAAGTAGGCAAAATAAGGTGGGACGGAGGGAGTATTAACTTAATTATAATAAGTTAATAACACTCAAAATGAGAAACTAATACAAGTCCATATAATAAGTAATTTGATCTAAAAAGAAGCATAAAATAACAAATAATAATAATAATTTCCTTCAAATCAGGTTTTTTAATAGACAGATGCTTTTAACTCACAAACAATATTGTCGGCTATTTATGATTTTTTTTTTATTTTATATTTTATTACATAAACACAAGTCACAATCATATATATAGGGTGATATCATATTCTGCAGAGTTTTGACAATTTTAAGAGTATTAATTATCCATTACTTTTAACTTTTTGATGACAAGTTGATGATTTAGATAAACCCTAAATCCAAAAAAAAAAAAAAGGAATAAATTAAAAATAAATTAATAGTAAGATGAAAGAAAAATAAAGAATATAATAAAAAACTAAAAGTAAAATAAATTATATATACATAATACATTGAAGAATGAAGATGGTGGTGGCCCTTACCTGTGAAGCTGTAGCCGCAGGAGAAAAGAAAGGGAGAGAAGAATGCCAATTTCCAATTAATTTGAAGTAGACTCTTACTTTTTACATATATATAAATTTTTTTAATTAAATTAAAGAGTATAAGTTAAATGATTATTATACCCCTGTTTTTTTTCAAAATCTCAGGGGGGCCCAGTGACCCCCTTGGACCTCATGTCCCTCCGCCACTGGCTCTATCCGGTGCTTAGTAACGAGGTGGTCAAGGGCCCAATGAAGGAAAATGATTTTGTAAAGAAAGATTTTCATTCATTAGCACGCATCATTGACATCATTTCATATCATTAATGTTATGTACATAATTTCTGCTTACTGAGCTTATTAGCTCATATAGTTCATGCATTGTAGGTGAATCTGCTGATACATAAGCTCATGGACTTACTGACTATGTTGTTGAGTTCCTACGGGTTCGGAGATGGTGTACATGAATGACGACCTGTTGGGCTATGCTATGAGCGTATTTTGCTTTAAACAATATTTTGATAAAGTACTTGGAGTTCTGCTGTTTGATCATCTGATGTATATAAATATGTAAAATATAGAAGTGGGTGTGACTTGACTTTATGGTACACGCTATGAAGCATGCTATATATTTTCTTATCTAGTTTCGGGTGCAAGAAAAGTTATTTTTGTTACAGCGTTTGAAAAGAAAAAAAAAAGTCACATGCACACTCACTTATAGGTCTTTTAATATGAAAATCTATTACGTCTAGCTATGTTAGAAATGTGGTCGTGACAAGATTGATCTTTTTTTTATTCTTATTAAAAAATAGCTTATTAAGTAAGACTAGTAGTCCACCCGCGCGATGCGCGGTTTATTATTTATTGTGTTAATATTTACAAATTGTAATAATATAATGAAGTTGTATAAATTAATAAGTTATTTATAACATCTTTTATTATTTTAATTTAAAACATATACCATATACAAATGATTTTTCATATTACTTATGTGTGTTGCACGAATTGTCATATAACTTTAATAATTTTAATTGTTAATTTTATTTTTAAATATTTTTATTTTATTTGTTGATTTTATATTTTGGTCAAATTAAAATTATTATATACAATAATATTTCCTTCAATCATAATGATTAATCTTTCCTTTTATATTTTTTATTTGTACATTGCACTCTCATACTTCAATCATCATCTATAGTTTTCTTATTTAATTTCTTCATTTCTCTTTCACAAACTTATTTGTTCAATTTGTATTTAGTGTACAAAGACAATTTGGTCAGATCTCCTTAGATGAAGAAATAAGACAATAAGATCTATATAGATTTGAGAAATCATTATATTTGTGATTTTTTATAGTTCTTTTTCCTTCAAACAATAAAATCTGGAAGAATTTTTCTACCTTTGAATGTAGCAAATCTTGTATTCTTTCATTTTTTTTTAGTTTTATATAAATTTGAAAAATAAATATATTTACGGTTTTTTTTTCCTTCATTCTTTGTATATCTTGTTTTTTTTTTGTCCATTCTCTATACATCTATCTTTTGTTGAGAAATCACTATTTTTTCTCCATTTTTTTGTTTTACATTGATTTCTGAAATCAATGTATCTCTCTCTTCATTTCTTAGCTTTATATAGATTATAGAATAACTTGTAGAGTGAGATTGATCTTTTTTTTATTGATATGACATTTTTAGGCGGGAAAGTGGCATTCTTGTAATTTTTGCCAACTTTCTTACTTTAATTTATAGTATAGATTTACTATTTTTATTTTTATTTTTATTAACATGACACTTTTAGGTGGGAAAATGACAATCTTATAATTTTTGCCAACTTTCTTACTTTAATATATAACATAGTTTAAGATGATTAAAAGCGATTTGTATGTATACTCTATGCCTTTTTGTTTTTATAGTCTATTTTGTCTATATATACAAATATTTACACAAATAAAATAACATTATTAATACATATATGACATGTAATAGAAAAATATAATATGAAAATGAAATACGATATAAATAATGACAACCATAAGTCAATTTGTTGATTGTACGTAAGACAACCTTAAAAACATGGATCATTTGTCAATATGAAATTAATTAGGCAAATAATGACCTATTCCGGTAGAGAAGTGTTTGTGTGAACCAGGTGTATGGATCCTTTGTCAACACGAAATTAATTAAGTAAATAATGACCTATTCCGACTAGGCGCACGCGGTTCATGTTGGGTTCGGTCCAGCTAGGATCCACGTCCAAATTTTTTTTTTTTTTACTTTATGTCATAATCTTTATATTGCAATAGTATATATATAACATTTATGTTGTAATTGCATGGGTCATGACCCATGCACCTAATGAGAAAAAAAAACATGTGTGATTCTAGTATGATAATATAGTTCCTAAATTTGTGTACGTTTTTTTTTCCAGCAATACAACATGATAAACTAACTAAACTTAAGCTTGTTGAATACATATTATACTATGTCCAATGTTGTGTGATATGATGATGCATCACTAATTCACTCTACAAGAATAATTCTAATTCTGAACATTTTTTTGTAACTTCTAATTGGATAAGAACCATCGATACCAAAGTCATAAGCTTGTCCAATCGAAATAGTGTTTTAAAGAGCACAATAATTAATATATATATATATATATATATATATATATATATATATATATAAACATATAAGAACAACTGCTATGATATAACACCCCCTTATAGTAGGGTAATTACTTCTACTAAATTATGTTTAACTTTCCAACTAATAAAAATATGTCATAAGGATTCATAATTTTTTTTTTTTAAACAGCAGAAACAATTTTGTTAAGAAATATATCAAAGTTTTAAAATGGTCTAAAGCATCCAAAAAGAATTAAATCGTTTGTGTAAAACTTCCGTCAAAATCAAATCAAAAGTTGTCAACATGCAAATTTAGAAACCTAAAAATCTTAAATCAATTCCGAGGCTGTCACCACCAATCACGCTTCAGCGCTACTACCTCCTTGCATCACATTTTACCTTTGCCTTTATCTGCAGTATGAGGTAATACTATAAGCAAAAAGCTTAGCAAATACATCACCTATCTCACAAAACATTTTTCTTTGAAACTTTTGAAAACACTAGAAACATCACTCATAGAAATAATAAACTCTTATACTTGAAAATAATATATTATGAGCCCAGACATGGTACCAATGCGCGCAACTCCGAAGAATCCGGGGTAGCTAGCCACCGAATCCAAACGGAGCAACTCAATACTCATAGGGCGGTCTCGGTGTCCTTAACTTCTCTAGTGGGCGATCTCGGTGCCCAGTACCAGTCTCTTAAAAATATAAAAAATAAAACTATATATATATATATATATACTCTATCTCAAAATACTTTTCTCACTTTTCGTAAAACAAAATACCTGCATCTTGTAACAGGTCAAACATATGGAATCACCACACTTAACAAAACATCTCTTCACATTCACATAAATCATAAATAAAAACCCACGAAGCATTTAACTTAGCACTCATTAAAGCATAATCACATAAAACATAAATAGACACTCGAGTAATTTTGTATAATCATTAAACAATCAAAACAAAGCTACTCATACTACAGGTGAGAGAGATACTTACATGGGGTTTACAGAGCTTATAATATCTCAAAACTCTTAAACACGTTATAAGTTTTCTCAACCGAATCTAAAACATGAACAATTAATATAAGAATACTAATTAGAATTTAATAATCTACTACAAATTTTTAAGAAATATTTCTTAATACTCAAACTGGAGACTAATTTGTGTATTTGACAAAGTCCACACTATAAAATATCACTTTATATAATCGAACCTAATAAAGTTTGCAAGTATTTCCTCACTAATTATCAAATTTCCTAGGATCTATTTATTGACTAATCAAGCTTGTTCTGTTTCTTTACTCTAATTTAAGTTGGTCCTTATAAGCCTAAATCACTACTAATACTCCGAATCAATTAATATGTAAACTAAAGAATGGCAAAACTAGATTATGTTTGATTATAGAAGTATTTGTTCCACCCCTGTTTAAATCTTTCTTTGCATCATCTATTGTGTTGATATAATATCACCTCTGTAGTCTATAATCCTAATTGCATCTCAATTCCTTCTTTCTAATTTTTTTATAATAACTTAAATATTAAATTATGTTCTCAACTCATACTCTCCGAGCTAAGCTAAATTATTGATTAATTTTTAATATTCATAACATTACATTAATTAACTTAATAAAACCGATTTAACAAATATTAACTCAATATGTTTTATAATAACTATATATGGGAAGACGTAAATCTATTCTTGAACCAAGTGAACTAACTAATTAATTAGCTAATTAAACTATAATTCCAGCACCTAATAAGTCATGGAAGATTAAATTTTTATTCTTAAATTTTGAAAAATCATCATTAATATATAAGTGCATCATTTAGGGGAGAATATTAAGAGATTGACAATAAAATTTCTATAACACCCTATACCCTTATGACGTATATTCATCAATAAAATATTCATTATGTAGGCAAATCATACTGACGTTTCATTTATTCATATAAGTATAAAAACATTTTTTAAGGACTAATATCGTATAAAATTAAAACACATAACCAATATCTCTATACAAGTCATTGTCATATTAAATATAAATCATGATACACACGTTCCAAAATGCAAAATGAGGAGGAGGAGAAGGTTGCACGAGGCATCAGCCAGCCGACCTGGTATAGCGTGGCGTCTATATATACAATCCACGTCAAAAGAGTTATTGACCTAAAAAATAATATATATATATATATATGCGATTTTTATGAGTCGCAACTCAGTGAATATAAACCATTAACTTAATTAAATAATAAGCAGATAACCATCATTAACATTAATCAAAAATATAATCAAACATATGCAAATGTTACTATGTCCGGTTTATTATTCTGTGAACTGCTCAAGCTTGGATTTGTCCCAAGATTTTCAATATGCCGCTGTATATATAGACCCGTAGGTCTCCAATATGATTATAACCTAAAGGTCTCCACTGTGTATATAGACTCGTAGGTCTTCAATATGAATTTGACCCGAAGGTCTTCACTTTGTATACAGATCCATAGCAAGACAGTCACAGACCTTTTAAATTTCATGCAAATTGTACTGCAACATATCATTCATCTGAACATATGATCACGTATACATTTACCAATATATCATTTGACCCAATGACAGTTTCATATCAATACATATTTCTTATATAACACATATAAGAGATATTGCATATAAATCACATATATGGTTTATCCTCACCTGACTATGATAAGTAATTCGTTCATCATTCTGGTTCTTCCTCCCGTTCTACAACCCGTGCTCTTATATGATTCAATGCAATTTAGTCCAATTGTCCCATAATATATATTTCTATTATGCAATGAAATGCATGTATGTTTTATTTCATATATAATACTAAATTCTAGCAACCTTTATTCTTTTGACATTATCTCACTCAATACTTAACCGAGTCATCCACAGTTTTCTTCTGAGTTTAGTTAGGAGATAGGGCTATAAGTTTCATGTTTTAAGTTTTTCCCAATTCAACCTCTAAAATTACCAGAAACCTCCGACAATCAAATGGACAGATTGTTTCCAACAAAACAATTTTCAGATTCACACTATATTTGAAAAATCATAACAAATCGAGTTTAACTCCAAATATTTCGAAATTTTACAAATAGTTACAGAACCTAATTATCTATAAGTTTTGTTTTTAACATTTTTACAGAATCAATCTCGAATTACATGAAAATCGTAAAGCAAACCAGAACAGAATTTCCTTACTCTTTTTCTCCTTTTTCTTCTCTAAACCCCGTCTTCCTCTGTCTCTGTTCAACCTTTTCTCTCTTCGAACTTAACGAGCGTATGAATATATATTGAAGATCTCTCTTTCTTCTCTTTTCTGTTTTTTTTTTACCTAAAAAAAACTTCTCTCTGCTGTGCTCTCTACTTTTCCTCATAAATATAAGAGTATGCTCTTCTTCCACCGCCTATGTTCTCCTTCCACCGCCTCTCTGCAGGCTTATAAAGTAAGTTTCCTTTCTTTTTTTTTTTTCTTTTTTATTTACTTATAAATAATGATGATTGAGCAGGCTTAACTTTGTAAGTACACGTGTATTAATATAAATTAGTGGACACATGTCATTCACAAGTCACAGCACATAAATATATATATATATATATATATATACATTATAATATTAATGAGATTCATGTATGTATATATGTAACCAAACGTTATTTAATGCATATATATTATTATATTAAACAAACTTCTTAAATATAAATATATATGATGCACACAGCTAACCATTTATATATATATATATATATATAATATTATGAAACTTCTTTTCTATATATATAATTATATAAGCCTACAACTATCATATGGTATACACGTTTAAATTTATTCTCCTTTCATAATATATACTTAATTTATATGATTATTATTCTAATAATTTAAAATATGCACTTAAACACTATTAAAGTTCCAATTAATATGACAAGGTTTTCTCAACATTAATTATGTAAGAGAATATAAATAATAATAAAATATGCATATGATGCATGAAATGAATGTCAAATGACATGTATGTTTTGGTTGAGGATGTTACAATTTCTAAGGCAAAACAGATCTATTATTAAATTATATCTCTAGCATAGCCCTCAATTTATTAAGTTACAATATTATTAAAACTCAAATGTAAATCCTTGAATAATTATATATTGATATATTGATATGTAAACTCAATTTTAGTTACGTTACTTGAATAATTATATATTGATATAATATTTTAATTAACATATTTGATTTTTAAATTTTCTATTTATTTTAATTTAATAAATCAATAATTTATTAAATATTGAAAATAATTTGTTGACGACATATTGTTGAAATTTTATTGGAAACGAACTAATAAATACCAAAAAAAATATATATATTAATAAATAAATTCTAATTCATTTAAAAAAATTCATTTTTTGTTTAAAGAAAATTCACTAAAAATGAAAAGAGGAAAAGGCCAAAAGAAAATTGTAAAAGAAAGTATGCAGGTGTCCACCCCACAGCCAACCTTCGCCTTTTTCCTCCCCAAATCATTATTTCTATCCAGATGCAAGAACTTGTACCTATACATATAATTACACGTGTGAATGTGAATGTTCAAAACTACCACAATTTTTATAACTATGTATCCCAAACACCACACAATATAATAAAATATTCAAAACTATCATTCAATATAATAAGATACCCAAAACAACCATAAAATAATGATTGTCCTTTGTTAACTTTTACTAACTTCCAAAACATCATTAATTTTTCCTTTCTTCTTTGTCATTTTAATATATCCACTCAATTTATTTAATTAGAATCTGGTAAAGCGTATACTGATCAATATCAGACCCAACATACTTCCGTATTTAAATTTATATCCTGTTTAATACATACCTTTGTCTTTGTCTATGATCCTCTCGATTTTGGATGGTTTTTACGGTTCATCGATCCAACCACACGCCTGCAGTCGGTGGTTCCACTCCATCTTCACAACAAGAACCCAAATCACAATCCTTACTCTTACCCACCTGGTAGAGTTTTCAAGGAGATCACAGGGAGACGCACTACCGGTATTAATTCACAAAATACTTATATACTTCCGAAGAGCATGAAGTAAACAAAAGCCTCTTTTTTATTGAAGAAATAACTACAACTTATATTACAATACTATTTCTCCGTCAGTGGAGGAGAATACTTATTTTAGCCGATCATGGCTTAAAATTTTAGAGAAACCCCCATAAACTAGAACACTTAAGACTTAAACACTTAAGACTCTTTTAGAGAGAGAAGTACTTAGGAAATATTGATGATTTTTTATGCCCTTCTCCAATGACTGAATGCATCCTTTTATAGATGATTTTCGTGGATTTCAAATGCCGATTCCTTCTTCAATTTGCCTTATGTCATCTTCACACTGTCCCACTGCCAGCTTCCATCCACCATCGTTTAATGGAGTGTGGTTCACCCACTATCAGTTGTCGGGTGGTTGGTCTGTCAAAGCTGCTCACTATCTGCATTATTTCAGTAGTGGCCAATTTTTCTTTGTTGGTAGGGCCACCCACTTCATCGTGTCAGGTGGAGTCTTGACTCTCTTGGCGAAGTTGTCTTTTCTTTGTACATGGTAGGGACTTCACATGGGAATTTAATTCCACTGGTGTAGTGCTTTGTAGGGTCTTCCACGAGGATTAAAATCCTCCACAAAATTAAATTCCTACACGGGGGATTTAATCCTTACATGAGGATTTATCCCATACATAAGAATTTAATTCTACCTTACACGAGAATTTCTCTTACACGGGAATTAAATCCTAGTCTTTATATGAAGATTTAATTCTATCTTTACACGAAGATTAAATCCTACACGAGAATTTAATCATACACGGATATTTTTTTTAAATGAGAATTTATTATCGAGTCTGTTTAGACTCGCTTTTTCTTACATTTTTTGGTTTTATTTTCTAAAAATCCCTCTTTGGACCCTTTTCTTCTGTTGTGGATTGGGCCGATTGTTCTTGATCTTGAAGCCTTGTCCAAAACTGGTTTCTCCTGTAATTGACAACAAGAACACAGTCGTTCTTCCCATCGTCCGATATGTATCATATTACATATCTTCTTTCTTGTGTTTTCCATTGCCGAAACCTTGTTTTCCCATATTAGCTTTCTTTTATTTTTGAATAAATTCTCAGCAAATCCGGTAGTATTTCCTATCATGGAATTTAATAGGAATGACCCGTTCACAGAATTTTGAAAAATCTTGAACAAGTACTTTACCTTGTCCATCTTTGTGAGACAGACTCATATTCCACATGCTCGCCTAGTTGATATATCATCTTCAGTGAGTACGATGACTAGAGGACTGTTGGTTGGTGGTGCTTTCAATTTGTTAAAAGCTACCATGTTCGGTCTCTATAGCTTCACGAAATGGAAGACTGAATGAGACCATTTTTCTGTGATTTCTGGAGTTGCTGAAATGAACTTAAGTTACAGGTTGTCTTCTCGACCAAGATGTGGATTATTTTGCCATGAGTCGTGCACGACAGTGGTAATCCATTTTGGTAGCTTAGAAATATCCGGAAAGCTTGGTGCAGTGGTAAGAATTGAAGCAATGGCTCCAAAGTCATACCATTCTCGTGTGATTGCACCCACTAACATCCACACACGTGGATACTTTCCAGACCAATTGACAATTATTTTGCTAGAATTGATCTCATTCCTTGTCACCAATTTCTCCCATGTTCTTTGATAAACCTGTAAATGAGAAAACGGCTCGTTAGTGTTAAAAAATTTTGGGCCTATCTGTGGCCAAAGGTTAACCTCTCCCTCTTTAACCCCAGAGGTGCTGGGTTGACTTGGTTTGTCTGAAATAGAGTCCTGACTTTCCAAATGAATTGTTCTATTGGAGTCTGATAGATCACTCGTTTTGGTATTATCTGTCTTTTCACTAGAATCTGTCTTGTATCGGCAGGATTTCTTGCCTCGGGTATAAAAATACCCTACGTATTCATCAATGATAAACTTTTCTCATAAACCTCTCTCTGGGTCACTGATGGTGAACCTGCTTTGAGAAGAGGACTTTCGAGCGCATCCCATATATGGGCATGAGCTGCTCTCGTAGTACTTATGGTTTTTTGGATCGAGTCCCAATCTGCTCTTTGAACATAAACATCGGCTTCAGCACGCATCGTCAGCAAGCCATATCTCTTATCTAACTCCTCAAGGTTTTTCCTGAGGTGTCTAGCTCGTACTGTGATGGACTCTACTTCAAGGATATCCATCTCTCATTAGGAAATCTGTAAGAATATTTTCATTAGATTTCACAATGACAATATCAAATAAATAATATTGACATTCGGCTTGTCATCTGATAATACGGGCTTTCTCGATTTTTTATTCGAGTTTATTTTTTAAGAAAGTCTTAACATTTGTATTATTCACTTTTAATGTATATTCTTTTGCTAATAAGAATAAAAATCATTTTTTAAAAGACTTTCAAACTGCAAAAAATTCATTTTCGTTAATATGCCATAATTTTGTTTGTTGTTCTGAGAACAACCCTCCTGTATATTTACAAGGTTCTTCGTCTGTAGATGTCTTTCGCATGAGCACTGATGCCCAACGAAAAATCATTAGCGTCTCTATAGACAACTAATTGATCTTCATCCTGTGGTATTTTGAGTTGTGGCAGATTGCTAGAAATTTATTTTAGCTTGCAAACTCTTTGGGAATGTATATCATCTCATTTCTATTTCGTCTTTTCATCCTTTTGTAATAAAGGACGAAAATCTTTTTTATATTTTGTCATGTCTTTAATAAAACTATCTACAAAATTAACAACACCCAAAAAGCTTTGGAGATGTTTTTTATCATCTAGAACATCAGGGAAATTACATATTTTTTCCACGATATATTTCTAAAGTTCCATACCTACTTGGTCAATAATAACACCGAGAAACTCAATTCTATTAACTGTGATTATTGCCTTCTTTTCAGATAGCAGTAATCCTTCTTTATGATATGCTTCAGAAAATATTTCAAGATGCTTAATATGTTCTTTGATATTTTTTGATGCAATTAATATGTCGTCTATATAGACAAACATAAACTCAAAATAATCTTTAAACTAATTATCCATTTTTCATTGGTATATCTAGGGTGCATTTGCAAGTTCCATTGGAAGTACATTCTAGATATAATGACCTTGCGGAGTAGAAAAAAATGTATACTTTCTTAACTCATTTTCCATTTTAATCTGGTAGAAACCAAACTTAAAATCAAATTTAGAAAACATTCTTGACACTTTAATGCAGTCGATTAAATGTTCCATACTCGGGATGTAATAACCATCAAAATCAAGTATCTTATTAATACTTTGATAGTTAATTACTAACCTCACTTTATCTCTTTTTATTTCATCATGGTTTCTTACCAGAAAATCTAGACTACTATAAGAGGAGACTCCAGCTTCAATCAATTTAAAATCGATATATTCTTTGATGATCTTTTGCATATCTTTCTTATCGGTCATGTTCATCTGGATTGGTTTGTATCGAAACCTAGGCTCTGATACCATTTTGAGATTCAAATCTAATTAATATTTGGATTGGATTAAATTGATTAATCATTAGAAAAATCTGACATGGAGGCATGACAAGTTGATATCTCAAAGATAATCGAATCACTCTCTAATCTTGGGATAGTAGATCTGGTTAACATCAAGATAAACTCTCCAGTTCCTAATCCCGAAGAAAGTACAAGTTTAAACACATCAGCCTATGAGAGATCAAGGGTAGAAGTCAAATCCAAGTTAGACATGAAAACTTGGAGACTATGAGCCAAATGACAACTCGGGAGGAACAAAGTGCCTCCTAACAATCTATGGGCAAAAAAAATATTGGAACCAACACACCCATATGGGTTGGTTTTCACAACCGATATTATCAGTTTTCGAAACATGAAAAAATTAATCAATGAATGGATGACCTTGTTAAAAGTGGCCTCAACAACACTGGATATAGAAAAAGAAAACTTCATCAGACTAATCGAAAGTAGTCTGGAAGGTTCAGTGAAGATGGCTTGGGAATCAACATCTACCCAAGTTAAAGAAGAAGCCTTTTCCGAAGATAGTTTATACGCTATCATCAAAAAAGTCGGAAGAATGCTTAAGGTCTACTTCATTGGAGATGGATACTTTGACCAAAGCAAGAATGAAAAAAGTTGAGAATATACACAAGCCTTGTATGCTTTTGAGTTAAGAAGTATATGTGTAATCGACGAATACATTTATTGGTTCCGCAAATATTACTTCCAAACAGAGGTCCCGCTAAATGTGGCAACAAAGATGTTCTTTGTAAAGATCTGTAGCCCATGACGAGAAATGTTGATCCAATCCTACAAGTTACCACCAGGACAGGTTGACACAGTCGTAAGAAGGATGTCTTTCCTAAAAGACAGTTTGCGAGAATGGTGTTAACAAACGATCATTTAAAAGAAGAAGAAAAAACTCAAAGGACAAATCAAAAGAACTTCTCTTTGTTGTGATATCAACGATTTTCCATCAGTAATAGGAGAATCAAAACAGGTGAGACATGGGAAGAGAAAGAAACACATCAGAAGTGTATCTTATGCCAAGTCCGGAGGATCATAGAAAAGGCCTTCCAACCAAGGAAGATCATGGTGGTCCAAATCCAAGGTCAAAACCTACAAGTCTGGTCAGAAATCTGGTCATTCCTGGTTTTTTTTTCAAGGATCTAGATCCACAGGGAAGTCAACAGGAAGAACACCAACAAGGAGAACTTTCAAACGAGCTCATAATCATACAAATGAAAGTTTCAAAGACTGCAATTGCTAGACATGTGGTGCGAAAGGACATATTTCGCTAGACTGCCCACAAAAGCTGAGTGAAATTCGTCAATTTAAGCCAACTCAAACATCCATGATGCGGTCTTTTATGGTGATTTGGTACCAGTTCGAGGATATCTCTTCAAATGAAAGCATCTATGGAGAAGAATTCGAGACTGATTCATATGAGTCTTTTGGATCATCAACAGAATCAGATGAATAGCCTCGAAACAGAAGATAAACTCCAAACATCAGAGAGTCTATCAAGATTCTTTTCACAAATGACCATCTCAAACAAAATGATTGAAAAAATCATAAGGTAGAATTCAACTCTGAGCCCATATGATGGTTTCAGAATTGGAGGTGTTAGTCAGACTAAAACAACGCAAGCACAATATCATCTATCAGGTGAACTCAGATGAGTTTTCAATTCCAATGGAATTAACCGATAATAGAATTGATATGCAACTTATTCCAAAGGAAGAGATTCTTGAGAAACTGAGTTGAATCAAGGAAGAAGTGGCAGTGACTATGAAATAGATCCATATTGGAACCATTGAAGTAGTAATCAAAGCTACCTTCAAGAAAGATATCGATTCTGAATTTCTTCTATCAATAATGGATAGAAGAATCAATAACCTCAGAGATGGTTGTCTTGGTATAATGGTAGGTAATGTGTATGCCGGCAAACTTATGTTTGACATTCATCCTAGGATTGCATATAACCTAGTTGACCAAGATCTTAGTCGAGTCTTAACCCTTCATCAAGATTTTAAAAGAACATATCTAATGAAAGAGGGTAGCAAACCATATTCTATTACATATAGAATTGCATATGCACTTTTCAATACACATCATTTTGATTTGTTTCTTAGGAAATATTATATTGAGATTCCTAGGAATTTTCAAGGAATTCGCCAAAGTAATGACATCAGACTCAATCCAAATCCCCAGGATAGGTGGTGTTAACATACTGATTAAAGACCATCCTGTTCTTAATAGATCAATAAGATTTGAATCTGAAGTCAGTAATAAAATGTCTTTTTCTAAAAATAGGATACTAAGCCTAAAAGGAAAAGAATAATTAGAAAATTTCAACCCATAACAAATTAGGGTTAGTAATGTAAAAATGCATTGCCTTGAGGGTTGGAAAGAAATTTGTGTTGTGTCTGATATATCCGAAAAACTTAATCTTTTTCCTTGTGATGAAATATATCATTTACAGCAACCAACGATTGGAAGATACGAAAACATGCTAGAAAATAGCGGGCTATGAAGTATCTGTCACTAGTAATGCTGGTAGAACCAAAGGTACTATGACTTTGGGTCTAAGCTTTCTCGAGGAACACAAACCTTGGGGACAAAAAAGAAGATGTATGGAATTCAGTCTCGATGGACACCTCATAAGGGTGGAATGACGAGTCCATTTTCCATATACATATCCGTTGGGATGTGGAAACATTACCTACTATTGCAGGAAGAGATTTTTCTCAGAAAATCTTAATACTCAATAAGGGTATTCGTGATATACGAATCATGATAGAAGGAACATTTGATACACCTTGGTACAAAGTAAAAATGTCACCGATCTATATTCACGATACATGTGCTGATATTTTATTGGATAATAATTTTATCCAAACTTTTACAAAATATGAGCAAGATAATCACAAAAACTTACTAACTTTTACTACTAACTGTGGTACTTTGATACAAGTTTTGTAACGAGAAAAGGTATTCAATAGAATAATGCCTATTAATTTTCACAGAAAACGTGGTGGTGATGCCAAATTAACACATCCTAAAATGCAGGATAAAAGGAAATTTGGTAAAGCTCTTTTATCTTTCAGGCAATAGGGTTTCGAAAGGGCATTTGAAGAAAGATATCCAACTTCTGAAGAATGCACTTAAAGAGAGCACACATGTTGAGGACATCGATGAGGAAATATTATTTTCCTTTGAGAGTGTCAAAAGACTAATACAGAGAAACTTCAATGAGGATCCTCTGACTTGGTGGAATAGAAACAAGATTGAAGTAACTCTGAAAATAAATGAACAATTCCAATACGAGTTGGTTCGAAACAAATCAATCCAGATGAACATGACAGGTAAGAAAGATATGCAAAAAATCATCAAAGTGCATATCGATCTTAAATTGGTTGAAGCTGGAGTCTCCTCTTACAGTAGCCCAGGTTTTCTGATAAGAAACAATGGTGAAATAAAAGAAGGTAAACTAAGGTTAGTAATTAACTATCAAAATATTAATAAGATACTTGATTTTGATGGTTATTACATCCTGAGTAGGGAACATTTAATTGACTACATTAAAGGATCAAAAGTGTTTTCTAAATTCGATTGTAAGTCTAGTTTCTACTAGATTAAAATGGCAAATGAGTCAAGAAAGTATACATCTTTTTCTACTCCACAAGGTCAGTATATCTAGAATGTACTTCCAATGGAACTTGCAAATGTACCCCAAATATACCAACGAAAAATGGATAATCTGTTTAAAGATTATTTTGAGTTTATGTTTGTCTATATAGATGACATATTAATTGCATCAAAAAATATGAAAGAACATATTAAGCATCTTGAAATATTTTCAAAAACATGTCATAAAGAAGGATATCGAGTTTGAAAAGAAGGTAATAATCGCAGTTAATAGAATCGAGTTTCTTGGTGTTATTATTGACCAAGCAAGTATGAAACTTCAGAAACATATCGTGGAAAAAATATGTAATTTCCCTGATGTTCTGGATGATAAAAAGCATCTCCAAAGCTTCTTGAGTGTTGTTAATTTTGCAGGTAGTTTTATTAAAGACCTGACAAAATACAGAAAGGATTTTCCTCCTTTATTACAAAAGGATGAAAAGACGAAATGAAAATGGGAAGATATACATTCCTAAAGAGTTCGCAAGCTAAAACAGATTTCTAGCAATCTGCCAAAACTCGCAATACCACAGGATGAAGATTAATTAGTTGTCTATATAGTATAGACGTTAATGATTTCCGATAGGCAGCAGTGCTCATGCGAAAGACATCTACAAGCGAAGAATCTTGTAGATATACAGGAGGGTTGTTCTCAGAACAACAAGCCAAATTATGACACATTAACGAGAAAGAATTCTTTGCAGTTTTGAACACTTTTAAAAAATGATTTTTATTCTTATTAGCAAAAGAATTTACATTAAAAGTGGATAATACAAATGTTAAGGTTTTCTTAAAAAATAAACTCGAATAAAAATTCGAGAAAGCCCGTATTATCAGATTGCAAGTAGAATGTCAATATTATAAGATGGCAAACAGATTCCATCACAGTACCAGCTAGACACCTAAGGAAAAACCTTGAGGAGTTAGACAGAGATATGGCTTGCTGAGGATGCGTGCTGAAGCCGCTGTCTATGTTCAAAGGGCAGATTAAGACTCGATCCAGAAAGGTATAAGTGCCACGAGAGCAACTCATGCCCATCTATAGGATGCGCTCGAAAGTCCTCTTCTCAAAACAGGTTCGCCATCAGTGACCTAGAGAGAGGTTCACGTGAAAAGTTCATCATCGATGAATACGAATGATATTTTTATACTAGAGGCAGGAAATTCTACCGATACAAATTTTTCATAAGATTCTGGTGAAAAGACAGATAATGCCAAAATGAGTGATCTATCGGACTTCGATAGAACAATTCATTTGGAAAGTTAAGACTCTATTCCAGACAAACCAAGTCAACCCAGCACCTCTGAGGTTAAAGAGGGAGATGTTAACCTTCGGCCACATACAGACCCAAAAAAGGTTAACACTAACGAGCCGTTTTCTCCTTTATAGGTTTATCAAAAAACGTGGGAGAAATTGGTGACAATGAATGAGATCAATCATAGCAAAATAATTACTGATTGGTCTGGAAAGTATCCACGTGTGTGGATGTTAGTGGGTGCAAACCCACGAGATGTATGAGAATAGTATGACTTTGGAGCCATTACTTCAATTCTTACCATTACACCAAGCTTTTTGAAGATTTCTAAATAATCGAAATGGATTGTCATTGTCATGCACGACTCATGGCAAAATATTTCACATCTTGGTCGAGGAGACATCTACATCTTCCCGTGTGAAGTCCTAACATGTGCAAAGAAAAGACAACTTCACCAAGAGAGTCAAGACTCCACCCAACACAGTGAAGTGGGTGGCCCCACCACCAAAGAAAAATTAGCCACTACTGAAATAATGCAGATAGTGAGCAGTTTTGACAGGCCAATCACCCGACAATTGATAGTGGATAAACCATACTCCACTAAACGATGGTGGATGGAAGATGGCAGTGGGACAAGATGAAGATGATATAAGGTAATTTGATGAAGGAATCCGCGTTTGAAATCCGTGAAAATCATCTATAAAAGGATGCATTCAATCATTGGAGAAGGGCATAAAAAATCACCAATATTTCCTACATACTTTTCTCTCTAAAAGAGTCTCAAGTGTTTAAGTATTAGTGTTATAGTTTATGGGGGGTTTCCCCAAAAGTTTAAGTCATGATCGGCTAAAACAAGTATTCTCCTCCACTAGCGAAGAAATAATATTGTAATATAAGTTGTAGATATTTCTTCATAAAAAAAGTCTTGTGTTTACTTCATACTATTCGAAAGTATATAAGTATTCTGTGAATTAATACCGGTAGTACATCTCCCCGTGATCTCCTTGAAAACTCTATCAAGTGGGTAGGAGTAAGGATTGTGATCTGAGTTCTTATTGTGAAGACAGAGTAGAACTACCGACTACTGGCGTATGGTTGGATCGTTGATCCGTAAAAACCAGCCGGATTCGAGAGCATCATAGACAAATGCAAATGTATGTATTAAACAAAATATAAATTTAAATACAGAAGCATGTTGGGTCTGATATTGATCAGTATACACTTTACCCGGATCTAATTAAATAAATGGAGTGGATATATTAAAATGACAAAAAAAAAATTAATGATATTTTGAAAGTTAGTAAAAGTCAACAAAGGGCAATCATTGTTTTATGATTGTTTTGGGTATTTTGTGGTAGTTTTGGATATTTTATTATATTGTGTGGTATTTGGGATACATAGTTATAGGAATTATGGTAGTTTTGGATATTCACCCTATAAGAGATATGTGCCAAAAATACCATAAAACTTGAGGTCTCAAGTTGTAAGGAAATGCCCAAAAATACCACTTTTTTTATAAAATGACCAAAATAACCTTAGGATACACATGTGCAATCATCGAATAATAACTACTCCTTGTTTTATTTGATAAATACAATTCATATGTTTCCAAGATTAATCAAATTAATCCAATCCAAATGTTAATTAGATTTGAACCTCAAAATGGTATCAAAACCTAGGTTTATCGAAGATAAACGCATTTGAAACGTTCATTCATGGATTTGTTGGATCCCTTTGGTAACTTCATTATCAAATCTATAATTTCTTTTTTCAGATTTGAAACCTCTTGTTGGATCTCTGATAGAGATCTGATCATCATCTCCGTCTAACCTCCATAGAACTATATGGTCTTCTGGATTTCTCTAAAACCTTGTGAGATCTCAAAACTATCATCAAATTAATCCTGATAGGCCTTGTTGAACATCATCAAATTGATGGTCCTGAAACTTATGTTATCTCGAAAATATTTTCAGATACATAATTGTTTTGATTTTCTCCTCCGTTAAGCATAAAATCAATATTGTAAATATAAATCGTAAATTATTTCTTCAATAAACTTAGGCTTTGATACCATTTTGAGATTCGGATCTAATTAATATGTGGATTGAATTTAAATTGATTAATCTTGGAAAAATATGAATTGTATTTATCAAATAAAACAAGGAAGTAATTATTATTCAATGATTGCACATGTATGTCCTAAGGTTATTTTGGTCATTTAATAAAAAAATTGGCATTTTTGGGTATTTTCTTATATTTGATGGTATTTTTGTTTCAATTTATAAGTTTTATGGTATTTTTGGTACATATCTCATTACACATTCTAAAAGTACTTATAAGTTATCACAAAAACTTTTGTGCACCTAGTACACGGATTCTAAATCCGTGCATTTAGGTCGACCCGGACCACCACGTGCAACCACGCGCCCGCATGCACCATCAGATCATGCACAAAATTCGTCAAAAATACTCCTAAGTGTCATACATTTATATTATGTTAGTTATACCTTTTAATAGTGTTAGTCATACATTTTAATTATGCTAGTCATACATTCAGTAATGTTAGATATACCTTGACATTTTTTTTAGAAAGACATATTAACCCTTCATACATTTTAGTTATGTTAGTCATACATTTTAATTATGTTAGATATATTTTTTAATTATATTAGTTGTTCCTTTATATATATTATATAAAGGTATGATTATGTTGATATAAAAGTATAAGTAATATTGCATAAATGTATGAGTAATATCATATAAAGATAAACATGTACAAATTGCGGCGAAATTAAGGATTTTTTAGATTTAAAAGTATTTAATAAAGGTATGATATTTGGACTTATGTATGATTAATATAACATAAATGTATGTCTAACATAACATAAATGTCATAACAAAAAAGAAAAAAAGTTCGCGGATTTAGATCGACCCGACCGACATACATGTGTGCATTAGGTGCACAAGAGTGCAACTCATAAGTTGTACCTAATCTCTAGGTATTGAAAATTACCATGTCATCATATTTTCTCCACCATTCCATGTGTCCTTATTTATTAATTCATATCATACACCATACAAATTTCCATCTCAATTGGGATTAATGAATAATACACCATCACTTACCACAAATCTAAACATCTCAACTACAAAAAACAACCCAAACTGGGTCCAAATAAAGCTCAGAATACTTGAGATATACTCCTAACTCTTAAGAGGAACCTTTTCTTAAAATTCACGAGATACAAAGAAACTCCCCATATAAAAAAAAAAAAAAATCAAGAATTTAGGAAAAATAAGCATTATGTAGAAACAAGAATTAGGCTCGAGGAAGAAGGGAGGAGGATAACAACAACAACAAAAGGAGTTCAACAAAGCTTGAAAAAAACTGCTTCTTGATTGGTAGAGACTAGCTTCTTCTTCTACTAGAAGAAGGAAAAAGGTATGACCAAGACATTTTACCAAGCAGAACTAGGTGTGCATGATTGGTTTACAAGGAATGGGAAGAAATAATGATGACTCTAAACTTCACCCTTTGCTAAGCAATAGTATCATGGCTTCTCTCTCTAAAACCCTGTTTTCTAACACTTTTATCTACCATGTGAACAATACCATCTTCTCCAATGGGGTGGCTAAAGTCCCTCGTCTCTTCCCTCAAGAAGTTATGGTGTCTACACTCTCAGAAGAAGAGTATGCCTTCGTTTTACTTACTACAATTCGCCATTCATTTCTCAATAGCTTAGTTTCATTTGTGTCCTTGATTTCTTGTGTTTCATACAATGCTATGCACTTCAAATGCTTCCATCTTCGTCATATTACACAATGCGATAAGTCTAGCATGAAACAGTTGCTAATGCATAACTACAGTCATGGGAGTTAAATAATCTAGCTAACAACTAATGAATTCTCAGGCAGAGGGATATACATACTATACGAGGACGTTAAGTCATGCCCATACGAAGACGTGCATGTACTCTGGTCCATACTAGTGGAGTCGCGTCCACCAGCTTTGCCATCACCTAAATGACAGCTCTACACACTCATGTACACAAGACAGTAGGAAATGCAACAATCACACACATGTATACTGTACATACGATAGAAAGTTTTTTTTATATCTTCAGGTTTTGTATTTCACTTTTCACATTTTGGTTTTGCAATCTCTTTTGTCTGCGATATACACAGTACCATAAATTATTGAATTTACCGAGCTATCCTGAGACAATCAGTCTTCCAATATCTACAAAGTATATAACTTTGCCTAGAGAGCAAATTATAGTTTATATGATTGTTATCTTGTTTGATTGACAGAAAACTGAGATGTTCTTCAAAATTTAGCATTTGGACCTAAACAACCATATATGTAGCCAAAGAATTACAGTACTCTATTTATTGGATTTACAATTAAAAGTTATTGGAGAATCTGGAGTGCCTTTAAATGTTCTCTTCTGCAGTTCTTTCTTCCATTTTCTTTTTATCAAAAGAAAATAATTCTAAGCAAATAGTATTGAAGCACATTCTTATAACTTGCGTACGAAGTTGGCTAACTATGGTTATCATACAATTTCTACATTTCTGATTCATGAAACCTAGACATAATTCCTAATGTCAGAGGCAGCCAGAAGATAGTTTCTTTGTTACAGATAAATTTCACATATACATTTTCTGATGATATGCTAATTCCTCACCCTATAACAGTGCAGAAATATTGATTCAAACTCTTGCTATTGGGTAAAACTTAAAAGATGCTTCTGTTTTGCATTTATTTCGAGTCTTATTATGATTATGATTAGTGATCATTTAAAGTCTTCTAGGCTTTTTATATTGTGGGTATATACTTTCTGTGCTTTTCACTTCTCCACCAAAAATTTCCTCTTCTTACTACCCGTATTGTACTCCAAGGCCCTTTAAAAAAATAACTTCTTTTCTGCTTTGTTTGGACTTTGGACACCATCAATCCTACACAGAACACAATTTTCTCAGGCAAAAACCAATTTTTCAGGATTATTATTCATCCAAATAAAAGTAACTTTTCTATGAATGGCTAATCAGATTTACCCCAAAAAAAAATAAAAAAAAAATGAGTTTTTGGTTACAAGGATACTGAATAAGGGGCACTTCAGCAAATAAGTTATCCCATGCATAGGGAATGATGATACCTTTAAGTACACCAAATAGCCACGATACTCGACAATCTCATAAAAAAATCCATCCAGATCCTTCTAGAATTCTGAATCCAGGATGTGAAACCTTTAAACTAGTCAAGAAATGAACCAAAGGTACAGGTCTCTGAAACCTTAAGTCCAGAGCACAACAAACTAAGTTATCAGTGTTTGAGATGATAAGGAAATTAAGAGGCAATCTTCTAAATGTGCCAAGAAAGAGGTGCAATATAGAAATTAGCTCGTCTTGCACCAGATCAATTTCATTAGTTAATCATAGTGTTGTAATATATCCTACACTAAAACTACTTGGACACTTTTAGGGCAAACCGTCATTTTTAATGATTTTTAAATATGGTTTTCAAGAGACTAATTCAAGATTTGCCAATAGGAGAAAAAAAAACAGATCTGATGAAGGTGATAAAATTAATGACTTGAAACCACAACAGAAATGCACCCTGATTCAAGACCCGCAGATCCTCAAAGTAATCAGAGGAACTTACATTTTCACAAGGCTGCAGAGAAGGAATCAGCCACACCTGGCAACCAATTTTTGAAGTATGCTTGGCTATCCAACTCTGCAGGAGACAAAGCACCTAAAGGAGTGACAGTTATCTGCGATAAAGTGTCAAATTAATCACAGACCTGTATTACTCTAACTATATACAACCGCAAATTGAACATACATATCCTTTTTGAAGGGAACAGTAGTCTGTGTCATCATCGTCCATATGAGACCCCCTTACCTAAAAAGATACAGAGAAAATTCCTATTACCACATAAGAAAATTGTCACAGAATGTGAATTCATCTGAGGACATGACACAATATTTCTTGCGCCAAAAGAATAAACAAAAGTAAAGAGAATTAAGGGGTAAATGGAAGAAAGTCAAATGAAAATGAATTAAGAACAAAGTGCAAGGAGCGGCTTAATTTAACAGACATCAAGTATAAAAGTATTATGTAAATCAAAAAATGAGTTATATTAGAAGATACTGTTAATATGTCTGCAGTTGAAGGAATTGACAGAGTTCTTTCAAGACAATAGAAAAAATTACAACCTAATGCATCTAAAAAGTTAACTTTAAAATACTTCAATAGGTATGTAACAGTGTGTGTGAGTGTGTGTGTGTGGAGAGAGAGAGAGAGAGAGAGAGAGGATACTTATGATTTCCAGAATTTGGCATTCACAGGCCACTAAAATACCCGTTGACAGAATAAATATAATTCAGATAAGTATATTAAACTAATATGCAATATTACCAAAACTATATTAGAAACTCAGAATATATCATAATCTGCACATATGTATCATCCAGAAAGATAGAGCCACAAGGACACAAATCAGACACCACAATTTTTTTGAATAGCAAAGATATACCACAGCATGTACTGAAAATGCCTTCCATAGGAAAGGATGCTCATAAATGCATTGAGGCAGATATAAGAGAATGAGCCATACTTCTCTCTTGAATACAAGATGTTCGTGTTTTGCATTCAAAGACTCTGATTCAGAAGTTGATGATGAATCATTCTCCATCGTCATTGTTGACAGCATTTTCCCTCCTTGAACATCAGAAGTAACTTGTATCCAGCCCATTTTCACAATACTCTTGCTCTGACTGGTGAGTCGATAACCCTGTTCATAACCAAGTAACCATCATCCTCCTCTTTCAATCAATTCAAAACAGAAAAGGTAAGAAACAATTATGTAATATACTTATTAGTTTCTATTGCCACTTTCGAAGACAATGAATGAGAAGAAATGGGAGCAACAGAACATTATTACATAGAAATAGGAGCATCATTCATTAGAAACAATAATATTAGTATGACCATATTATTTGTCAAGAAACACCAGCTGTTCGCTATTTCATGTATCTAGAGCAAATCATGCTGAAGACCTTAATGTCATAACTACTAAAGTGACTAAACATGATGCTACTAGAGCAAACCCGTAAATTACCTTATGATTCACCACATCAGTTGGAAAATCTACATTCAGAAAACAGTTTTGAGGATAAGTTTTCTTCTTGACATCAGCCAATATGGCACAAATTAAAGGCAAGGAAGCCTCTGCTGCAAGTGTAAAATCATCAACATTACTCCTTCCTCCTACCCTGCAAGCTAGAACTTGCATAAGTAACTTAAACTCTCCAATCATAATGTCAGATGGACGGAAATCTAAAAACTGATTGTACATCAACCAGAAAGCATTTATAGTAATGATCCAAAAAAAAAAAGCATTTATAGTAATTCATTCTAAATTAAAGAAGTCCATGGGGACAAACTTTAGCAAATATAAGTGCAGAACTTTGAAAGAAACAATATAGACATTACGTACCAATCATATGATAAAGAGACAGAAGGTAATCCACTGAAATAAGCTTCTCGAGCCCCCGCTACAGTCCCTGAATAAACACTGCACTGATAAAGATATTAGTCACTGCAGGCTGCACTATGAATGTTGGCCAGGTTAACATATCATAATTAGTTTGCCGCCACTATTTTTGAACTCATGGGACTCGTGAAGCTTGACCTTTGATTTATAGATAAATCTCCTCCCTTACAGCAGTTAGATGAAAAGTATAGGCTTAGTAGCACCTTGTAATTGTATATTTGAAACACTAAAATATTCCTCATGCATGGGTATCAGAGTAAAATATTTCTCGTTACTGCATTCTTAAAGAAACAAAGATGAACAGAATAACCCTTTCTGTTCACATCACTGCAGCTAAATATAAACTAAAAAGAGAACTTAAGGCAATCTTTATCCCAAAACACATCATTTAAAAGTATCTATAAGTCAGATATAGAAATGCTACTAACATGTGATAACCGCAGTTGCTACCCATATTGATGCCACTGATTACCTGCACAAAAGAGTTGGAATGTGGAACACTGGAATTATATAACCAAGTTTTCTTACTGAAACGGTGCACACACCAAGATTTAAAGAAGCCCGTTATAATATGAATTTTAAGTATTTTATGCAGGATGATAGCCAAGAGATCATTGTTTTCTTAAAAAGGTAGAGATTATGAGTGTGTGCGCATCTTAGGAGAGTGAAAGAGATGCAGAGCATATAGTCACAAAACATAAATATTCATCCTGTGAATGAAGATACATTGATCCATGTGTTTAGTCATTTGTGCAGAAGGAAACATATATTTGAAATTTGAAAGAATCTGGGCCAAAGAAAACAGGAATTGCATACTATAAAATGTTATTTCAGATTCAGGATCAGTAAGTACCAAATCAGGTATTGAGGGGAATAGCGCTTTGGAAATACCCAAAGATGTACAGTCAGCAGGAGTACCTGAAAGATATTGTATCAGATAAAATCCCAAGAAAATAAATAAAAGTATGATAAGTATTATGCTTCATCAACAAACATTTCTTAGCCACTCCAAAAGAAAGTGTCCATTAAAAATCAATCCACGGAACAATACTGCAGACAAAAACCATGGAAGAAAAGCACTACCAGGTATGCAAAGATGTTAAAGACTGTCTAACAATGATATATAGCATCTTCAATTGTGCACTTCTGACTAACAATGTTGGATAAGATAGATTCAGAAGTGAGTTACAAGATAGACATTTATGGCATCCAAAAAATTATGATGATGGAGATGAATGAAATTTATGAGCCAATCACCGAACAAAAAGCACCCTTCAATCAGTATTCCAGAATTTTTGTATGATTGGAAAGCTGAAGTGCCAGTAAAACATTGATCAAGATAAAAGCATAATAAGCTACAAATGATACTGTTAGATCAAGATGCCAACAACAATTTATAACAGATTAAGCATTATTCATGGAATTGATTAATGATTTAGTATCAGTTGATTACAGTGGAGTATTATCTCTACAATTATTTGCACACATTCTAATTCCTTCACCTATAAAATACAGGTGATATTGTAATTCAGGGGAAATGGAAGTCTTAAAGATCTTTTGGCATTTTATTCATAGATAAAGGCGAAATGACTGAGCCTCATAGTCCTTCGTGTCTTTCTCTCATCTCTTGCACAAGATATTTGATTCTCTTCATATGTAGATAAAATCATACAGCACATTGCAACTTACCAGAAACTGCAAAAGCAACTGCTCCACTAATTTCCACTGGCTTGGCAGAGATAGCTGTTCGCCAAGTGATACTATGACTAACTGCAGACTTTTCACTGTAAAGTATCAAATGAAAGAATCAACAGACGATTTCGATTTATGTTCAATACCATAGTGAGCCATTAGTAGAGTTTAAAAATGAGTATTTCACATGATCAAAAACATGAGAAGGGGGAAAAGAGTGTGCTTATGTTCACACAATGATATACATCAAAATGCACTTCAAAACCATATTTCTAGAAAAACTCTCACTAAAGGAGGACAAAAACACTAATTGGAAAAAAATCCAAAAGCTCCATATCTAGTCTGGTTCTTATGATAATTACGAAGAATGCAATCAAAAGGTAGAGAACCATATATGGATAGGATTGTACAAAAATTTAGACGAGCAGAACATAATACTGTCCAAGATTGTTTATATTATCGTAGAGCTTAACACTAGTGTATAAGCTTGTTTCATTATCAATTTATCATCCAATATCAAGCTTGAACGAAACTTTAGTCCAACCGAATCGAGTTAGAACTCTCCACACTACTAAATTTGCCAATCATAGAAATAGATTAAGCCTGGTTGTTACATATATCTAACCAAGCTAGTTTCAAATATCTGCTTTTGATTATATACTACTAGCTTCACTACACATAGCACACAAAAACAATATCAACATCGTTAAACAGCATTGCATATAAATCACCATTTACAACATCGATAACATATCAAAATTCGCTCGATCATCAACCTGATGAAAATCTATAGAAAATTATAAACATACGAATCAGGCGCGCAAACTAAGACATGGAAGCGATTGGAGGAAACGAGAACACGAACGAGAGCTCTGAGTCCGGGAGCATCGATCCCATCGTCGTTCGTGACCATCACTGTCGGACGATCGCCGCCGTCGCTCATTGTTTTGATTTTCAGGTTGTTTTTGAGTGAATAAATAATTCTATGTAGCCGGCAAATGCAGATATTTAAGGAACAAATTTATGTGGGGCATTGCAACGGCGGCGTTTCGATTACGCATGAGAATTAAGTGGGAGTCTGTGCAGCCAATGGGCTACTCATGAGAATATTCCCTTTTCAGTCTACTAGTAGATGGGCCTTTGAGTTGCACGAGATCCATTTTTAATTCTTATACACATAAATCATATTATATGATTGATTTATAATTTTCATGTATTTTTCATAGTTCATGTTTTAATTTATGGACTACTCTTGCCATAAAACCTCCAAGATCACGTTAATTATATAGGCATCATAGATTATCCTTAGAAATTCATATACTAAGTTACAAGTTAGACGAAACATTGTCGTAAATGAGGTAACTATATCCTGAATTTGAACCTTCATTCAATAATAACAGTGTATAGAAGTGCAATACTTCACATTGTTCATATCATTCTATTGTAAAATAACTTTGCATAATAAAAAAGATAGAAGTAACGGTTGAAAAACACACTTGAGTTCCTGTACCCTTTGTATCCAAGTCCAATCACTTTTCTCCCACCACTATTAGGAAGATAAATAAATCCAATTAAATACATCCACTATGGGAAGTTACTTAATAATACTATAAAAATAAAATAAATAAGGAAGATAAATAAATCCAATTAAATGCATCCATTGTGAAAAGATACTTAATAATGTTATAAAAATAAAATAAATATAATTGTATACTGAGAGAATTATCGAAGCAGGCAAAAATCCAATGTCGTAATTCTTAGCCGAGAAAAATTAAAGAATAAATATTGTTTACCGAAAATCAATATCGTTATTCAAAATTTGTAAATGCAAAACCAAGAGCTTCAAAAATGTATATATATCAAGAGGGTAGCAACTCTATTATGTACAGAAGTTCAATAATATCCAGCATTTTAATATAGATGATTTTGTCACTTGTGTATCAAATGCTCTACTTATGCTGAAGTTATGTTGCTCATAACTAGAAGTTTCGACTGAAGAATGTGGTCCGACATTCATACATAGATCATCTCTAAAGGGGTTAACTAGTTGATGACTCAAACCTGAATGATTCCACCTTCTTTGTCTCACTGGTTTGCTTAATAAGCAAGTAGTGTCTTATTTTGCTTTTGTAAACTATGTTCACCTAACCTGCAAGATGATATGTTAGTGATCACTCTCCATCACATAGGTCAGTCACGTTTATATATTTGTCACCCTAAACAAAATTTAGTTCTTATTCTTTCATAAGAAGCATGAGATATTAAATATGAAATATTTACAAAAGAAAATGAACAGAAATTAGTTCTTCAGATTATTTTTTCATAAGAAGTAAGAGATATTACAATATAGGTGCAATAGTAACTAACTTGAAGCAACAAATATAGAATATATATATATATATATATATGAAAAGAGTAATGTATGATGCTGCATTTAAAATTGTTTAAAAGAGTGAAGTTAAAACAACTATATAACTCACAGTATAATGGAACGCCTGAATGCTGGCAGAATATTTGGAAGACTAGTGTTACGTATAGCACGAAGAAATGGCCGTTGAGCCTTAATTTAAGAATAATTGTGTTATTTAATTATTTATGTTTTGGATTTATTTATTCATGTTTGGGCTATTTTATTTTCGTGGGTTGTGTTCCACGGGCTTTAATTAGACTATAAATACTATGTTAGACATAAATTGAGATTGCACAGAAATTATTGATTATCGTATTTGGCTTTGGCGGAATATTTTTCTGGGTTATCTTGATTCTTTTATGTGTTACCCCTTTGCTTCTAACAATTTCATCCGACCTGTCGGATCATGATGATGAGAACGAGACACATGTAGAGTCACTGAAAACTATTATTGAAATGTTGGAGAAAATGGTAGCGGCGTTGGCCAAGGGAAAGGAGCTATCGGACGCATGCCACAACGTGATGGATATACGGGTCGATGGGCTTTAAACTGATGTGAAGGAAGTACGCATCTGCTTGTCTGATATTCAAACGACTTTGCAACTATTGGCGAAGGATAGAGGCATCGCGATGGGGAATCATCGGCGGAGGTGTCGCGGCCGTCGGGGCCTCTTCCTAGCCGCAGTCGATGGTGGCTCACCAATCTAGCAAGCGTGAATTGCCTATTTTCACAGGTGAAAATCCATTGGCATGGATCTTAAGGGCCGAGCAATATTTTTGTGTGCACAACACCCCTCAAAACATGAAAATTGATATAGCCTACCATGGACGATAATGCCTTTTACTAGCTACAGTAGGTGATGGGGCGGTTTCCTGATCTTAGTTGGCAAAAACTCACTACAAAATTGTTAAAATGATATGGAGACGACCGCATTTGAACTCGTACGAAGCACTAGCTGCTACATGTTGAATATGTAGATGTTTTCATCATTCGGTTATCTGTGGTGTCAAATCTCTTTGATTCGGTAACCCTAAGTTGTTTATGAATGGTCTTCGAGAGGACATCAGATTGCGAATACATTCAAAGGATGATGAGGAGATTAGTGAGACAATGTACTTGGCGCGAGAGATTGAAAGAGAGGTGGATGCGATTCGTCCATCTTATGTGAACCGTAATTTGCCTTCTTCGTTCTGCTCTGGTTATACCAAGGTCTTGCTTGTTAGGGGTTTCTGGCCATCTCAATCTCACACCACATCGCATCAAAGCGGCGGCTACTCCAACCAACCCTTGTCCCACTCTTCCTGTGAATCTAATATGGCCAAATCGACATGGATTGATCAGCCAACACACACTCAAACTGATTCTATGGCCTCTAATGCTTCATCTTGAGTTTGTCCCACTAGACAAATGAACCATTATAAATACTTGGATTTACTTGCTCATGGGCTATGTTATAAGTGTTGTGAGCCTTACTCCCTAACCCATGTTTGTTCTCAATGCTCTCTTCAAGTGATGGTCATGTTAAGAATGAGAATGACAGTGAGTTTCACGAGTTGAAAATGATTAAGATGGAGGAAGAGCAGGTTGAGGAGGAATCACACGGGCTGGAATTGTCTACTGCAGCCGCGTGTGGTTTTGACGAACCACAAACAATGAAGATGTTGGGCATGTTAGGTGAATTACAGGTTGTGGTCACGATTGATAGCAGACCAACTCATTGTTTCATCTCTCATCAGTCGTGAAACAACTTAATCTTTCAGTTGATAATTCCACTACACTTCCTGTTCAATTAAATGACGACAACTAGGTTCTCACTACGGGCTTGTGCATGGGTATGCGCCTCAGCCTTGCCTCTATTGATTTTGATATTCTTGCCTATGTGTTTTCGGAGACAGGGATTGACATCATTTTGGGTGTGTCTTGGTTGGTAGGTTCGGTTAAATTTTGCAACTTTGTCTGTCATTTTTATTTAATGACATTTCGATTACTCTTCGTGGGATCTTGAGACTGGAAAGGAGGTAGGTTTCTTTAACTTCCTCATTGAAGTTGGTGGATATCGATCGATGTTGGATGATTTGGCAGATTGAGTTGACTACTAGAGAATTATCTCTTTCTAACACTATTTCCCAGGATGTTAAAGACCACTCTCATGAGTTTTCACAGGTGCTTGAGCCCTTTCTAGGATTGCCCCCTGTTTGAGATTGTGATCATCATATTTCTTTGATTTCGGGTGCATCACCAATCACTATTTGTCTGTACCGATATAGTGCGTCCTAGAAAATGTAGACTGAAAAATTGGTGGATGAGATGCTTAGTGCGGGGTTAATCCAGCCTAGTTCGGGACCATATTCGAGTTCAGTTCTTCTAGTGCATAAAAAAGATAGGAGTTGGAGGTTTTGTGTGGACTACAGGGAATTGAATAAACATACGGTGCCCGACACATATCCGATTCCTATCATTTAGGAATTACTTGATGAATTGCATGGAGCTACATGGTTTTCTCGATTAGATTTTCGATCGGGTTACCATCAGATTCGGTTGGCCCTAAAAGATGTGCCTAAAGCTGGATTTTAGACTCACTCACATCATTACGAGTGGCTAGTGATGCCATTTGGACTGTAGAATGCGCCTTCAATCTTTCAAGCACTGATGAATGACTTGTTTCGCTTATTCCTCTGCAAGTTTATCTTGGTTTTCTTTGATGATATCTTGGTATATAACCCCAATTGGGATTCTCACGTCCATCATTTTCACCAGGCTTTGTCACTCTTAGCATTTAGATTTTTTGTTGTGAATCACTGAATCCTAAAAAGTATGCTTGGGCTCAACAGTCTATTGAGTATTTGGGCCATGTGGTTTCAACCGATGGGGTAAAGATGGATCCATCGAAGGTCCTCGCGGTCCTGCAATGGCCTATTCCTAAATTAGTGAAAGGAGTTTGGGATTTTTTAGGGTTGACAGACTATTATAGTCACTTCATTCGAGACTATGGCAAGATTGCCTTGCCACTTAAGGAGCTCCTTCATTAGGATGCTGGTGAAAAGTTTATTTGTGGGCCGAACACGCAATTTACATTTGTAGCTTTGCAACGAGCGATCACTACTGCACCCATGCTTGCCATACCTGATTTTCAGTGGAGTTTTGTGTTGAATGCGATGCCTCGGGTTGGGGTGTTGGTGTCGTCCTCATGCAACATGGGCGGCCAATGATATGATTTAGCAAGATGCTCTCTATTTACAATGTGGCTAAATCTACATACGAAAAAGAATTAATGGCATTAGTTTTTGTAGTCACCCATTGTCGTTCGTACCGACCATCGTAGTTTGAAACATTTACTACAACAGTTTATCACCTCACCCGCTCAACAATATTGTGTGGCAAAACTATTGAAATTTGATTTTTATATCGAGTACAAGCCCGGGTCTTTAAACATAACAACAGATTCTCTTTCTAGATGGTGATGTGGAATTCAGGGTTGTCTCTATTCCGTGATGGGTTGATTGGGAGGAATTGAGGAAAGTTGTTTCAATGGACCAGATTTATGCACCGATTATTCGCTAGTTGGAGCAGGATGTTACAGTTAAAGGACCCTACACTGTGGTTAATCGCGTCCTCTATTTTCGGGATAGATTGGCAGTTCCTAAAGCTTTATCATGGGCTAATAAATTACTTTCGGAGTTCCATTTGACCCCAACAAGAGGCCATTCGGGGGATTATCGCACATATCATTGTTTGGCTGCCAATGTTTATTGGCCGGGTATGATAAAGTCAGTCACGAAGTTCATCACAAATTGCATAATTTATCAGCGTAACAAGTCCGACACACGTTCACCAACGGGTTTGTTGTAATTACTTCCGATTCTACAGAAGGTTTGGGAAGACATAAGCATGGATTTCATCTTTGGGCTTCCTCGTTCTCAACACTAGGATATACCTCTTGTTGTGGTGGATAGACTATCCATGGTGTCTTATTTTATCAGGTTGTCATATCCTTACTCTGCCCGAGACGTGGTAGCAGCAATGGCTCAAGAAATCGTGCACCTCCATGGTATCCTTCGTATGATCATCTCAGATCGAGATCCTATCTTTTTGAGTTTGTTTTAGAAAGAGCTCTTCAAGGAATGGGTACTCAGCTTCAAATGAGCTTTTCATATCATCCCGAGACCGATGGACAGACTGAAGTGATGAATAGGTGTCTCGACACATATTTGAGTTGTTTAATATTTGAACATCATAAACGTTGGGCACAATGGCTTCCTTGGGAGGATTACTATTTTAACATAAATTTCCACTTGTCTTCAAGGTGTATTCCATTTGAGGCAGTCTATAGTCACCCGTTCCCAACCTTGGTTTAATTTTTGCCAGCTGAAAGTAGAGTGAAAGTGGTGGCAAACAAGTTGATCGTGCGCAACTTCATTTTGAGGAACTTATGGTTCCATCTTGAACGTGCTCAACAACGCATGTCGAGGGCTACGAATAAACATCATAGGGATGTTCAATTGAAGCCTGGGGATAAGGTGTTTCTCAAGTTCAGACCGTACAAGTAAGCTTCGTTATTCAAGCGCTTGAATGTTAAGTTATCACCTCACTATTTTGGCCCGTTCGAAATTTCTTAATGGATAAGCACTGCTGCCTATCAGCTGATCCTTCCTGAAGGATCGAGGTTGCATCCAGTTTTTCATGTTTCACAATTGAAATCGATTATAGGTGATCAACAGGTTGTTTCCGTATTATCCCAATGAATTGTTTGATGATACTCCCGAGTTTGTTCCCTCTCGTATGATCTGTTATCGAGAAGTCTAGAGGGGGAATGATCGTGTGCTACAATATTTGGTGGCTTGGGTAAGTCTTTCGGAGGACGAACCGACTTGGGTTGATGAGGTCTATTTTCGTTCCCAGTTTCTAGACTTCCGCCTTGAGGACAAGGTATTTTTGGATAGGGAATGAATTTTTACGTATAACAAAAAGAAGAAGGATGTTGTTGGGTCTTAATTCAAGAATAATTGTGTTATTTAATTATTTATACTTTGGATTTATTTATTCATGCTTGGGTTGTTTATTATCATGGACTGTTTTCCATGGGCTTTAATTAGACTATAAATACTCTGTTAGACATGAATTGAGATTGAGATTGTGATTGTTGTATTTGGCTTTAGCAGAATATTTTCGTGGGTTTTCTTGATTCTTTTGTGTGTTACCCTTTTGCTTCTAACAACTAGTCAGTTGAAATGAAAATATCAAAACTATCAAGCTTCCAAACTCTATTAGAAGTAATGAGGACAATTTATAATAGAAACAACATAAAATCAGTTCAATCAAACGCACATTTTAACCTCTGTAAACATAAAATCATCTTACAAAAATACTAACTCACAGTAATGCTCAGTAATCTAGAAGTTGGGAAATCAGCCAACAATGAATTTCTTGGCCCCAACATCCTCCGTTTTATATTTCTTATCCAAAGATTCCGACAATTCCTTAGTCGTTTTCATAGAACTGTACACGTTGTATATTGAATCGGCCAAATCATTCATCACATAGTTCTTGTATAGGAAGTCAGAATGACTTAATGCATCAAGCGCACTTACAGCCTGTGCATTTGGATTTTCACCCAAGACAAGTGCATCTTCTATCAAGAACCTCTCAAAGTTCAATATTGAGATATAAAAAAATATTTTTTATTTCCAACGTTTGAAATTTAATCCATTAATTTTTATTCTGGCTTGTCAGCATGGTTAACAAGAACATTAACCGAGAGAACAAAGGTCTTTTTAGTATTCAATTTGGTAGTGAATCTATTTTAAAATTATTAGAAAGGGTATATGAAAATGGTTGTTGGAATGAAAGAGAATAAGCAAAGAAACTGAGGTCTATAATGATCACAATTTTCTTAAAATAGATTCATCCCCTCATTCGGTTCTAGAGGATCAAAGGACATATGTTTCTTAGGATACAATGGTAAAACCAGTAGATTTTCCGAGATATAGCAATTTCTAGAATACATGTGTATTTAATGGAATGGGAGGCTCAATTTAAAGCCATTTCAAGACTTTTACGGGAAGTTGGAATTGGAAGACGGAAGGTCGAAAGCTACATGAATTTGGAAGGTCTTTGGGCGGAAAAAAAACGAGTAATAAAAAGAACAAAATTGCTAAAATGCGTGTGTATTTCATGGAGTGGGAGACCAATTTAAAGTCATTTTAGGACTGTTATGGGAAGTTGGATCTGGAAGACGGAAGTCGAAAGCCATATAGATATGAAAGATTTTTGGGAGGAAGGTCATATGGATTTGAAAGGTCTTTCGGCAGAAGGTCACATGGATTAAGAAGGTCTTTGACGAAAAAAAATGAGTAACAAAAGAAACAGACTCAAGTCTGTTGGTGAAAGGTCACATGGATTTGGAAGGTCTTTGGGCGGAATGTCTTTGGACGAAAGTAAAATGAGTAGCAAAAGGAACGGATATGAGCCTACCAATTTTAAATTTGGAAAATCTTTAGATGAAAGAAAAACAAGTAGTAAAAGAAACGAACGCAAGCCCGTCGATTTCATATACGCAGGTCATACATGGACACAATTTCCTCGATTTGAGGCTCAAATTAGCCCTTGATTTGCACCCCCACCCCCGGATGGGCAAGAGAGAGTCTTATTGCAATACGTTCTTAAAATCCACTAAAGGGGAGCATATTATATACTAGAGATTTCAACAAGAATCTTCCAAATTGTGACAAGCTTTCAAGCTTTCCCAACTCCTTCCAAAAGGATCCAACGTCACTACATTTGTCTTCAATTTCTCATTCACCCTTAATAATTCACAAATTCTTCTGTGTACCAGTTGTATGGATCTAGATCCATGCAACTTGGTCTATCCAACTCGGTAAAATGATGACATGTATGAAATGATATATTAAAAAAATCGATTTTATATTTTCTATTTATAATTTGGGAATTTAAATTAAATTAATTTCTAAAGTAAATAGATGAATATTTGATATTTTGATATATATATATATATATATATATTCTTGACCAATCAAATGTTACCATGTGTCCAAATCATATTACTTGGCAATTAAGATCAAATCTTGCAAATATGGAAGTGGTGTACAATAAAGTCACATCTTTTGATTAAGGAAAAATATATTACCAAATCATGGAAGATCAATCAAATTGCATCCTTCATACATGGAAAGAGTTCACATCCTACACCTATAAATAGGGGTCTCTTTTCATAATTCAAGACACAAGATAGTTCAAGACTTCAAATTAAGTTTTTCAAATTAGAGATCAATGTGCTAGACCCCTCTTGTCGGTGTTTTTCAAATTAAAATTAATGGTGTTCTTTTTTTAAGAGATGAATCAGAGGAATTCATAGAGATTTGTATCCGTTTTATTTTAATTCACAAAAAAAAAATTAGTTTGTATCACTTTTTTTGTGTTTATATTTTGCAGACACAAAATTTATTGTTGTAAATTTTTGGCACGTCCAGTGAGACAATCTCTCCATTTCATCTCTTTTTCACCAAATTCCAAAGTATGAAAAATGTCTATTGTAAAAGATACAACGATCCTTGAAAAGCAAATCGCAAATCTAAAAAAAGTTGTTGAAGGGCTCACTACACATGTCCAAGCACGAGATGTACTATTTACAAAGTTGATGGATAATGTTGATTCAAATTGCGTGATGAATAAACAAATCAAGAACCATGAGGAAGTTGAAGCGATAAACAACTCAACAAAAATGTCTCCAACCCAAGCGAAAAAGTCACCCTTTGAAAAGTTGCAAGTCTCGTCGAATGGCGCGATTTATGTAGATCAACTAAAGGACTTCATCATGGGAACTATCAACGACTTTGACAAAATTTCCAAGTTGTCTTTTATGTATACCAAGTCATACACTGCAAGAATCAACGACCTAAGGATGTCGATGGGTTATCAACCTCTAAAGTTCCAACAGTTTGATGGCAATTCAAAACATGTCGTTCACTTCATCGAAATATGCAATGATGCTGGGACATATGGAAATCACTTGGTGAGATAATTGGTTCGTTTCCTTAAAGAAAATGCATTTGACTGGTACACCAACTTGGAACCAAACTCAATTAACAGTTGGAAGCATTTGGAACATGAATTCCTCAATTGTTTTTACAGCACTCGACGAACAATCATTATGCTCGAACTTACAAGTTCACACCAACATGACGAAGAGTCAGTCATTGACTACATCAATCGTTGGAGAAACTTGAGCCTCAATTGTAAAGATCAATTATCTAAAACTTCAACTATTGAGATATGCACTAAAGACATGCATTGGAGTATTCGCTACATCATTCAAGCAATTCAGTCAAAGACCTTCGAAAAATTAGCTACTAAAGCTCATGACTTGGTGCTTAGAATGACTACAAATGAAGTTAGCAATCAAAATTAAATCTTGCAAATATGAAAGTGGTGTATAATAATTTGGTAATAAAATCACATCTTTTGATTAAGGGAAACTAAATTACCAAATCATGGATGACCAATCAAATTGCATCATTCATACATGGAAAGAGTTCACATCCTACACCTATAAATAGGGGTCTCTTTTCATAATTCAAGACACAAGACAATTCAAGACTTCAAGATTCAAGAAAGACAATTCAAGAGCTCAAGACTCAAGGAAGACAAAATCAAGATTTTAAGACTCAAGAATTTCTCTCTCCAAGATTCAAGGCGTTCTTCGTAGAAAGCCACCACAAACGACATTTGATTAGAGATCAAGGTGCTAGATCCCTCTTGTCGGTGTTTTTCAAGTCAAAATTTAGGGTGTTCTTCGTGCATCAAGACATTCTTCACAGATGTTTCTAAAATATTGTTAAAGATCTAATCAAATATTGAACTTCAAGATTCATATTACTTTTGAAGAGAAGATCATCAGAGGAATTCATAGAGATTGTATCCGCTTTATTTTAATTCAATAAATATTTAATTTGTATCATTTTTTTTGTATTTATATTTTGCAGACACAAAATTTGTTGTTACAATGACTATGTTGATTTAAATGTATAAGTAATATCACATAAAGGTATATATGTACAAATTGTGTTGAAATTCTTCTTCTTTTTTTATAAGTTAAAGTACATAAAGGTAAGGATATTTGTACATAAAGATCATACTAATATAACATAAATGTCACACAAATATAATATAAACATAACACATGAATAAATAAAAAAATCAAAAATGTGCGGATCAAGGTTAGGTCGACTCATTTACATGGATTTAGATCCATGCAATTAGTGCACGAAAGACTAACTCTTAATCATTTTGGACAAATAATATATCCTCTCAAACCTCTCTTAAAACAGAACACAGTCCAATTTTTTATTTTTCTACTTGAGTATGGAACCCATAATTATTTTTACTCTAAATTGGGCAAAATTAACATAGTTTTCCAACAGAATACGAGTGACCTAGTAAATTGCATATGTATGATATAAAAATTAGAAAATGTACTCATCGCGCCAAGATGGATGTGGCATCACTATAGAGTGGCAAAATAATTTACAATATAAACAAACTAATTAATGAATGATTTTATATTCTGGGTGGATTAATTAAATAACCGAGTTAAATATAATTTAAAAAAATATAAAAAATGTCAGTTTGGGCTTTATCTTTGTGAGTTAAATAAAACTCTCAAATGGCTTAAGTTTGGATTTTGGGTGAAACATGTGAAATATTTTTGGATATCTTTTAAATGAGAAATATATATATATATATATATATATATATATATATTAAGTGTTGACGTCAAATTTTGTAGAGCACAAAATCCTGGCCAAACACCCAAAAACTCGATCCAACTTAAGTAAATTGAACTGAACAAATAGTAGTAAAATCGAATAAATTGAAGTAAGTAAATTGAACTGAACAAATAGTAGTAAAATCGAATAAATTGAAGAAAAGACGGTGTCTGGTGCCTACTCGGGTAAATTTACTAGGCTTATTCACCAAAATTGACTAACCAAATTGAGAGTAAAAGCTCTCTATATGCTTGAATACAATGAATTCTGAACCCCCTTAAATGAGGTTTAATGCCCTATTTATAGACTGTCTGAGATACAATACTTGGAAAATAAGAAATAAATTCCTTGATTTTAGGATCTAGATAAGGAAAATACAGATTTTGTCCTGTCTAAATCGGATATGATTTGCTCTTAGATTTATTTCCTTCTTTGTAAATCTTTTCTTGAGAGACTAAGTTTTCGATGCTCTTCTCGGATGATGACAAGGATTTTTGGCCATCTAGGTATCTCCAGAATTTGCCTCGAATGATATAATGATTTTACCTTCTAGCAGGTATATGATCCGAGCTCAATGTAACTTGGCTCAACTCATATTCACCCTTAGCTTGTCTAGGCTTTGACCAGTATATCCCTACCCTATCTTGAGCTCGGCTAAGAACCGCCCTCGGCTCAATCAACCACGCTGCTTGGCTGACCCCACCTCGGGTCCCCCCTCTGGCTCGGGTCGATCTACCTCGGCTTGACCCCACCTCGAGTCGGGATCCTAGGCTCAAGTTTTACCCTTGGGCTCGGGTCGGTCCACCTTGGCTCGACCCACCCAAGTTGGCATCCTGGGCTCGGGTCGGTCTATCTCGACTCGACCACCCACCTGAGTCGAACACTTGGGCTCGGTTTGGCACACCTCGGCTCAGCCTCACCTCAGCTCGATCCCTACTCGGCAGCCAGGTCGGAATACCTATTCGAGTTGTTCCTTTGGCTGGGCTTGGATTGTTGGGGGGCCAACTTTAGGTTTTAGATTAATATTAAATATAATTCATTGTAAATTAAGTTGGACTAGAATGAACCATATTGAAATCATTTATACATACTTTGATCATAGATTCTATAGAAAAGTTAAATAATAATAACTTTTTACGTACATACTTCTTTGTTACAAGGGTACGTGAGAGAAAGACTATCATTGTTTCAAATTTATTCAACTATGAAACTAAAAACACAGAGGATTATAACTAAAAAAATCCATAATAAATTGATCATTATTTTATGGATGAAGTCTTATTTTATCGACGGATCATTCATAAAAACTTTTGTGCACCTGGTGCACAGACCCTAGATCCGCACACTCGAGTCAATCCAGCCCAACACCCACAACCACGCTTCCGTACGTGCCCACACACACCACCAAGTCGCACACAAAATTCATCCAAACATGTTCTTAGGTGTTATACTTTTATGTTATGTTAGTTAAACCTTTTAGTAGTATTAGTCATATGTTTTAGTTATGTTAGTTATATCTTTAGTAATGTTAGTTGTATCTTAACATTTTTTTTAAACAGACATATTAACCTTTCATACATTTTAGTTATGTTAGTCATACATTTTAGTTATGTTAAATATACATATACCTTTTAGTTATGTTAGTTGTATCTTTATATATTATATAAAGGTATGACTATGTTTATATAAAAGTAGAAGTAATATCTCATAAATGTATGAGTAATATTACATAAAGATAAACATGTACAAATTGTGGTGAAATTAGAGTTTTCTTAGAGTTAAAAGTATTTAATAAAGGTATAATATCTGGACATAAAGGTATGACTAATATAACATAAATGTATGCCTAATATAACACAAAGGTCATGATAAAAAATAAAAAAAGAGCACGAATCCAGGTCGACCCAGACTCGGACTCGATCCGTGTGTATGTTTGCATCAGGTATACAGGAGTGCAATTCCTGATCATTTGGATTGAGTTCGAATCCAATCAAATACTCCCTCCGTCTCAAATTAATTAACGTTTTAACATTTTTCACAAAAATTAAGGAGGCCTACAAAATGACCGATCTACCCATAACTTTTTTCTTCCTTTTTATATTTTCAATACTCACTATCTATACTATATATTAAAGTAAGAAAATTGGCAAAAATTACAAGAATGCCACTTTCCTGCCCAAAAGTGTCATGTCAATTAAGATGAAAAAAAAAAAAAAGTAAATCTTATATGATAAGCTATTCTTTATTAATAATAATAATAATAATAACAACAACAACAACAACAATAATAAGATCTATCTTACTCTAGAAGCTATTTTATAATTTATATAAAGGTAATAAATGAAGAAAGAGATACATTGATTTCTCAAATCTATGTAAAACTAAAAAATGGAGAAAAAATAGTAATTTCTCAACAAAAGAGAGATGCATAGAGAATGAAAAAAAAAAGATATACAAAGAATGAAGAAAAAAAACAAGAAAAATTGTAAATATAATTATTTCTCAAATCTATATAAAACTAAAAAAAAAAAAATACAAGATTTGCTAAACATTCAAAGGTGGAAAAATTCTTCTATATCTTATTATATGAATAAAAAAAGAATAATAAAAAAATCGTAACTATAATGATTTCTCAAATCTATATAAAACTAAAAAAATGAAAGAATACAAGATTTGCTAAACATTCAAAGGTAAAAAAGTTCTTTAAGATCCCACCAAATTGTCTTTGTACACTAAACACAAACTAAACAACAAATTTGTTGAGAGAGAAATGAAGAAATGACGTAAGAAAACTATATATGATGATTGAAGTATGAGAGTGGAATATAAAAAATAAAATATATAAAAGGAAAGATTAATTATTATGATTGAAGGAAATGTTATTGTATATAATAATTTTAATTTGACGAAAAATATAAAATCAAAAAATAAAATAAAAATGTTTAAAAATAAAATTAACAATTAAAATTATTAAAGTTATGTGACAATTCATGCAATGCACATGAGTAATATGAAAATTCATTTGTATATGATACATGTTTTAAATTAAAATACTAAAAGATGTTATGAATAACCTGTTAGTTTATGCAACTTCATTATATTATTACAAATTGTAAATATTAACACAATAAATAATAAACCGCGCATCGTGCGGATGGACTGCTAGTATATATAGAAAAAGACATTTGAAGATATTTACAAGAATATCATTTTTCCGCTCAAATTATAAGGGTATTTCTAGAAATATCATTTTATTATGTTAATTGGTATGTGTATAGATCATGGGGCTAAGGGTGCATGAGTTTTGTAGGTCAACTCACAAATGAACCAAGTAATCTATTTACTTTTCATTCTATAATTTTTTCTACATAATTTAAATATTATATAATTTTTTAGTTTTAACCCCATTAAAAATAAATTATATCAAATTAATCCTCATTTTACTAGATTTAATTTAACATGAACATTAGATATATAAAATTAAATGCCAAATTTTAAATATGACTTTGGGTAAGTTTGAGTTATTTTCTTATTTTTAAAATCTTGGTGTTTCATTTGAAATTATATGATACTTTGGATAGTTTTAGATCAAAATGTTGCAATTTGAAAGTAAAGATATATTTTATAAAAATTATATTTAATAAAATTACAAATAGAAATATTTTAAAAGTTGATAATTTTTAAAATTAAATATATATATTTCGATCCTTATGATATTTTTAAATGCACCATATATACTCACTTTATAAATAGGTTTTGATATTGAAAAGTTTAAATGTTTCTTGTTTTTCACATTAAATCTATATATAAAACCACTATAAATATCTTAATCCGTGCAACGCACGGAATATATACTAGTGAGATTATAAAGCATTTAATAAGGAAGAATAAATGAGGGTAATTTTGGAAGAATTGAGAAAAATGTTTCTTGGATCCTATAATAACAAATATTTTGGGACAAATCTCAAATGTTAAAATGACAATTAATTTGAGATGTAGGTAGTAATAATTATAGAATTGATTTTTGAGTCCTGAAATATCTTTTAGTGAGTAGAGAGCTAAATCATATATCCATATATGTATACATACATGGATATAAATATAACCAGACCTTATATGGATATATATCTTAACCAGACCTTATGTAAAGGAGAAAAAACAAGCATGATTTAAAACTGAGTTAATATCTCTTAAAATTTTGGAAATTATATATATATATATATATATATATATATATGTGTGTGTGTGTGTTTCTGATGCGTCACGTTGGGCTCATGTGATCCCATGTGAGCTTGCATGTGATATTTCACACTTGTGTGTCGATATATATACATACACACAAATTTCTTATAATACCCCTTGTACAATAAATGTGGATATATAGAAAGGCATAACTTTAATTTGTATTTTGTATTTTTAGCACTTTTTAATCAAATCATATCCTTTATACTAAATATCCATATATCATGTGTGTACCATTTCCCAAAACACGATATATTGATTTTCAAATTAAAAGTGGTTATAAATTATAAGTTTTTTGCAATATCAAAACTACGTAATTTTAATATGACATACAAATGAGATAGAAATTTTGGTATTGAGGATCCGATCTGCTTTTTAATACGTCCTAGAAATAAAGTTTTAATATGTCATTATATGTAAAAATTCATATAAAACAATACATATTTTTATAAGATGGAGCCCCATCAATCATGAATTAAATCAATTTTCATAAATTCATATATAATAAATTGTGTATTAATCAAATTCATGAAGTTAAATTCATTAAACGATCTCGCAAGACAAACTCGTTTTTATATTACTTTTGTAAATTAGTTAGTTACTAATATGTATATTCTATCTCAAGAAATCATACTTTGACGAAATTATTAGAACGTTGAACATTGTCCTAAAAATTGTAACAATCATCCCCTCCCCCAACAAAAAACCCAAAGAAGGAATTTTATCGATTTAAATTGATTATTATGAAATCGAAATATAGATATAGATCAGTTAAAAACTCAAAAAATTACATCATGTTTGACGCCATCCCGCAATTCTTAGACTTATCATTATTATAAATAATAATTTTTTCATTCTTTTTACATATACATAAAATTCATTAATCATGTTTTTTGAACCTGTTATTTTAATATATATATATATATATATATATATATATATATATTGTAAGATACAAATAAAACCTTATTTTTATTAGTTATTAATTGATAGTTTTAGCTTCCAGATCTCGAATTAATAATAGCTAGCCTTTTTTTTTTTTCCTAACTTGATAAAAGCCATATATATGATGATATATCAATATAAGTACGTCTGCTAAATATGAAAGTTCAAGAACTGAATCAAACACTAAATTATATATATTAATCTATTCAAGAACATAATCCTATTAAGAAACGTTGATTCCATTACAAGGATGCATTCGCATCGCATCATCCAATCTCTAATCAAATCTTATATTAATTTTACATATATAGATCTTATATTTATATAATATTATATATATATATAGTATTTATTGATGATATTAATCCACACATAACAATGAAATATTTATATTCTTTTAATATTAAATATTAATTTATCTGATTTTTTATAAAATTCTAAAATAATATTAGAATTATCTCTCTCTCTCTCTCTCTCTTTTTTTTCATTTCTTATAAATGAGGTGCGCCTCTCAAAATATATAATATATTCTCCATGATATATATTATTCCAACTAAAACATCAAGTGATATTTATAATTTGTAGTTATTAATTGTACATGCGATCTTCTCTAACACTAAATGTTACATTTCATATTTCAAACTAATCAACATCAGTAAGTGTATCATATGACATCTTTAATTAACATGCGATATGTATAAAATACCACGAAACATGAGATGTAATATTAAATAAAATAGAAGATCCAAAACTCAGACCGATTACCAAGTAACTAAACATAACTATTAATAGTAGTCTAGATCATCGAAACTAAAATATTTGTCTCATTTGTGTACCACATCAAAATTAAAATAATTTGAATAACCAAAAGTTTTTGAATCAACCGTGAACTGTAATTGTTATAATTTTTTACATCAATATTACGTGATTTGGGATGTGACACATAAGCAGGTTAGAAATTTTGGGTACAGAAAATGTGAATTGATCTAATAGAGGCAATATTAATCTTTTCAAAATTGAAAAATAAAAAGTATTTCGATAATGTTATAAGGCAAGAAAATAAATGTAGTTTGGTATACCTAATTTAATTTTTTGCCAAGTCTAAACGGACAAGAGCTAAAAGACATTATTGTCTTCCACCATCCGGACCATTGGGCACTTCTCATGTGCATAAGTAAGTGATGTTCCATGTCCACGCAATTAGGGCTAAAAATTTAATTTAATTATTGGATATCTAATTAGATATCATTTTTTAAAAATGAATAGGAGTTTTATAAATTCATCTTGGATTTAATTTTGTGAAATGAGTCAATCAACAATCCACATACACTTTCGTGAAAATAATTTTTGTTTGTAAATAGTACCGGATCTTGATTTCAAAATTACATTTATTAGGCCGTTTCATATGATTTTATGTTTAAAAATTAATCAACTTTAGTTCAATAAACATAGTAATTATGAACACTTTTAATTCTAGTAATTTATGGTAATTAAAAAAATTATTCTTCATGCCATAACTTAATATTCATTGTGTTTTTTAATAAAATCTAAATATTTATAGTTTTGCCCATACCATCTAGACTCAACTTATAGTATCAAAATTTAGGTTATATCACTCTAACCCCTACAAATAGAATGACATTGTTCTGTTTATATTAGTTTGTATCATATCTCGTACCAACAAAATAAAGTTGTTTCACTTTCATAAGTTTGTATCATTTTAACATGTAGAATCAAAGGTTGAAGGGTATAATAGACGAAAACGATTAATAAATAAGATATATATATTATAGAAGTTGATTAAGAATGATATTTTTTTACTAGTAATTATTGAATAAGTTGAAGCTTATAAAGTCCAGTTCGACTAAATTTCTATCAATGTTGTTGTATTTTGTATTTTTTTTTTTTTTTGAGAATGAAATTTCTTTCAATGTGATCGTCTCACAAATTTTTATTGTATTACGTGAGACGGATCAACCCACAACCCAATTAACCACAACCCAAACCCTACAATTCACATGTTGTTTGTGGGTATTGGGGCTCCGTCTCACGGTAACTATCCGTGATACCGTTTCACATGAGTTTTTGTGTTTAATTTTAAAAGTTCAAACATAATCTTCAATGCCAATCAGTCTATAATATTCAAACAAATTTCAACCACAGTGAATTCGACGTTGATGTGATTAGGAGAAAAATAATGTTATGCTATCGATTATAATTGTTACAATTTCAATATGTTACGTTGCTTTTTGAAATTCTCCGATTCATAATTTTGTGTTTGATTAATTAAATAAAATTTAAACGAGTTTAATCAAGTTGAAACCAATTGAGCTCAAATAACTTCACCATTAATTAAATCGAATTTAAATCAAATTTTGAATTTCACTAAGAAAAAAGAAATATATGTTGAAACTTGCCTGGTTAGTTTAGTAGATCTATTTAATCTATTTTTAACATTAGACAAAAAAAAATTATACACTCATTGTACAGTTTTGAAACCATGCACTCGTCTTTCACGCATAACCACGCGTCTCTACATGCCCGCATGCGCCCCAAGGTCGCATACACATTTGTCCAGATTCGATCCCAGATGTCATACCTTTATATAGTGTTAAACATACATTTATGTAGTGTTAAGTATACTTTCATGTTATGTTAGTCATATCTTTTAAATTTTTACATGTACCTTAACGTATTTTAGCTATTAATGTCTTTCATACATTTTAGTTATATTAGTCATACATTTAGTTATGTTAGTCATACCTTTTAGTTATGTTAGTTGTACTTGTACCTTTATATATTACATAAAAGTATGTTTATATTGATATAAAGGTATAAATGATATCACATAAATGTATGAGTAATATCATATAAAGGAAAATATGTACAACTTGTGCCGAAATTAGGGTTTTTTTTTTTTTTTGAGTTAAAGTATTACATAAATGTATGATATTTGTATATAAAGGTACGTTTAATATAACATAAATGTATGACTAATGTAGTATGAAAGTCAGCGAATTTTTTTTTAAAGTTAAAATATTGCACTAAGGGTATAAAATCTGAAATATATGAATACTATAATATAAATGTATGATTAACATAATATAAAGGCCAGGATGAAAAAAAAAACACAGACCCGACCTGTGCACAGGAGACCTACTCTTAACCTTAATGATCTTCTAGAAGCAAAATTTTGCATGGTACAAGTAAGTTATGCACGGCCGACTTTGTTTAATAAATTAT